>SEMN01000208.1:0-600000 GCA_005408345.1 Macquaria australasica | reverse complement strand
TGAAAACGCAAAAGCAACGTACAACTTAATCAACAGTTCTCCGAAGAACACACAGATAGCTTCAATGGTGAACATCAACTCAGAGACTGGAGATATAGTCAGCCTGCAGTCTTTTAACTATGAGGAGATAAAAACGTTTCAGTTTAAAGTTCAGGCCACAGACTCTGGTGTTCCTCCGCTCAGCAGCAACGTGACTGTGAACGTTTGTATCCTGGATGAAAATGACAATAATCCAACAATCCTCGCGCCCTATTCTGAGCACGGCTCCGTTAACAGTGAGAGCATCCCCTATTCTGCTGAAGCGGGATACTTTGTGGCAAAGATCAGGGCTGTGGACGCAGACTCTGGATACAACGCGCTGCTCTCTTATCACCTGTCTGAGCCCAAAGGAAACAACCTCTTCCGGATCGGAACCAGCACCGGGGAGATCAGGACTAAGAGGAGGATGAGTGACAATGACCTGAAAACTCACCCCTTGGTGGTGCTGGTTTCTGATAACGGAGAACCCTCCCTGTCAGCTACTGTGTCTATTGATGTGGTGGTGGTTGAAAGCACAGCTGACATCCAGACTCAGTTCAGACACGTGCCCATAAAGGAGAACAGCTTCTCTGACTTGAACCTGTATCTGCTGATCGCCATCGTGTCGGTGTCAGTGATCTTTCTGCTGAGCCTCATCAGTTTAATAGCTGTCAAATGCCACAGGACAGACGGCGGTTTCAGCAGGTACAGCGCCCCAATGATCACCACCCACCCTGACGGGAGCTGGTCTTACTCTAAATCTACTCAGCAGTATGACGTGTGTTTCAGCTCAGACACGCTGAAGAGTGACGTAGTGGTTTTCCCCGCACCGTTTCCGCCTGCAGATGCGGAGCTGATCAGTATTAACGGAGGAGACACTTTTACACGGACTCAGACGTTACCTAATAAAGACAAGGTAAGAAAAAATGCAACCGATTTAATCTCACACGTAGGGTAGTATTAATTATTTCCCATTCTCATTAATTGTCATAGGTTATGGTGTGAAAAGATGAAGTTTAAAAGTGTGTGGCCTTCTGCTCGTTTCTTTGAAACTTTGATTCGGTTTTTTAAAGTTTTCCTGGGAAAAGCGATATGTTGGATCCGACGGCGTGCCTGACTGTAGAATGTTGTATAGATTTTATTTCCTCTCTCATTGTTCAGTAACAGCAAAAACAATAATTATGTAAACTTATATTACGGGTAATAAACGTAGTTAGCATTTCAGTTGCATTTCTACCAACAGAAACAAGCATGTGAAAACATTTAGACGCTTGGAAATATCACCTGCTTTTCCATACAAATTATATCACTGCAGTTGTGGCAGATCTCCACGTGGCGACACTATAGACCGTAACATTGAAAGTTCCTATGTAGTAGTTTCACGCTCCTCCCTGTTTTAAATGACGATTTGGCTCTCCCAGGCTTTGTCACAAAGAGAGAACGAAAGGACAGAGGGAAGATCGGTTTTACCCATGAGAACAATATAAATTTTGACGCAGTCTGAAGTTGTATTTTTAATACTTGCAAAATCGGTGACGGGGGTTCCTTACATTGGATGTGTGTTTAAATCGCCTAATGGAATTATGCCTGTATCAATGAGGACGTCTATTGTTTCATATCTGGTGCTTGTGCTATTGGAGTGTTGCTGGGAAGCGGAGTCTGGGCAGCTCTCCTATTCCGTGTTAGAGGAAGTGAATCCGGGGACTTCTGTAGGAAATATCGCTAAGGATCTAAACCTCAGCCTTCAGGATTTGGAATCTCGTATGTTTCAGATTGTCACTGGATCAAAAGGAAAATATTTTGAAGTAAATGTAAAGACTGGTGTTCTCTATGTTAATGAGAGAATAGACAGAGAGGAGCTCTGTGCGAAGGCACTAAAATGCACAGTCAGTGTAGAAGCCGTGATAAACAACCCTTTGAAGCTGTATCGCTTAGAAATAAATATACTAGATGTTAACGACAACGACCCGTTATTCACGGAAAAATCTCAAACTGTGGACATAGCAGAGAATACACTGCCTGGGATGAAATTCGCTTTGTCAGAGGCTATCGATGCAGATGTAGGTAAGAATACGATTAATGCCTTTAAATTAACACCAAATGAATATTTCTCTCTCGCTACAATCAAAGGAGGAGAAAGCGTGTCTGCCGAATTAGTTTTACAGAAAACGCTGGATCGAGAGAAACAGTCTGTGATACATCTCACTGTGACTGCTATAGATGGAGGGACTCCACCAAGATCTGGCACATCACAGGTCATTATTCACGTTTTAGACATAAATGATAACCCTCCAGTGTTTAGTAGTCCCTTGTACAAAACTCATATATATGAAAACACGCCAATCGGGACAACTGTGATCACACTAAATGCAACTGACGCAGACGAGGGGACAAACGGTGAGATAATGTATTCCTTACGAAGTAAAGGGCAGGATCGTATATTAGAGATTTTTCATATTGATTCCATAACGGGTGCGATTACGGTCAAAGCTAATGTCGATTATGAAGAATATGCAGCGTTCGAGATCCGTGCAGAAGCAAACGATAAAGCTCAGCCACCGATGTCTGCTCATTGCAAAGTGCTTGTAGAAGTAATTGATGTAAACGACAACGCTCCCGAGATCACTGTGACATCACTGTTCAATACTGTAAAGGAGGACGCAGATGTAGGTACTGCTATTGCACTTGTGTCCGTTCTAGACAGTGATGGCGGTAGAAATGGTGACGTGAAATGTAAAATCTTAAACCAGGTCCCCTTTAAACTAGAGACAAATTACAAAAACTATTATTCGTTAGTTGTTGACGGGGCTCTGGACAGAGAAATTACCTCCACCTACAACGTCACCATATCAGCTACCGATGAGGGGACTCCTCCCCTCTCCAACACTAGTGTTATTACTCTTCACGTTTCTGATGTAAATGACAACACGCCTCGTTTTTCAGATCCCGTGCTTAATGTTTACGTGAAGGAAAACAGTAAAGTTGGGATAATTATAGAAACGGTATCTGCATCTGATGCTGACATTGACCAGAATGCCCAGGTTAGATATTCATTTTTAGACAGTAATAGTAACTCAGTGTCAGTGTCTGCAATGGTGAACATCAACTCAGAGACAGGAGATATAGTCAGCCTGCAGTCGTTTAACTATGAGGAGATAAAAACGTTTCAGTTTAAAGTTCAGGCCACAGACTCTGGTGTTCCTCCGCTCAGCAGCAACGTGACTGTGAACGTTTGTATCCTGGATGAAAATGACAATAATCCAACAATCCTCGCGCCCTATTCTGAGCACGGCTCCGTTAACAGTGAGAGCATCCCCTATTCTGCTGAAGCGGGATACTTTGTGGCAAAGATCAGGGCTGTGGACGCAGACTCTGGATACAACGCGCTGCTCTCTTATCACCTGTCTGAGCCCAAAGGAAACAACCTCTTCCGGATCGGAACCAGCACCGGGGAGATCAGGACTAAGAGGAGGATGAGTGACAATGACCTGAAAACTCACCCCTTGGTGGTGCTGGTTTCTGATAACGGAGAACCCTCCCTGTCAGCTACTGTGTCTATTGATGTGGTGGTGGTTGAAAGCACAGCTGACATCCAGACTCAGTTCAGACACGTGCCCATAAAGGAGGACAGCTTCTCTGACTTGAACCTGTATCTGCTGATCGCCATCGTGTCGGTGTCAGTGATCTTTCTGCTGAGCCTCGTCAGTTTAATAGCTGTCAAATGCCACAGGACAGACGGCGGTTTCAGCAGGTACAGCGCCCCAATGATCACCACCCACCCTGACGGGAGCTGGTCTTACTCTAAATCTACTCAGCAGTATGACGTGTGTTTCAGCTCAGACACGCTGAAGAGTGACGTAGTGGTTTTCCCCGCACCGTTTCCGCCTGTAGATGCGGAGCTGATCAGTATTAACGGAGGAGACACTTTCACCAGAACTCAGACTTTACCCACCAAAGACAAGGTAAGATAATACAGAATTAACACTATGAATCAGTGCATATTTTGTCTTTCATAAATAGCTTTAGCTGCTTTAAGCGAAGGCCAAAAACGTGCAAAGTACACTACAATTGTCCCTAGGTGTTTTTAATAGACGATTAAAAAAATAATTGAAGGTGGTGTAAATGTGGTTGCCTTTATCACTGATAGTATCGAATTATTATTGACTCTCTTGCAACATAAAAAGTCTGATAGATTGCGTATATCCACAGTTCATATACTCTATGATACTGCTTGATGGGAAAGGCGCTCTCCATGGTGCTGATACCTCTCTGTGTCCCTCAGTCTTCGGCTCATGCTCGACTTAACGTACTTTTGTTGATCTCGTATTACACGTGCCATAGCTTGGTGGTAGATCTGCACATTTTGGAAAAAGAAGAAATCATTGTGGCAAAACATTTTAGAATTATTCGGGCCTGTACGTTTAGCACTATAAATATCCACAACAAAAATACCATAAGGTGGTAAAGGAATGAAATGAAGGGTTCTGTCCTAAATTATCATTGGTTTGTAAACTATATTGTTGGTGGTGGAAGCGTATTACTAAATATGTTTAGCAACAAAAGCTAGGAACAGTCATATACCATCATTCATTGAATTAATTCACTTTTTTTTTTACATTGCAATCATCAATATGTTATTGTCTCTCTTTTTAGTTATGGCATTCTTCTGATTAATATAGTTTCCAGTTACTTGGCTTCTTCTTACTGTTTTGTTTTTGCAACAAACACACACAATGCTTAACGTAATCCAATCATCTATTATACATTTCTGGTGTATTGTTTAAGAAAAGACCTTAACTCATGAGATGTGGTTAGTAAAGTATCCACTGCAGTCTGTCAAAGGACCGGAAGATGTCGCTCGAGACCACACATTCAAATGTGATCATTATTGACCTAAAACTCCTCCTCCTCCGTCGGTGAAATAAGAAACAGCTTGTACGTTTCGTGGGGGCTGGGTTGGTGAGCCACTTCGTCTTTAAAGATGGTCCCTAAATGATGAGAGTTTGGCTGTCTTTTGGATATTTCTGTGCATGAATGCCGTTTCTTTGCCTGAATTCCTGATCTAAACAAAAGGATGAGTCTTCAACAGCGTAGAGAGGCCGAATGGATGCTGTGCGCCATTCTTCTTTGTTTATCTGGCTGGTCTGCAGCTCAGATTTCCTACTCCGTTTCCGAGGAGGTGGACAAAGGCACAGTGGTGGGGAATCTCGCTAAGGATTTAAACATTCATACACAGCAACTGGAGGAACGGGAATTTCGGATTGTATCGGGATACAGTAAGAAATATTTCGAGGCTAATTTAAGAACAGGAACTTTGTTTGTCAGCGAAAGGATAGACCGTGAAGAGCTTTGTCCGAATTTACCTAAGTGTTCCTTAAATATAGAGGGACTATTGAGCCATCCTATGAATATTTATCGCATTGAGGTCAGCATTCTTGACATCAATGATAATGCACCATCATTCCTCGAGCAAACCCATGTGTTCAATATATCCGAGTCGTCTTCAACGGGAGAGAGGTATCCGCTCCCAATAGCTCAAGATGCAGACACGGGCAGTAATTCAGTGAAAACCTACAAGTTAAGTCCGAACGAGCATTTCTCCATAGATGTGAGTAGCGGAGGAGACAGTGCGTCCGCGGAGTTAGTGCTGCAGAAAGCTTTAGACCGAGAGAAACAACCTATAGTTAAACTAACATTAACCGCTGTAGACGGAGGAAAACCTGCAAGATCTGGCACTATGCAGATTCTTGTGAATGTAATAGATGTTAATGATAACACGCCTTCGTTCAGCAAGTCGCTTTATAAGGTAAGAGTCAGCGAAAATGTACCCATACGTACAACAATACTGAAACTGAATGCAACCGATTTAGACGAAGGGTCAAATTCAGACATCAAATATTATTTAATGAAAAGAGGAAATGTGGACTCTCCTGAAAAATTCATAGTTATTCCTGAAAGCGGTGAAATCATTGTAAATGCTAATTTGGACTACGAGGATATTAATGCATATGAATTAAGAGTCCGAGCAACAGACCAGGGCGCTTCCCCTCGCAGTGGTTATTCTAAAGTGCTGGTAGAGGTTGTCGATATAAATGACAATGCACCAGAAATCTCTATAACTTCACTGATGAGTCCAGTAAGGGAAAGTGCTGAACTTGGAACAGTCGTTGCACTGGTGACTGTGACTGATAAAGATGGAGGGCAAAATGGCCGTACCACTTGTAAGATTAAAGATTCAGTCCCTTTTACATTAACGTCAAATTACAAAAACTATTACTCTTTGATAGTTGACGGTGTCCTTGACAGAGAGATCGTGTCACAGTACAACGTAACCATTACTGCTACTGATGAAGGTAGTCCGCCTCTTTCTAGCAGTGCTGTAATCACGGTGCAGATTTCTGATATTAATGACAACGCGCCCAGTTTTCCTGAAACGAATATAAATATTTACGTGAAAGAGAATAGTAAAGTGGGAGATATTATCACAAGAACAACTGCACAGGACGCCGATGAAAATGAAAATGCTAAATTAACTTATTCATTAATAGATAATTATTCGAGAGGTTTTCCACTTTCATCAGTTGTAAACATAAACTCAGAGACTGGAGATATAGTCAGCCTGCAGTCTTTTAACTATGAGGAGTTAAAAACGTTTCAGTTTAAAGTTCAGGCCACAGACTCTGGTGTTCCTCCGCTCAGCAGCAACGTGACTGTGAACGTTTGTATCCTGGATGAAAATGACAATAATCCAACAATCCTCGCGCCCTATTCTGAGCACGGCTCCGTTAACAGTGAGAGCATCCCCTATTCTGCTGAAGCGGGATACTTTGTGGCAAAGATCAGGGCTGTGGACGCAGACTCTGGATACAACGCGCTGCTCTCTTATCACCTGTCTGAGCCCAAAGGAAACAACCTCTTCCGGATCGGAACCAGCACCGGGGAGATCAGGACTAAGAGGAGGATGAGTGACAATGACCTGAAAACTCACCCCTTGGTGGTGCTGGTTTCTGATAACGGAGAACCCTCCCTGTCAGCTACTGTGTCTATTGATGTGGTGGTGGTTGAAAGCACAGCTGACATCCAGACTCAGTTCAGACACGTGCCCATAAAGGAGGACAGCTTCTCTGACTTGAACCTGTATCTGCTGATCGCCATCGTGTCGGTGTCAGTGATCTTTCTGCTGAGCCTCATCAGTTTAATAGCTGTCAAATGCCACAGGACAGACGGCGGTTTCAGCAGGTACAGCGCCCCAATGATCACCACCCACCCTGACGGGAGCTGGTCTTACTCTAAATCTACTCAGCAGTATGACGTGTGTTTCAGCTCAGACACGCTGAAGAGTGACGTAGTGGTTTTCCCCGCACCGTTTCCGCCTGTAGATGCGGAGCTGATCAGTATTAACGGAGGAGACACTTTTACACGGACTCAGACTTTACCAACTAAAGACAAGGTATGTGTTTTTCAGTTTCCAATGGCGTGCTTTCACTTTAAAATTGATTTACACATTTTGCTATATTTAGTGTAATTGTGGATACACAAGCCACAGAACCTGAAAACAAAACAAAAAGGTAGTAGTGATAGCTCCCCACTTGTCATAGCAACTATTTACACTGTTCAGGTGAGCACATATTGTAGTTATAAATTAACTAATACAAATTCCCATCAGTGATTGAAGTCAGCTAACAATTTTGTAAATCCTCGAAGACAGAGCACCCATACCCATAGTTGTATGTTTTAAGGTCCTGAGATCTGAGTCTTTGAAAGCAGGATCATTCGATAGTGTCGGCTCTAAACAGCACATCAGTACAGAATGAATGTACAGCGCTCTCCTTGGTGCTGAAATGAGTCCATGCAACCTTTGGATGCTGTAAGCTCTCTAGATCCTTCTATTGTTAAACCATCTACATGTTTTAGTAAAAAACATTAAGAAAAAGATTAGTTGGTTGAATGATTGATTAATTAATTAATACTTTTTACGTGAGTAATTACATTTTGCCTGGAATTGCCTACATTTAATTTTTTTTATTATTTGATCTGGGACTTATGTGTAGCCTTGAATGATTCCTTATAATTTTTAGATTTAGATTTGAAAAGGGACATGATTAAATAATTAAATATCAAATATGATATTCTATATAAGACTAACAAATAACCTTAACCTTCCATACACTGAAGCCAATTTATGTGCCAACAATTTAAATACATCTTTTATAATACTGCAAATCATTGGGCTAAGTGTTTATACTTTACGTTTATACTGACTTATCCGTCATTTGCCACATGATGTCGCTGGAGACCACAGATAAGAAGAATATGTTAGAGTATGTGTAAAACTCCTCCCTGCACAGGAAACCTAAAACCGTCATTGGCTATCAGTTTAGAGAGACACTCGGATTGTATTGTGGCGAGAAGGGCTGCTGCTGCTGGATAGTCGTGTTTATGACGGATATACATAAACTGGAAATACATGATTAGCAGGATTCAGTGTTTATTGTACGACGATGGGAAACGAGGAATACGTCTGGATTCACCTCGTTGTGTTTCTTTGTCTTTGTGACTGGTCTGCTTCGCAGTTATCTTACTCGATTTCCGAGGAGGTGAACAAAGGCACCGTAGTGGGGAATATCGCAAAGGATTTAAACCTCAATGTACAGGAACTAGAGACCAGGGATCTACGTATTGTTTCGAGTTACAGTAAGAAATATTTTGACGTGAATTTGCGGACCGGGAACCTCTTTGTTGACGAGAGGATAAACAGAGAGGAGCTTTGTCCGAACACGGCACAATGCTCCCTAAGAATACAGGCTGTTTTAAACAATCCAATGACTGTACACCGCATTGAGGTTACTGTTTCAGACATAAATGATAACTCCCCAGAATTCATTGAACAGTCGTATTCGTTAAACATCTCCGAATCAATGTCACCAGGAGAGCGATATCTTCTCCCAATAGCAGTAGATGCGGACATAGGCAGCAACTCAGTAAAGACTTACAAGCTGAGTCAAAATGAGCATTTCTCTCTTGATGTGCAGAGCGGTGGAGAACACGGTGTGTCTGCTGAGCTAGTGCTGCAGAAAGCTTTAGACCGAGAGAAAAAGCCCGTAATTAAGCTTATTCTGACCGCTGTAGATGGAGGAAAACCGCCTAGATCAGGGTCATTACAAATCAATGTTAATGTATTAGATGTCAATGACAATACACCAATTTTTAGCAAATCTCTTTATAAAGTGCGTGTGCGTGAAAATACTGCACCCGGAACAGTGGTAATTAAGTTAAATGCAACGGATTTAGACGAGGGAATGAACAGTAAAATCCTGTATTCCTTGATCAAAAGAGGCAATATTGATCCTTCAAATACTTTTGATCTAAATTCAGAAACAGGAGAAATCACCGTGAAGGGTACATTAGATTATGAAGAGACGCCTGCTTATGAAGTTAGAGTTCAAGCGATGGATCAAGGCACCTCACCTCGTAGTGCACATGCTAAACTACTGATAGAGATAATTGACGTGAATGACAATGTCCCCAGAAATATCTGTGACGTCACTGATGACCCCAGTGAAAGAAGACGCAGAACTGGGGACAATCGTTGCTTTGGTTACAGTGAGTGATAAAGATGGAGGGAACAATGGAGTAACTAACTGTAAGGTAGTTGGGTCTGTTCCGTTTAAACTGAAGTCCAACTACAAAAACGACTATTCATTAGTAGTTGATGGACCACTGGACAGAGAAAACACTTCTCTGTACAATGTCACCATTACAGCCACAGATGAAGGAAGTCCACCTCTGTCCAGTATCAAGATCATTACTGTTCACGTTTCTGATGTCAATGACAACGCACCTCGATTTATGGAGCCTGTGATTAATGTTTACGTGAAAGAAAACAGTCCGATAGGGTCCGTTATTTATACAATAAATGCATTTGATCCTGATTTGGACGGTAATGCAAAACTGACTTACACATTGTTAGACAGTTATCCAAGAAATATTCCGATTTCATCAGTTTTAAATATCAACTCAGAGACTGGAGATATAGTCAGCCTGCAGTCGTTTAACTATGAGGAGATAAAAACGTTTCAGTTTAAAGTTCAGGCCACAGACTCTGGTGTTCCTCCGCTCAGCAGCAACGTGACTGTGAACGTTTGTATCCTGGATGAAAATGACAATAATCCAACAATCCTCGCGCCCTATTCTGAGCACGGCTCCGTTAACAGTGAGAGCATCCCCTATTCTGCTGAAGCGGGATACTTTGTGGCAAAGATCAGGGCTGTGGACGCAGACTCTGGATACAACGCGCTGCTCTCTTATCACCTGTCTGAGCCCAAAGGAAACAACCTCTTCCGGATCGGAACCAGCACCGGGGAGATCAGGACTAAGAGGAGGATGAGTGACAATGACCTGAAAACTCACCCCTTGGTGGTGCTGGTTTCTGATAACGGAGAACCCTCCCTGTCAGCTACTGTGTCTATTGATGTGGTGGTGGTTGAAAGCACAGCTGACATCCAGACTCAGTTCAGACACGTGCCCATAAAGGAGGACAGCTTCTCTGACTTGAACCTGTATCTGCTGATCGCCATCGTGTCGGTGTCAGTGATCTTTCTGCTGAGCCTCATCAGTTTAATAGCTGTCAAATGCCACAGGACAGACGGCGGTTTCAGCAGGTACAGCGCCCCAATGATCACCACCCACCCTGACGGGAGCTGGTCTTACTCTAAATCTACTCAGCAGTATGACGTGTGTTTCAGCTCAGACACGCTGAAGAGTGACGTAGTGGTTTTCCCCGCACCGTTTCCGCCTGTAGATGCGGAGCTGATCAGTATTAACGGAGGAGACACTTTCACCAGAACTCAGACTTTACCCACCAAAGACAAGGTGAGATGTTTGCAGCCTTTGACACCATTTTAAGGAGTAAAAAGCCCATTAAGAGCTACGTTTCTTTTCTTAATCTCTTATTTTGAAGCAACTTGAGGCAAATTTGTGATTTGTGATATTGGGCTATGTAAATAAAGATTGACAACTTGACCATTTTATCGTCGGCATACCTGCTGTCTGTCGCCTACATGACTTACAAACATGACATAAATTACCTTGATTAAGACAACCCAATCAATTTAAACAGATAACAGACTTTTCTTAAATTGGAAAAACTGTGGACATACCCTGCAAGCGGGTTTGTAGGGCGCTTTCCGTGGTGCTGAAAACATACTGGAGTCTTCCTCTTGGGCTCACAATCTAAAATATCTGACGTGACAGGGTTGAATTATGCTATTATTAATTTTTTTCAATTACTTAGGCTGTCAATTCGTAAATTCTTTGTTTCTTTTTTTTTTTTTTAAAGATAGTACTGGTGGAAATCAATTGGTTTATTAAGTGCTGAACAGTCTTCAAATAGCAGACCGTGATTATATGGATAATACTGTCCAGGTCTTTGAACTCATGTTTTGAACAGGTTTTTGACTTATCCTTTCCATGTATATTGACTTCAGATTGTTTTTAAGAGATCACTGTCATTTGTCTGCAATAATCTGTGGCTATTTAGCGTGATATTTTCCTCTTTACACATCTGGCTAAAGGGAACTTTAAGTTGTGTTCTTAGTCCATGATTTTTTTACACGTGTTGTAATATGAGACATAAGGTTTGAAACTCGATTTTTGAAGCAATTTTCATATCTAAGTTGTGACGCGTGGGGTCGCTGATGACCACATGTTTTTGTGAGCTCGGGTGTTTTCAGTCTCCTCCTTTCCGTGTGAAGCGTCAGCACACTGCGAGTGCTTTGTGAGAGGAACACGAGTGGCGATGAAAAGGAGAGGACCGGAGTGGATGGGATTAAAATGCTGGCCGATGGATTGGCGTTTTGTGGATTACTATATTTTGTATCTCGCCAGTTTCTTTGAGAGCAGCGATGGGCGTTGGAAGGAATAACGAAATTCTCTGTTGGCTGTTCGTCCTGTTTTTATCTGACTGGTCTGCTGCTCAGATATCCTTCTCCGTTTCCGAGGAGGCGGACAAAGGGACTGTGGTAGGGAGTCTCTCAAAGAATTTAAACGTCAACGTTAGAGACCTGCAAACGAGGAATCTAAATATCGTTTCTGGGTACAGTAAGAAATATTTCGAGGCAAATTTTAAAACGGGTGATCTTTATGTTAATGAGCGAATAGACCGCGAGGAGCTTTGTCCAAACACGATAAAATGCACACTGAACTTAGAGGCCATACTGAGTGATCCCATGGTACTCCACCGCATTGAGGTGGTAATAGTAGATTTAAATGACAACGCGCCTACATTCGTCGAGAAGTCATATTCACTCAACATATCTGAACTGTCACCTACGGGCGAACACTTCTTGCTTCCCCTGGCTATCGATGCAGATACGGGAAGCAATTCAGTAAAGACTTACAGACTGAGTGTAAATGAGTACTTCTCTCTAGATGTGCAGAGCGGTGAAGAACACAGTGTATCTGCTGAGTTAGTGTTGCTGAAAGCTTTGGATCGTGAAAAACAAGCTCTTATTAAACTGACGCTGACCGCTGTAGATGGAGGAAAGCCTCCTAAAACCGGAAGCTTACACATAAATGTAAATGTTCTGGATGCCAATGATAACACGCCGTCATTTAGTAAAACACTCTACAAGGCACGGGTAAATGAAAATGCGCCACCTGGGTCATTAGTAATTCAACTGAGTGCCACAGATTTAGACGAAGGGGACAACGGGAGGGTTACTTACTCTTTTGTCAAGCGTGGAAATTTTAATCCTGCAGATGTGTTTTTAATTAATACAGAAACTGGCGAGATCACTGTAAAGGGTACTTTGGATTACGAATCACAGCCAGCATATGAAATTCATGTTCAAGCAACAGACCAGGGGTTTTCGCCTCGAAGTGCAAATGGAAAGCTGCTGGTGGAGGTAGTTGATGTGAATGATAATGCCCCAGAAATTGTGGTGACGTCACTCATGAACCCCGTTAAAGAAGATGCAGACATAGGAAGCGTTGTCGCTTTAGTGACAGTGACTGATAAGGATGGAGGAAAAAACGGCCAGACTGGCTGTAAACTTATCGGTTCTGCACCTTTTAAGCTAAATTCCAATTATAAAAATTATTATTCTTTAGTTGTGGATGCACCTCTTGATAGAGAAGGACGGTCTTTGTACAATGTCACGATTGCGGCTGCTGATGAAGGGACTCCGCCTCTTTCCAGCACCGGTGTTATTACTGTTCAGGTTTCTGATGTCAATGATAACGCACCTCGTTTCCTTGAACCCGTGATTAATATTTATGTAAAAGAAAATAGTCCCGTTGGAGCTCGTATCTATACGATAACTGCAGTCGATCCTGACATAAATGAAAACGCTAGAGTGACATACTCATTAGATGGTGATTCAAAAAGTATTCCCATAACTTCAGCTGTAAACGTCAACTCAGAGACAGGAGATATAGTCAGCCTGCAGTCTTTTAACTATGAGGAGTTAAAAACGTTTCAGTTTAAAGTTCAGGCCACAGACTCTGGTGTTCCTCCGCTCAGCAGCAACGTGACTGTGAACGTTTGTATCCTGGATGAAAATGACAATAATCCAACAATCCTCGCGCCCTATTCTGAGCACGGCTCCGTTAACAGTGAGAGCATCCCCTATTCTGCTGAAGCGGGATACTTTGTGGCAAAGATCAGGGCTGTGGACGCAGACTCTGGATACAACGCGCTGCTCTCTTATCACCTGTCTGAGCCCAAAGGAAACAACCTCTTCCGGATCGGAACCAGCACCGGGGAGATCAGGACTAAGAGGAGGATGAGTGACAATGACCTGAAAACTCACCCCTTGGTGGTGCTGGTTTCTGATAACGGAGAACCCTCCCTGTCAGCTACTGTGTCTATTGATGTGGTGGTGGTTGAAAGCACAGCTGACATCCAGACTCAGTTCAGACACGTGCCCATAAAGGAGGACAGCTTCTCTGACTTGAACCTGTATCTGCTGATCGCCATTGTGTCGGTGTCAGTGATCTTTCTGCTGAGCCTCATCAGTTTAATAGCTGTCAAATGCCACAGGACAGACGGCGGTTTCAGCAGGTACAGCGCCCCAATGATCACCACCCACCCTGACGGGAGCTGGTCTTACTCTAAATCTACTCAGCAGTATGACGTGTGTTTCAGCTCAGACACGCTGAAGAGTGACGTAGTGGTTTTCCCCGCACCGTTTCCGCCTGTAGATGCGGAGCTGATCAGTATTAACGGAGGAGACACTTTTACCAGAACTCAGACTTTACCCACCAAAGACAAGGTGAGTTGTTTGTAACCCAAAAGTAGATTTGGGGTCCTTATAATAATTGCGTCAATCTACTTCTAAAAGATGTGTTGGGTCATAATATTATCACATTTTGGACGTTTTCAACATTGCTGACTTTTCGTGATTGATATCTTATGTGTGGTTGTGAAAGCAACGTGATACAAGGCAGTACTTTGGGGATATACATATCAATAATCAGTTCCCAGAAAAGCTATTCACTAGTATGATGCTGGATAATGGAGAATGTAAGTGGGCTATGCGTTGAAACAGTTCATAAATAATGGTATTTTAAGCAGAGAAGTGACCAGCGAGGACGCTGTCCATGGTCCTGAACTCTGGGTGGTGGTTTTGTGTGCACGAACAAAGGCTGCCTAGGTTTTATATTATTTAAACCTTAATAGCAGAATATCTATCCCTTCTTTAATATGTTTTGCCCTGGTAACACACGGCTAGGTTATGGCACTTGTCATTACGCACCAGAAACAGCGTTTTGTAGTGAACGAGGTTTTTATATAATTGTCCACTTAAATTGAATTGTTAACTGCTTTAACCTTCTGCACAAATATAGGTTATACTTACAGTTAGAATATTGACGTATTTTTACATTAACACCAAAATTACAGTTGGTGTCGCTGGAGACCACAATATTCGTGTGGCTCCTTTTTTTCCCAGACTCCTCCTCTGCGTGCGCAGCAGCAGTACAGCCCACCAGTGCTTTGTCGGGAAATACACAAATGGTCACACAAGACAGAGAGAGCTTCGTCTGTTATTCACCTAAAGTGCGGACATGTTTGAAAATGACTATTTCTTTCATTCTGTGGCAGCGATGGGACGTGGAGGACTAACAGTCACGATTTGGATACAAATAATAGCTTTGCTTTGTCTGTGTGATGGGTCCACAGCGCAGCTCTCGTTCTCCGTTTCCGAGGAGGTTGACAAAGGAACGGTAGTGGGAAACCTCGCTAAGGATTTACAAATTAATGTTCACGAATTGGAAAAACGGGATTTACGAGTTGTGTCTGGGAATTCTAAGAAATATTTCGACGTGGATTTGAAGACTGGTGCTCTATATGTTTGCGATAGGATTGATCGTGAAGAGCTCTGTCCAAATACGGCAAAATGCTCCCTGAATATAGAAGCCATTCTGAGCCACCCGATGCATCTGCATCGCATAGAGGTGCAAATTATTGACATTAACGACAATGCACCATCTTTTCGTGAAAAGGAGAAGACTTTCAACATTTCGGAATCTTCTTTTACCGGGGAGAGGTATCTACTCCCAATGGCAAACGACGCAGACACGGGCAGTAACTCAGTAAAAAGCTACAAGCTGAGTCCGAATGAGTATTTCTCACTGGACGTACAGAGCGGCGGACAACACAGTGAGTCTGCTGAGTTAGTGCTCCAGAAATCTTTAGACAGGGAGAAACAGTCAGTTATCCACCTTACCTTAACTGCTCTGGACGGAGGAAAGCCTGCCCGATCAGGGACATTAAAAATAGTTGTAAATGTCATAGATATAAACGACAATGTTCCAGTATTTAGTCAACCTCTGTATAAAGCCCGGGTCATTGAAAACGCTCCATTTCAGACATCCATACTGACTGTAAGTGCTACAGACTTAGATGAGGGAATAAATGGCGAGATAATGTATTTATTTATTGAGAGGGGAAATTTCAATCCTGAAGCTGTGTTCTCCATAAACCCAGACACAGGGGAGATAACTGTGAAGGGAAAAGTAGACTATGAAGAGAATACAGCATATGATATTCGTGTACAGGCAAGAGATAAAGGTACGCCTTCCCGAAGCGTTCATGGTAAAGTGTTAGTTGAAGTAATTGATGTTAATGACAATACACCTGCAATTATTATCACCTCTCTTATGAGCCCAGTTAAAGAGGACGCTGAGGTGGGTACAGTGGTCGCTTTGGTGACTGTGACTGATAAAGACGGGGGTAGTAATGGTCTCACCAGTGCTAAAATTCTCGGGGTGGTGCCTTTTAAACTCAAGCTAAACTACAAGAATTATTATTCATTAACAGTCGATGGACCCCTTGACAGAGAGAGTGTTTCTCAATATAATGTCACCATCACAGCCACTGACGAAGGCACTCCGCCTCTCTCCAGCACGAGTGTTATTCCTGTTCATATTTCTGATGTGAATGACAACGCCCCTCTATTCTCAGAGCCTGTGATTGATGTATATGTGAAAGAGAATAGTGCAATGGGAGCTACTATCTTCACTATAACTGCAATTGATCCTGATATAGCAGAAAATGCAAAAGTAACATATTCATCATTAGATGGCATTTCGAAAAGTATTCCAATAACTTCTGTTGTAAACATAAACTCAGAGACAGGAGATATAGTCAGCCTGCAGTCTTTTAACTATGAGGAGATAAAAACGTTTCAGTTTAAAGTTCAGGCCACAGACTCTGGTGTTCCTCCGCTCAGCAGCAACGTGACTGTGAACGTTTGTATCCTGGATGAAAATGACAATAATCCAACAATCCTCGCGCCCTATTCTGAGCACGGCTCCGTTAACAGTGAGAGCATCCCCTATTCTGCTGAAGCGGGATACTTTGTGGCAAAGATCAGGGCTGTGGACGCAGACTCTGGATACAACGCGCTGCTCTCTTATCACCTGTCTGAGCCCAAAGGAAACAACCTCTTCCGGATCGGAACCAGCACCGGGGAGATCAGGACTAAGAGGAGGATGAGTGACAATGACCTGAAAACTCACCCCTTGGTGGTGCTGGTTTCTGATAACGGAGAACCCTCCCTGTCAGCTACTGTGTCTATTGATGTGGTGGTGGTTGAAAGCACAGCTGACATCCAGACTCAGTTCAGACACGTGCCCATAAAGGAGGACAGCTTCTCTGACTTGAACCTGTATCTGCTGATCGCCATCGTGTCGGTGTCAGTGATCTTTCTGCTGAGCCTCGTCAGTTTAATAGCTGTCAAATGCCACAGGACAGACGGCGGTTTCAGCAGGTACAGCGCCCCAATGATCACCACCCACCCTGACGGGAGCTGGTCTTACTCTAAATCTACTCAGCAGTATGACGTGTGTTTCAGCTCAGACACGCTGAAGAGTGACGTAGTGGTTTTCCCCGCACCGTTTCCGCCTGTAGATGCGGAGCTGATCAGTATTAACGGAGGAGACACTTTTACCAGAACTCAGACTTTACCTAATAAAGACAAGGTAAGGGTGATGACACATAAAACACAGGGCTACCAATGATTTAATGTTTTACTTCTTCACAAAATGTGATTGTATTCCTGAATCATTTGACTATTTAAGGACCACAAAATAAAAGTCTTAGACTTTATTGTGTTGTCCTTGACAATTGTGTAGCTGTGTGTGATCTAATGCACTTCTTCTCATAATGCCAATTTAAGATTACTCATCCGTGCCATTATTGTAAGGGTAACACATTGCTGATATTCAGCCTCTTGCTTATTCCTCTTTAAATAGGTCTATTAAGGCTACTCACTCTTGCTAGAATGCCAGGTGATTATGTTCAGTTGATGGCAAATCAATATGGATTTTGAGTAACTTAATTTCACCAAAACGCGTAAGATTTAATTTCTTCATCGCCTCTTTTCATTTTTTCTTTGCTCTGTCTTCAACACTACCACAAGCTGTCGCTATCAGCTCACAGAGTTGAAATACTTCTTTTCTGTGCGACGCTCCTCCCTCTTGGTCTAAGAGAGAGGTTTGTAGTTCTTTGTTCATCGTAGCAGTACAGACATCCTCACTGTTTTGAGGGGCTCTGATCTGGATGTATCATTACTGAGCAATGCTACTGCTGGAGTGATTTTTTCGAATGAACTTGTTTAGCAGGCTATGGACAGAATGCAACAAGGGAATATTTTCCGGCATTGGGTTTATTTTTTGTTCCATGTGTCTCACGTATGGAGTCTCGCAGCAGCACAGATTGTGTATTCTGTTATGGAGGAATCGAGCCCGGGTACCACTGTGGGGAATTTGGCGAAGGACTTACATCTAGACGTACAGGAATTGGAAACTCGAGGTTTTCAGATTTCAGGACCTAATACGAAGTATTTCGAAGTAAATGTTAAGACTGGGATAGTTTTAGTAAAAGACAGAATAGACCGAGAGGAGCTCTGCTCTCGTAATGTGAAGTGCTCTCTGGAAGTGGAAGCCATTGTGAACTCCCCGCTGAATCTCTATCGCTTTGAGGTTAAAATGTTGGATATAAACGACAATGCACCCTCTTTTCGGATACCGGGAATTGTTTTGAACGTGTCCGAGTCAGCTTTCCCCGGTGAAAGATTTGCGCTACCAAAGGCTTTCGATGCAGATGTCGGTAGTTATTCGGTTAAGGGCTACAAGCTGAGTCAAAATGAACATTTCACACTGGATGTGCAGAATGGTGGAGAGCCGACAATGTCCGCTGAAATGGTGCTGCAGAAAGCCTTAGACCGTGAGAAACAGCCAGTTATCAAACTAACACTGACTGCTGTAGATGGAGGAAAACCTCCTAAATCAGGCACGTTACATATCTCCGTTAATGTGCAAGATGTAAATGATAATATTCCAATTTTTGACAAGCCGCTGTACAAAGCCTCATTGCTCGAGAACACGCCGCTCGGTGCAACCGTAATTTCTGTGCATGCTCGGGATTTAGATGAGGGTCTTAACGGAGAAATACTGTATTCTTTTATCAATCACGACAGTGACAATGATGTTGACAAATTTGCTATTAATCCCATAACGGGGGAGATTACGGTACAGGGTGAATTGGATCACGAAAAAAGCAATGCAGTTGAAATCCGGGTCCAAGCGAAAGACAAAGGGTCAAGTCCAAGAGCATCTCACTGTAAAGTACTCGTTCAAATTACGGATGTTAATGACAATCCACCAGAAATATCAGTAACATCTTTAGTCAACGTAGTGAGGGAAGACGCACCCCTAGACACAATGGTGGGACTTATAACGGTGAGAGATAATGACGCAGATAAAAATGCCGTTGTTCAGGTTAGAATAGTTGATTCAGTACCGTTTACAATTAAAAATACATATAAGAATCATTATTCTTTGGTCGTAGACGGATCTCTAGACAGAGAACGAGCTTCTCAATATAATGTAACAATAACAGCGACTGACGAAGGGGTCCCGCCTCTTTCCGGTACATGCGTTATTACAGTCCACGTCTCTGATGTCAATGACAACGCACCTCGTTTTAAAGAGCCTGTGATAAACATTTTCATCAAAGAGAACAGTCCAGTAGGCGCTGTTATCTATACTATGACTGCAGATGATCCGGATGTAGACGAGAACGCAAAAGTCACGTTTTCAGTAATGAATAATAATCATAAAAACAATGTAATAGGGTCACTTATAAATATCAACTCAGAGACTGGAGATATAGTCAGCCTGCAGTCTTTTAACTATGAGGAGATAAAAACGTTTCAGTTTAAAGTTCAGGCCACAGACTCTGGTGTTCCTCCGCTCAGCAGCAACGTGACTGTGAACGTTTGTATCCTGGATGAAAATGACAATAATCCAACAATCCTCGCGCCCTATTCTGAGCACGGCTCCGTTAACAGTGAGAGCATCCCCTATTCTGCTGAAGCGGGATACTTTGTGGCAAAGATCAGGGCTGTGGACGCAGACTCTGGATACAACGCGCTGCTCTCTTATCACCTGTCTGAGCCCAAAGGAAACAACCTCTTCCGGATCGGAACCAGCACCGGGGAGATCAGGACTAAGAGGAGGATGAGTGACAATGACCTGAAAACTCACCCCTTGGTGGTGCTGGTTTCTGATAACGGAGAACCCTCCCTGTCAGCTACTGTGTCTATTGATGTGGTGGTGGTTGAAAGCACAGCTGACATCCAGACTCAGTTCAGACACGTGCCCATAAAGGAGGACAGCTTCTCTGACTTGAACCTGTATCTGCTGATCGCCATCGTGTCGGTGTCAGTGATCTTTCTGCTGAGCCTCATCAGTTTAATAGCTGTCAAATGCCACAGGACAGACGGCGGTTTCAGCAGGTACAGCGCCCCAATGATCACCACCCACCCTGACGGGAGCTGGTCTTACTCTAAATCTACTCAGCAGTATGACGTGTGTTTCAGCTCAGACACGCTGAAGAGTGACGTAGTGGTTTTCCCCGCACCGTTTCCGCCTGTAGATGCGGAGCTGATCAGTATTAACGGAGGAGACACTTTCACCAATACCCAGACTTTACCTAATAAAGAAAAGGTAAGATGGAATCCTCCCCAACGAGATGATAGACTAATAGTTTTGTAACAGTTGTATACACCGTCTCCTATCCTATTACTAGCACTGCTGAGCTGTGGAAGAAGTGTTTCCTATTACTTGTTTCTGTAGCCTACTTTTCCCTCCTTCTCTGCCTGCTTCCTGCATAGGCGCTATCCATGGTACTGAAATCGCGGGGACCTGTTAGAGCCTCTTTGTCACAATAGTATGCTGTCATCCCTCAGGACCGCCTCCCAGAGCAGAGCACAAAACTGGGGTGGGTAAAAACTATAATTTGATAAATATATATTTCACTGTATATCAACACGTAAAAAAGTAAAAGTAATCATGAGATTAACTTCGAGTAATTAAGAATCTAGTGAAAGCTTACTTGTGAGTAACGTCATGAAAAGCAGCCAATATTGTCCGGCAGCTAAAGGCTCTATAAATAACTCTTCATTGGAGAAGTTAAATGAATGAAGACGTGCAACTGAGTGCTTAATATCACCTCACAGCCTAAGAATTATAACTTGGATATTTACATAATGATGGAAAACAAGAATAACTTTTATAATAATAACAACTTGATGCATTATGTTTTTATACAGTGCTAAAACGGTGTGCTTAAGGCACAACATAATCAGACTTCACTGCTCTCAGTCAGCACGATGCTCTGATATACTGACCTTTAAGCAACGTTTACAAAGGAGCGCTCGGTGTAGTCCGATAGCCATCTAGAAACGTTTGAATCACCCTTTTCATCACTATTCATTGATTAATGGAGTTTGTGGCCATACTAAATCACACAATTGTTGACAGAAAGCAGGGTACTTTATAAAATAAATAAGAGTGAGAGAGAGTCCAGGAGGAGACTGTTGGCACACTGCACTCTGATCCTATATGGAGTCAGTATCACAAAATGTCGGTAAAGTTAGGCAGCTAACATTAGGCTCAGAGGAATCCACCAAAACTGTAACGTTATATTTCAAGGATCAAGACTCAAAGTCAAAGGTGAAGGTGGAGGTGGTTCTGAAACGAGGGACAGCAGTTCAACAACAAACAGTCAACTTGGATTCACAGCAGTCAGAAGGGATTCAAATGGTATGGAAGCCCATTTCCGCCAGTACAAAACAAACAAAAAATGATTTAAGAAAAGTCGAAATTATGAGATAAAAAGTCATAATTATCCCATGCAAACGATATGCAATCCTAAATGAGGCAACTATAACAGTTGACTTTTGTAAATGTTTGATGTTGGATTAAGTTGCCACCTCTGTCACATTGGTTTTATTCTTTCTACGCCAGAACTGCTTCTTCAGTCCCATGTGAATCAGCAAGTATTTCATTTGTTGTAAAGCCACGTTTAAAGTCCTCAATGTGCTCACGATCCATTTCTGACAAATTAACCAGGAGAACTCAAAAAGCTGCTGCTCTCATTGTTGTTTGAAAGTATCTCATAATTATGACTTTTTATCTCATAATTATGACTTTTTATCTCACAATTCTTTTTTTTTTACTGGTGGAAATGGGCTTCCACAAAATGGCGACCCAGTCAGTGCAAACAAAAAAGGGGTCCAAGAGTATGAAAACGTACAGAAACTTCTCAAACCACTCATGTATCATAACCCACTTCTCCAGTGTTTATCCGTTTGTTCCAAACACTCATAGTTTCTCCACAACACAGCCAAACACACCACTTCTGCGTTGCCATACAGCTTATTTAACCAGTGGGTTAGCTACCAGCAGAGTCGGTGTTGTTTGAACCGGGCTGAGCTACACTTCATGATGATGCCCATGATGGGCCTCTGACCCAATAAGTTAGCCTACTTAACGGTTGTATGTTGAAAATCCAAACTCACTGGAAATAAGTTGAACTTCTCGGCAACCTGTCAGGCGAAATAAGTCAGTGCCATGCGGGTGTTAATGTAGCAGAAGCACAACTTCTCAGTGAGTCCGAAATATTTCCATAATGTCAACAAGACAATTTAAATATCCAAGATGGCGCGTCTTCTTCGCTCACCAGTTACCGGTCAACGGCAGAGCGCGCTCAGTGCTGCCGCCGATGGCGCGAAGTTGTGTCGTATTGTGATTGTAGCTGACGTGAGCTTTCGGACACAAGCGAGGAGGATGTTTTGTACTTCACATGGGTTGTATTGTCTTACATGAAAATCACCGCAGTCCGCCTGAGTAAGTCTTTATTTTCTTACTGTACACGCGCCTCACATCGACTTTCTATCTGCACTTTCAGCTGTTGGTTCATTGAGGTTACCTGTGATTAACGTTTGACTAATTACAAACCCTGCCTCCTTCATGTTGCGGCTAGGTTGGAAAACCAGACGTAAACAGAGCTAGTGACCAGCTTTCTGACGACCTGTGGTGACCTCGTTTCTTTCCATGTTTTGTGAAAAGAGCCTGAAGTTGACATGTCTTGTAATGGAGTGCCATGCTTTCTGTTTTTATTGTTGACAGCAGCTATGTTTCTTGGGTGGGACGTGGTTTTGATTCGCTTTAGGTTAGATGTTTAGCCTACACATTTAGCCTATTATCTGGTTGACTCTGGTCTAGTCCGTTGTTCAAATGTGTCCTAGTTCTGCATTCAGACTGTGTGTTACCTGTTTCAGAGCACTGCCTTACTCACAAATTAACTGTAGCTCTCAATGACAAAAGTAGCCTACAAACAGCTTCATTTTAAGCTTCACCAGCCTTTCAAAACTAATTTCTCTAATAGATATGATCTCAAGGCAAAATAAATTCTGGTCCATATTGCTTTCTCTGTGTGCATTCAGTTAGCTGATTTAGCTTTTCTTTGTATTTTGGTCAGACTTTGGTGTTAAAGACCCTTCACATCCACACAGGTGTTTGCTTCGGTTATTCTGGTTTATTAGTTCTCAGCTCAGGTGCAAGTTCAGGAGTTATACTGGTAATTATGTGAGGTGTACTCATAGGCATTTTCCACAGCAGATAATTTAACTTGTTATAGTAGGAAAAGCACATGTTTGTTAATGATTGCTCTGTTCTGTTCAAGTGTCCCAGTAAGTGATGCAGCATTCACAATAGCTGGACACAGAAACTGAAGCAGTTAAATGAAATTCAGCTATCATTAAATGTATTATTTACACCTGTGCTTTTGTTACTGTGTTCATGTCAAAATGTATTCAGAGAAAAAGGCATATAAGAATGATAAAGGTGCACTTTGTCCCTCCTCATCGAGTACAACAGGAAAGTGAGAGATGTCGATCGAGCACAATTTCTACATACACTGTCTTGAGAGGAGGTCTAATAAGCAAAATAAGTGAAAACACCTCTGTGGGTGGATCATGGGCGCATATAGGGCCTTTAATTCTCCCTGGCATGGAACTGTAGCTCATTCTCTAATCTGGAATAATCTATTTTTTTGTCTCTCTTTGATATTGCTCTGCTCATATTTGTTCTACTCTTGCAGTTGAATATGTTTCTCCTGAGATATTTTCATCAGCTTCTCTGGAGTCACACATTATCCTTCCTGTTATCACTATTAGAGCTTTTAATTCTCTACTGTTTGTACTCAGAATATATCTGCATTCTACCCAGAGCAATTACTTACATACTTGTTTTGTTATTTAAGTTTTTTATTTATCAATCGGTCTGTAATATAGGCTCATGTTTCACTTATTACACCATGCCCCCTTGTCTTGATATTATAGCTGTGAGGATCTGCACTCAAGACCCCGGTGTATTGTGAAACAGTTATACTTTTATAGGGTAGTGTGTTACAGACTGTACTTCTAATAATAGATTATCACCCTGAGAAATGGTCACTTTTTGCTAAGCCATCTTTTTACCGTGTAAATAAATTGAGCCAATAGGAAATTATTTATATTTCTTGGCTGGTTATTCTCTGTTCTAAAAATACATCTGCTTAACACATACATTTAGATGTTATTATTAAAATAAGATGCTCAAATCCTCCAAATTCTGTATTGTACAATTAGATCTAGTTCTACTTGTAGTTCCTTCTTTACTGCTATTTTTCTCACTCCTGCCTGCTCCATGTGCCCATTTCGTTTGCTCCGCAATATGAAGACATATACGTGATATTATTCATTTCACGCCTGTTCCTTTTTCTCTTCCTCCTCCTCGTCGTCCTCCGTGCTGCCAGACCTCTTTCCCCTCCCCCTCTCCTTCACCAGCACTCCACGAGAAGGGGAGCAGCTGAGAGAACTAACAGGGAATTATCGTCCATCTCTGCAGACATGTGTGCGATCAGCCTCAGAGCGCTGTAAACACGATCTAATATATTTCCATTAACATCCCTAATGTGTGTACAGAGTAGAGGCAACCCATATCCGATCATGCCAAGCTGAACAGATGCGCCTCTGTTTTGATTGAATTTGTCAGTGGTTAAATCTAGCTTTTTATGTACATTGGCGTGGCATTTGTATGTATTTAATAATGTTATTATTGCTCCTAACTGATTGAACGTCTTCAGATATTCCCGGTGAAGCGCACTGTACATTGTGTTGTGGTGGATCTATGATGCTTTGAGTCATTCAGACGACATGACCTCATTTCAGGGAGTGGTACAGCACAAACAAGCATGGCCTGATCTGTCATAACTCCGTTCGTTTGGTTGGTTCAGTGTGAAGAGACTGAACCAGGGCTTCCTGCGCTCTTAAACAGACTTTATATATTGCAGGCGATGCGTATGTGCTACGTGAAGCTTATAAGTGGGTCAGCGTGTGATTTAAAGATGGCAGCGCGCTACATGCGCCATCTGAATGAACCTGTGTTTGGTAGTTGCCTCGCTCTTTCTCCGATACAGTATCTGCTGCATGCACAAGCTGTCCATGCTGTGGTTCCTGAAACAATGCCTGGGGCTGCCAATGCGTAAAAGTGGTTCAGTATGTGTTCTGTACGCTGCGGCTCTCTGTGAATGTGAGTGAGGGAGAGCGGGGGGAGGGGCAGGTAATTTTCCGCTACTCGCTGCAGCAGCAGCAGGGAGCTTCAGTACCGACCGAGGTATCAGCTCCGCTCGGCTCAGCTCTCCCTCCTGCTCGGCTCTGCGGCTGGGCGGGGCCGACAACACCTAATGTCAATCACAGCCAAACCGGTTGGGCGGGGCAAAGGGCCAGGGCGGGTGAGGAGGAGAGGCTTTTATCCACGCAATCATCAGAACATCGTGTGTCTGTGCCGGTGTGTTGTGTTACAGTATGTTTTTATGGAGCCGCAAGACTGTGTGTGTTTGCATACAGCAGAAATTGCCTGCTGTGTGTGTGTTATGGAACCACGATAATAATAATAATAATAATATATACACATAAGAACTATTGCGAGAGCTATAGCTTTTTGGCAGTATGCATTGGATGATGACTTGGGTTTAGAGTGTGTATCCGATAAAAGCTTCTAACTCTGCCTCCTCCAGTGCTGCAAAATGCATTAAATTATTGATTCTACAGTACATTATCTTGGTTGAGGCAGACAGCTAAGTGGTCCACAGCTCATAGATTGCACAGTAGAGGCATTCACCTAGGTCATTTTGGATGTGGATTACACAGATGGGTTCAACAGATGGACCAAAAGCATGACGTAGAAATGTCCTTACCTCACCAGTTTTAATGCAAGGTGACAGAATATCAGAGTGGTTAAAAGAAAATGTATTTCTTCTTCTTCTTTATTGATGTTCCTGTTTGTCTGTCACACACACTTATTATGTAGCACTTCCTGTTTTTCTCCTTGTACAAGGGTGTGTCCTTTGTGTGAGTGAGGTTAGCGCTGCTATCTGTGGTTACCATGGTGACTGTTCTGAGCCGTAATGAAATGATGAACCAGTCTGTTTCCAGGGAGGTGCCAGTATGTACCCGCCCCCACCCAGACATCCATCCCAGCGTGTGTTGTAGAGAGGCAATCCGGAAGGAAGCGGGGTGGACACAATGGGAGGCAGGAGGGATGGAGCGAGAGACAAAGAGAAAGACGCCAGCCAAAGGTGTACAGCATCTTGAGCAGAAATGCCAAGTCAGACGGGGGGTAAAAGAAGTGAGCAAGCCAGGGAAAAGTGTGTGAGATTAGAGCGTCGGTTCTAAAATGGGAGAGGGTTTTAGAGGCAGTCACAAATACAGCAGCACAGACTCGAGCCTTGAGCGTGAGATAGTGAGAAAACTGGAGCTTCTGAGGATGAGATGGACAATAAACACATTAAATACATGCCCTGCAGCTGAGTGAGAACATCACAGGCTTAACAATTGGTCACAGATAAAAGGAAGAACTTCATCACCACCCCTCCCCTTCTCCCCCACTTCCACCATCCCGTCCTCCATCCATGCTCCCTCTTAGTGGCATCGGGATGTTGTTGCAGTCATTAGATTAGCTTTGTCATGCTCAGAACCTCGGGTTCCATCCTCTCCCATCCGGCAAGGATACAAAGCCAGGGCATCCTAAGAGGGAAGTATCCAAAGCCTGCCTGCTTTTCCTGATAGCTTTGTACAGTGCCACAACAAGAATCTGTTTGATTTATGCACAGGCTGAACCAGGACAACCAAGGAACTGTTTAACCCTTGCAGGGCCCCAGAGGGAGGGATTTGTGCTTCTGCTTTTAGTTCTCTCATGCTCTTTATTTTTGAAAGCAAGGTACACAAGGGATCAGCACAAACAAACATACCCAGAGAATGCCTCCTCCACCCGCTTACTGTGTCCACCTGGGTAAAAGGATTGTGGCTACCATGGGACTTTTGTTTCGGAGATTTGAAAATGGGAAAGTTTATGTGCATATAGAAAAAAGTATGATGAGAAGAAGGTATGAGAACACAGCTTTGTCATAGAGTTATAAACCTATTTACTAAATAATATAATTCACTAGTCTGTTTTTGCTAAAATAATTTACCAGTTTGTACTTTGAGTTTTCTAATTCAGGAGCTTTTTTCTCCACATTTTCCATTTCATTTGAAATAGTGATGCTGATAAAGGGAGTGACAGCAAAACTAGAGCAGATTGCAGTGCCTTAGCTGGTTGTTTATTTCCTTTTTGGTAAGGTTAAACAATAGTCTTCGAGACAAAATGCTTGAGTTCAGCTGGCTTTGTTCTACAGCTTTTTGCACTAGAATCCTCCTTTTAAGTGTGTGTGATGTGTTTCTAATGAATTTTATGTTAAATGTATAGTTACTTTTTTGATAAACACACATATGACTTGCCCTTGTGCACATTACAGGCAGGGGTACTGTAGATTCTACCATCATGTGCTCTTTCTCATCTCACCTCTGGAGGGGGCCTTGCCTTTATATCTTGCTTTATCCATTGCAGTCACTGTATTGGAAATGAGAAAGAAAATGACTGCCACTGCAGTCTGACGTCTATGCCCTTCTTCTCTCTCTCTCACCCCCCCTCTCCCTCTCTCCCTCTCTCTCTCTCAAACACACACACTTATAGCTGGGATTATGTTTTAGTGCTTTGGCTTAATGAGAAAGCCTGTGTGGATGGGCAGTGGGGTGACGATCACGTGTCCAACCCTTGTAGTACTGATTTAATCCAACAGAGGGACCAATTTCACTGTCTCTCTCACCTCTGTTCCCTCTTGCTCAGCCTGCCTCTCCCACACATACAGTAAGATTCAATTTGCAGTGCTATTGGCATTGACTTTTAACCTGTCTTTTTTTTACCAAGGTCTAACTATACGCCAATGGTGAGACTTGAAGATATTGTTTTGTTGTCGTACATATTTTATATTTTGGTTTCAGCAAAATAGATAACCAAAGGACAACATGAAGAGACACTTATGAAGCATTTGTTAATATGATTGGCTGGTGATTGTTAAAATGTTATATCTTTCCCTCAAGAGCTGTATTTGATTTTATATTCCATCACGACACCCACCAAAGGTAGCCTTGATCTTTAAAATGCTTTATTTTGTAAGACATTTTTTGAGGATGCTGTTTCTGCTGTCTCCTCTAAGAAAAGGGCTGTTTTGCCAGTTTCTTTATTTGCTAAATCTCAAAGTACATTTCCTGACACCACAGACGCTGCTTCCCACCTACACACCAGCCTGCAGACATTTCCTCTATCTTTCTCACTCACCTTCTCTTTACTAGCATGAAGAAAACTGAGAATAGTATGTGTGCCTTTAACCAATGAAATCCATAATATAATATGACTGCTGTCTCATGCACAAAGTGGCACTAAACCAATATGGTATGAGGTTTTGACCAGGAAAACATGGATTTGATTATGGGCATAAATAATAATATTTTCCCGCTTTCTATAAATACTTTAAAGTAAGGTACATAATGAACATTACCCGTGAACCAGTAGGTGTAGTCAGTATAACCTCCAAGAGCCTGCATGCTCCTATTTCCTGCTGTCAGTGCATCTGTTTGTCAAAGCCCTCGATGGCTGTTCCTGTGCCTTTTAAGAATGAGAGGAAACAACAGCAAAAGACATTCTGACATCCATTCAGGCACAATTATTTTGTCCTTGGATAGCATTTGTGTTTTTATAGTTATGTTTTACACTGCCTGTGTGTGTGTGTGTGCCCACAGACACAAATGCCCTTTAAGGTTGCATGACTGCCTCTGTTTGTATATGTGTTGACTGAGGGAGTGATGTAAGGAGTCCTGCTTCATGATAGCCCAGCCGTGACTCGTTCCTCCGTGGATCTCTGCTGTCATCTGACTCATTAAGAACAGGGGGATTCCAGATAACAGACTCTTAGGAGAAGTAATATGAATGGCTTTTAGAGCGGTCGCTTACAGTATTAATGAGGTTGAGTCTTAGTGAAGAGAATGTTATTAATATGGTGGCCATCTTGCATAATTGATGTAACGGGGGATGATAATGTTCTGGCAGAGAGAATGAACAAAGATCTGAATTATCTCTCCTCCCCATATCTATCACAGGCCTGTCTGTATAAAGCCACTGTTTTTTTTCTCACCAGTTTCTTCTTTTCAGTCTGCAAAAGGCATGAGCTCTTGTGTTCCCACGTAAGACCCCAGTTTGCCCCTCAGTCAGCCCTCAGCTGGAACAGCAGATATCTGACAGAGTTGCAGCTGGAGACACTCCAGAGTGGAGAGAAAGACGCTTGGGGAAAGTGAGAATATAAAGGGATTGGAAGGGGATTGAGAAGACAAAAAAATGTGTCAAGGTCAGGTAAATGAATTGATGGAGCAAAGTTCTGACAACCTGTGTTTTTTAAGGCAAGCTACAGTAAACATAAACACCAATTAGCCAATTAGCTCTTTAAAATAAGTGTTTGTTGATGTGTAACAACCGTCTGTCTGCAGGTGGAATGATGGTGATAGCTTTATCTGCAGCACCCTTGAGTGAAAAATGAAATAATCCACAGCTCAGCGGCGAGCAATTAACGCTAAAACAGATGGGCGTATTTGAAACCGGTATGAGAGAGCTGTAACATATCTCACACACCGGAAGAGAGTGAGAGATGCAGGTGCAAAGCTCAGGTGTAAATCCAGCTCTGTGTTTGTTACTGGCGAGATAAACGACGCCTGTTTTGATTTTTGTGTCATTGCCAAAGACAGAGGTCCACACGTCCAACCGGGAAAATCTGCTAAATGTCACGGTTAGCGTGGCATCAGAGACTCTTAGCCCCGGTTGAAAGAAACTGTGTTATCACCGCTGCTCAGAGGGATAGTAATGCAAAGAGAGAAATCCATGCCAAATATGGTAACCCTTCAAAAAAGTGTTGCAGAAGCATTGCAAATATAGGCAAAAATAAATATTCATATGACGTAAATTGAAATACACATTATTTTCTTACAGTCGAGTACAATAGGCACACTTTGTTTTTATTTACTTAATTAACATAGATTAACATATGAATACCACAAACTGAGTCTTTTATAAACGTACTGTAGGTTGAAGGGATTTTTGTATAGTATATTATCATAATATTAATAATTTGTCTTCCTTCAACGGACATTTGGCTGCTTCTCCAACTCCCCATTTCACCACCTCCTCCTTCTCGCCTTGGAGTGTGAAGAGTCGCTCTGCATCTACCCATCCACCAGCAGCATCCGAGTGAGTCACTGTCTTCTTCCCGTCTCCCGGGATGCCAAGCGCTGTCATCGCCGTGGGCAGACCGGGCGTGGGTGAGAGTGGCAGCGCACCGGGAGAGGATTATGTGGGCGGTGGACGCTCATCTTGGCCCAGTGGCCGGGGTGAATCAAGAAACCTCAGGGTCTCACAAGGCCACTTCTTCACAGCATATAACTTGTTTAAAGCGTGACATCACATCAACACAGTCGTAATGTCGGTATCCTATGGGATGCATTATTGTTGTTCCTGAGACCAATTTGTATTTACATTATTGGTGGTTCTTCAGGATCTATTCATTTTATTTTATTTGAAACTGCAAGCACTGAACTTCAGTTGATTATGTTTTCCGCAGGCGCCGCTGAACTGTTGTGTCAAAAGATCTTCCATTTCTCTGTGTAATGTTGACTGCTTGGGCGTGAGGTCCAATTAACTTGAATCCAATTTAAATCTGAATTTAATTGAGGTATGGGATCTGAGGCCAGAGCAATTAGAGGACAGCCAGAGCAGGATGATTTTGGGTGTTCAGACCGTCTGCAGGTTACAGTTTAGTCAAAATGTCTTGGTTGGAAAAGTGGAATCTCATAATGTGCGTCTTGTCCTGAAACACTAATATGGTTTGGTTTTGTGATTTGGAAGCTGTTGGTTAATGCGTCTTATAATAGACTAGGCCTGTGTGAAGTTTTTAACTAAGGATACAAGCCGATGGCGAAGGAGAATGTATCTGTGCAAAAATCCTTCCAAGATGGCTCTTTCTAAGTGCTGTAGAAAATAGTGATGTGGTTACTTTTGAATATTAGTGCCTGTGCAGTTTATGTGTGCATAACCATTACTGTCCGCCAGGAGAGGCCAAAGGGGTCACATCTGGAGCATCTTGTCTGTGACCCGGTTAGTGTCGTCACTTGTGAACATCCTCATGACATCCGGACTTTGTGTTTTAACCTGTGCAGCACCCACATCTAATATTGGTGTATGTGCAAAGCATCGTCAGCTGCCACTGTGGGGAAAAGTGATATAATGAAGAAACGGAAAATGTTTTTTTCCCCCGGTGTCTTAGCACTTGAGCTCATGAAGGTGAAACAGCCAGATCCACCCCACTAATGATCTGATGGCTGTGTGGTTAAAATCAGGGAGATAATCCTCTCAAATACACTCCCAACACCGCCGCTCAGTCACCTCCTCTTATTCTCCTTTTGTTGTGATATAAACTCGACTATAATAAAACCCCTTATTTAAATTGGCTAATGCAATCAAAGTCACATAGGCTACGCTGAACATCACCGAGAGTTGCTGCACTAAATTCGCCTGGAGCTTTTTTATTTATTATTTTTTTAATTTTTTTTTTTTACTGTTTGTGTATTGTTTATCAGTTTCCTTTTATTTTCAATATATAGTCTGCATTTATCAGAAATCTGCTTTTCCGTTTGGCTAGAGGGTCCCTGGGTAATTGTGGGTGTGCATCAGTGAGAAAGTCTAATCGCCAGACTGGTTCATAAATCAGTTTCCCAGCACACAATGAAAAGGGCGGTGGCACTGACAAAAAGAGGGAAAACGGCTGTGTCGAATTCATTTAACCGAAATCAGTGTGCAGACGACATTGGCCGCTCCATGCGCGGCGTTCAGATTTATAAGTAGATAAAACTGCAGTCTTTTCGTCTGTTGGGTTTTTATTTGTGTAAGATGGTGCTCGATCATTTTATCGGAGGTGCTGAAATGCAGCCAGCATCGTTTGAGCGAGTGGCTCCCCCTCCCCTTTTGCCCACAGACACCATCACCACATCGCAGGGAGAGGGAGAGGGAGGGAGAGAGACCAATAGGCAGAATCAGTGAAAGTCTGCCTTGCTAGGAGGATAGAGAAATTTAAAAACAGCACCCAGGCAGACAAAGGAAAACATGGATGCACAGGGGAAAATTCCCTTTAAACAGGCACCAGAGAGGATGCGGTGGTCGTCCTGCTCATAGTCTGAGTTATGCACGGACTATTCCCTCGTTTTTAATGAGTCGGGTGGGGACGCACAGCAAGCTGAAAAGGCGGAAAGATTTCTCAAACCCGTCTGCAAATTCTGCCTGCCTGCGATGGCTGTGACGGCGCGATGCTGTTACAGTGTAAAGGAGAATGTGCCTTTGTCCTTATATTTGGTTATTTTCGTACTCAGTGGCCTTACAAATGCACAAATTCGATACTCCATTCCGGAGGAGCTGGAGAACGGGGCATTGGTCGGTGACATTGTCCGGGATCTGGGTCTGGACCTGAGAAAACTTTCCACTCGACGAATCAGAATCACGTCGGACAGTGGCCGGAGATACTTCACAATAAATCACAAAACCGGGAAGCTGGTGGTGAGTGACCGCATTGACCGAGAGACAGTTTGTGAATTCAGTGGCACCTGTTCACGCAACCTGGAGGTGGTATTAGAGAATCCACTCGAGGTGCACAACGTGGAGGTGGAGATTTTGGACGTGAACGATAACGCGCCACAGTTCCCTCGAGATGAATATCAGCTTGAGGTGTCGGAGTCCGCTCTCACCGGGTCGCGGTTCCACATCGAGGGAGCTCAGGACGCAGATGATGGCTCAAACTCTGTGAAGCAGTACCGCCTCAGCCCAAACGACCACCTCACCCTGGACTCTATTAAGCCCTTTTCCAATAATAAGCACATCGAGCTTATTCTCAAAAAGCCCTTTGACCGCGAGCAGATGCCATCTCATGAGCTAATCCTGACAGCAATGGATGGAGGCACCCCACAGCGGACTGGCACGGCCAAAATCAATGTACGCATCCTTGATGCCAATGACAACGTGCCTGCGTTTGACAGCTCCGTGTACAAAGTAAAACTGTCTGAAAACTCTCCAAAGGGCGCACTTGTGATCAAGTTAAATGCAACAGACCCTGATGAGGGCTCAAATGGGGACGTTTTTTACTCCTTCAGCAGCTACACGCCAGAAAGAGTCAGACAGATGTTTTCCATGGACACAGACACAGGGGAAATTCGTGTGAAACACAATATAGACTATGAGGAGACAAACTCATATGAAATGTACATACAGGCTATGGACAAGGGACCAGCTCCTGTGGCAGTACACTGTAAAGTAGTTGTAGAAGTTTTGGATGTCAATGACAACATTCCTGATATTGTACTGTCTTCACTCTCCAGCCCTGTACGGGAGGATGCCCGGGCTGACACGGTTGTAGCATTGATAAGTGTGAATGACCGTGACTCTGGACCAAATAAACAAGTGACCCTGGAGATCATGCCCAATTTGCCTTTTAAGATCAAGTCCTTCCGGAACCACTATACCATCGTCACATCCGCTTTCCTGGACCGGGAAACCATCTCATCCTACAATGTCACCGTCAACGCTGTGGATGGAGGCACCCCACCCCTGTCATCTCAAATGACCTTTAAGGTGGACGTTGCAGACGTGAATGATAACCCACCTCGTTTTGAACAGACATCATATACTGTTTATATTACAGAGAACAATGCTCCCGGTGCACCTCTGTGTGTTGTTAAGGCCACAGACGCTGATGCCGCAGAAAATGCACGCATCACCTATACTGTCCTCAATGACAACAACCATGGCATCCCTGTAGCCAGCTACATCAACATAAAACCTGATATAGGTGAGGCCTATGCCCTGCGAGCCTTTGACTTTGAGAAGCTGAGAGAGTTTCACTTTCAGATTAAAGCCCAGGACAATGGTGTGCCTCCTCTCAGCCGTGTGGCCACAGTGTATGTTTACATTATGGATCAGAATGACCACGCGCCCAGGATAGTCTACCCACCTGCCAATGGGAGCCGCACCACAGAGACGCTGATGAAAAACGCTGAAGCAGGAGTGTTAGTTAGCAAGGTGACGGCGTGGGATGGTGATGCAGGGCAGAATGCTTGGCTGCTCTATGCCCTGGAGCAGACCAACACAGACCTTGACCTGTTTAAGGTGCATGAGCACACAGGCGAGATCCGCACCACAAGGCGTGTCATTGAGGACAACTCCACCTCCTTTGTTTTGACACTGCTGGTGCGCGATAATGGTTTACCACCACTCTCCTCCACCGCCACCATCCATGTGAATGTGATGGAGCTGCCACCGAAGTTGACCCCTGACCCGAAGCGTATCATCAGGCCCAACAGTCCCCTAATGTTTTCCAATGTCACCCTCTACCTCATCATTGCCCTGAGTGCCACAACCTTCGTGTTCCTGGTCACCGTCTTTGTGCTGGCCATTGTGCGTTGCCATGCCTACTGCACCCAGCCTGGCTCCTGCTCCCCATGTTGCGTATCCAAGAAGAGTGTTCCAGAGGGAGGCACCTCAGCGGGTGGCGGTGCAGGTGGAGGAAGAGCTGCAGGTGGAGGAGGTGGTGGTGGTGGAGGAGGAGCTGGAGCTGGAGGGCAACCAAACGACAATGTGGCCCTTCGCCGGGACCTCAAAGTGGAACCGCATTATATTGAAGTGCGGGGAAATGGGTCTTTGACAAAAACGTACTGTTACAAAACATGCCTGACCGCCACGTCAGGAAGTGACACTTTTATGTTCTACAACACGGGGCGGCCGCACAGTGGCACCTGGGGCTCGGGCTACGTCACCAGCCACAGCGGACAGAGCCAGTTATTTGTACGGCGTCTCAGTATGCCAGACGCCACTGCCATTCAGGTGTGTGTCTGGTGTGATATCTGTGTTTGTTATTTTAGATGGCCTCACAACAGTAAATGACACCCCAAGCACAAGCCATAAAAAGAAAATTCTCAGAGAGTTATGGTTTAGGTTTTGCTCTAGGGCGGTGTTCTTGCAGTAGGATTGCAGCTGACATTTACAGCTCCGGAGCTGTTGAAGCCTTTCATCTGTTCTTCTCGCGTGTGATGTTTTAAAAAAATATATATTTTATTGCTGCTTTTTCAGTTAGATTGTTTTTCTAGTGCAAAGTGGCATATGAACATTTATGCGTGTGCCACTCCCAGGATCTGTTTAGTCCTTAGACTTCTCTCAAAAGAATATTTATATAATCTGAGTCTATCAGGATGAAGAAAGATATCACCATTTTGTTTATGTATATGCTTTGTTACATTACGTGCCATTTATCTTCAGGTCTGCATCTTAATGTTAGAGAGAAAGCTGGCATACACAGGTGTGGGTAGCTTCTCTGGGTTGTGTGTTCATTTGAGTGGGTAGGTGGGCGCACTGATTTGCTGGATGTGAGAGATATTGCCCTTGTGTGTGTTCCATGTTTGCTAAAGACCAGTTGTTTGGTGATTCAGGTTATGAAATGTTAAAGTGCGCCTGTCCTCCACAGTTCTGCAGAGAGCTGTAATCAAACTATTTTTTAAGAACAATCTCACTCTCTGCTCCTTGTTACTTATATTCTTTTAACAAAAAAAGTAGATTTCAGTAGCTTGTTCACCTATGACCCCACACAGCCAGTGTTATTTGTCTGCTGTGGGCTGTGTGCCACAATATTCAAGTCCAGTTGGTCCAGGGGGCATTCAGTGGTCATCTCTACAGAGAGGGAGAGTCTGGGAAACAGTGCAGCCTTCACCAGCTACTAGGGCCACCAGTCCCACTGCACCAAAATATCCTCTTCTGGTCACGTACCTCTCTGGTACTCAGCAGTAAGCCGGAGTTTGGGATCGGTGAAGAAGGCAGGAATGAGGCAGAGCCTGTGTTTGAGTTTCATTTAGATTAGAGCTTCATTTCATGGTTTCATGGTATGTTTTCCCATTGATGACAATAAGAACAGAGTTGGTTGTAGTAAAACAAACAGTATTATTAGGATAAAACAAACATTATTAGTTTTCTTCATGATAGTGTTTGTCCCAGAGCCTCTCTGGATCTGTCTATGCAGTGCAGAAAAGGATATCAGAGAAAATAAGTGATTAAAAAGAGGAAAAAATAATTTTTTACGGTAATTGTTCTGTTATCACTTGACGTGTTCCTCATTAAATGCCAGTCATGTTTGTTCTTGCTATGTAATTAACTGGCAGCGATGTGTTTCTCAGTACTGTGCGTGGATTGGCTGGCTCCGCGCAGATGAGGCGGGGGATGAAAGGTGATTGGACAAAGTGTTGATGGCGGAGGTGTGAGCTCTGTATCCATGCTAAGAGTGTTCACTCAGAGGGAGAGGGAAGAATGGAGAAAAGGGTGAGAAAAGGGTTGAGTGGCCAAACCAAAAGATTTCTTTATCCCCTAATATACAGTGTACATCCAAGCAATGAAATGAATACACTAAAAACCCATGGGATTGTTTTTTTTCTATTTCCACTTAATTTGGTTTCTCCTTATCAACTGATGAAGCAGAATGCATTGATTTCTCGTCCTCAATACGAGTCAGATTTGTTTTTCTTCTCTTTTTGTCAGTATTTGTTTACATTTTTTGCATGTATGTCTTCCCTTGGGAATGTATCAGACTGCCATGTTTAGGTTCCAGATGCTTGTATCTAAGGTGTGTATGTGCTGGTGTGTGTTTTCATTTACCCCCATGAACACCATACGGCCAAGCAGACCTCTCCCTTCGGCCACTGCCATGCCGCAACAGGGCAAACGTTTAGCAAAGCTGTTTAGTCCCATTTGTGGACAATCTGGTCTTATTTTGAATGTTTTTTGTCTCACTCTCTTCCCGTGCGTTGTGCAAAAGGTAAAATTAGGCAAAGGGCTTTTGTTTAACTGTTTTTAATGCCAAACAAACATATTTTTCCTTTCAATATCAATCTAAACTATCGATCCAGCCACTGATTGCTTTTTAAGGAGTGATTGTCTTAAAAAAATGGATGAGTGTCTCCAATGCTGCAGTGCTCTGTATCCCTGTAGACATTCTGCTGTTTGAATGACTCCAGGAGGAATACCAGGCCTCTCTCATTAAGACCAAATATTGGATTTCAAGGGTGATGAATGTCTACTGCAGACTTATAGAGGTCAATGCAGCTTCAGCAGCAAGTGAACATCTGTCATATTTGAAAGGAAATGGGATTGCAAATTGGTCTCTTATGAACTGCATGGCAAAGCAGGGAGAATTCAGTGTTCTCAGTAAGATTGGTTTAGCTCTGTCAGTGGTTTAGGTTGAGATTTGAGAAAATGCAATCTCCTCTCGGTTATGTGGTCAGGTTAACGGCCCATTTTGCTGCACCGTGAGCTTGATCTTACAGAAGAATTTCAACCACTAATGAATTTTAGTCCTCTAACTACATTTGGTCAGGTTCTATGATGTTGTATCTTTACATATTTGTGATAATAGAAGCACAGACACTGAAATCTCATATTAGGATGTCACAAATGAATTGTATCACTGGCAGACAGGCGGAGGTTGTAGTGGTGTGGTGTCCCTTTGTGTTCCTCTGTTGGGATGTGTCTGAGTCTAGAGGCAGGGCTGAGGGGGTTAATCTGATATCTGTCACTCCCTCCCCCCTCCTTCTTCCACCTGTGACCTTCACAGGAGTGAAATGATGGAGGGTGGGTGGGTGGAGGGTAAAATGTATACTGGGCTCTCCACAGTTACCATGGTGAGATGTGTCAGACTGACTCAGGCAGACTGTGTGCCAGTGAAACTCAAGGATTTGATCAGTGTAAAGAGGATATAACAGGGAGAAAGAACTCAGCAACACAGGAGAGGGGGTGGTGAATATACAGAGGCAGAATAGAGGAAGGGAGGGGGCTATGGTGGAAAGGAAAAATACAGCCGACTGTTCAGAAACCACGATCTAGAATCGCTGAAAAACATCTTGATATTTCAGTAATTTTGTGATGAATGATTTTCATATTTTGAAATATTTTGATAGACTGGAGGACGGGGTGGAGAGCATTAGGAAGACAGCTGTAGCTTTGAATCGAGTCTGTTATCACCACATATAGTAATATGAGAGTTCTGCAATGTTTCCATGGTAATGGACTGTACCACGACCAGCGTAGTCTGAGTGGACTAACCCTGGACGAGTAGCCTCAGGGGCCACAGTGCCAGGGTCAGTGGGCCGCTGGAGTGAAATCTCTCAAAGTCGTTTTTTTTTTTAAAAGGACATGGATGGAAGTAGGGAGGGAGGGGGGTGGAGGAGAGGGTGTGGGCATGGGAGGACATGAGTGCACCTACAAGCTTCAATTCATCACTCACTTCTCTCCAAAGGCAGGGGCAAGCTGTCACTGCTATGGTGTGTGTGTGTGTGTGTGTTTATCTGTGTGTGTGACACACATGCACTAGCAGTTCTCGCCATGACTTATTAATGAGATGGTATTGGCTTTCGCCTGTACTTAAGACTCAATTCCTCTCACTCTCTCTTGCAGCCCAAAGTGCCGAGTGCAGACTGGAGATATTCAGCCTCCCTGAGAGCAGGAGGTGTAATGCAGAGGTAAGCGTCTAATTTTTTCTTCTGTCACTTTGCACTAAGTATCTCATCATACCTCACCAATCACTTTCATTATGTTTTGTTAAAGGCCAAAAGACGTGTTGTCCCACCTCATAAGATTCATGCAAATAACCAAATCCTGCACCATTCTCTGACTGACTGGTCTTAAGCACCACCCTGCCTTCATTAAGACTGATTTCTACCTCTGAGAACTTTAGTGTACAGAAATGGCTTGGGGATGCCATTGAGGCAGAGGATGTAAAATCATTATGAACATAAAATGACATGTGACTGCAAAACAAAGTAAAACGTTCATGCAAAGTAATTTTTCTGTTTTCTGTCTGCAGTGGAGACCAAAGATAATAACTTCATACTGAGAAGTTATTCTCTATTATCATTAGTCCCCCAATATGTCACTTTAAAGCAGAGGCATGCGTAATATCCATCTTACCCTCCCTTTGCAGCTTAGACTCAGACATGTTATCTTACATATCTGACAACACCCTTTTGGTTCCCCCTCAGTTGGTTAATGCTAGAGAACCAGTTGATGCATAGTTTTTTAATGACTTACTAGAGCATATGTAGCTGGGTGACAATGGTACCTTTGAAAATGCTTCTTGATGTGGGTGTTGATGTTGAGCTGACATTGAGGTCTACTACAGAGTCTAATCCACTCTTGACATTTCACTAAATCTGTTTTAGTTTGTTGAAATGGAATAAACAACATCAACATGAAAAGGGTAAAGAGTGTCCCTCTTTCATGGCCACCAGGCAAATTTTCTAAATGTCTTCAAAGCCCTATCAATCTTTGTACCACAGAGCCAGGTGAGGCATGTAGGTTCATCCATTGGCCTATCCCAGTTAAGATGTCTGAGATCATATTCGCTCCCAGCTGTGATTGCAGTGAAGGGGAAAGGGGTGGGACATGGCATCAGTCATTTCCAAAACACACTAATTGCCATCTTGTTTTACCCATTTACATTTCCAAATGTACATTACTTCTATTAAATATACAGTTAAGTTACATTGTGAGAAAACCCCAAATGATTAAAAACATACAATTTTAATAAGCAGAAATTATTACTATTATAATGATCATTGAAAACAATCGAATGTGAAATACGAGAGAAGCGACATAGTGAGGAGAATTGCAGTTGGAAGTGGCTCTCTCAATATTACCATAGACAGATGGAGAACTGACAGGAGAGAAGGGTAAGCAGAGAGGGGGTCAGTGATGGACGAAGGGCAGGTAGTCAGGTGGAAAGATGGCCTATCAGGGACAGGGGGATTGCTGCATGACCACATCAGTGATCACATTACCCATAAGACACTGGGCTACCTGCTGTGGGATCAGATGGACCCGACCAAATCAAGGGTCGTGTTAATGAGATGGCACCGCAATTACAAAATGTCACAGGCTTAATGAGTTAGACTCAGCCAAGCTATATCTGTCTATCTTACCTATCATCTATCATATCTATGTAATTTATCTAATCTATCCACTTCATATAGATATATATGGCATAGATGGATTGATATGAGACACTTGCCTTAAACAGAAATCAGCTGGCTTTCCAATCCCTATGTTAGAGCAAATAAAAGTAGCATTTCTCTGTAACACCCAAACCCATAATAATAATTCTTCTGTTGCTCCTCCATAGATGTGTATACTGTATGTATGTGCTGTGCATGTCATAGATGATGTTTAGATTATACGTTGTCTTTATGCTGTAGATACACGTGCTGTATGTATTCATGTGTGCACTCTGACGTCCAAGTCAGATTAATAACTGTGTACCATCTGACTGTCATTAATGATACACAGATTCCCTCATAATTACAGCAGGGATTAATGAGAGTTTATGTGCTTGTGTCGACCAGTCTAACACATTAAATCTGTCTCATGACTCACTACCTCTGATATGTTTTAAGTTGACTATCCCCCATGTCCCATTACCAAGCTTTACTAAATGTTCATCTGTAATCAGAGCTTGTGTAAGAGATTTTGGATACCACACCCAAACACCATGTCATGGCACTGACCTATTTAATTTTGTTTAATTTCTGGTGTAACGTGCAACATTTCCTCTTAATTGTGTTTTTTTAATCAGGTTGTGTCTGAGTTCATTTTGTGATCACTGTAGTTATGATTTGAAATAAACAAATGTAGCCTTATGAGAAAGTATTAACACTGGAAAACGATGAGGTAGCCTGTGTTTACATACAGTGGGAGAAGATGAGATGATGAGGAATTAGAAAGAAGGACTGACATCAGTTGAAAAGTGTATTATCAGTCCAGTGTTTGCCATTAATGTTTTATCAGTGTACCGTCATGATGCGGTTGCTTAGCAGCACTTAAAATGGCCTCCGTCTCCAAATTACTTTTGTGCTCTTCACAGAACCACTGTACATAGGGATCTAGATTCATACATCTTTTAACTGTCTTTAGCATTATTGAACTGCAGACTACAGTACTCTTATTTCCAAAACTCCCTGAAGGCTGAAAGCTTCTTGTTTTCAAGAAGTAAAACAATAATTGATGCGTCACAAGCACACAAATTACCAGGGAAAAAAAAAAGAGCAGCTAACACAGACCTCAGTAAAGGGTTAAGGTTTTTCTCGGGGACAGTGGGGAGAAGAGTGGACAGGTGGATTAAAGTGGAACAGAAGCAGGTAGAGATTGAGAGTCATAATAGTGGTTTTAGAATAACAGTTTGAGTAGGATATCTGTTTGTGCTTGAACAAAAGTCTAGATTGAGAGAGTCTTTAATCTGCTGCTAACACGCAGCAGTTTAAAGGTAACTATTGAATGGGCGGTTCATATTACTATCTATATGGTTAGATAACCTGTTCATGGCTAAGGTAATAACTCATGGCTGATACAGCATGGGAATTGTATAGTTTGGGTGAACTAACCTTTTAAGAGAGGTTCTGCCCTTCTTACTTGGATCATATCAGAAAGCAGTGGCCCTTTGTAAAGACACACAGGTTTCATGACTAAAATCTTATTGTCAGAGCTAGAAAATATAATCCTTCCCTTTTTAAAGATAAGGTAGAGGCAGTGAGAGGGAACCGTGGTTTGTAGCAGCAGTTCTGTTGCTGTTCAGCACTACAGAGAGTGTGGTGTTTTTCAGTAGAGAGGAGGGTGCTGAAATCCCACAGAGCGAGTGTGAAAATGTAAGAACGGCTATCTGTAATCCATAATCCAGAGAATGTCAGGAAAATGTAGGGTGAATACTTTTAATCCTAATCTGAACGCAACATTTTAAACCCCCACACACAGATTAACAAGGTATGTATTTGTAATATTGTGCATTATAGGAAACATATGGACGTGAGATAATTAGGTATGTGAGAGCTTATATTTTAGTCACATGAAACAATCATAACAGTATTAAACTAAGTGTCTGGATCCCTTCTGTTGTCCAGTTTAATATGACATGGTTTAGTATATACTATATGAGAGAAAACCTTTCCGGTGTGTAATGTGTGCATGTATGTTTTTTTTTTTGTGTGTTCCAGCTCAGTGCACATGGAAGAGTCCTCAGTAATGCAGGGAGCCCAAGGGGTCCTGGTTCAGAACTGGCCCACTGCATCCAGCGCCGCAGGTAAGAATCAGTCATGCTGCTCTCATCTAAACCAATCACAACTAATTTAAACACTGGCTTAGGCACAGTAAACAAGAAACCTAAATAAAGTAAGAGGTCTGCTTGGCACACATGGAGCTAGTCTAGTCCTAAATGTCTAAAATAGTGACAACCTTCTACACTTTAGTTTAGTGGATCTCTGTGCAACATAATCCATGACACCGATTTAAACAATACCAGCTAAGACTATCTTATAACTGTACATTCCTCAAGAGTTTATCAAACCACGAGAGAGTAATAAAATGAGGAAAACAGAGATATCGCCTACGAGATCGCCCCGACCCACTCCTACCACTTCCCAATGCTGCAGGGAGAGGAAATGACACATGCTACGTAGGCGTAGATGGATATCTCTGCTCTCTGCATCAGGAAGGGAGACAATACAGAGAAGAATAGGGAGAGAGAGAGAGCCAATAGTTGATTGGATTATCAGCAAGATGTTTACAGAGGCATAAGCCACTGAGCCACAGAGGACAAACATTAGCGAACACATTAGAGAAGAAGAATAAAACAATTACATTCCCTCTCCTCTTAATGTGGATCCCTCTCATCCTCTAGCTCTTTTATACACACACTCACAAAGACCAAGATCAGGGGTGTGTGATGTGGGCAACAAATGGTATTAAGTTTCAGTATTTGAATATATTTGTAAACTTTCATTAATTTTATATCACATTAAAATTATATATCTGTGCATTACGTAATTGTGCCTTACATTCAGCATGCAGTTGAATGCTAACTAGTTTTGTAGTGATAGATTTTAATATTGCTCTCATGTAGGAAACCGTCTTTTAAAGAATTTAAGCCATCAGGCAGTTCAGCTGCATGAAATTGCAAATTTGAGTCAAAAGTGTTATTCAAAACAGAATAGTACTTATTGGCAGCTCTTTTGCTGCGAAGCAGCTGCAGGCGAGTGACGCACATGGAAGCGTCAACTTGGCTTGTTGCTTGAGAACCATGAAGTCTAAATTTAACATTTTTCACCTTTTGCCACATTGTTGTTGTCAGGTGTGCCGAAATATTGCGAGGGTGGAACAGACTTGCGTGTGGAGTTTCCACCTCGCTCATAAAGATTGGTGCATTATACTTATTATGTTCATGACAGGAGAGGGTTGAAATCAGTGGCAAGAAGTCACTTTATTTACAAAAGACAAAAAGACTAAATGTTTATCCTCACCAAGGCTCAAACAAAGCACCGCAGAGGAGGAAAACAGTGCTAAATGAATCGTAAGAACAGGAACACTGGAGCATAAGAAAACTCTAAATGACAGCATACTCAATGCTAGATGACATTTCACGGACATTGTAATGTGAATGGCATTGCATATGATGCCATATTCCCTGCCCCTAACCAAGATTTATGACCAAAGACACACTGCACACACCGTGTCAGCGCCCTTCATGCATTGAGACAAATTCAGTTGTCAACTCTTGACTTTCCTCATGATGAAAGGGAAGTGGGGTCAAAAAGGATTAAGGGTGAAATAGAGAAGGGAGCAGCCTGGTAGAGGAAAATGAAGGAGGAGATAGGTGAGATAACTAGACAGAGGTGTGTACAATGAGAGGACTGGAGCGAGGACGACAGTGCAATTAAGTTTAAATAAAGAGGTGATTTGTTGTAATTAAGAATGTAGAGATGGCCTGGCCTGGTGTCTTTTATTGACAGGAGGCGGTGGGCTGGGCAGGCAGACAAACTACCCACACACTAACTACTGTCCCTCTCTCTCTCACACACACACACACACACACACTCCTCCGCTTTGCCATCGATTTCTTGCCTTGGCTGAGGATTTACAGCCAGCAGGCACTTCAAAACATGAGAGAGAGAGAGAGAGAGAGAGAGAGAGAAAGAGAGAAGAGAAGAGAAGAGGCAGTAGTGACGTCTTCAGGGTGGGTCAGTGGTAACAAGATCAGCTGGTGAGGATTTAAGGTGGTCTAATTAAGCCATGGCAGTTCGAAATCAACACACTGTGTACACGCTAATCTTGCTTTGCCTAAGGGCTATCTGTCCCTTCTTTATCTCATTGTTAGCCAGGTTAAAAATGGAAAAATAATAGCTTCAGGTCAAATTTTAGGGTTGGATTGAGGATTATTCTGGGTTAAGAGTGTCGGATAATATGGAATGGATTTATTTCCCTAACTGGAGGACAAGATTGAGAAAGATTTGTATTCTGACTTTCAAGGTGGTTCTGTTTATCATGTCACAGAAATGAGAGAAATGGAAATATTGATTTAATGTGGCCTGTCACATAACTATGAGTCAGAGTCTGTTCTATTTCTAACGAAATCGTCTTGTTTGTTAGGCAGGCTGCGGTTCTTAGGTGGGGAGCAGGAGTATATGGGAGTTTGGCTTGTTGAGGGAATTGTTTCCGTCTGGGTGTTGTACCTATGGGGTGCTGTTTTACCTCAGTCTATTTTTTGCTTCGATGTGAGACACGGAGGTACAGACGACAACGCCCCTGTTTCTTCCCCTCTGATTTCGAGCGTGTGGATTTGTGTGTTGGTATCAATTGGTGTGCCTGTGTCGTTGCATCTTTATTTTATGTTTTCGTGTGTACATGCCTGTGTGTGTGTGTGTGTGTGTGCTTGGCTGTGTCTCCAAGTGTGTTTTGGCTGCCTGCTTTGTGTGTTGCTCCTGCTGTGACAGATGGAGCGCAGCCCACGCCCAGATTAACAGACCCACATTAATGAAATCAGGGTTCTGCTTGCTGTCGAACTCTCTCTCCCTATCTGTTCCTCACTCCCTCTATGTCTCCCTCCTCTGTCTCTCCCTCTGTTTTGCAGCTTTGTCTCTAAACCAAGGGCACACAGGGATTCAGAGAGAGCTGTGCAGAACTGCAGCCATCCCCTGGAGAGATGGGCAGAGAGAGGCAGGAGGGGGGAGGGAGATGGCCGGGTTGCAAAGAGAGGGATTGAAAAGAAACAAGAGAATAAGCAATAAAGGATGAGGTGGATAGGAAGGTAGAGAAGCGATGGACAAAAACTGTTGGGGAGGGAGTGACAATGAGTAAATCAGAGTGATTGACTGTAGCAGAGTCTGCAAAGGAAAGAGAGGAAGCTGCATGAGGCTGCTGTTGCTAGGGGAGAGCGGTTAGACTAGACAGAGAGAGAGGGAGAGAGAGCTTGCAGCATAATTCTCCATCAGCACAAGCACTGTCACCATGACTCCTACCAATGTCCTACTGCCTCACCGGAGGATGTAGTTTCCACAGCAACCATTCATGGCCCCTAATATTGGCAGGAGAGAGAGGAAGGGAGGGGGGGCTGTTATATAGAGGGGAGTGCAAACATATGGTGTGGGACAAAAGGTGCCGAAGGAGGGGGGGGCAAAGAGGGGGAAAGAAAAAGCAGACTGTGGCAAGGTGAAGGACAAGACAAAGGGAGGCGTTGACTGAAATGCACGTTCACGAGCAAAAGCTAAAACATAGAGGGGGGGAGCGGTAGAGTTAAAGGAGGGAGGTAGAGTTGGAGGTAAGAGGTGTAAAGTGAAGGAGAAAGCAGAGGAGTGAGGAACAGAAGGAGAGTGACCTACATTCAGTGGGGCGGTGGTGTACTGCAGAGGTGGATGCAGGTTTGCTGCTTCTTGTATCAACCCAGATCTCACACATACACACACATATACACTGAAACATATTCACAGAGGAACAGAGAAAGACAGATTTGATTAGTGTTAACAGTAATCGACTACAGCAAAAATTGACTCAAGGGTGGAGGCAAAAGGCCAAGTGAGGGGGATAAAGTGTAGAGAGGTGATGGAGCAAAAGGTGGTCAAGAGGACATTTATGCTTCATTTTGCTCCTTCAGTGCCTCAGGACCTGACCATATGATCTGCTATGAGCATCTATGACCATGACCTCATCCATGTACATTTACTGTAAGTTTCTATAAGTACATTTTGAGTGATTTCTCTGAGTAATGGATAAAAAAGAGACTAAGATATAAAAACAGACAGTTGCTTCAATTCAAGGCTAGATATCATACGTTAGAGCTGCAGTCTTTTAGTTAAGGTGTATTTGATATGAAAAGATTTTTGGCACAATCAGAAAGGCAAGGTAGAACAGTCTGGAGGCTGTCAGGGACTTTTCACTGTTTCTGAATCCCTGCGCCCCATCTGTTTCCTGATCGACTTCAGTTATTTGCTTTCCTTTATTGTTCCCATCCTGCGCTCTCTGAGTCTTTAGATATCTTGCCAGCTCTCTGCTTCTCCTTCTCTCTGGAGAACAAATCAATTTCTACTTCTCTATTTAGTTTTTTTGTTTTTTTATCATAGCACCTACACATACTAACATATACACACATAAATACACGGATAACAACTCAACCTCCCACACATACACCTACATTCAGCGCTATTTTTATTGTGTTAAGTCCTGTCACTTGGGATTGCTTGTGTCCACCATCTGCCACATGATCCAGCTGGGAGCAGACAGTAAGGTGCTCAACCTGGCATGAAACCCAAACAGGCACACACACACACACTCACACACTCACTGCTCTTAAAAATCTGCAACCAGCCGTCATTATTGTATTATTACTAACAGCAGTTTTGTTTCTTCATTTCATTTACTGTTAGCAGATTGGGAAATATATGGTAATTTATGCAGGCACAAAAAATGTATTCTTCTGTCACCACCCAGGCATATCAGTGAAAACACAGACACATGAATAAGAATTAGGTTTTGAACAGACAGCAGCATCGCATTTTATTTTTATCAGCATGGGTACACACACTGCACAGCACACTAACACACAGGTTCTATCTTGAAGAAGGGTGTGGTCCCAGCTGACTGTTTGCTATCATAACAATCACAGATTTCTCTTCCACTGCAGTCTGGAAAAAAAAAACAGAATCGCACCTTCAGGATCTTTTAATCAATTATTTTCCCCTCCCTCCCACCGTCCGTTTTGGTGGTGAGCATCGTGTGTCATATCTGCATCCTTGCACTTCCATGGCCCCTCTTCTTTTTCCTCCTCCTCCTCCTCCTCCTCCTCCTCCTCCTCTTCCTCCTCAGCTCGTTATGTAACGCTGCACTGCGCTCCACTGCGCTTCTGCCCAACTGGCCGATGGTAGGGCGAGACAAGGGGATGAATAAAGTAGACGTGGCAAAATGGAGCTTGGGTGATTTAAGTGGCTGTGAAAACCTTGGGCAGGCACAGGGGAGGGAAGGGGCAGTCACACGCACTGAAGACTCCTGAGATCAAACTCAATCAGTCTGTGATGCAAAATCATTGATTGCAGTGGCTTGTGTCACTCTAGCATTTCAAATACAGAGGGTTTAAAACTGTGCAAGTTTCAGATACACTGAGAGAGTAATAGAGTTGGGGGCAACAGTCAGTCATCCTCGTCTCTAATGTGCCCGGTAGTTATCATTGATGGACAAGCTGTTTAATACCCATTCACATTAATGTTGCCATAAACATTGATTGGCATGATTAAGACTTTTGTCAATAACTGGGAGGGATGGGTGTTGACTGGTTGAGTTTTCACGCAAGATTAGTTGAAAGGTCAGGGGAACTGAGAGAGAGAGAGGGAGAGGGTGGCAGGGAGAAGAGAGGGAGGGAGGTTGTGCAAGAGAGAGGCAGTTTTGCTCTGCAACAGCCATCGACAAATCAGATTGAAGCAATGGCGGTGTCGAGATCAGTGTTGGGTTAGGTGAGTCTGTTACCAGCGTGAAGGAAGAGATGCAGAGAAGAGGCAAAGAGCAAATAAAGTGAGAAAAGACGGTATAAAGAGACAGATAAAAGGAGTTAAATATAGAGGGAACAGATGTGTAGCTGGCATCACAAGTCAAAGTTCATATTGTCTGTAACATCAAAATTATATGGTTTTTTTTTAAGTGCAAAAGGAACCCCCCCAAAGCAGCAAAGACTATTATGATATGACCTTTTCAGTTTAGCACAGACTTACAGTGTGTCCCATGATTTGTAACACTCTTGAAAGACATTGACCCTTTGCACGAGAGCCGCCCTGCCCTGCCTTACCCCCTTTTCCATCTGTCTGCTCTCAGCATGACTCATCACTCTCCGGGGTGTTGTTTTGTTTGTGAATGTAAGTTTGCATGGGGGCACTGGTGTCTCATCAAGTCCCCACATTGAGTTAGACAGGTAATTTCTTAGAGGCAAGAGAGTGGATGCTTTAGCGCTCCAGTATTCTGTATTTTTCATGTAGTATTTTTGTGCTCCTTTTCTTCAGTTTCTGCCTTCCTTTTGAGATTATAGAATCAGGGTCATGTTTCTGCTTGGGGAGTTAGATGAGGACTTATCCACTGGGGGAAGACTCTCGCCTTGTAAATGAATGTGACTCTAGCTGTCTCTGCATCTACATGTGGAGGAAGCAGTGACTGGATCTAGCCTGTCCTGTCCTAATCTTCCCAGTCTCTTTGTCAAATTCTGTCTTCTCTCCGCGGCTCTTGCAGCTGTGTTGTCGCAGTCGGTGAAAGCATGAGAGCTTTTATGGGGGGAATAGTGATGTGAAACAATTCAAATGCACGACCCACTTTATTCTTGTGCAATCATCCCAGTAGGATTTTTTTAAACATATCTGAAGGAATTAAACATGATATTGAAAATGACAATTCAGACTAGGGCTGCAACTAACAATTATTTTCGTTATTGAGCATTATCTTCTCAATTAGTCGTTTAATACTTTGATCTATAAAATGTAAGAAAATAGTTAAAACTGCTCATCAGTATTTCCTAAAGCCCAAGGTAACGTCTTCACACTGGTTGTTTTTTACAATCAACAGTCCAAAACCCAAAACGATTTACTTTACAGTGTTATAAAACAGGGGAAATCTTCACACTGGAGAAGCTGGAACCTTTAAGTTCACACATAAAAAACAAAATACATTTAATGTCGTTGTCTGCTTCGACTTGGGCAGTTTCCCTGCAGAAGGAGGAGCTTTACAGCAGTGCGTGCCTCTATGACTGATTAGGATTGTATGCCAAGCAGGAGGCGTCATGTTTGCCGTGGATTTACTCCATGAATCCGACACTGTAAGCAGATCTCACTGAGAGTTGGTAATTGAAAATGGTAAAATATGGAAGGGAAAACAATATGAATTAAAAGCAGGGATAAAAATGAAAGAGGGAATGAGACTGGAGTATATTATATTTGGAAAAAGGGAACTAATGAACACAAACACATTAACTGCATATGAGACTCAAATTACGAATTACATTTGTCCAACTATATTTAGGATGACAGTTCATTTTGTTTAAGATATGTAGCATGAAGAAAGCTGAAACCGAACATAGAGTGTATATTTTCAGGCTGGCTGGGTAATAGTGGGGTAAGATAAGATTGGAAGCTGGTATTCTCTGCCCTGGGTACTTCATGAGGTCAGGCTTCTTCTTCCAGACACTGTTTCTTCTGGTTGGATGGAGTCCTGCTCAGTTAATCTCCCCTTTGGAAAGAAGTCAGAAAAGGAGTCAGAGAAATAAAAGGAATATGTGAGGCAAGTGTGGCAAGTAGGTCATTGCTGTGAGGAAAGAACCCAAGTGACGGGGTCTTTTTGCTGGTAGACTGTGGTTAGTTTTGTTGTATACTGCACATAGACATCAATATAATGCCACACACCCACACTTTTACTTTTACATTTAACTCCTTAAACATTAACATTTTACTTATGCAGACATCTGAGCAAACACACAAGGACTTTCTATGTAGGGCAGACAATACATTAGCCAATAAAAGTAAAATGTGACTTTTCTTGCAAAACAGTTCAGTAAAATTCCACTAAAATACTACAGCTTTGCTTTATTACCTTTCTCAGCCTTTAACATAAAGATGAAGGGTTTAATGTTTCATCAAACAGTGCCACGGATGTTAGCTTTGGCCAGGAGGGAGCCTGTGATTCATTGCTCACTTAGCAGTCTCTTGGAAACCTCCCATTAAGTTCCACCACCTCCCATCTTTTACGGCATGTCATGGCTGTTCCTCATGGGGTGCCACTCATTATTGACCGATTAGATTTTTACAGTGGCTGCTGTGGATATCAGTGAACTCTCCTTGCAGTCAAAGTTTTGACACAGTAGGCCTGATTTGATTCATCAAAGTGCAGATTTGCACTTGTCTTTTATTTAATTTGCAGCAGCTAGTTTTATGGTCAGCCACTGAGACTGCCTCCTACAGGTGAGTTCTGTGAGCTCAGAGGTGCAGTTCAGTGGGGTGGATTTGTCTGAGAAGAAATGAAAATGTAGTGATACTGAATAGAGACACTAATTAATTACATAACGACAGGCTGCAGTTAATCTCTGATATATAAATATATGGATGTGTATTACTGATTAAATGATATAATGTTAATTATGAATATAGACCATGCATAATATTTATTTATGGAAAGGTTTGTAGAGCTATTGCAGTAGGAGACATTAAATATACATCTCATAAAATCTAAAAGAGATGGAAGGACATACAATGATGCACAGAAGGAAAGATTGCTTATAAAAAATACAAGCCACCACAGTTTACCTGTCATCCTAAGAACATGTTTGCTTAGGTGCAGCAGCAGCTCTGCGAACGTCAAGCTCAACTTTAAATTGAGCCACCCTGTATTCTATAGAAATCTGTGATAAATTAATTTTTTAAAGAATAACAGGTTTTTAGAAAGAATATGAGATTATTATAGCCAGTAAGAAATAAATACAATATATTAACATTATATAAAAAAGGTTGTGTGCTCATTAGATGTTACAGTTGCCACTTTACTGTATATACCTGCTCGTATTTGCACCTGATCTTCAGAGACGGATACATTTCCACATAAAACTGACCCCGTAAATTGGGCGAATGTTTGTAAAATCCAGCAGAATGCGTTCTATCAACCTCCCTTATGATGTCTCCTCTGGTTATTTGTTCAATCCTCGCTCAAATCAATCGCATGCATGAAGGACAGACACAATCTGTATCTCAGATGTGTTTCATAAATAGCATTCATAACATTCATTTAGGTGCAGAGTGCATCACAGATGAGATGCAAATGGCTTAGTGAATCTCACCCAGTGTATCTGAAGACGAGTTTTACATTACAATTCAGAGTGTGTGGAATAAAATGCCGGCAAATTTGATGTTGTTTGTGAGTAAGAAAATTATAACATTTGGTCATTTTAATAACCTATCATCCATCTCTCTATGTTTCTTCCAGATGCTGAAGGTGGAGAGGTGTCCCCCCCAATGGGTGCTGGTGTAGACAGCAACAGCTGGCACTTTCGCTATGGCCCCGGCGGTCCTGGTGCACCCCCACAGCACCTGAAACCTGGCGAGGTTCCCCCAGAAGCCTTCATCATCCCTGGCTCCCCCGCGATAATATCCATCAGACAGAACCAGGGAGGAGAGGACGACAAGAGCGATTTCATCACCTTTGGAAAGAAAGAGGAGGCCAAGAAGAAAAAGAAGAAGAAGAAGGAGAAGAAGGACAAGAAGGATAAGGGCAAGGATGACGGAGATGAGTAGAGGAGCAGAAAGAGAAAACAGCAAAGAAGAAAGGGCGTTGTTAAAACAGAGGTACCAACCAAAGTCCACTGGGCAAAAAGAAAATGTGAAAACTATTATAGATTTTCCAATTTTAGTTTATTACCTATTTTCACTGATAATATTCTAAAGCTCTTTCTGTTATGAAGCTGGCCTTACCAAGGTTTATTTTACCTCCAGTCCCTTACTGAGGTAAATTATTGATCTTGCCTTGATAAACAATAAAATGATTGATTTTTGCTCCACGCCCCTATGTGCCTATACACCCCGAGTCAACTCATGTCAGTCATCTTTTCCAATTAGGAAGGACCACTCTTTGCCCTCGTCTGGAATTTTTTCTTCTTTAACCCACTGGGCACGTTGGCACCTCTGTCTTACCCCCTCCCCAACTATGATGTGTAAACCATTCTCTCTGAGAGAAGACAAATACTTTGTACAAGAACAACAAAAAGCTCTGTGCCAGCCAAGGAAAAGAAGAAAGACAAAGAAGATTGAGACAGATGTATACCATCTGGAGCTGGACACACACTACTTGTAAATAGCACAGGAGAGAGTCACTGAAACTAAGGCTAACATGACACTGCTGCAGATTCCTCTGATTATTACCAACAGTGTTTCCTGAGATCTCAATGAAACCACATGCACACACACGCATGCTCACACATTCAAACATGCCAACACATACACACACTTACCATGACAAAGTAGACACGGAAAGCACTTGAGACTTGAGGGAGAGAAATAAAAAAAAAAAAGGAGAAAATCAACTGACATCAGAGAAGTGTGCTTAAAACTAGACACTGCAAGCTTTTTGCCCTGCACACTCGCTTATGCGGTGCACATGTGTACATCAACTCTCTGGAAGCAGCATCCTTTGCGATCACTCTGTATTTGCTCACTGCATTTGAAGGACACAGCTTCATCTCCAGAACCCCAACTGAGGAATGCAGAGAGCACCGGAAAGATGGAGAGAATGGAGGATACCTCACATTCTCCTGAGGATCACAGAGGGGAGAGTCCAGCTGAGCTGGCTTGTGACTCCGCTTTCAGTCAGTGGACTCTGATGAAACCTTACAGAATATTAGGAGAGTCTCGAGATTTTGATAACACCTTCTCTTCTCCCCCTGCCGCAGCAAAAGCCTTATGCTTTCTGCTTTGAATGTTTGGTAGCAACCAGCCCTTACCTGATACCTTGAGTTTACAACTGCTCACCTGCTTGTACTTGCCCCAAGCTGCCACGAGCTGCCCTCTCCTCCCCCAACTGCCTTTTTCCCCCACGCTGAATCGAAAGAGATTCACAATTACATACTCTGGCATTTTTTTTGTTTGTTTTCTTCCTCAGCTTTAACTGCTTTTTGCATGTCATGCCCACCCCCTTTTACCCTCAGACACTGCACCTAACCCCCGCTATGACCCCCTGCTCAGGATCGATCCTGGGAATGGCCTGCTCTGAACATTGTGGTGTGCTGAGAACAGCATGGAGTAATGTGGATGAGGCCTGGGGAAGCCCAGTCGGGGGTCTACGCCCTGAACTCTTGTCAGATGTCTCTCTAAGTGCACAACGGTTCAGTGCTTTTAACTTGTGAGTACTACAGTACGCTGTTCATTGTTTGTTGCCACTGATGAGAGGGGACCAGGTGGGATGTGGCAGCATACAGGGTTGGAGGACTGGGATGAAGTGAGGAGACGGGTGCCGTGGGCTGGCCCTCCCCCTCCATGTACAAGAGAAGAAAGTTGTTCTCCAAATTGATTGTTTAGGATCGCTGAGTCACATATTAGCTTTTATGTACGCTGTAAATGTAGCGTAGACTTTTCATAGATTGTCTCTACATTAGTAATTGAAACCTGCTAAAAATACGGGCATCTATGGATCCCACAGCTATATTCCACCAATCCTCTCTCAGGAGGTTTTGAAAAAGGGGCACCCACATGCCCCAAGACCTGCTTCTGTTGGTTCCCCTCCCCTGCCTGTAACGTGTTGCCACGTCCCCAAAGTGTTGCGGCTCAGTATGACGTCACTCCATTAAGTGGCTGCTGCATGTACTGCTCTAAGGAAACACATACTATATAGAGAAATATATATATAAATAGATAGATGGCTATGATTTTATTCTTTTGTATTATCATTTTTCTTCATTACTCACACAGGAGATATTTGTATGTACTTCTGTCTGCCAAACATCTATGTACTACAATCTTCACGCTCCACAGATGTTGTATGGCATCCACTAAACCTCTTTAGATATTTGTAAATGCTATAGTGTGATACCTTTCAACGCAAGTTTATTCTTTTTCTTTTACCAACTATGATTTTTGCTTTTGAGAACAAGCAAAGCAAGAAAAAAAAAAGAAAAAAAAAATCACTCTCTGTGTCCGGCTTTGACATGACGATCTAACTAACACTGTAATATTGTAACTGAAATATGTATGATCCTATGATGAGCTATCACTTCCCTTTCACTCTGAAAAAAAAAGAAAAATGACTTAAAAAAAATATTCCAGTGTAAAAAAAAAAACGTATATGTAGTGTATGCTTGTGTTTAGTGAGCGTTCATGCTGTCATTCTTTCCCAATGTATGGTGGTGAACTATGGTGGCAATGTGCTGTCCTAAATGGACTAGCCCAGATCTGTTGTAAAACCCTTTTTTTTTTGTACACCCGCTCATCAACTGTGACAGTGAAGTAGTGAATTTCATTTGTTTCATTTACTTTCTGACTTTTTTTATTTTACCTAAATGGATACAGTGGTAATGTGTTTTGTTTATAAATCACTAATAAAGTTTTCTTTCTTAAAAATAATTGTGAACTTATTGTCTTTGGGGACATTTGTGTGTGTGTGTGTTGGCCTTTTTCTTTCTCTCTGTCATTTGAAGACATGTAAAAAGAAGAAGAGTAAAAATACGATATGATTGAATTTAAATCATAGCTTTGTTTAGGTTTAAGGTTTGAGTACACAGGTCATCTGTATTTTTTAAATACTCTAATGAATAAGACTATTTTAATTAAAACATAGCCTTATGTAATGAAAGCCTTAATTAGAAATCAGTATCAGAATTGTGCTTATTTTACAGAGGAGGCTTTTATCTCAGGAGAGTAAAAAGGGGGTCAATGCAAGACTCCAAAAGAGTGGGAAAAAATGAATCAGTAAGAGGGAGAAAGAGTGCATCTCTTCACATCAGACAGGGCAGGAGTGACAAACTATCTACAGGCTGCTCTCCTCTATCACACATGCTCACATCCTACTTCCTTCTCTGCACCGACTACAAGCACTCAGATGAGAGACACAGGCAGAATGACCTGCCCAGCACTGATGGCTAATCTCTCCTCATTGAAAGCCATGGTCACAGATGGTCCAAACAGTCCCCTGTGAAAGGAAGCTTCCAGAGGCAACATAATTTAATAAAGTGGCTAAGTAGATTTATTGTATTCCAGTGGGTGAGTTTGTAGGAAAAAAGATCACAATAGAGAGGCATCAGTTATGCTGGCCTAGATAAAATGCAGCATTGATAACCGATACTTTTATCCAGTCATCTACTCAGGCAGCCAGCTCAATAGATTCCTAAAGCGTCATTTAGAGCTCTAGGAACTACAACATATTTCCCATTTTGTTGTTTTGTTTGCTTGGAATAAACAAACTTTTGGACTTTTTCATGTCTGAGTGTTAAATAGATGTGTCTTGTGTTTTTATACTGATGTTGCTCTTGAAATATATAAAGTTAATGAAGTCTCCATCTCTCCAGTTATGGCTTTCATCTTGCACCCAGGGAGGGGAGACAGCGATGAGAGAGGTTCAAGAGTTCATGTTTTTTTTTTTTTAAAGTGCTTGCAAAAACGCTATATGCTATTTCTTTCTCCCCAGGAGACAGACAGAAATGGTTTCTATGGTTACAGCTATTTGGAGGATAGTCTCTATGGCAACAGCCTTATATACTTAGCAAACACAGGAGGGTCGAAACAGTGGGGTGCCCAGGATGGGGTCGTGGTGTGTGTGTGGGGGTGTGTCCTGTCATATGCCACAGACAGCACAGATGACTATGGCTGCTGATTTGCTGACATTTCACTGTTAAGAACAGCAGATCCATGGAAGAACAACACTTTAACAAAAACCACTAACACCCACACATTTAAAATGCCTACAGTTACGTATTCCCATGAGCATTCACAAAATGTGCTCTGGTCTTTCCGAATTTTGGCTCGTTTGAGTTAAACAAACAAATTAACAAACAAGCAAACCAGCTCACTGTGCAGAAAAGTAGCCTGCAGTGTTTGGTCTGCAGAGCAGTGAATCTCTGACTAATGAATATGGATATATATTATGGCAGCGTGAACAGAGCCATGCAAGCAGAGCAGTGGGCCACTGTGCTCACTCTCTTTGTAAGCTGTCCAGTCCACAGAGACGAATGTAAACCAGTTTAAACACAACATCATATAGTGCAGTGCATGAATCTACCTTCATTTATGCAATATGGATTGAACTAACTAAAAGAGGAAGGTCAAATAGTGGAATATAAACAACTAAAATGTGACTAAAAAAGTCTAAAAATGTTAAATGGTTCTTTATATACATGATAAAACAGATTAAGCATATGCCAAATCAGGGCACACTGGAACTGAAGTGTGCATGTGTTTGTCTTAGTGGGTGTGTTGGCTGGTGATGTCGCCAGCTGCAGTGACTCAGCAAAACCATCATCCTGCTGAGGAAGGCAAATGGACTGACTTGCATGAAGCAGCCAGGACGAAGATAGAGAGATTAATGTGCACAACAATTTTGGCCTGTGGCAATAACAGCACTGTAACTGTGCAAAGGAGTTAATGAAACAGGGACAGACAGTAGGTTGAGAATTCAGTACATGTTTCAGCCTGTCATGAATAATGCAAATGATCTTAATTGGTGGCCTAAATATAAATGAATAAGTAGTAAAGCAATGACAAATTTGGCCTTGATATTTGGTGTTTTATGTAGTTTGCATTTAATTAATTTTTTTAAATAAAAACTGGGCTGCAGTCTCTTTAGAGTTTCCATTTTGAACAATTTAAGCTAAATCCTACATTGGATCAAATGTTCAAGATGCCAAAATATAGCAGGAAAAAAATAGATGAAAAGTTAGGGATGACCTAAATAAAAATACTTTTGGTAAGTTACAATTTGCCAATGAGATAATACGTTTTGACTTTGTGAGATTAAACCCCAAACTGCAATTTGTTGCTTTGTCTGTCTGTCTATAAAATTCAGATTCAAAGAAGCTTTATTGGCATGACACATCAGGAATCTATATTACCAAAGCAGTACAGAAATACAATATAATAAAGGAATTAAATAACATAAATAAATAAATAAAAAATATGGGCAGCTGTAATACATACATACAGCTGTAATCACTCAAACGTTTACTACAGAGCTTGTTTCCCCTTACTCAACATATCTATCTATCTATCTATCTATCTATCTATCTATCTATCTATCTATCTATCTATCTATCTGTCTATCTATCTATCTATCTATCTATCTATCTATCTATCTATCTATCTATCTGTTTGTGAGAAGCAAATCTAGTGCATTGCAAATATGCACCTTTTATCCATCCAAAACAATGCTTTGCCTCTTGTGTTCTCCAATGTTACTTTTATTTGGTTCTTTTTCTTATATATTTCCTATATGTGTGTGTTAGTGTGGGCTAAAACGTCATAATACATTATTTACTATTATTTTCCACGTCAATAAGCTGTAACTCAGAAAGAGGCTGCGGTAAGAACTGGCAATAAAAAGCTATACAGTAGGCCTACTCACACATGCCTTGCTGGTTTACTATGCAGGCTGCCACCACAAACTGTAGCCGTTTGCAGTAAGTGTGAGGACCACCTAAATAATAACTGCTCTCCACTGTAACAATCTCTGCCTGCAGAAGCCTAAGACAAAAAATATTGCAGTCACAATGCAGAGGTCATTTGATAGGTTACTATGCCAGTGGCTGTGCTCTGTGTTTCAGGGTAACAGTGTGGAGTGTTGGACTTCATGTACCATGAGGCAGCGCGGGCACGACATAACCCTTTGATCACTGCTTGAGACGATCATTTTCATCATCATTTTTTGTTAAATCTAACAAGGAAATGGACGTAGCCTAGATGTTTGTGAGTTTACAGTGTCAGAGATCTCCCGAAACTGTTAACTCTGAGGTTCATGTTATAAAACCTCACTGTTTGAAAATACTACATGATGGCAGCACGTTGCATTTTCCATTGACTGCTATCCGCTGCACTTGTTCTGTCTGCAGGAGTGCTAAGCGAAAGGCGCCATCTCCTGGTCGAAGTATCACAGCACATTTGGCCACAGAGGTAGAACAACTAACCAGGTAGATAAGCTGCTTTTATGAAAAGACAGTTTGTCATATCCTATTTGAAATTTCACTCAATTGATAATCAGAATCACTTACACAAGAAAGTTGTGGAGAGCAAGAAAAGGGTGGTAGAACAAAGTATAATTAGACTTTCAATGTAATTTTTTTTTAAAATATTTGATATTTTTCCAAACTGTCCATAATTGTGAAATTATAATCTTGAGTATCATTATTTCTTGTGACTGGAGGACTGATTAACTAGTTCAGTTCTGCCTTTAAATTAATTTTACTTTTTCATTTAATCTGTTTCCTATTTTCAATTGGAAAGTGTATGGGCATTTAGAGTTCCTTTCATAAATTAAAGAAAATTCCTTTAAAATATTATTGTTTCCTCTGGTTCATTTCTCCATCTGTTACTGTATGCATTCATACAATGACTCAACAAATATGAAAGAAAAACAAACAAACAAAAAGATATTGCAACATTGGAGCAAAATAAGCCCATGGTTTGTAATATTGCATGGTTGGTGTAAAGGTCCACAGCATTTTTACAGAATAATATAGGCAGTCACATTAATATTAGAAATACACATACAGATGAGTTTCAAAAATAAAATAAAAAACGTTTTAATGTGATTCAGTGCAATAATGCAGTACGCTTTAGTTAACCTTTTTTTTCAAATTGGGCCATCAGACAGGTTAAGCAAGGTTGGCTGTGTGTACTTGATCTTACTGTAAAATCAGTCTTTCAGTCAGTTCTGGTACACGGTTCCTGATGTAGCATCCAGTCACTGAAATAAGGGCCAGAGATAGAGAGAAGGAAATAGTACAATATGACAATTTTTCAACAATGGCTTTACAGATAAAAAAAACAAACAGTATTTAGTATGTGCCAGTTAACTATGGTCAACTGACAATATAATAAAACGTTCAGTTGTAGCTGCTGTAATGATCTTCAGTAATGGATGTAATGGATGATGAACTGAAGCTCTATGCATAACAGCGCAAACAGCAGCATGTTGATGAATGGCATCCCCGTAATCCAGAACTAAGAAACAAACTTCAACAATGCATTTTCTACAACTCAAACAAAAGCTTAAACTTCCCATCAAACCATATACCAAGATATATGAATTCTGTCGCCCTTTCAATATTACAGTAAACTGGGTCATTCAGGAGATATGCAGATTGTTGTCTGAATCTTGAGAACAGTATCAATTGTGTGTTATTCGCATTAAGTTAATCTAAGGTAAGAGTGTCTTGCGTTGCCTTAAGAGAGTAATAGGCACATTTTTCAGTGGTTTATGTAATAGAATCAGAAATAGAGTGGACTAGTCTAGTAGATTTGACACTTGTAGACACTTGTCACTTGTGGAAGAGACAATACTTTTTATAGAAATTGTGAACAAGACAGGGCATAAAATGGATCCCTGTGGCCAGTGGCGGACTCAGGTTGTCTGAGGGGCAGGGGCGAAACAAACAAAAAGGGCACCAGCATGAAAGTCAGGATGCATTAATGGTGAAACTGTTCCAAACCCTGGTTAAGATTTAAATTGTTTTATTATGTGACTCGGATTTAAAGTATAACTACTGCACATATGTAATAAAAACACACATGGATCTAAGAACTGTTTAACCACTTAGAGGCAGGTAGAGGCCAACTACTTTTCTAGCATGCAGTGCACCCTAGAGGGCACTTGATCACATTTTCTTCCACATTATGCCCCTGTAGAGTGCATTTTATCATGTCTTATCTACCATAGCAGTATCCAAGAGAGAACTTTTGCAGTGTTTTTTGTTGTTTTCTTACAACCATAGGGGCACCAAGGAGGGTGATGTCCCAAATTTGCCACAGGTTCAGTGATCAGCTGAAATAAATTGAGGTAAGTTAAGTCACCATTCTTTGAGTTACACCATTTGCAGTTAAGCCAGATTATAGCAGATGAATGAGTTGATGGTATCCACTCTATAAATCCCCACTTGGAGAGTTAAGTAAGTTATCCTTTATTGATTTCTTAATTACGCCCCCTACTAATTCTGTCTATTTCATATAAAACAATGAATGGCTATCCCACAGTCAATTATGGGTTTATCCTCGTTTAAGAAGGTTTCAGACAATACGATGCTGCTGCTGCTGATTTAAATATATATTTAAATATTCAAATTAGTGTTTCCGGGTGGGGGGGGGGTTAATTAAGGGTAAACTCTGGTCCGTCACGCAAAAGAGTCCCCTTCTGCGAATCACGTGCGGTTGTGCTCGCCTCTTCTACTTCATTCTCATTTAAATGTTAAATGAGAATCATTTAGCCTGAATGATTGTGAATGCCCTCTCAGTTGTTCAGGACCTCAGCAGCAACAATATCAACGACATACTATCAATCGGTAAGCTAACGTCTTCACCATGATGACCAACACTGTAACACACAAATCGCCAGTAGGCTTTACTAGCTTTAGTTCTAAGCTAGCAAGCTTCAACATACATTATCTGTTTTTATTTTTTAGTCCTGTTTTACAAATGCTAACTGGTCAGAGAAGGTACTGGACTCAACTATGAAACCTGGTAAGTAACATTAGCTTTAAATTTCGGTGTATGTTTATTGAAGCTCTGTTGGCGTTCACAAAGTTGGCACAGGTGTCGTGCCAAGTTACGTCCCCCTGCCAGACTCACTGAATTGAGAATGTCGACTGAAAAACGAAGACAATTACGTATATTTCCCTCTTATAATTTCACGAAGTTATAATGTACCAGTAGATTACTTAGTCATCCTATGTTACTGTTTGGGAGCTAGATCCAAACGGGCTGTAATTCAACCTCTTGTAAGGAATTTGTTCATTCAAATACACGTTGGTTCCTTGTTGGCAGATGCATTTAACCATTGTTGATCTAGCTCTTGTTCTTCTTGGCAGTTTAAAATCTGTGACGTTTGCTGTGTTAACATTAGTTCATAACAGTTACCGATGTTGTCAGTGACAGTCTTCTCTTTGTATTTATTCTCTTCATCTGCAGAGGGAACGGGAACAACTTTTGACTTTGGAAGTGCACTGTATCAAAGACGGAGAGGTGAGTTAAAAAAACCCGTGCTAATATGGTAAATATTTAATCCTGACAGCATGTGTGTCTTAGGCTAAATTAAGAGTTTACTATCTGTGTAGACAGTGTAGCATTTTGAAGTTCACATTACTTTTGTGTTAGCCCTTTTTCCACCCATCATAAAAGACTCACTGGGCACTTTTAACAGTCCATCAGTACAATTTGTCTGGACATGTGTGTGCAAACCAAATTGAAAACTATAAGTTTATATGTTCATTTAAAAATCTAGTTTTGAAATACAATACCAATGCAGCATGCTGTATGTTTTCTAGGTTGTTCAATGGATAAGGGTTATTCATACCAAGCTGCACATGCCATCAGCGGAAAGTACAGTATAGGCTACTGAACAAAATGTGATGGTGTTGTATTCTCTTCTTAGGTTTCTGCTTCCTGAGAGAAGACCCATGCTTGCTGGACACACATGGAAAAACATTTTTCTGCTCATCTTTCAAAACCACTGTACTGGTGAGTAAATTATGTACATTTAACACACTCGTGAGAACAAAATCTAGGATGTTGACAAATTTAAATTAAGTCAATATTTTATGACATAAGCTCTGACTTGACTGTGCTAATATCCATCCACCTTGGAAGCGTAAACAATGGTCTTGCAAAATCTGAAAAATTGCCTCAAGTGATGTCACTGGAGTCAGTGTTGGTTGGGGCTAAAGACTACAAGTGTGAAAATTAAAAGAATTTGGGGATGTGGAGTTGGAAAGAAGTGAGGTTACCAGACCTCTGCAACCTGCTCCTCATCTCTGCTTGAGGCCTAGCAGCTCAAGGATACATTAGCCGCTACTAGCATAACACAGCAGGATCTCCGACCGAACTGTTGGTGGTCCAGTTGCATTGTGGGTAATGTAGGCACCAGGTTTTGACAGGGAAGAAGAATGCGTGGAATAACAAAGACGATATCTCTGGTTCTGCACATTGATTTCCAACAATGTTCTAGGAGTGCAATGTTCTCTTTTAACACTTGATGTGATGTTGCAGATGTGGTCACGATCTAGACTATAATATGCATTTGTTGTATTGTATTATTGGTTTGGTTGGGTTGATCGGGATAGATGCTAGGGGTGTAACGGTACGTGCATTTGTTCCGAACTGTTCGGTACAGGACGTTTGGTTCGGTACGCCCTGTGACCCAAACAGCTGCTGTCAAAATAGTCTATTTTTCTCGACTACTCTCACGAGCGGAACAGAATTTCTTGAGCAAGAATTTTACCCTGAAAGTTTTGGCAGCGCACCAGTTGCTGTCTGTCAATCAGCTGTAGCATGCTAGTGGGCAGGTTTGCCAAGCTCATGTAGTGTTGCTGTCTCCAAATGGCAAACCGAGAGAGAGAAAATGTTACTGACCTTAAAATATCTGCAATTTATAAGAGCAAACTCGTGTTTAACTTGGCCTTGAAATCTGGCGACTCTGATGTAAATTTAATAGTTTAAATAATGTTAGACGTCATTTTGTTCATAGTTTTATTGTAATTTTATTATAGTAAACAAAGACAAATGTTTGAATTCACGTTTGCACTTATGTTACTTGTCATATGTAATTATGCATATAGATGAAATTTACCAATTACATGCCTGACAGTGGAAGAGTGTTAGAAGCCACTATAAGCTAATGTCCAACATTTTTTTTTAATTGTATTGTCGTCTTCTTGTTTTTGTCTTGTTCATGTATTCAGCCGCATCTATTGATTCCTTTTATGTGTTTTATGTAGGGTTGTTTTTACCTCATAATTAGAATGAGTTTTCAGGCAGATACAAATATACTTAAAAGTAACTAGAAGTGAGCTTGTGAAGCGAATATCTTTCAAATTTTTCTTCCCAGGGAATACGCCCCCAGACCCTCCTAGTTGTGGCAGTTTTCTTTATTCACACATGTTCTCACCTGTTGTTGTTTTTTTTACCCCTTATCTGTTTGCATCCCTGCACTTAGTATTCTGTGACTGTCTGGGACCCTGACTGGAGAGAAAATGGTAAGTCAGAAGAAAGGTCTTGTATTTTTGTAGAACAACCCTCCCATGCCATGTGATCATCCTGGTGTCTCTGTCCAAGGTCCTGAAACAACTAGAGCAACTGGAAGCTTCTCTTTGTCTTTCAGCCATATTTTCTTTAATTGTGACATTTAATGCTACTACTACTACTAATACTAATAATAATAATAATTCTACTAATACTACTTATAATGATACAAATAATAACATTATTTAATTGTCCTTTCACTGATGTGAATGTGATATGTGCATGAATTTTTGTAACAACAAATAAGAGAACTTCAAATGAGCTATACCTATAAGCATACATGCACAGCATTTTATTAGAAAAATGTCTTCTGAATAAGATTTTTAGCAACATAAATTTGAACACATTCTCTTTGTGATTTGATTTCATCCATAGATTCATCATCATCTATCAATCACGGGTAGATTTCCATATTTTTTTTCCCGTGATGTCAAAAATTGAATTTTAATAAACCAGTCTTTATCAACATTAATTTTTCACAGACAGTGTCTGTATTTGTTATTATTTACATTATTTATTTATATATATTGCATACAGTTGGGCGTAATGGTTGAAATCTGTGTGTTTGTGTGGATCTATGATTGAATGTAGAATTGTTTGTTATATTATTATAGTATTGTATTTATTTCTATTTTTAAAGTTTTATGGTTTTGTGCAATATTTAGGTTTTTGTCTGGAAGTAAATACACGTTGGACAATAAAATAATAAAATTGTCTCATTCAATCAGCTACATGTTTATCTTTGAACATTAGAATGTAGCGTTTATGTTTTACATGTGTGGCACACAGTTCGCGTGAAAGTGGGTGAAGATGAGGCGGGTTTAGACTATCGAGAATATTGCATGCAGGTGCAAAGAGTGAAAAGCGACTCATGGTGCCGCTGTAGGCCAGTACAAAAGTAGCACAGACATCTCCACCCACTGTCACTGCGTTAATATCGTTTGTAATTTCTCAGAAGAATCCCTTCATTCCACGACTGTTTTCCATCGTGTTCGCTGTTGTAAAATGTCGTATTATTGACTCTGTTTTGGAAGTATATTCTTTGGTCTGTGCAGTCATTTGTACAAGCCGTGGACGTGCTTTATTGCGAAGATGGGAGACAAAGGATTTTCAACGCTAGGCCCGATCTTCTGCTTCGCTTCCTTCTTTGTAGCGCTGCAGCTCGTTAATGGAGACCTGAGTTATTCTGTTCCAGAAGAGATGAAACGAGACTCTGTTATTGGAAATATAGCCAAGGATCTCGGTCTTGATCTGAGGAGCTTATCTTCCCGAAAGGCCCGTGTTGATTTTGAAGGAACTCGTAAGCGGTACTGTGATATTAATCTGAGTACCGGAGATTTGATCACATCGGAGAGAATTGACAGAGAAAGCCTCTGTGGCAAGAGACCATCGTGTGTTGTCAAAGTAGATCTGGTGTTAGAAAATCCTCTGGAGCTTCATCGTTTAAGTCTTCATGTTCAAGATGTAAACGACAACTCGCCAAAATTCAAAAAGAATTTGATTGAAATGGAAATAAGGGAGTCCGCTGAAAAGGGTAACCGCTTCTCTATCGAGGAGGCCCATGACGCAGATATAGGTCAAAATGCTGTTCAGAGATACAACCTTCAAAAGAACGACAACTTTATTCTCGCTGTTGACAGCAACAAGGTTGAGCTCGTACTGGAGAATAAACTTGATCGAGAAAAGCAACAAGAGATCAATTTGCTTCTCACAGCTTTAGATGGCGGCTCTCCTCAGAGATCAGGTACTGTAGTCATACACGTCACTGTGCTGGATGCTAATGATAACGCCCCAGTGTTCAGCCAGGCCGTTTATAAGGCCAGTCTGCCTGAAAACTCTCCTCCAGATACCATAGTGATTAATGTTAGTGCTACTGATGCAGATGAAGGAATGAATGGAGATGTGACGTATGACTTCGGCCACGTATCTGATGATGATGTAAATGTATTTTCTATTGATCCTAAAACTGGAGAAATTAAAGTAACTGGTGTGATTGACTTTGAAGAAACTAGTTCTTTTGAAATGGGAGTGGAAGCTAAAGATGGTTTAGGGCTAACCTCTTACGCCAAAGTTATAATAGATGTTACTGATATAAATGACAATGCTCCGGTGATATATCTGAAATCACTGTCTAACCCCATACCTGAGAATGTGTCACCTGGTACAGAGGTGGGCATCATTAACGTGCAGGACAGAGACTCTGATAATAACCGACAGGTCCGCTGCTCCATTCAGCAAAACGCCCCCTTTAAGTTGGTTCCTTCTATTAAAAACTATTATTCTCTGGTGACCACAGGACAACTGGACCGCGAACTAGTGTCTGATTACAACATTACAATCACTGCCACTGACGAGGGCTCTCCACCTCTGTCCTCCTCTAAAACTGTTCAGTTATCTGTAGCAGACATTAACGACAACCCGCCGGTGTTTGAGGAACAGTCCTACAGCGCATATGTGGCTGAAAACAACAAACCTGGCTCCACTTTGTGTTCCGTTACTGCTCGAGACCCCGACTGGAGACAAAACGGTACAGTGATTTATTCTCTGTTACCCGGTGAGGTGAACGGTGCCCCGGTGTCCTCCTATCTCTCTGTTAACGGAGACACGGGGGTGATCCACGCTGTGAGGTCGTTTGATTATGAACAGTTCAGGAGTTTTAAAGTCCACGTGATGGCCAGAGACAACGGTTCTCCTCCGCTCAGCAGCAACGTGACCGTCAGCGTGTTCATATCGGATGTGAATGACAACTCTCCTCAGATACTGTACCCCGCCCCGGAGGGCAACTCCTTCATGACCGAGCTGGTCCCCAAAGCTGCGCACGGAGGCTCTCTGGTGTCCAAAGTGATAGCGGTGGACGCGGACTCCGGACAGAACGCCTGGCTGTCCTATCATATAGTCAAATCCACTGATCCGGGACTTTTCACTATCGGTGTCCACAGCGGAGAGATCAGGACGCAGCGGGACATTTCTGAGTCTGACAGCATGAAACAGAACCTTATTGTGGCAGTGAAAGATAACGGACAGCCCTCTCTCTCTGCCACCTGTTCCATGTATTTACTTATTTCTGATAACTTGGCTGAGGTCCCAGAACTGAAGGATATTTCTTATGACGAGAAGAACTCCAAACTGACCTCATACCTGATCATCGCGCTGGTGTCTGTGTCCACCTTCTTTCTGACCTTCATCATCATCATCCTGGGTGTGAGGTTTTGTCGCAGGAGGAAGCCCAGACTGTTGTTTGATGGAGCAGTCGCCATCCCCAGCGCTTATCTCCCTCCTAATTACGCAGACGTTGACGGCACTGGAACTTTACGCAGCGCTTACAATTATGACGCGTACCTGACAACGGGTTCTAGAACCAGTGACTTTAAGTTCGTGTCATCTTACAATGACAACACACTGCCTGCTGACCAGACTCTGAGGAAAAGCCCATCAGACTTTGCTGATCCGTTCGAAGATTTAGAGGCGTCTGTAGAGGTAGGAACCGTTCAAAATACTTCACGGTCCAAATGCATTTTTGACTTGTTTATTTAGTCCTTTTTATTTCTGTCTGGCTGCAGCATGTGTTTGTGTCTCCGATATTTAAAATTGATTGTGCTGTTGTTGAAGCGAGCTGTTTGCATAATGGAGGGAAACTTTGGGTTTTTTTTTTTTTTTGGTGGCTGCCTTTCATTTGTAAATTACGTCCTAAATGTTTATATTTTTGTCTATTATCCTTCAAAAGAATGGTACTTTTACTTTTGTATTTGTTAAACGTGTCTTTTTTTCCATACTTTTCAACACTTAGGTGTCGATGGTCTTTTTATGGATTATTTTCAGGTCCTGTCTCAGACAAAATAGTTAGTATTTATATGTAATTCAGGTCGTTTAGTTTATAAATTTGCTATTTGTATCTTAAGATGGACTTATTCTCTATTTATTCAAACAAAATAATTCACGACCAAGGAGTTGCCTCAACATGTTCTCTAGAAAACCTGGGCCTAATGAGAAAATATATTTACGAGAACATTTTACCAACAAAGTATGGTTATGAGTGAAGCTTTCACAGAATTATTGTTGTTTAAATCAAGTGTTTTGCGCAGTCTCTCATGAGTCTACTTTTATATTGTTTACTGTAAAACATTTTTGTAGTCATCCGCATGTGTCACTGATCGTCACTTATTAGCAAATAATGAAAACATAGCTCGTATTTCTGAGTCAGCCTCAATGTAGGCGTGCAACGATTTAGGTCTAAGAGCAAGTCTGTTTACTTTTGTGAAACTGTCTCTAACTCACATTAATAGAGTCTAATAACACTGGCCAAAAGACTAACTCAGTGTTCATTGTCTTTGTGCCATCAGCCCTGCTAAATCTCAAGGTATCTGTCCGTGGTGCTGAAACACTCCTCAGGCACAACCGCAACTTCTTCTCTTTAGCCATTCTGTCTGAATTTTAATTATAAAAATGATAATTATAATTTTATTTATAGGCCTATGTAATTAAAAGTACGGATTATTGTAATTTACCTGACTGCCTCATCTTGTAGTCTTAATAGGGAGCGCTCAAACAAATCTGTATATTACAATAATATGATACAGTGTTAGTAAATGTTACAGTGTTGTACTCATATTTTCCTTGTCCTGCTCTTCCGTAGGCTGAAACTATAGTTTTTGTTCATCTATAGCCTCATTCACGTATATGGCATCTTTTAGAAAGCTAAATTAAATTAACATGTCAAACCAAATCGCATTGAGCTCAGCTGTGCTGGGCTGAACAACACCTACATATCCAAAGCTGAGCCAATTACAATGAATCCATCACGTGTGTGTGTTTTAAGAAAATGAAAGATTTTCCACAAATGAACAGTTCAGTCAATATTATCTTAATGTGGTTTGAGACTTTGTGAAGAATGTTTTATTACATACTGGTGTGAAGATAAAAAGTGGCTCATGGTGTCGCTGTTGGCTGACAGAAAATAGGCACTCACCACTCCACCCACTACTACATAGACATCAGTTGCAGATTTGCCAGAGAAACGGTTACATTTCCGAACATATGTATCGTGTACATTGCTGTGAGGTGTTGGATTATTGGGTGTTTTGGACAACTTTTATGTTTTTCGCACTGGAAAGTATAAATTGTACAAGCTGAGGACGCCCTTTTGTGTCAGGATGGGAGACAAAGGATTTTCAGTGCTTCGTCCGATCTTCTGCTTCGCTTCCTTCTTTGTAGCGCTGCAGCTCGTTAATGGAGACCTGAGTTATTCTGTTCCAGAAGAGATGAAACGAGACTCTGTTATTGGAAATATAGCCAAGGATCTCGGTCTTGATCTGAGGACCTTATCTTCCCGAAAGGCCCGTGTTGATATTGAAGGAACTCGTAAGCGGTACTGTGATATTAATCTGAGTACCGGAGATTTGATCACATCGGAGAGAATTGACAGAGAAAGCCTCTGTGGCAAGAGACCCTCGTGTGTTTTAAAAGTAGATCTGGTGTTAGAAAATCCTCTGGAGCTTCATCGACTAAGTCTTCACGTTCAAGATGTAAACGACAACTCGCCAAAATTCAAAAAGAATTTGATTGAAATGGAAATTGGGGAGTCAGCCGACAAGGGTAACCGCTTCTCTATCGAGGAGGCCCATGACGCAGATATAGGTCAAAATGCTGTTCAGAGATACAACCTTCAAAAGAACGATTACTTTATTCTCGCTGTTGACAACAACAAGGTTGATCTTGTACTGGAGAATACACTTGATCGAGAAAAGCAACAAGAGATCAATTTGCTTCTCACAGCATTAGATGGCGGCTCTCCTCAGAGATCAGGTACTGTAGTCATACACGTCACTGTGCTGGATGCTAACGATAACGCCCCAGTGTTCAGCCAGGCCGTTTATAAGGCCAGTCTGCCTGAAAACTCTCCTCCAGATACCATAGTGATTAATGTTAGTGCTACTGACGCAGATGAAGGAGTGAATGGAGATGTGACGTATGACTTCGGCCACGTATCTGATGATGATGTAAATGTATTTTCTATTGATCCAAAAACTGGAGAAATTAGGGTAAATGGTTTGATTGACTTTGAAGAAACTAGTTCTTTTGAAATGGGAGTGGAAGCTAAAGATGGTTTAGGGCTAACCTCTTACGCCAAAGTTATAATAGATGTTACTGATATAAATGACAATGCTCCGGTGATATATCTGAAATCACTGTCTAACCCCATACCTGAGAATGTGTCACCTGGTACAGAGGTGGGCATCATTAACGTGCAGGACAGAGACTCTGATAATAACCGACAGGTCCGCTGCTCCATTCAGCAAAACGCCCCCTTTAAGTTGGTTCCTTCTATTAAAAACTATTATTCTCTGGTGACCACAGGACAACTGGACCGCGAACTAGTGTCTGATTACAACATTACAATCACTGCCACTGACGAGGGCTCTCCACCTCTGTCCTCCTCTAAAACTGTTCAGTTATCTGTAGCAGACATCAACGACAACCCGCCGGTGTTTGAGGAACAGTCCTACAGCGCATATGTGACTGAAAACAACAAACCTGGCTCCACTTTGTGTTCCGTTACTGCTCGAGACCCCGACTGGAGACAAAACGGTACAGTGATTTATTCTCTGTTACCCGGTGAGGTGAACGGTGCCCCGGTGTCCTCCTATCTCTCTGTTAACGGAGACACGGGGGTGATCCACGCTGTGAGGTCGTTTGATTATGAACAGTTCAGTAGATTTAAAGTCCACGTGATGGCCAGAGACAACGGTTCTCCTCCGCTCAGCAGCAACGTGACCGTCAGCGTGTTCATATCGGATGTGAACGACAACTCTCCTCAGATACTGTACCCCGCCCCGGAGGGCAACTCCTTCATGACCGAGCTGGTCCCCAAAGCTGCGCACGGAGGCTCTCTGGTGTCCAAAGTGATAGCGGTGGACGCGGACTCCGGACAGAACGCCTGGCTGTCCTATCATATAGTCAAATCCACTGATCCGGGACTCTTCACTATCGGTGTCCACAGCGGAGAGATCAGGACGCAGCGGGACATTTCTGAGTCTGACAGCATGAAACAGAACCTTATTGTGGCAGTGAAAGATAACGGACAGCCCTCTCTCTCTGCCACCTGTTCCATGTATTTACTTATTTCTGATAACTTGGCTGAGGTCCCAGAACTGAAGGATATTTCTTATGACGAGAAGAACTCCAAACTGACCTCATACCTGATCATCGCGCTGGTGTCTGTGTCCACCCTCTTTCTGACCTTCATCATCATCATCCTGGGTGTGAGGTTTTGTCGCAGGAGGAAGCCCAGACTGTTGTTTGATGGAGCAGTCGCCATCCCCAGCGCTTATCTCCCTCCTAATTACGCAGACGTTGACTGCACTGGAACTTTACGCAGCGCTTACAATTATGACGCGTACCTGACAACGGGTTCTAGAACCAGTGACTTTAAGTTCGTGTCATCTTACAATGACAACACACTGCCTGCTGACCAGACTCTGAGGAAAAGCCCATCAGACTTTGCTGATCCGTTCGAAGATTTAGAGGCGTCTGTAGAGGTAGGAACCTATCAGAGTACTTCACTGGTCCAAATGCATTTTGACTTGTTTATTTAGTCCTTTTAATTTCTGTGTGGCTGCAGCATGTGTTTATGTCTCCGAAATATAAAAGTGATTGAGTTGTTGTTGAAGCGAGCCGTTTGGAGGGAGCCCTTCGTGTTTTGGTTTCTACTTTCTTTGAAAATTACGTTGGTAAATGTTCCATATTTTCGCCTGTTGTCTTTCAAAACCATGGGACTCCTCACTTGGTGTCTCTCTGTGAAACGTGTTTTTTATTTTTCGTACTTGCTAACACATAGGCGTCAGTGCTCTTCTGATATATTCTTTTCAGGTCCTGTCTCAGAAAGTTAAACCTTAAATATGATTCCTTGACACAATAGTTATACTAAATATATTTAGGTCGTTGGTTTCACAAAGTTGATATTTGTGTAGGCTATTATGTTAAGTTGTGCTAATTCGGTAGTCTATTGAGTAAAACAAAATAATTCCCGACCGAGGAGTTTCTATGCCAGCAGAAATCCTTGGCCTCATGGGAACATTTATAGTTTAAAGAACAATTTTACCGGCGAAGTGTAGTTATGAGTGAAGCTGTCAGATTTTTTTAAATATCCAGTGTTTTGCGCAGTCTCTCGTGAGTCTTAAATTTTACGTTGTTAGCTGCAAAACATTTTTTCAGCCATTAGCATGTGTCACTGATCATCACTTATCAGCAAGTGATGAAAACATAGCTCGTATTTCTGAGTCAGCCTCAATGTAGGCGTGTAACGGTTTAGGTCTAAGAGCAAGTCAGTGTTTACTTTTGTGAAACTGTCTCTAACTCACATTAATAGTCTAAGAACACTGGCCAAGAGACTAAAGCAGTGTTCATTGTCTTTGTGCCATCAGCCCTGCCAAATCCCAAGGTATCTGTCCGTGGTGCTGAAACACTCCTCAGGCGCTCAGGCACAACCGCAGCTGGAGATGGGTTTTTCTCCTCAGCCATGTTGTCTGAATTTCAATAAAAATAATCATGATAATTATAATTTCATTTGTATGTAATCAAAACGTCAGATTTTTGTAATTTACGTGATTGCCTCAGCTCATTGTCTTAGTATGGAGCGCTCAAACAAAGCTATACATTACAATAATATGTTAGTGTTTTTCTCAAGGTTTGGCTGGTCTTCTCTTCTAGAGGCTCAAACAAAAGTATTTATCTATAGCCTCATTCATGTATATGGCATCTTTTAGAAAGCTAAATTAAATTAACATGTCAAACCAAATCGCATTGAGCTCAGCTGTGCTGGGCTGAACAACACCTACATATCCAAAGCTGAGCCAGTTACAATGAATCCATCGCGTTTGTGTGTTTTAAGAAAATGAAAGATTTTCCACACATGAACAGTTCAGTCAATATTATCTTAATGTGGTTTGAGACTTTGTGAAGAATGTTTTATTACATACTGGTGTGAAGATAAAAAGTGGCTCATGGTGTCGCTGTTGGCTGACAGAAAATAGGCACTCACCACTCCACCCACTACTACATAGACATCAGTTGCAGATTTGCCAGAGAAACGGTTACATTTCCGAAAATATTTATCGCGTACATTGCTGTGAGGTGTTGGATTATTGGGTGTTTTGGACAACTTTTATGTTTTTCGCACTGGAAAGTATAAATTGTACAAGCTGAGGACGCCCTTTTGTGTCAGGATGGGAGACAAAGGATTTTCAGTGCTTCGTCCGATCTTCTGCTTCGCTTCCTTCTTTGTAGCGCTGCAGCTCGTTAATGGAGACCTGAGTTATTCTGTTCCAGAAGAGATGAAACGAGACTCTGTTATTGGAAATATAGCCAAGGATCTCGGTCTTGATCTGAGGACCTTATCTTCCCGAAAGGCCCGTGTTGATATTGAAGGAACTCGTAAGCGGTACTGTGATATTAATCTGAGTACCGGAGATTTGATCACATCGGAGAGAATTGACAGAGAAAGCCTCTGTGGCAAGAGACCCTCGTGTGTTTTAAAAGTAGATCTGGTGTTAGAAAATCCTCTGGAGCTTCATCGTTTAAGTCTTCATGTTCAAGATGTAAACGACAACTCTCCAAAATTCAACGATGATTTGATTGAAATGGAAATAAGGGAGTCCGCTGAAAAGGGTAACCGCTTCTCTATCGAGGAGGCCCATGACGCAGATATAGGTCAAAATGCTGTTCAAAGATACAACCTTCAAAAGAACAACAACTTTATTCTCGCTGTTGACAGCAACAAGGTTGAGCTCGTACTGGAGAATAAACTTGATCGAGAAAAGCAACAAGAGATCAATTTGCTTCTCACAGCATTAGATGGCGGCTCTCCTCAGAGATCAGGTACTGTAGTCATACACGTCACTGTGCTGGATGCTAACGATAACGCCCCAGTGTTCAGCCAGGCCGTTTATAAAGCCAGTCTGCCTGAAAACTCTCCTCCAGATACCTTAGTGATTAATGTTAGTGCTACTGACGCAGATGAAGGAGTGAATGGAGATGTGACATATGACTTCGGCCACGTATCTGATGATGATGTAAATGTATTTTCTATTGATCCTAAAACTGGAGAAATTAAAGTAACTGGTGTGATTGACTTTGAAGAAAGTAGTTCTTTTGAAATGAGAGTGAAAGCTAAAGATGGTTTAGGGCTAACCTCTTACGCCAAAGTTATAATAGATGTTACTGATATAAATGACAATGCTCCGGTGATATATCTGAAATCACTCACCAATCCCATACCTGAGAACGTGTCACCTGGTACAGAGGTGGGCATCATTAACGTGCAGGACAGAGACTCTGATAATAACCGACAGGTCCGCTGCTCCATTCAGCAAAACGCCCCCTTTAAGTTGGTTCCTTCTATTAAAAACTATTATTCTCTGGTGACCACAGGACAACTGGACCGCGAACTAGTGTCTGATTACAACATTACAATCACTGCCACTGACGAGGGCTCTCCACCTCTGTCCTCCTCTAAAACTGTCCAGTTATCTGTAGCAGACATCAACGACAACCCGCCGGTGTTTGAGGAACAGTCCTACAGCGCATATGTGACTGAAAACAACAAACCTGGCTCCACTTTGTGTTCCGTTACTGCTCGAGACCCCGACTGGAGACAAAACGGTACAGTGATTTATTCTCTGTTACCCGGTGAGGTGAACGGTGCCCCGGTGTCCTCCTATCTCTCTGTTAACGGAGACACGGGGGTGATCCACGCTGTGAGGTCGTTTGATTACGAACAGTTCAGGAGTTTTAAAGTCCACGTGATGGCCAGAGACAACGGTTCTCCTCCGCTCAGCAGCAACGTGACCGTCAGCGTGTTCATATCGGATGTGAATGACAACTCTCCTCAGATACTGTACCCCGCCCCGGAGGGCAACTCCTTCATGACCGAGCTGGTCCCCAAAGCTGCGCACGGAGGCTCTCTGGTGTCCAAAGTGATAGCGGTGGACGCGGACTCCGGACAGAACGCCTGGCTGTCCTATCATATAGTCAAATCCACTGATCCGGGACTTTTCACTATCGGTGTCCACAGCGGAGAGATCAGGACGCAGCGGGACATTTCTGAGTCTGACAGCATGAAACAGAACCTTATTGTGGCAGTGAAAGATAACGGACAGCCCTCTCTCTCTGCCACCTGTTCCATGTATTTACTTATTTCTGATAACTTGGCTGAGGTCCCAGAACTGAAGGATATTTCTTATGATGAGAAGAATTCCAAACTGACCTCTTACCTGATCATCGCGCTGGTGTCTGTGTCCACCTTCTTTCTGACCTTCATCATCATCATCCTGGGTGTGAGGTTTTGTCGCAGGAGGAAGCCCAGACTGTTGTTTGATGGAGCAGTCGCCATCCCCAGCGCTTATCTCCCTCCTAATTACGCAGACGTTGACGGCACTGGAACTTTACGCAGCGCTTACAATTATGACGCGTACCTAACAACGGGTTCTAGAACCAGTGACTTTAAGTTCGTGTCATCTTACAATGACAACACACTGCCTGCTGACCAGACTCTGAGGAAAAGTCCATCAGACTTTGCTGATCCGTTCGACGACTTGGATGCGTCTGTAGAGGTAGGAACCTATCAAAGTACTTCACTGGTCACAAAGCATTATGGCTTGTTCATTGAGTCTTTTTAATTGAGGTATTTTTGAGGTAGGGGCCTTTCAAACTGTATTGTCGTTGTCACAACTGATGTATTTTGATTTGGTTGTTGAGTTGTTTAATTTGTGTCTGTGGCTGCAGCAATTCTTGGCATTCAAATGTGCTTTGTCGATGTTTAAGGAAAGTGTTCCATTAATTATGGGACATTTTCGTCCATTCGTCTCTGCGAATCTTGTACATTACGTTAGGAAATGTTAAGACATGTCTGACTCTTTCCCTCATAACCATGTAACACATCATTTGCTGTCTGTTTGTGTAACTTTTTTTCCCTTCTCCTTTTTTTTCTTCCTTGTCAACCTGGTATTTTGATGGATTTAATACGACGGTCTCGTTTCACAAAGATAAACGTTTACTCAGACTTTTTACAAATAGTTTCCATCTGTAATTTTGTAGTTAATGGTTTCGCAAAGTTAAGAATTTTTGACACTTGAATGGGACTATTTTGATATTTAGTAATCAAAAAAATATACGCGACTAATGAGTTTTTTCCAACCTGCTCTTTTCCAGTTAAAATCTTGGGCTTTATTGAAGTTTTTCACGTGGGACGTTTTAACGGGAAAGTGCAACTATGTGTGATATAGAGGAAGAAGTATTTCATAAAATGAAGCGATCAGCACGGGCTTCTCACTGTTCGCTGTACATTATATTTTGTCAATCACCAGCACGTGTCACTGATTGTCACTTACCATCAAGTGTCATTGAATGATCGAAACACTGCAGTTCCTACGCCTGATTTAGTCTGGATGGGTCGGTAACGTTCATAGCTCTAAGAATGAGTTAGTATTTTCTTTTGTGAAACTCTTACTCACAGTGGAGTCTAAGAACACTGGCTTAGGACAATAGATCAACTTAACATACAGCATCTTGGTCTCTTGTTGACAGCGGTCTGTCCAAATCACAAGGTATCTGTCCGTGGTGCTGAAACACTCATGCACGACCGCAACTGTAGATGTGTTGTTTTTAGCCACGCTGCTGAATTTGAATAGGCTGAATAAATGATAATACAATCATAATTTAAATTGCTATTGTTATTTTTGATAACAATAATCATAATAGCCCTACTTTAGAACCACATGTATAATGTTTTTAAAACTCCAAATCTTTAATAAGCTTTTAGTTTTAGGAGAACATTGTTTGTTTTTTTGTTTGTTTGTTTTTGACCATAATTTGGTCAAATGTCCATGCCTGTATGTTGTTCCAATTTGGATTGTTGTAATTTACCTGACTGGCTCAGCTGATTGTATTAGAGCGCCCACCCACAGTTTAATGTTAGTGTTATATTACAATGTTAGTGCGTATTGCAGTGTCATGCTCAAACGTGTGTTAGCCTTCTTTGTCCGGGGCTTGGTAGTATGTGGTTATCTATAGCCGAAAAATAGTGCAAAGCAATTTTGACAAAGTTAAAGCAAAACAAACATAATTGTTTATGTTGTAATGGCCTCTTAAGTTCTACAGATCAAATGTTATTGAGCTCAGTTGTGCTGGTGAACAGGAACACCCACATAACCAACACTGGGCCAGTTTCAATGAAAAGATGGGGTGTGTGTTTGAGGTAAATTACTTAACACTCACACACTTTGTGTGTTAACATTGTTGTATAGTGACATAAATAAAGGCTAAATCCTTTATTTAGTAGTGAGCCACATCATTTTTCTTAGACCATGGCTGAGAGTAACTAAGCGAATTCACTCAAGCACTGTACTCAAGTCCAATCTGAGGGACTTGTACTTTACTTGAGTAATTTCACCTTCTGCTTCTTTACACTTACACCGCTACATTTCAGGGGGAAATATTATACTTTTTACTCCACTACATTTATCTGACAGCTATAGTTAGAAGTTACTTTTCAGATTTAGATTTTAAGAATATATGATACGCTTATAAAATACAATACATTGTTGAAAATTAAACCAGTGGTTCCCAACCTTTTTCGCTTATGACTCATTTCAAATAAAGCAGTATCTAATTGAGGCTTCTTGTCAGATTTCAGATGTCTATCAGTTGTTCATTTGAATAACAGTTTTACGCTCAAAGAGGTGAAATTGTCCAATATTTAACAAAATAATTAATGGTAACAAAAATAATCAAAGATTAGACACAAGTAAAAAAATAAATACAAACTTGTATGACTGAAGTTTTTCTGCTTTCCTCTCATGTTTATCATTTCATGACCCCTCAGATTTATCTAGTGACCCCTTGGGAACCTCTGGACTAAACTACAGAACTGCGTATAAAGTAGTTAAAACTAGCTCCACTTCAACCAGCTTCAACAGTAAAATGCTGCTTAAATATTAATGCATCAGTATTAACAATCTAATATTGTCGTATATAATAATATATCAGTCACAGGGGCTGTTTTTCTGCCGAACAAGTACTTTTATTTTTTATACTTTTTGTACATTTTTCTGATAATGCTTCTGTACTCTTACTTAAGGAACACTTTAATGCATGACCTATAATGGAATAGTTTTACATTGTGGTAGTTGTACTTTTACTTAAGCAAATTATCTTAGTATTTCTTCCACCACTGTCCATGGTGCTGAACCTTGCACCTCTGTTGTGCTGTAGCTGAAACTGTTGATCTTGAACTATACTAGGGACATTTAATTTGTTTTCATGGTAAGATATTGAGGACATAATTAAATGGTCATATTCAATGGGGTTCTGTCCTTTTTCTCTCCGTATTATCCATTGCATTGTAGCTTTTTTCAACATTATAGTGCACAGTTGATATGGATGTGAGTAAATATTACATTGACGTGATTTTAGATTTTGTGAAGAATATTTCATAACACAACATTGTGAAGATAAAAAGCGACTCATGGTGTCGCTGTTGGCTAACAGAAAATGAACACACACCACTCCACCCACTACTACAGGATGATCAGTTGTATTTTTCCGAGAGAGTCGGTTGAATCCCCCGAACATATATTTGTGTACGCTGGTGCGAGGTATAGGATTATTCACTTTTTTGGATATACTTATTATTTCGCTCAGTACAGTAAGTTTTACAAGCTGAAGACGCCCTTTTGTGTCAGGATGGGAGACAAAGGATTTTCAGTGCTTTGTCCGATTCTCTGCTTTGCTTCCTTCTTTGTAACGCTGCAGCTCGTTAATGGAGATCTGAGTTATTCTGTTCCAGAAGAGATGAAACGCGAGTCTGTTATTGGAAATATAGCCAAGGATCTCGGTCTTGATCTGAGGACCTTATCTTCCCGAAAGGTCCGTGTTGATTTTGAAGGAACTCGGAAAAGGTATTGTGACATTAACTTGAATACCGGAGATTTGATTGCATCGGAGAGAATTGACAGAGAAAGCCTCTGTGGCAAGAGACCCTCGTGTGTTTTAAAAGTAGATCTGGTGTTAGAAAATCCTCTGGAGCTTCATCGTTTAAGTCTTCATGTTCAAGATGTAAACGACAACTCGCCACAATTCAACGATAATTTGATTGAAATGGAAATAAGTGAGTTAGCTGAAAAGGGAAGCCGATTTCCAATCGAGGAGGCCCATGACGCAGATATAGGTCAAAATGCTGTTCAGAGATACAACCTTCAAAAAAACGACCATTTCATTTTATCAGTTGACAAGGTTGATCTTGTACTGGAAAATAAACTTGATCGAGAAAAGCAAAAAGAGATAAATTTGCTTCTCACAGCTTTAGATGGCGGCTCTCCTCAGAGATCAGGTACTGTAGTCATACACGTCACTGTGCTGGATGCTAATGATAACGCCCCAGTGTTCAGCCAGGCCGTTTATAAAGCCAGTCTGCCTGAAAACTCTCCTCCAGATACCATAGTGATTAATGTTAGTGCTACTGACGCAGATGAAGGAGTGAATGGAGATGTGACGTATGACTTTGGTCACGTATCTGATGATGATGTAAATGTATTTTCTATTGATCCTAAAACTGGAGAAATTAGAGTAACTGGTTTGATTGACTTTGAAGAAAGTAGTTCATTTGAAATGAGAGTGAAAGCTAAAGATGGTTTAGGGCTAACCTCTTACGCCAAAGTTATAATAGATGTTACTGATATAAATGACAATGCTCCGGTGATATATCTGAAATCACTGTCTAACCCCATACCTGAGAACGTGTCACCTGGTACAGAGGTGGGCATCATTAACGTGCAGGACAGAGACTCTGAGACTAACCGACAGGTCCGCTGCTCCATTCAGCAAAACGCCCCCTTTAAGTTGGTTCCTTCTATTAAAAACTATTATTCTCTGGTGACCACAGGACAACTGGACCGTGAACTAGTGTCTGATTACAACATTACAATCACTGCCACTGACGAGGGCTCTCCACCTCTGTCCTCCTCTAAAACTGTTCAGTTATCTGTAGCAGACATCAACGACAACCCGCCGGTGTTTGAGGAACAGTCCTACAGCGCATATGTGGCTGAAAACAACAAACCTGGCTCCACTTTGTGTTCCGTTACTGCTCGAGACCCCGACTGGAGACAAAACGGTACAGTGATTTATTCTCTGTTACCCGGTGAGGTGAACGGTGCCCCGGTGTCCTCCTATCTCTCTGTTAACGGAGACACGGGGGTGATCCACGCTGTGAGGTCGTTTGATTATGAACAGTTCAGGAGTTTTGAAGTCCACGTGATGGCCAGAGACAACGGTTCTCCTCCGCTCAGCAGCAACGTGACCGTCAGCGTGTTCATATCGGATGTGAACGACAACTCTCCTCAGATACTGTACCCCGCCCCGGAGGGCAACTCCTTCATGACCGAGCTGGTCCCCAAAGCTGCGCACGGAGGCTCTCTGGTGTCCAAAGTGATAGCGGTGGACGCGGACTCCGGACAGAACGCCTGGCTGTCCTATCACATAGTCAAATCCACTGATCCGGGACTTTTCACTATCGGTGTCCACAGCGGAGAGATCAGGACACAGCGGGACATTTCTGAGTCTGACAGCATGAAACAGAACCTTATTGTGGCAGTGAAAGATAACGGACAGCCCTCTCTCTCTGCCACCTGTTCCATGTATTTACTTATTTCTGATAACTTGGCTGAGGTCCCAGAACTGAAGGATATTTCTTATGATGAGAAGAACTCCAAACTGACCTCTTACCTGATCATCGCGCTGGTGTCTGTGTCCACCTTCTTTCTGACCTTCATCATCATCATCCTGGGTGTGAGGTTTTGTCGCAGGAGGAAGCCCAGACTGTTGTTTGATGGAGCAGTCGCCATCCCCAGCGCTTATCTCCCTCCTAATTACGCAGACGTTGACGGCACTGGAACTTTACGCAGCGCTTACAATTATGACGCGTACCTGACAACGGGTTCTAGAACCAGTGACTTTAAGTTCGTGTCATCTTACAATGACAACACACTGCCTGCTGACCAGACTCTGAGGAAAAGTCCATCAGACTTTGCTGGTCTGTTTGGAGAGTCAGATGGATCTCCAGAGGTAGGAATTATTTTATTTCATGAAGATTCATCTTAAGCATTTTGTCACTCTTTTTTTTTACAGGGTTGCGCGTCATGGAAAAATACTTACATGTATGTTCACATACATGTCAGCAGTTGTCAGATGTGTTTTTGTTTTGTTTGTTTGGTCCAGTACTCCTTTCAACAACTCTGCAGCATGTTAACTGGAGGGAATAGTAACTGTAGGGAGTATACTGTGTAGTGTGAATTTGCACAGTCAGTATGTCCTAGTGGTGTAGTGATATGTCTTTAGACTATATAAACACTATATCATACCAGAAGTATATACATTTACACCATAATTGCAGTCCAGAAAATACAGCAGCATAATAATAATAATAATAATAATAATAATACATGTAAAATGTAAGGTGACGCTCAAGGATTGGATTGTCCTTGTGATGGTCTTGAAAGGTTTTTTCAAAAGTAACAAGGTCCTTTTTGCATTTTAATACAGTTAGCTGGTTGCTACTTAATTTATCTTGGCAGATAGGGGAACGTAAATCAAAACACATTTGTAATATGTCAGCATTGTTTTCATTTAGATTTATTATGATTAAACATGACTTTGACCCACTGCTATTGTTTCACTACACAGACTCTGTTCAGCTGCTCATCCTTCATTGATAATAGCATTATGTGGTATACATTTTCGATACAGGTGAAATTTGCTGTATATTTTTGAGAATGTTGTTGGAGATGGGGTTCAATACTGTCTACCACCAAGCCATTTAGTTCCAGTGTGATATGCACCAACATTAAACACTAAATTGTGGCCGTGTACCGTTATTCCGAAGCATGCGTCTCATGATTTCATTTTTTTTCTCCAACAGACACTAAAGTCCTGATAATGAATGTTAAAATGCTTGTACAAAGCTGTGAATATCTAATTGCATTTATTAAAGGCTGGTTAGTCTGAAATAATAATCTGATTCAAAAATAAAATTTTAAAGCCACCTCATCAAGGCTTGAAACTATTAAGATATCTTGTTTTTTGCAATATTACATAAATGTTAAATTATACTTACAAAGAGCCATGGTCTCAACTAAAGACACGTGAGGTGGCCTTGGATAGATTCTGTGCTTGTATTACAATTAACTCCTGTTGTGGCACACAGATTAATCCTATTTTCCACAGAGTCATAGTCAACCTGAAGGAAACGAGAAAGAGGAAAATACCACTCGACTTTAACTACAGACTGACTAACCTAAAAATAACTTTAAAATGTAACAATGTCAAGTATGTAAGTCAGTAAAATAATGTTCCTCGGTGTAAACATGCCTTTGCCCTGGATGTATCCAGATGAGGCACTTCTTTGCAGTGCAATATTGCTTTCAACACTGATTTCATGCAACACCACTTTCTAATTAAGGAGTTAATTCTTAATAATAATTAATGGTCATTTTTGTCCTTCCCATGCAAATGTTATGTGTGCACAACCAAGTACACCCTTATAGGCATAACTCCCTAAGATTTATAAACCTATTCCATAACAGCACACTTAAATAACATTCATTTTTCCATTTTATCTCTCTGGTAAATAGTGTCTAAGACCCTTAATGTTATAATATTTGCTTTGTATATGCTTTTTTAATTTAAGCCCTAAGTGTGCAACTTTATCCTTTTACACTTCTTACTTGAATCTAAGATTACTGTTTTTGTTCATCTCTCCGGTACTTTTATGCGTTCACTTTCTCAATGGTACCCTCACTTGTGAAATTCTTACTGGATGCTGAATTTACATGGAGCAATATTTTTCTTCAGTAGCCAGATATAAAATGGTTTGGGCCATCCTAAAGATGATTGATTTGCTTGTCGACTGCCAATTGTCTGTTTTCTTATGAAATTGATTACTAAATGACCCTAACCTTTAAAGGTGCTTATGGCTTTAACTAATTTGTTATGATAATTCTGATATGATAATTATTGATATGTGTGTGATCTATAATAAAACTTTCAAGTAACTATTTATTGACTTAAATATACATGACTTGTTCTCTTTTGTGCGTGGGCTGGTGCCGAAATATAATGAAACGAACAAGAAAACAGAGTGTAAGCATTTAATGTTGATCCTTCACTTGCAGAGATGAAATTGAACTCATAGTGTCGCTGTTCACCAGCAGAGGAAACACGCCTCCACCCCTTGCTCGTGCTTTGTTACTCTAGGCTTGATCTTCTCCTTGTCAAATTACACCCGTGGATGTGCTTTGGTCAGCCGTTTGCTTCAAATACACAGTTTACAAGTACAACTGATGTTTGATTATACTGGACCTTACATATTTTCGCACGGGGATAAACAACATCGTTCAACGTTTTTGAGTTGTTTTCCATTCTTGTCTCAGGATGGCACACAATGGATATTCAGCGGCTGGCCTGCTATACAGCTTTGCTTTCTTTCTTCAGCTGCTTCACATCGGTAACGGAGACGTGAGCTTTTCTATTCCTGAGGAAATGAAACCCGGATCTGTCATAGGAAATATAGCAAAGGACCTCGGGCTGAACGTGGGGAAATTATCGGCTCGAAAGGCCCGCATTGACAGCGAGCTGAACCGTGAACGGTACTGTGACATAAATCTTAGCACTGGGGATTTGATTGTAGCTGAAAGAATTGACAGAGAGGCGCTTTGTGGCGAAAAGGCATCTTGTGTCCTTAAATTTGAGTTAATCTTAGAGGAACCCCTGGAGTTACACCGCATTTCACTACAAATACACGATATCAACGACAATCCGCCTGTTTTTACTAAAGATGAAATCAAGATAGAAATCAGTGAATTGGCTGTGAAAGGATCTCGCTTCCGTCTTCTGGAGGCACATGATATTGATATCGGACAAAACGCTGTTCAAAGCTATGAATTACAGACGAACAACTATTTAGTGTTGAAAATCCAGTCAAAATCAGATGGGGGTAAATTTGCAGAGCTAGTGTTAAATAAGGAATTAGACCGCGAGGAACAGCATGAATTTAGATTATTGCTCACTGCATTAGATGGAGGCAGTCCTCAAAGAACTGGCACTGCAACTGTGCACGTCACTGTGCTGGATGCTAATGATAACGCCCCAGTGTTTAGCCAGACCGTGTATAAAGCCATTCTGCCTGAAAACTCTCCTATAGATACTGTAGTGGTTACAGTGGCTGCAACTGATGCAGATGAAGGTCTAAATGGTGAGGTGATTTATGAATTAAGTCGTATTTCAGAAACAGGTAGAAGAGTATTTGCTTTAAATCACATCACAGGTGAAATTAAGGTCATAGGGCCTTTGGATTTCGAGAAAGAGTCAATGTATGAAATGCGCGTAGACGCCAAAGATGGATATGGCCTTACCTCAGATTCCAAAGTGATAATTGAAATTTCTGATGTTAATGACAACCCACCTGAAATCAATTTAAAATCTCTTAATAACCCCATACCTGAGAACGTGTCACCTGGTACAGAGGTGGGCATCGTTAACGTGCAGGACAGAGACTCTGAGAATAACCGACAGGTCCGCTGCTCCATTCAGCAAAACGCCCCCTTTAAGTTGGTTCCTTCTATTAAAAACTATTATTCTCTGGTGACCACAGGACAACTGGACCGTGAACTAGTGTCTGATTACAACATTACAATCACTGCCACTGACGAGGGCTCTCCACCTCTGTCCTCCTCTAAAACTGTTCAGTTATCTGTAGCAGACATCAACGACAACCCGCCGGTGTTTGAGGAACAGTCCTACAGCGCATATGTGGCTGAAAACAACAAACCTGGGTCCACTTTATGTTCCGTTACTGCTCGAGACCCCGACTGGAGACAAAACGGTACAGTGATTTATTCTCTGTTACCCGGTGAGGTGAACGGTGCCCCGGTGTCCTCCTATCTCTCTGTTAACGGAGACACGGGGGTGATCCACGCTGTGAGGTCGTTTGATTATGAACAGTTCAAGAGTTTTAAAGTCCACGTGATGGCCAGAGACAACGGTTCTCCTCCGCTCAGCAGCAACGTGACCGTCAGCGTGTTCATATCGGATCTGAATGACAACTCTCCACAGATACTGTACCCCGCCCCGGAGGGCAACTCCTTCATGACCGAGCTGGTCCCCAAAGCTGCGCACGGAGGCTCTCTGGTGTCCAAAGTGATAGCGGTGGACGCGGACTCCGGACAGAACGCCTGGCTGTCCTATCATATAGTCAAATCCACTGATCCGGGACTTTTCTCTATCGGTGTCCACAGCGGAGAGATCAGGACGCAGCGGGACATTTCTGAGTCTGACAGCATGAAACAGAACCTTATTGTGGCAGTGAAAGATAACGGACAGCCCTCTCTCTCTGCCACCTGTTCCATGTATTTACTTATTTCTGATAACTTGGCTGAGGTCCCAGAACTGAAGGATATTTCTTATGATGAGAAGAACTCCAAACTGACCTCTTACCTGATCATCGCGCTGGTGTCTGTGTCCACCTTCTTTCTGACCTTCATCATCATCATCCTGGGTGTGAGGTTTTGTCGCAGGAGGAAGCCCAGACTGTTGTTTGATGGAGCAGTCGCCATCCCCAGCGCGTATCTCCCTCCTAATTACGCAGACGTTGACGGCACTGGAACTTTACGCAGCGCTTACAATTATGACGCGTACCTGACAACGGGTTCTAGAACCAGTGACTTTAAGTTCGTGTCATCTTACAATGACAACACACTGCCTGCTGACCAGACTCTGAGGAAAAGCCCATCAGACTTTGCTGAAGCGTTTGGTCCACCAGATGAGTCTCCAGAGGTAGGCCACATACATGTTTGTATATACCATCTAACGTTTATTGTGACTTTCTAATAGTATCGCCATGCACTTCAAGTAGCCTTGCTTGTAGATATTTCTGTATGCACTGGGTCATTTAGACCATAAGCAGTCATATGCCTTTTGTATGCAAGTCGCTGTTTTGTTTTGTTTGCATCAGCCTACATATAAGCATGACCGCTGCTTCACTTTTTTGTTTCCTCTTATACATTTCTTCAATAATATAGTAGGTCTAATTTCAATTTTGCTTGGCTGTGACACTTCTCGTCCAATACTTGATTATTAAGCGACAAACAATATGTTGAACTAGGCATTTTAATACATTTCATTTACTGTTGTAAATGTGATGTTGCTGTCAGCTTTGGTCATGTTTTAAATGCTCTTAATTGATGAAAAACTAAAAAAGTTTGTTCAATAAATATGCATATTACTGCAGGTATTGGTGTGGCCCTCAGACGTTGCCTAACTACCACATATGCCTTGGATTTCATAGTTACCTCTATTTGTTGTTAACCACGGAATGATTCTCAGAGAACATAAAATAGCCTCGTATTCTACACTGAATAAATGTGAAAATAAGATACAAGTCCTATAGTGTAGGCCTCAATATGTTTAATATTGAAACAAGTGTTTGCTATTGTGAGTTTATAAATGCAGTACATCCTTTGTCACTTCAAATGTAAGACCAGAAGACTTTTGTATGTTCAGTGATCAGTCCGTCTTTTTAATACTTTATGAACGCAAATGTTAAATGAGAGAAATCTTTGGGTCTACTCCTTGCCGTTCAAACGCTGTCCGTGGTGCTGAATGGTGTTTTCTATACATACGCCTGTTAAACCAAACCTAAAGCGTCCCAGTAAAATAATTTCACTTTTCGCCTTTACATTTAAGTCTTTGCAGTGCTGATCACGGCAGCAACTGTGGCCTTTTATGCTGGGCTAGTAGTTTTTTATTTGTAATATTCCAAATAAACTCACGGCGTCGCTGCTCACTTGCGGATATGAGGAGTTTAATTTCTCCACCCACTGCAAAAGGACTAATTCTAGCATGAAAACCACAGCTGCCATTGTTGTAGGAGCGGCGTACGTTATTTTACCATTACGTTTTAATTTTACCAGCAACAAGGATAATTTGCGTGTCCTTATCTTCTTTCGGGAAGAACAATGGATCTCAACGGGAATTCGTTTCTGAGTTTTGTCTGCAGCTTTGCTGTCTTTGTCCACATCACCACAGCAGACCTCAGCTATTCTGTTCCGGAGGAGATGAGACCCGGATCCATTGTTGGAAATATTGCCAAGGACCTCGGGCTAGAAGGAGGGAAATTGTTCACTCGTAAAGCCCGTATTGATACTGAGGAAAGCTATCAGCACTACTGCGATATTGATCTAAAAACGGGAAATATTGTCATCAGGGAAAGGATTGACAGAGAGGAGCTGTGTGGGGAGAAGGTGTCGTGTATGCTTAAATTCGAGTTAGTCCTAGAGAGCCCTTTGGAGCTGCACCGCATTTCACTGCTCATTCAGGATGTAAACGACAATTCACCCGTTTTTCCAAAGGATACAATTAAACTGGAAATAAGCGAATCGGCCGTCAAAGGAGCTCGATATCGTGTTAACGAAGCTCATGACGCTGACATCGGACAAAATACGGTTAAACAATACAGTTTACAAAAGAATGAACACTTTGTTTTATCTGTTCGAGACGATACTGATGAGTCTAAGAACGTCGAGTTGGTGTTAGACAAAGAGCTGGACCGTGAAAAAGAACACGATTTAAATTTCGTGATGATTGCAGTTGATGGTGGCAACCCACAAAGATCAGGAACTGCCAATATACACGTGACTGTACTGGATGCTAACGATAACGCCCCAGTGTTTGACCAAGCCTTTTACAAAGCCAGTCTGCCTGAAAACGCTGCGCTGGATACTGTAGTCGTCACAGTAAGTGCCACTGATGCAGACGAGGGAGTCAACGGGGAGGTGACTTATGACTTTAGCCGCATCTCAGAAAGGGCTAAAAAGGTTTTCTCACTGAACAGTAAAACTGGAGAGATAAAAGTAATAGGACCACTTGATTTTGAGAGTAATTCTAAATATGAAATGCGAATTGATGCCAAAGATGGTTATGGACTTTCATCTGATTCCAAAGTAATGATTGATATCACTGATGTGAATGACAATGCTCCAATTATATATATGAAATCCTTGATGAATCCCATACCTGAGAACGTGTCACCTGGTACAGAGGTGGGCATCATTAACGTGCAGGACAGAGACTCTGAGACTAACGGACAGGTCCAATGCTCCATTCAGCAAAACGTCCCCTTTAAGTTGGTTCCTTCTATTAAAAACTATTATTCTCTGGTGACCACTGGACAACTGGACCGTGAACTAGTGTCTGATTACAACATTACAATCACTGCCACTGACGAGGGCTCTCCACCTCTGTCCTCCTCTAAAACTGTTCAGTTATCTGTAGCAGACATCAACGACAACCCGCCGGTGTTTGAGGAACAGTCCTACAGCGCATATGTGACTGAAAACAACAAACCTGGCTCCACTTTGTGTTCCGTTACTGCTCGAGACCCCGACTGGAGACAAAACGGTACTGTGATTTATTCTCTGTTACCCGGTGAGGTGAACGGTGCCCCGGTGTCCTCCTATCTCTCTGTTAACGGAGACACGGGGGTGATCCACGCTGTGAGGTCGTTTGATTATGAACAGTTCAGGAGTTTTGAAGTCCACGTGATGGCCAGAGACAACGGTTCTCCTCCGCTCAGCAGCAACGTGACCGTCAGCGTGTTCATATCTGATGTGAATGACAACTCTCCTCAGATACTGTACCCCGCCCCGGAGGGCAACTCCTTCATGACCGAGCTGGTCCCCAAAGCTGCACACGGAGGCTCTCTGGTGTCCAAAGTGATAGCGGTGGACGCGGACTCCGGACAGAACGCCTGGCTGTCCTATCACATAGTCAAATCCACTGATCCGGGACTTTTCACTATCGGTGTCCACAGCGGAGAGATCAGGACACAGCGGGACATTTCTGAGTCTGACAGCATGAAACAGAACCTTATTGTGGCAGTGAAAGATAACGGACAGCCCTCTCTCTCTGCCACCTGTTCCATGTATTTACTTATTTCTGATAACTTGGCTGAGGTCCCAGAACTGAAGGATATTTCTTATGACGAGAAGAACTCCAAACTGACCTCTTACCTGATCATCGCGCTGGTGTCTGTGTCCACCTTCTTTCTGACCTTCATCATCATCATCCTGGGTGTGAGGTTTTGTCGCAGGAGGAAGCCCAGACTGTTGTTTGATGGAGCAGTCGCCATCCCCAGCGCTTATCTCCCTCCTAATTACGCAGACGTTGACGGCACTGGAACTTTACGCAGCGCTTACAATTATGACGCGTACCTGACAACGGGTTCTAGAACCAGTGACTTTAAGTTCGTGTCATCTTACAATGACAACACACTGCCTGCTGACCAGACTCTGAGGAAAAGTCCATCAGACTTTCTTGAGGATTTTGGCGAGTCTGAGAATTCTCCCCAGGTAAGAATCTCACAGTAAAGTTTCAATAATCCACTCATTTTGGAATTCAGAGGCTACAGTTAATCGGTGACTGTAAAGCAAAAATAGAGGGTATATCACATAGGTCCACACATTTGATCTGAAAGTTACAATCCTACCTAATTATTCACTAACAATAAAGTGTTACCTTTTTTCTTATGTCAGTAATTATCTTGCTAAAGTTTCGTGCTGTAATTTAAGCACAAGCTACTTTCGTCCAGGGCCTAATGAAGAGCTTCCACGGCTTTAGGATACTGAGGATGAAAACCATGAAAATGTGGTTTACACTGTAAGCTTTTATAACATTCCCTCTACGTTTTGTCGTTAGTCTGTTATATTTTCTCTCTTGTTTTTGTTTTTCAAATTTAATACACATTTGAGATTTAAAAAAATCCCTCTTTCATTCAGAAATTAATTATTACAACTTCATGGAACGTCTTTTTGCTCTGGCTTGTCCATGCTATTGCACACAAGAGGAAACACGATATTCCTACTGGATTCTTGTCTTTAAATCATACAGTTTAAGGAGCTGACCATTGTCATATAACTATATCAGATACTTCTAAAGCATTGTTTGTGTTTATTTGTGCCAGATGGTTTCAAGTTAAGGTTGCCATTAACAGCACACGATTCAGATGTGTGTAGATAGAAACCTCTTGCAGTCCAATCCTTCAATTCTAATTACTATCTGTGTTTTTAGTTGTTATTGTTCTTTTCATGAAATATGTTGATTCAACTCTTGCAAGGCTCTGTTTGAGGCTTTTTCTTGTGGTGAGGTTGTACGTTGTATAATATTGTTGGGTGATTCTAGTACTTTTGCTCATCTAAACATGTAAATGAGATGAATTAAAAGAAATGTAGCAACACAATTCATAATAATGCAGTCCAGAGAGTACACGAAGTACCCTAGAGGTCATTAGTTCAACATGTATTAACTTCTTTAGCACTCCCACCTTTTTTGGTAACATACATCTGTCCGTTATCCCTTAGCAGTTGTTTCAAATATTCACATCATTACTCTACGGTAGACAGCTATCTGTGGAATGGCAACAATAACCCTTGTTGTGATATATAGGACCCTTTACAGATCTCACAATAGCCAACACAATGCTTCCACTGCGCTAGGACTCATCTGCAGTAACTTACTCTGTTTTTACGCTGTTAAAGTGATACTGTTTTAAACATTAGCAACTGCGCGTTCTCGTGATTTTGCTTGATATCAGACAAATGTGCCGCTTTTTCCCTCTACCTACTCTGTTAAATTGGACTCAGCCATATTGATGCCTTCCAGCCACTATTGGTACAGTATTCCTAGTTTGCTAAAACTGAGTGTTAACTGCGACCAGCACCAGTCTGTTTGTTCTTAGCAGCTGAGTTAGGCCACCGTACCATTCACGTGATTGGTCTGTTATTTTTTGCCTCTCTTTATTTGTAAATGCCGTTGGTTGACCAGACCATATAATTCCTGGCTCACTGATGAAGCAACGACTTTGTTTTTTAGAAGCTAAACGTGACGTATTTTCTACTTGAAGCAGAAGCTTGCTCTGTTTTAGGCAAATAAGCTGTCCATGGTGCTGAAAACATGTAACGTTGTTACACGCAGGGCAGTTTAAACGTATGTATGTATACGTCGATATCAGTTTATTTTTTAAAACGCATATGTCATTAAAACATATGAAACCGGGAAAAAAATAACAGTTTGCAAGTTAATATTGAAACTTGCGTTCATTTCTTTTCAATTAAATGTCTGTATGCCTGTCAATCAATGCAACATGCTTGCAGCTTTTACTGTTACGTCTTGCCATACTTTCAAAAAACTACCTAAAACTAGGCTACGCACTGTTTAATGCCAGCATAAATCGTGGTGATATCTTCTGGTAATTTGGTTTAATTATAGGCTATATTTACCCTTTTATCTGCTAAGGTGTCACATTGTGCTCTCTATGCTTATAGGAGAATTGTCAATATCACGCCATTAAGCTGTCAACCACATGCCTATCATTTTATCACGTGCTCCATCTCAAATGAACACACTGTGTCGCTGTCTACCAGTTTACTAGGGAATATTGCAATGCTGTGCAGCATTACGTCTCCACCCATTCTTCCTAACCTTTGTGTTTCCAGTTATGCTGCGGCTGTGGAACGAGCTGTGGGATCGTGTTGCTGATTTCTGTCTTTGGATTTGTCTGATCTAGTCCATCTCACGCGTATTCGCGAGGTGAACTAAATACCTTTTAAATATTTTATCTTTGCTGCGGATATTTGTCATTTTGAATGATGGAACAGAGAGGATTTTCAAAGCTTGGCCTGCGCTTTGTCTTCTGTCTACTTGCGCTGCAATCCGTATGTGCCGAGGTGAGCTATTCTATCGCAGAGGAGATGAAACCAGGAACTATCATTGGAAACATAGCCAAAGATCTTGGTCTGGATATAACTACCCTGTCAACTCGCAAGGCCCGCATTGATTCCGAAGGAAATAACGAACGATTTTGTGTTATCAGTTTGAAAACCGGGGATCTAAGTGTTGCAGAGCGGCTTGACAGAGAGAGCCTCTGTGGCACTAAACCATCTTGCATTTTAGTCCTGGAACTTGTACTGGAGAATCCGTTAGAATTGCATCGTATACATCTACACATCCAAGATATAAATGATAATTCTCCGCAATTCAAAAGAGATCTTATTAGAATGGAAATAAGCGAATCCGCAGAAAAGGGCACTCGTTTCTTAATAGAGGAGGCACATGACGCGGATATAGGTCAAAATTCTGTTCAGAGGTACAGTCTACAAAAGAATGAACATTTTATTCTAATGATTGATGCTAACAAAGTTGAACTTGTTCTAGAGAATAAACTTGATAGAGAGACACAACAAGATATTGATTTGCCTCTAACAGCTGTTGATGGTGGTTCTCCACAGAGATCGGGTACTGTAATGATACACGTCACTGTACTGGATGCTAATGATAACGCCCCAGTGTTCAGCCAGGTCGTTTATAAAGCCAGTCTGCCTGAAAACTCCCCTCTTGACACTGTAGTGGTTACAGTAAGTGCTACTGATGCAGATGATGGAGTGAATGGTGACGTGACTTATGACTTTGGTCATGTTTCAGAGACAGATGAAAAACTGTTTTCTATTGACAGTAAAACTGGAGAAATAAGAGTAATTGGTACCACGGACTTTGAGAAGAAACATTCATTTGAACTGAGAGTCATGGCAAAGGATGGACTGGGATTAAGTTCTTACGCTAAGGTCTACATAGATCTAATTGATGTGAATGATAACGCCCCTGTAATATATTTAAAATCACTCACCAATCCCATACCTGAGAATGTGTCACCCGGTACAGAGGTGGGCATCATTAACGTGCAGGACAGAGACTCTGAGACTAACCGACAGGTCCGCTGCTCCATTCAGCAAAACGTCCCCTTTAAGTTGGTTCCTTCTATTAAAAACTATTATTCTCTGGTGACCACAGGACAACTGGACCGTGAACTAGTGTCTGATTACAACATTACAATCACTGCCACTGACGAGGGCTCTCCACCTCTGTCCTCCTCTAAAATTGTTCAGTTATCTGTAGCAGACATCAACGACAACCCGCCGGTGTTTGAGGAACAGTCCTACAGCGCATATGTGACTGAAAACAACAAACCTGGCTCCACTTTATGTTCCGTTACTGCTCGAGACCCCGACTGGAGACAAAACGGTACAGTGATTTATTCTCTGTTACCCGGTGAGGTGAACGGTGCCCCGGTGTCCTCCTATCTCTCTGTTAACGGAGACACGGGGGTGATCCACGCTGTGAGGTCGTTTGATTATGAACAGTTCAGGAGTTTTAAAGTCCACGTGATGGCCAGAGACAACGGTTCTCCTCCGCTCAGCAGCAACGTGACCGTCAGCGTGTTCATATCGGATGTGAATGACAACTCTCCTCAGATACTGTACCCCGCCCCGGAGGGCAACTCCTTCATGACCGAGCTGGTCCCCAAAGCTGCGCACGGAGGCTCTCTGGTGTCCAAAGTGATAGCGGTGGACGCGGACTCCGGACAGAACGCCTGGCTGTCCTATCATATAGTCAAATCCACTGATCCGGGACTTTTCACTATCGGTGTCCACAGCGGAGAGATCAGGACGCAGCGGGACATTTCTGAGTCTGACAGCATGAAACAGAACCTTATTGTGGCAGTGAAAGATAACGGACAGCCCTCTCTCTCTGCCACCTGTTCCATGTATTTACTTATTTCTGATAACTTGGCTGAGGTCCCAGAACTGAAGGATATTTCTTATGACGAGAAGAACTCCAAACTGACCTCTTACCTGATCATCGCGCTGGTGTCTGTGTCCACCTTCTTTCTGACCTTCATCATCATCATCCTGGGTGTGAGGTTTTGTCGCAGGAGGAAGCCCAGACTGTTGTTTGATGGAGCAGTCGCCATCCCCAGCGCTTATCTCCCTCCTAATTACGCAGACGTTGACGGCACTGGAACTTTACGCAGCGCTTACAATTATGACGCGTACCTGACAACGGGTTCTAGAACCAGTGACTTTAAGTTCGTATCATCTTACAATGACAACACACTGCCTGCTGACCAGACTCTGAGGAAAAGTCCATCAGACTTTGCTGAAGCGTTTGTGGCATCGCAGGAGTCATTGGAGGTAGGCTTCACATAAAAATATATTTAATATATGGATTTGCAAACAACCAATATCCATTGTGCTGAATCACTGTGAATCACTGAATATATAATTTATTTCTGGCATGTTTTTGTTTCCATTAAAATTAATTTTCTAAAATAATATTTATTATTATTCATTAAGTAGAAAAGTCATAATGCTGTTCATTCTTTTAAAATATTTTTTAGCATTTTATCAGAATGGCTAAATCTACTTTAAATCAAACCACCAGGACACCAATAAATCAAACAATTTTGTGAAGAGAATTTAGGTTTCTGCTTTAATTATTCTGTTTTATGATCCGTCGCTGTCCATGGTCCTTAACACAATATATACCCGCTACCATTATCTTTGTATTCATACTGTTAATGAATCAGACCTTGGTTGTATAACTACAAAAAAATACTTGTAAAGCTTTGTTTTTGTTCATGTTTTACGTCAGGTTGGTAGTTTTTACTTATTGTAGTTAGTTAGATCTGTAGTTAAGCGATGATTCACACTCACTTATTGTAGTACTTTTAGTAGAGTGGCCCTGTAGTTTTAACGTGCTGCTACTCTGCCATATAAGTGTTGATTCAAGTCTATTGTGATATTTTAGACTGCCATTTCCGATGGTGTTGTATTCAATTGCAATGTATTTTAAGTTGGTTTCATCTAGTTTTTGCTCAACCTCACATTTAAACGAGTTGCACAGAATTGTAGAAACACTTGTTTGTATCATACAGTCCGATACAACACTATCCTAACACACAGCCTGAAAATAACTGAGCGGACAGAAAAACAACTTAATTGACAGTGTGTTATTTATGAAATAGGTTTTGTATTATATTGCATAGCATTACTTTAAAGGGATTTTTGTACTTTTGTGGTCTTTCAGTGTGTATTCCTCGTGAAAAACTCCTCATCTGGCCCTTAATGTGATTTGTCTATATATCGGAAGAGAGATGTCTTTAGATGGATTGAGTTCTATGTACTTTATTAACAACATGCAGTGTGACTATATTTTGTAATCTTTCGGACATGCTGTGAGTGTCGCTGTCTACCGACAGAAAAGTAAAATAGGCTGCATATGACATCGCCAGGCGTCTCCACCCACACTTTTTCTCCTCATTGTTTGCCATTACACTCTTAAATCGCTCACAGATGTACACATTCCCGTGTGTTTGTGAGGAATACTGATCACGTCGTTAGCATTTTTGCTTCACTTTGATTTCTGAAGGATGGCTTACATCGGATTACAAGTGAACCTCTTCTGCGGCTCACTTTTTTTGCTTTTAGGGCTGCAGCTGTCTCATGGCGATGTGAGCTATTCTTTTCCGGAGGAAATGAAACGCGGATCGGTGATTGGAAATATAGCCAAGGATCTCGGGCTTCAAGTAAGCAGACTTCCACCTCGGAAAGCTCGAATTGTCCTCGAAGGGAACCGTAAACGTTATTGCGAAATTAACGTTAATACCGGAGATCTAGTCGTTGCTGATCGCATTGACCGAGAGGAGCTGTGTGGAGCGAAGATTTCATGTATTTTGAAATGTGAATTGGTACTTGAGGATCCACTCGAATCGCACCGGATGTCTTTGCAAATTCAGGATGTAAATGACAATCCACCAGTTTTTGTTAAGGATGCCGTTAAACTGGAAATAAGTGAATCAGCTCCTAAAGGCTCCCGCTATAGAATAAATGCGGCACGCGATGCGGACATAGCACAAAACGCTGTGCAAAACTATATTTTACAAAACAACAATTATTTTGCTTTAAATGTACTAACTAATTCTGTTGGTACAAAATACAGTGAGATAATTTTAGAGAGAGAATTAGATCGCGAAGAACAACAAGAGGTGACCTTATTGCTGACAGCCGTCGACGGTGGTAACCCACAGAGATCAGGTACCGCAGTCATACAAATCACTGTACTGGATGCTAATGATAATGTACCAGTGTTCAGCCAGACCGTCTATAAAGCCAGTCTGCCTGAAAACTCTCCTCCAGATACTGTAGTAGTTATAGTGAGTGCTACTGATGCAGATGAAGGTGTAAATGGTAAAATAACATATGAATTCAGTGGAATAAGTGAAATAGCAAAACAAATATTTTCTTTAAATGAATATACTGGAGAAATTATACTAGCAATAAATGTTGACTACGAAGAAGAAACAAAATTCGAAATGCTAATTGAAGGAAAAGATGGCTATGGCCTTTCCTCAGAAACAAAGGTAGTGATAGATATAACTGACGTGAACGACAATGCCCCAGTGATACATATTAATTCAATAGCAAATCCCATACCTGAGAGCGTGCCACCTGGTACAGAGGTGGGCATCATTAACGTGCAGGACAGAGACTCTGAGAATAACCGACAGGTCCGCTGCTCCATTCAGCAAAACGCCCCCTTTAAGTTGGTTCCTTCTATTAAAAACTATTATTCTCTGGTGACCACAGGACAACTGGACCGCGAACTAGTGTCTGATTACAACATTACAATCACTGCCACTGACGAGGGCTCTCCACCTCTGTCCTCCTCTAAAACTGTCCAGTTATCTGTAGCAGACATCAACGACAACCCGCCGGTGTTTGAGGAACAGTCCTACAGCGCATATGTGACTGAAAACAACAAACCTGGCTCCACTTTGTGTTCCGTTACTGCTCGAGACCCCGACTGGAGACAAAACGGTACAGTGGTTTATTCTCTGTTACCAGGTGAGGTGAACGGCGCCCCGGTGTCCTCCTATCTCTCTGTTAACGGAGACACGGGGGTGATCCACGCTGTGAGGTCGTTTGATTATGAACAGTTCAGGAGTTTTAAAGTCCACGTGATGGCCAGAGACAATGGTTCTCCTCCGCTCAGCAGCAACGTGACCGTCAGCGTGTTCATAACGGATGTGAATGACAACTCTCCTCAGATACTGTACCCCGCCCCGGAGGGCAACTCCTTCATGACCGAGCTGGTCCCCAAAGCTGCGCACGGAGGCTCTCTGGTGTCCAAAGTGATAGCGGTGGACGCGGACTCCGGACAGAGCGCCTGGCTGTCCTATCACATAGTCAAATCCACTGATCCGGGACTTTTCACTATCGGTGTCCACAGCGGAGAGATCAGGACGCAGCGGGACATTTCTGAGTCTGACAGCATGAAACAGAACCTTATTGTGGCAGTGAAAGATAACGGACAGCCCTCTCTCTCTGCCACCTGTTCCATGTATTTACTTATTTCTGATAACTTGGCTGAGGTCCCAGAACTGAAGGATATTTCTTATGACGAGAAGAACTCCAAACTGACCTCTTACCTGATCATCGCGCTGGTGTCTGTGTCCACCTTCTTTCTGACCTTCATCATCATCATCCTGGGTGTGAGGTTTTGTCGCAGGAGGAAGCCCAGACTGTTGTTTGATGGAGCAGTCGCCATCCCCAGCGCTTATCTCCCTCCTAATTACGCAGACGTTGACGGCACTGGAACTTTACGCAGCGCTTACAATTATGACGCGTACCTGACAACGGGTTCTAGAACCAGTGACTTTAAGTTCGTGTCATCTTACAATGACAACACACTGCCTGCTGACCAGACTCTGAGGAAAAGCCCATCAGACTTTGCTGAGGTTTTTGGAGATTGTGATGGATCTCCTGAGGTAGGAACACATTTCATTTCATTAAACTCTTTTTCAGCGTCCCGAAGAAGCAGTTCTTGTGTTTTGCTTTTAGTTCGTTCAGTTGTATCCTTCTATTTTTGTGATGGTTAAATAAACTTTTAATTGGTCTAAGTGTTGTTAAGAATTCATGATTGTTCCTAAAGAGTTTAGTCTTAAGCTGATATCGATACAGATTTTGGTGATCTGATCATAGGTTAAAAGTTACAGTTTAAATATCACAGTCTTTATATTTCTTCTCTTTTTTCCCACAATATGCGAGTTTTACACAGCATCTTAACACACACACACACACACACACACACACACACAGACACACACCCCAATATAATCTGTGCACAAACTCTAGTTTAACATGTCTATAATGTTAATTCCTTGGAATGTTTGAAATGTTTTTTAGGCTATTTGTTTTTTGAAGTCTGTTTCTCTATCTGGTCGTATGCTTGCTCTTTGTATGTTCAAGTGAGGGGAAACTTTTCAAACTACCTTCCTTGTCTCTGTCCTTGGTGCTGAACCCGGTTTGACCTAGTGATGCATTTTTAGGAATAGTTCCCGTTTGTATTTTATGCTGTTGTCATTTCCCCCCTTTGCTTAATTTGATTTCTAAAAATATTTAGCTAAATAGTTAGGTTTCCTTGATAGACACCACATATTGTTTTCCAGTAGTAAATAGTACCATTATAAACACTCTACAATACAAAATGAATACAAAGTAATGCATATGCTATCTAATGAAGTTATTGAAGTCAAGTTTTGACAGAGCAGCCTGCAGAAATAGTAGTTTTACCCTTAAAGTTTGATAGTCTTGTATTTGATGCATTTACTGTTGTGACTTAAGAAATGAAATGTCAGCCATATTTACTTGACCTTTGCAGCAACTGTTGCTCACTGTCAGCCTGCTTTAAAGTCTGCCAAACTTCAGAGTTAAGTTAAATATCATAGTGTAATAGCACACACCATGGTTAATATGTAGCTAAAGAAAATTAGTCCTCTCTTACTTTATTTTTAAGTTATGGAAAACAATTTTTGCTCATCATAAGATGTGTGATCTTTCCCCTGAATGGTCAAAATCCTCACAGGATTGAGCTGTCTTTGAATTCACTACATTAACTTAAAGCATAAAACTGTTTGTGATATGTTTTGAAAACACACAACAGTTCAAGTTACAATCTATAATAGGTAAATTATGGTCTAGTAGGTTCAACCTGGTCGGTTAATATGCAGTAATACATTTCCACATGTTTCCAGTCTGCAGAATTACAAAGTGCAAAGTGTATTCTCATAGGATGTGAGCAAAGGAGGTGTTTATGAAGACAATTATTTTTTGTTCTTCTGTTTTACTTGATCTCATCTTAACCCGGCAAGGTGGGACTTTGATGAAAGTGCAAAAAGAGGGAAAAAATGACCACCATTTCATCAACTAGATATTTGGACATTAGTTCTGGTGCTGTTTTCAGATACAATGAAACACTAACAGAAGAAATCTAAAATGAAAGTGGTCCCCCTTTTGTCTTCAGACATAGCTTCTGTCCTGTTTCTAATTGTTTGGAAACAGGGGCTCTTCCTGAGACAAACTTAAAACAATTTCATTTTTTTATTGTTTTTGTCCATCACTCGTGGGCCACTGAAGCAGTGTTGTTGTTGTTGTTTTTTTTTTAAATATATAAATAAGGTTCAATGAATGGGTCTATATTTTAAATATGCAAAGAAAAAAAAATATACATCGTCTTGTTATACCTGAACAAATACTCATGGTGTCAGTGTGTACCAGCAAACGAGAAGCCACGGTCATTCTCCACCCTTCTGTCTCAACGAATTTAAAGCCTGACACTGCTATTGTACCGCAGTTGACAAAAACCGCTTCGTGTAGGACTGCAATGTGATAATTGCTGTTTATTGGAGGAAATCACGGATGCATCGTTGATATATTTTGACCTTCTTACTATACACGTTGTTTTTAATGTGTATGTGATCTTTCTCGCAGTAATAATGGGATACTGCAGATTTGCGCTGCTCTGCGGCCTTGCTTTTATTTCCCTTGTCCTCCACCCCGTCAATGGAGACGTTAGCTACTCTATCCCGGAGGAGATGAAACGTGGATCTGTAATTGGAAATATCGCTAAGGATCTGGGACTTGATTTGGGCAGACTGTCCGCTCGCAAGGCCCGTATCGATACTGAGGATAACAGTGTTAAGTACTGCGGTGTGAATCTCAACACAGGAGACTTGATCGTACAAGAAAGGATTGACAGAGAAGGGCTTTGTGCTAAAAAGGCATCGTGTGTTCTGAAACAGGAACTCGTATTGGAAAATCCTTTAGAACTGCACCGTATTAGTATCCGCGTTCAAGATATTAATGACAATTCACCGCAGTTTAAAGAGGATTCACTTAAGATTGAAATTCAAGAATCGGCGGTCAAGGGTGCGCGTTTTCTGCTGGATGAGGCGCACGATGGAGACATCGGAGAAAATGCTGTTCAGGGCTACTCACTTCAGCAGAACGATCATTTCAAATTAAATATAAACACAAAAGCAGGTGGACGAAAATATGGTGAATTAGTTTTAGACAAAGAGTTAGACAGAGAGGACAAAAAAGAGATCATGTTATTGCTTACCGCATTTGATGGCGGCTCTCCTCAGAGATCAGGTACTGTAGTCATACACGTCACTGTCCTGGATGCTAATGATAATGTACCAGTGTTCAGCCAGACCGTCTATAAAGCCAGTCTGCCTGAAAACTCTCCTCTGGATACTGTTGTACTCGCAGTGACTGCAACTGATGCAGACGAGGGAATGTATGGTGAAGTTATTTACGGATTTGATCAAGTTTCAGATGAAAACCAGGTTTTCTCTTTAAACCATAAAACAGGAGAAGTTCAAGTGGTTGGATCTATTGATTATGAAAAAGAATCGTCATATGAAATGCAGATCAGCGCAAAAGATGGTTTGGGACTGGCGTCATATGCAACGTTAATAATTGAAATTACTGATATAAATGACAACGCCCCAGTGATATATCTAAAATCACTCACCAATCCCATACCTGAGAACGTGTCACCTGGTACAGAGGTGGGCATCATTAACGTGCAGGACAGAGACTCTGAGAATAACCGACAGGTCCGCTGCTCCATTCAGCAAAACGCCCCCTTTAAGTTGGTTCCTTCTATTAAAAACTACTATTCTCTGGTGACCACAGGACAACTGGACCGCGAACTAGTGTCTGATTACAACATTACAATCACTGCCACTGACGAGGGCTCTCCACCTCTGTCCTCCTCTAAAACTGTTCAGTTATCTGTAGCAGACATCAACGACAACGCGCCGGTGTTTGAGGAACAGTCCTACAGCGCATATGTGACTGAAAACAACAAACCTGGCTCCACTTTGTGTTCCGTTACTGCTCGAGACCCCGACTGGAGACAAAACGGTACAGTGATTTATTCTCTGTTACCCGGTGAGGTGAACGGTGCCCCGGTGTCCTCCTATCTCTCTGTTAACGGAGACACGGGGGTGATCCACGCTGTGAGGTCGTTTGATTACGAACAGTTCAGGAGTTTTAAAGTCCACGTGATGGCCAGAGACAACGGTTCTCCTCCGCTCAGCAGCAACGTGACCGTCAGTGTGTTCATATCGGATGTGAATGACAACTCTCCACAGATACTGTACCCCGCCCCGGAGGGCAACTCCTTCATGACCGAGCTGGTCCCCAAAGCTGCGCACGGAGGCTCTCTGGTGTCCAAAGTGATAGCGGTGGACGCGGACTCCGGACAGAACGCCTGGCTGTCCTATCATATAGTCAAATCCACTGATCCGGGACTTTTCTCTATCGGTGTCCACAGCGGAGAGATCAGGACACAGCGGGACATTTCTGAGTCTGACAGCATGAAACAGAACCTTATTGTGGCAGTGAAAGATAACGGACAGCCCTCTCTCTCTGCCACCTGTTCCATGTATTTACTTATTTCTGATAACTTGGCTGAGGTCCCAGAACTGAAGGATATTTCTTATGATGAGAAGAACTCCAAACTGACCTCTTACCTGATCATCGCGCTGGTGTCTGTGTCCACCTTCTTTCTGACCTTCATCATCATCATCCTGGGTGTGAGGTTTTGTCGCAGGAGGAAGCCCAGACTGTTGTTTGATGGAGCAGTCGCCATCCCCAGCGCGTATCTCCCTCCTAATTACGCAGACGTTGACGGCACTGGAACTTTACGCAGCGCTTACAATTATGACGCGTACCTGACAACGGGTTCTAGAACCAGTGACTTTAAGTTCGTGTCATCTTACAATGACAACACACTGCCTGCTGACCAGACTCTGAGGAAAAGTCCATCAGACTTTGCTGAAGCGTTTGGAGATTGTGATGACTCTCCTGAGGTAAGAGCAAAAAACATTTGGTCCGTTATTTTATCAGGAAAAAAAGCTACTCATTTTTAAATATTTGCGAATGGCAGTGTGAAATTTATTTCATTCTACTTTTTAAACAGAAAAATAGCAGTTTCCCACAGTGATAAGAAGTTAGGTATATTTTGGGCATTTGACCTTAGAAAAATTCAATATCTGATAAACAGGGGAGACGAGGATGTTGTGATTTTTTTCCATCTTACTCATTTCAGTAACAGTTATGCTGAAATCCTGCCTTCAGGATTCCCAATTGTTCTCTGAGAAATAACTAACTTATATTCGTGATACATCTGTTAGTAGAATACATTTTGCACTCATTGTACAGTAGATGTCCTTAGTTGCTTTTAAGGCTGTCTTTATTGCTATTTTGGTACTTGGGCAGACTTAAAGATATTATTGTTTGGTGAGGGTTTTTAAATATTGCCGTATTTATTCAGTCTTCATAGTGTTAATTCTCATAAAAGGTTTAGTTATTGCCACCATGTTTACAGGAATGACAGCCCAGTCAAATTTACCTTTTTAAAGATTGAACACTTATAAATTGTTGATCATTTTCTGTCTATTGCACTCTAAGAGAAGGGAAGGTTTAAACGTGTCTTGGTCTCAATGCTTGTTGCTGTGGGTGAGATTGACTTTCTTTCCTTGTTCAAAGGAAATAACACATAACTTGTAAATGATATTATGGCCTATACTTTTGTGTCTTTAATGTTGTACATCTTCTTTCTTCTTCTTCTATGGTACAACTACATGCACTTCAGATTTGAGGAGTCTTCTTGTGTAACAGACCCTCGATTGTTTGTCTATATATTTTAATGTCATCTTCATATTTATGGTCCCACATAATATGCTTCCTATATCTCTTTTCCTGTTTGCTAATTAATTTGCTGGTATTCTAATGAGTAGGAATTTGTTTCCAGTGTTTGTTGCATTTTGCAGTAAAGTCCAGCTGTTTGCACAACTTTTGGAAATTTGTAAATACAGAGTAGTCTTTGCAATATTTTAATTGTGTTGAGCAAAGTGATTATAATCCTGGAATTAAATCAGACCTTGTTCTCTTTGTTCCCTTAACAACTTGTTCATTTTCCCTTGTTGTTTATCTCTACATGGTATTGACATGTCAGTTAAGAATATTTTCTCATTAGGCTTAAATCATTCCTTACAATATTTAAACAATTTAGTTGCTAATTTCTTTTAATATTCAAGTGTTCGTAGTCTGTCGTTTTACTCACTCTTTACAAACATGTTATAATTTGCTGCCAAAGCATTTGTGGTGGATAGCTGTCAGACCATTTAAAGAAACATTTAAGCACAAAGATTTATTCACTTAATGCTAAACTTTATAGTTAGTTTATTTTAAGACAGGAATATAAATATTGCAACATACATTAGTCTATTTTTTCCCACCTAAAAAGCAGTGCTCAGTATGAGGTGCCCTGGCGAAGTAATGCTGTTGCTTTAGAAGTGCCCTTTATGTTTGGTCCAGCAAACAGGTCAAGACATTTTGTTATATAATTTCTCCTGTAAATGAATGCCATCTCCATATATGCTGTTTTATAACTGTACGGTCTGTACAGACTTGCTGATTGTAGAAGTATGCAGTTTCTAGAGTAGACTCACGATGTCGCTATGCACCAGCTGTAATAGATTGTGTGTCGATACCCACCCTCTGTTGTCGACGTAATGTGACTGAAGGTGCTGCAGTTGATCGTCCAGAGAGGCAGAGACTTGGTCTCGGATTGTGTTGATTTTGGTTTAAATCCTTCATTTTTTTGGCCCTGTTCCTGTACACCGACTAGGAAACGTTTACTCTTTCAGATCGGCGTCATGGTGGCGATCATGGGACTCGCATTACAAAGCTGTGCCGTCGCTTTATTGCTCTTTTCTCTGCATTTTGCCAGTGGAGATATTAGCTATTCTTTTCCGGAGGAGATGAGACGCGGATCGGTGATCGGAAATATCGCCAAAGACTTGGGTCTCGAAACAAGCAGACTATCCGCTCGAAAGGCCCGTATTGATACTGAAGGAAGCGACAAACGTTTTTGTGACATAAACCTCCGTAACGGGGATCTGACTGTAGCCGAGAGGGTTGACAGAGAGGGCCTTTGTGGAGACAAAGCATCCTGCGTTTTAAAACAAGAACTCATGTTAGAGAATCCCTTAGAATTGCATCGAATTAATCTGCATGTCCAGGATGTAAATGATAACTCTCCGCAATTTAATAAGGAATTGATCAATATAGATATAAGTGAATCCGCGGCAAAAGGTGCCCGTTTTCCAATAGAAGAAGCACATGATGCGGATGTAGGCAAATATTCAGTTCAGACGTACAACCTCCAAAGGAATGATCATTTTATTCTGGGCGTTGGAACTAATTCTGTGGAACTTGTCCTTAACAAAGAGCTTGACCGCGAAAAATTACAGGAAATCAATCTACTTCTTACAGCTCTGGATGGTGGTTTACCTCAGAGATCAGGTACTGTGGCCATTCACATCACTGTACTGGATGCCAATGATAACGTCCCAGTGTTCAGCCAGGCCGTTTATAAGGCTACTCTACCTGAAAACTCTCCACTAGGCACTGTCGTGCTGACAGTGAGTGCTACTGATGCAGACGAGGGACTAAATGGAGACGTAACATATGATTTTGGACACATTTCAGAAGATATTAAGTCAACGTTTACCATAGATCACAAGACAGGTGATATAAAACTGACTACCACGGTTGATTTTGAAACAACGTCATCGTTTGAGCTGCGTGTCACAGCAAAAGATGGTTTGGGATTAACCTCTTACGCCAAAGTCATCATAGATGTTACTGACATAAATGACAATGCCCCGGTTATAAACCTAAAATCACTCACCAATCCCATACCTGAGAACGTGTCACCTGGTACAGAGGTGGGCATCATTAACGTGCAGGACAGAGACTCTGAGACTAACCGACAGGTCCGCTGCTCCATTCAGCAAAACGCCCCCTTTAAGTTGGTTCCTTCTATTAAAAACTATTATTCTCTGGTGACCACAGGACAACTGGACCGTGAACTAGTGTCTGATTACAACATTACAATCACTGCCACTGACGAGGGCTCTCCACCTCTGTCCTCCTCTAAAACTGTTCAGTTATCTGTAGCAGACATCAACGACAACCCGCCGGTGTTTGAGGAACAGTCCTACAGCGCATATGTGGCTGAAAACAACAAACCTGGCTCCACTTTGTGTTCCGTTACTGCTCGAGACCCCGACTGGAGACAAAACGGTACAGTGATTTATTCTCTGTTACCCGGTGAGGTGAACGGTGCCCCGGTGTCCTCCTATCTCTCTGTTAACGGAGACACGGGGGTGATCCACGCTGTGAGGTCGTTTGATTATGAACAGTTCAGGAGTTTTAAAGTCCACGTGATGGCCAGAGACAACGGTTCTCCTCCGCTCAGCAGCAACGTGACCGTCAGCGTGTTCATATCGGATGTGAATGACAACTCTCCTCAGATACTGTACCCCGCCCCGGAGGGCAACTCCTTCATGACCGAACTGGTCCCCAAAGCTGCACACGGAGGCTCTCTGGTGTCCAAAGTGATAGCGGTGGACGCGGACTCCGGACAGAGCGCCTGGCTGTCCTATCATATAGTCAAATCCACTGATCCGGGACTTTTCACTATCGGTGTCCACAGCGGAGAGATCAGGACGCAGCGGGACATTTCTGAGTCTGACAGCATGAAACAGAACCTTATTGTGGCAGTGAAAGATAACGGACAGCCCTCTCTCTCTGCCACCTGTTCCATGTATTTACTTATTTCTGATAACTTGGCTGAGGTCCCAGAACTGAAGGATATTTCTTATGACGAGAAGAACTCCAAACTGACCTCATACCTGATCATCGCGCTGGTGTCTGTGTCCACCTTCTTTCTGACCTTCATCATCATCATCCTGGGTGTGAGGTTTTGTCGCAGGAGGAAGCCCAGACTGTTGTTTGATGGAGCAGTCGCCATCCCCAGCGCTTATCTCCCTCCTAATTACGCAGACGTTGACGGCACTGGAACTTTACGCAACGCTTACAATTATGACGCGTACCTGACAACGGGTTCTAGAACCAGTGACTTTAAGTTCCTGTCATCTTACAATGACAACACACTGCCTGCTGACCAGACTCTGAGGAAAAGTCCATCAGACTTTGTTGAAGTATTTGGTCATTCACAGGAGTCCCTAGAGGTAGGCCCCAAAATATCAAATCTTTGTGATTAACTTCTTTTAATTCATTTTGCCAGCTTTCATACAGGCATTTGCAGTTTTAGATGGTCCTCTGGAGTACTGTTTTAGCACCATTGCACAATGGCTATTTATTTAGCATATTTCCACATTAACCGAAAGAAGATTTATTAGTCATGTTTCTATTCAAGTTTGTTGATAACATTTTAGGCAGTCCACATCCTGCTTGCCACAGGTTACATTGTTAAATCGCTCAATGTCTGTTTTTGAAATTAAGTTGATTAATGAGTTTTATTAGCCTAATCTGCATAATTGTGGTTTTAGAACTGAGGGAATAATTCTCATTTAATTTATTACCTTACAAAATGTGTTTTCCAAGGCATTCCAGATTTCATGGTACATTGCAATGTTTATCGTTATAGTGCAATACATTTTGACAATTCAAAAACATACATTTATTCATTTTTTGCTTTCATTTCATTTATTTATTTCTCACTGTGCCAGTTAAATTGTATTTCTCCATTATAGATTAGGAGCAGTTCTTTAGCATAATCCTAAAAAATATCCATTTGTAACTGCATGGATGAGCAAAGTACTGCAGGTATAAAAAGAGAGTTTATACAATGGGTACATGATCAAATCTGGGGTATGTCATGCATCAAAGTATGGAATATCTTGACAATGTCTTCAGAAAGATATTGTGTGTCTTACAGATTGGACTTTATATTGTTGCAGTTTAGTACTGTAACTGGCAACAATATAAATACACGTGGGAAATTATTACACTTAGGACTAGTTTGATTTTGCCAATCCAACTTTAAACCTGTATACATGTAGAATGTGACATTTGATATCCAACCCTTGTGCTTTGTGACAGCAGTTGCATAAAAGTTCAGACCTGAGTGTGTGATTACTGAAGTGGCGCTCTCTCACTTCATAATCACTGGCGTTTGGAGACCTTTGTGTTTAGTCGTGGCTCTTTCTTTGTTGACTCAATGGGCTAATTTAAGAATAGCAAAAGCCTCTTTTTGCTGGCAAATATTTCTTTCGATAAAGCTATATTGAACAAGCAGAGCGGTTATTTGCACAGCGGCTTTGAAATGTGCTGGAGTGACACTTTCTTATGTTCTGTCAAGAGATGCCCTGTGTGTTTGTGTCCATACTGGCTGAGAAGGAAAGGTTTACTGCAGGAGCATAGCTGTATGGAATAGTTGACCTCTTCGTCATGACAATATGATGGGTCAAATATGTTTTCTAATTACTCCAGCACTCAAGCATCATTATGCTGCAGACATACAGTAGTTAACCATGAGACTGGACAGCATTTGAAATATCATGTAATTTTTTGTCTGTATCATTTTCATGCTTCAAACAAGTGGAGTGATGATGGCCTTAGCCTGCTTTAGAGGCTTTGCCTTCGCTGATTGTCTCATCTGGCGATAGGGTGAACTTTAAGAAACTTCAGACTGCTGTTTGCTACTTGATTACAACATCAAAATTTGTTGGATAACACAGTTTAGTAGAGATGTTTGTTGCAATTTACTTTATTTTTTGTTGGCAAATAACATTGAGTCATATAAATAAGCTCTGGCCTTGGTGCTCAGTGTGGCACAACATGACTATCATTTCAAAATGAAAAGTGTGGGTCACTGAATGACACCAGTGCCATCACACTAATGTCTTTGTTTACTACAAAATGTGTTTAAACTGTGAAGTTATAATGTTAGACCAGTATGCAATCTGTTTGGGATATTTACATCACAGCAACATTGTACATTTTCATAGGATAATACACAGGTATATGCCTGTATTGAGTGTGATGATGTTTTTTGTCATGTTTTTAGTTTGTCATTGTGGTCTAATTAACATCTTCATAGAAATAATTTGTATATCCTTCAGATAGTACATTGTAACCCAACATACTACACAAGGGTTTTAGTTGTAAATTTGATTTTAGTATTTTTGATGGGCTTTAGAAGTAAATGCTTAATCAAACTTTAACTTTATTAAATTATCTTTGTTTCCTACTACTCGCATTAAATGATCCAGCGTATATTGAATATGTGAGCACTTTAAAACAGTATTTCCACTGCAAAAATTATTGGGGCTGTCTGTCTCTGTGTTTCCCTTTTGTTAACTCTTCTGTAACTTCTTTGTCCCTGCCTGTGATGCTGAATTGAGTCATCTTGGTCTCTGATCTGAAAGTCTACTAAAGAGATGGTTGATTCTTACCGAACGCTTTGCATTGTGTGTCATTGTTACTTACTCTGGTTAGTTTGGGTTTATGGCACAATTTTCTGTTGCATTTTTTCATTGAGTTTATCAGAGTATCTGTGCACACATTATTTAATCTTTGACCTGAGTTGTGATGGATTAGTTATTTTTTTCAATGAATAATCAAATACAGCAACTAGTACAGTGGAGTACAGTGTATTTTGCAGTATTACATACTTAATGGTTGATTTGTTTTACAAAACACATGTCAATTAATAACACTGACCGTCTACAGATTAGGCAGTCACAACAGTTTCATAGCCATTTATATTAGAACATATACGTATTAAACAATCTATATGACAGTGTCGTTATAATAAACAAATAATGACTGAATAACAATAAGCTTTCCCATGATGGAGCCAGTGAAGTTGTCAACTTGTTTTAGTTTGCAGTGCTATAACTGATTGAAACTCTTGGTGTCACTGTGCACCAACAAAGGCCGAACGTGTCCGCTGCTTCATCCATTCTTTTCCACCACTGCAAAGCGTTATTGTGGTGCGCTGTGTCTGTCGGCTAAGGACGATACAAAAGGCCTACATTGTGATGATATATTCGGATAGATAATAACAACCGTCTTTGATCGCTTTGAAAGAATTGACCAGGGAAGGATGGACGCCTGGCCGATCATGGGAAATACAGTGCACAGAGGATTTTGTATGAATCGCTATTGTGTTTTTTTCCTTTTCATCAGCCTGCATTTCGCGTACGGAGATGTGAGCTACTCTGTTGCAGAGGAGATGAAACGCGGGTCTGTGATTGGAAATATAGCCAAAGATCTCGGCCTCGGGATTGCCACACTTTCCTCGCGTAAAGCTCGCATCGACACAGACAGGAATGACAAGCGGTATTGTGATATTAATCTGAGCACGGGGGAATTGATTGTTGCTGACAGAATCGACAGGGAAGGTCTTTGTGGTAAGAAGGCGACTTGCGTTTTAAAAGAGGAGCTTGTTTTGGAAAATCCTTTAGAGCTTCATCGTATCAGCATTCATGTGCAAGATATAAACGACAACGCCCCACAGTTTAGCGAGGACTTGATTTCATTTGAAATAACAGAATCCGCAGTCAAAGGAGCTAGATTCTTACTCACTGAAGCCCATGATGCAGATATCGGTACAAATACTGTACAACGCTACAATTTACAAAATAATGAGCATTTCACCATTAATGTGAATACAGAGGGCAGTGGACGGAAACACTCCGAATTGGTTTTGGTAAAAGAATTAGACCGAGAGCAAGAGAAAGAACTGAAATTAGTACTTACAGCTTTAGATGGCGGTTCCCCTCAGAGATCAGGTACTGCGACCATTCACGTCACTGTACTGGATGCTAATGATAACGCCCCAGTGTTCAGCCAGGCCGTTTATAAAGCCAGTCTGCCTGAAAACGCACCTTTAGATACATTAGTTGTTGCAGTGAGCGCAACTGATGCAGACGCAGGACCCAATGGTGATATTACGTACAATTTTGATCATGTATCTGATGACCATGTCTCTTTGTTCTCACTTGATCATAAGACAGGAGAGATAAAAGCTATTGGCTCTATCGATTATGAGACTGAGACCTCAATTGAACTGCGAATAAGAGCAAAAGACGGACCCGGTCTTACCTCGTATTGTACTGTAATTATAGATATAACTGATGTCAATGACAACCCACCTACTATCAATTTGAAATCACTGTCTAATCCCATACCTGAGAACGTGTCACCTGGTACAGAGGTGGGCATCATTAACGTGCAGGACAGAGACTCTGAGACTAACCGACAGGTCCGCTGCTCCATTCAGCAAAACGCCCCCTTTAAGTTGGTTCCTTCTATTAAAAACTATTATTCTCTGGTGACCACAGGACAACTGGACCGCGAACTAGTGTCTGATTACAACATTACAATCACTGCCACTGACGAGGGCTCTCCACCTCTGTCCTCCTCTAAAACTGTTCAGTTATCTGTAGCAGACATCAACGACAACCCGCCGGTGTTTGAGGAACAGTCCTACAGCGCATATGTGACTGAAAACAACAAACCTGGCTCCACTTTATGTTCCGTTACTGCTCGAGACCCCGACTGGAGACAAAACGGTACAGTGATTTATTCTCTGTTACCCGGTGAGGTGAACGGTGCCCCGGTGTCCTCCTATCTGTCTGTTAACGGAGACACGGGGGTGATCCACGCTGTGAGGTCGTTTGATTATGAACAGTTCAGGAGTTTTAAAGTCAACGTGATGGCCAGAGACAACGGTTCTCCTCCGCTCAGCAGCAACGTGACCGTCAGCGTGTTCATATCGGATGTGAATGACAACTCTCCTCAGATACTGTACCCCGCCCCGGAGGGCAACTCCTTCATGACCGAGCTGGTCCCCAAAGCTGCGCACGGAGGCTCTCTGGTGTCCAAAGTGATAGCGGTGGACGCGGACTCCGGACAGAACGCCTGGCTGTCCTATCATATAGTCAAATCCACTGATCCGGGACTTTTCACTATCGGTGTCCACAGCGGAGAGATCAGGACACAGCGGGACATTTCTGAGTCTGACAGCATGAAACAGAACCTTATTGTGGCAGTGAAAGATAACGGACAGCCCTCTCTCTCTGCCACCTGTTCCATGTATTTACTTATTTCTGATAACTTGGCTGAGGTCCCAGAACTGAAGGATATTTCTTATGACGAGAAGAACTCCAAACTGACCTCATACCTGATCATCGCGCTGGTGTCTGTGTCCACCTTCTTTCTGACCTTCATCATCATCATCCTGGGTGTGAGGTTTTGTCGCAGGAGGAAGCCCAGACTGTTGTTTGATGGAGCAGTCGCCATCCCCAGCGCTTATCTCCCTCCTAATTACGCAGACGTTGACGGCACTGGAACTTTACGCAGCGCTTACAATTATGACGCGTACCTGACAACGGGTTCTAGAACCAGTGACTTTAAGTTCGTGTCATCTTACAATGACAACACACTGCCTGCTGACCAGACTCTGAGGAAAAGCCCATCAGACTTTGCTGAAGCGTTTGGAGATTGTGATGACTCTCCTGAGGTAGGAACAGATGTCACATATCATTTGACCTATTTGCACCTTAATGATCCAGCCAATACCCTTACAGTTATAATTTGTATTTGCCTTTATTGTCTGTTTTTAAACTATGATTTTAGACAATTTAACATGCGTGAGTTAATTCATTTCACGCTAAAAGTTACTACAAGCTTCAAAGCATAGTCATTAGTTTTGCTTGATTCTAAATTCACATTGAGCGTGATAATACATCAAGAGTTCAGAGAGGAGTTCTTTCACTCTTATATGCAGATACTTCAAATTCTGTGTCTATTCGAGTAGAGGCTGTTGATCTTTCTTTTGTATCTTTTTCCCAAAACTGGCCTATCTTTTAACACAGCATCGACGTCTCTGCCTGTGTACTTTGAGTAGAGCTGCAGCTTGTTCTGTGTGTCTCTGTCCTTGGTGCTGAACCTCGCTGTTGCTCTTGTGATGTATTTTCAGCAGCAACTTACCTCTGTCTTCTATCTTGTCACCTTTCAAGCATTTTAGATTACAATTTCATTTACAAATGTGTTTTCCTGAGACGTCACTGTCCCATTTTGTAATTAACATTCGGGTTGTGTATCACAGTTATACTTTGCTATGAGGTAAAAAAACAAACAAAAAAAAAACGAAAACACGGGGGAAAAATCACATCAGTGAAATAAGTGAAAGTGTTTTCTGTCAGTGACCAACATTTCATGTTTTGAAGTGCAACTTGTTAACAAATTGCCTCCATTTACTGTTATTATCGTTCTTTTTTCTAAGCAGGAATTAGTCTTCCAGCTCTTTTCTTTTAAATCCTTCTTTAAAGTTGAAGTCACAAACGTATTTTTTATTTTCCACCACTGCAACATAAAAGGCTTGCTGTCGCTCTACTCTTTTTGTTTTGTGTTTATGCAATCATGTGTCTTTAAGTAGATTTTGTTATGTAATTCAGGTGGTCTTTGGAGGAAGCTGGAGCCAGATTTCTGCATGTTTCATGACAAAATATTGGAATCTATTTTATTTTATTGAGAGAGAGGGAAAGATATGCATTTTTAAGCGAAATTGGAGTATTTAGCATGCAACACTAAAGGGCGTGATCTGTTGTCAAACATTGTTTAACATATAGTTGTGTTTAAACAACATTATAACACAGAGAACAAGCATCATATTTTACTCAAATAAAAGATAAATTACATGATAGCGCCTCATTGCACTTTTTAATACCTTATTAAAATGCGTTTTTATTCAAACATGAAGGCCAAACGACCTGAAAATGTGTTAAGTAAATTTGCATCACTTCTGTAAAACTGCTATATTTCATTTTTACTCACGGTGTCACTATTGACCAGCTAAGGAGTCAAATGCTCAGCCTGCTTTGCACACCACCCATTATTTGTATCGACCACCCCTGTTCTGTACAGCCTCCAACAAAGGCGACAAATGCTTGGAAGACACATACTAAATTGATCGAATAACGTGTTTTTTAATGCTCGAATCTACCGTGTTTTAATTTGTGTAGTACTGTCTGAGGATGATGCGTACACGGAGCTTTCTTCAAAGCTTTGGCTTTGTCGTTTTCTTTGTGTTGGTGCACTACGCACACGGAGACCTGAGCTATTCTGTACAGGAGGAGCTCAAGCGCGGATCAGTTATTGGAAATATCGCCAAGGATCTCGGACTGGAGGTGGGCAGACTGTCTGCTCGCAAAGCTCGTGTTGACATGGAGGGAAACGAGAGACAATATTGCGGGATTAACCTTCGAAGCGGAGATCTGGTCGTTGCAGAAAGAATAGACAGGGAGGAGCATTGTGGAGAAAAGCCTTCGTGTGTTCTTAAATTCGAGGTGCTGTTAGAGAATCCATTGGAGTTACACCGGTTGTCCCTGCAGGTGCAGGACGTGAACGACAATGCACCAATCTTCCCGAAGGATGTTATAAAGCTTGAAATAACAGAGTCAGCTGACAAAGGAGCCAAGTATCGTATTAGTGCAGCACAAGATGCAGATATAGGCAAGAACTCAGTTGAAAGCTACATTTTGCAACAAAACCCCCACTTTGTGTTCAGTATTCAGACGACAAGTGCTGGCAGTAAATACGGTGAGTTGGTTTTAGATAAGGAGTTAGACCGAGAGAAGCAGCAGGAAATGAAATTATTGCTAACAGCTGTAGATGGAGGTTCTCCTCAGAGATCCGGGACTGTAGTCATACACGTCATTGTACTTGATGCTAATGATAACGCCCCAGTGTTTACTGAGGCCGTATATACAGCCACGTTACCGGAAAATTCCCCTTTGAAAACCCCAGTTATCACTGTAAGTGCATCAGACGCAGACGAAGGTGTCAACGGAGAGGTTACATATGAATTTAGTCGAATCTCTGATAAATTACAAAAGCTTTTCTCACTAGATGAGAAAACTGGAGAAATCAGTGTATCAGGTGGCATAGACTATGAAGAGGGGCCCAAATATGAAGTTTTTGTTGAGGCCAAAGATGGTTATGGCCTCTCTTCAGAAGCAAAAGTAATTATTGATATCACTGATGTGAATGACAACGCCCCGGTTATATATCTGAAGTCACTCACCAATCCCATACCTGAGAACGTGTCACCTGGTACAGAGGTGGGCATCATTAATGTGCAGGACAGAGACTCTGAGACTAACCGACAGGTCCGCTGCTCCATTCAACAAAACGCCCCCTTTAAGTTGGTTCCTTCTATTAAAAACTATTATTCTCTGGTGACCACAGGACAACTGGACCGTGAACTAGTGTCTGATTACAACATTACAATCACTGCCACTGACGAGGGCTCTCCACCTCTGTCCTCCTCTAAAACTGTTCAGTTATCTGTAGCAGACATCAACGACAACCCGCCGGTGTTTGAGGAACAGTCCTACAGCGCATATGTGGCTGAAAACAACAAACCTGGCTCCACTTTGTGTTCCGTTACTGCTCGAGACCCCGACTGGAGACAAAACGGTACAGTGATTTATTCTCTGTTACCCGGTGAGGTGAACGGTGGCCCGGTGTCCTCCTATCTGTCTGTTAACGGAGACACGGGGGTGATCCACGCTGTGAGGTCGTTTGATTATGAACAGTTCAGGAGCTTTAAAGTCCACGTGATGGCCAGAGACAACGGTTCTCCTCCGCTCAGCAGCAACGTGACCGTCAGTGTGTTCATATCTGATGTGAACGACAACTCTCCTCAGATACTGTACCCCGCCCCGGAGGGCAACTCCTTCATGACCGAGCTGGTCCCCAAAGCTGCGCACGGAGGCTCTCTGGTGTCCAAAGTGATAGCGGTGGACGCGGACTCCGGACAGAACGCCTGGCTGTCCTATCATATAGTCAAATCCACTGATCCGGGACTTTTCACTATCGGTGTCCACAGCGGAGAGATCAGGACACAGCGGGACATTTCTGAGTCTGACAGCATGAAACAGAACCTTATTGTGGCAGTGAAAGATAACGGACAGCCCTCTCTCTCTGCCACCTGTTCCATGTATTTACTTATTTCTGATAACTTGGCTGAGGTCCCAGAGCTGAAGGATATTTCTTATGATGAGAAGAATTCCAAACTGACCTCTTACCTGATCATCGCGCTGGTGTCTGTGTCCACCTTCTTTCTGACCTTCATCATCATCATCCTGGGTGTGAGGTTTTGTCGCAGGAGGAAGCCCAGACTGTTGTTTGATGGAGCAGTCGCCATCCCCAGCGCTTATCTCCCTCCTAATTACGCAGACGTTGACGGCACTGGAACTTTACGCAGCGCTTACAATTATGACGCGTACCTGACAACGGGTTCTAGAACCAGTGACTTTAAGTTCGTGTCATCTTACAATGACAACACACTGCCTGCTGACCAGACTCTGAGGAAAAGTCCATCAGACTTTGCTGAAGCGTTTGGAGATTGTGATGACTCTCCTGAGGTAAGAGCAAAAAACATTTGGTCTGTTATTTTATCAGGAAAAAAAGCTACTCATTTTTAAATATTTGCGAATGGCAGTGTGAAATTGATTTCATTCTACTTTTTAAACAGAAAAATAGCAGTTTCCCACAGTGATAAGAAGTTAGGTATATTTTGGGGATTTGACCTTAGAAAAATTCAATATCTGATAAACAGGGGAGACGAGGATGTTGTGATTTTTTTCCATCTTACTCATTTCAGTAACAGTTATGCTGAAATCCTGCCTTCAGGATTCCCAATTGTTCTCTGAGAAATAACTAACTTATATTCGTGATACATCTGTTAGTAGATGCATTTTGCACTCATTGTACAGTAGATGTCCTTAGTTGCTTTTAAGGCTGTCTTTATTGCTATTTTGGTACTTGGGCAGACTTAAAGATATTATTGTTTGGTGAGGGTTTTTAAATATTGCCGTATTTATTCAGTCTTCATAGTGTTAATTCTCATAAAAGGTTTAGTTATTGCCACCATGTTTACAGGAATGACAGCCCAGTCAAATTTACCTTTTTAAAGATTGAACACTTATAAATTGTTGATCATTTTCTGTCTATTGCACTCTAAGAGAAGGGAAGGTTTAAACGTGTCTTGGTCTCAATGCTTGTTGCTGTGGGTGAGATTAACTTTCTTTCCTTGTTCAAAGGAAATAACACATAACTTGTAAATGATATTATGGCCTATACTTTTGTGTCTTTAATGTTGTACATCTTCTTTCTTCTTCTTCTATGGTACAACTACATGCACTTCAGATTTGAGGAGTCTTCTTGTGTAACAGACCCTCGATTGTTTGTCTATATATTTTAATGTCATCTTCATATTTATGGTCCCACATAATATGCTTCCTATATCTCTTTACCTGTTTGCTAATTAATTTGCTGGTATTCTAATGAGTAGGAATTTGTTTCCAGCGTTTGTTGCATTTTGCAGTAAAGTCCAGCTGTTTGCACAACTTGTGGAAATTTGTAAATACAGAGTAGTCTTTGCAATATTTTAATTGTGTTGAGCAAAGTGATTATAATCCTGGAATTAAATCAGAACTTGTTCTCTTTGTTCCCTTAACAACTTGTTCATTTTCCCTTGTTGTTTATCTCTACATGGTATTGACATGTCAGTTAAGAATATTTTCTCATTAGGCTTAAATCATTCCTTACAATATTTAAAGAATTTAGTTGCTAATTTCTTTTAATATTCAAGTGTTCGTAGTCTGTCGTTTTACTCACTCTTTACAAACATGTTATAATTTGCTGCCAAAGCATTTGTGGTGGATAGCTGTCAGACCATTTAAAGAAACATTTAAGCACAAAGATTTATTCACTTAATGCTAAACTTTATAGTTAGTTTATTTTAAGACAGGAATATAAATATTGCAACATACATTAGTCTATTTTTTCCCACCTAAAAAGCAGTGCTCAGTATGAGGTGCCCTGGCGAAGTAATGCTGTTGCTTTAGAAGTGCCCTTTATGTTTGGTCCAGCAAACAGGTCAAGACATTTTGTTATATAATTTCTCCTGTAAATGAATGCCATCTCCATATATGCTGTTTTATAACTGTACGGTCTGTACAGACTTGCTGATTGTAGAAGTATGCAGTTTCTAGAGTAGACTCACGATGTCGCTATGCACCAGCTGTAATAGATTGTGTGTCGATACCCACCCTCTGTTGTCGACGTAATGTGACTGAAGGTGCTGCAGTTGATCGTCCAGAGAGGCAGAGACTTGGTCTCGGATTGTGTTGATTTTGGTTTAAATCCTTCATTTTTTTGGCCCTGTTCCTGTACACCGACTAGGAAACGTTTACTCTTTCAGATCGGCGTCATGGTGGCGATCATGGGACTCGCATTACAAAGCTGTGCCGTCGCTTTATTGCTCTTTTCTCTGCATTTTGCCAGTGGAGATATTAGCTATTCTTTTCCGGAGGAGATGAGACGCGGATCGGTGATCGGAAATATCGCCAAAGACTTGGGTCTCGAAACAAGCAGACTATCCGCTCGAAAGGCCCGTATTGATACTGAAGGAAGCGACAAACGTTTTTGTGACATAAACCTCCGTAACGGGGATCTGACTGTAGCCGAGAGGGTTGACAGAGAGGGCCTTTGTGGAGACAAAGCATCCTGCGTTTTAAAACAAGAACTCATGTTAGAGAATCCCTTAGAATTGCATCGAATTAATCTGCATGTCCAGGATGTTAATGATAACTCTCCGCAATTTAATAAAGAATTGATCAATATAGATATTCGTGAATCAGCGGACAAAGGTGCTCGTTTTCCAATAGAGGAAGCACATGATGCGGATGTAGGCAAATATTCAGTTCAGACGTACAACCTCCAAAGGAATGATCATTTTATTCTGGGCGTTGGAACTAATTCTGTGGAACTTGTCCTTAACAAAGAGCTTGACCGCGAAAAATTACAGGAAATCAATCTACTTCTTACAGCTCTGGATGGTGGTTCTCCTCAGAGATCAGGTACTGTGGTCATTCACATCACTGTACTGGATGCCAATGATAACGTCCCAGTGTTCAGCCAGGCCGTTTATAAGGCTACTCTACCTGAAAACTCTCCACTAGGCACTGTCGTGCTGACAGTGAGTGCTACTGATGCAGACGAGGGACTAAATGGAGACGTAACATATGATTTTGGACACATTTCAGAAGATATTAAGTCAACGTTTACCATAGATCACAAGACAGGTGATATAAAACTGACTACCACGGTTGATTTTGAAACAACGTCATCGTTTGAGCTGCGTGTCACAGCAAAAGATGGTTTGGGATTAACCTCTTACGCCAAAGTCATCATAGATGTTACTGATATAAATGACAATGCCCCGGTTATAAACCTAAAATCACTCACCAATCCCATACCTGAGAACGTGTCACCTGGTACAGAGGTGGGCATCATTAACGTGCAGGACAGAGACTCTGAGACTAACCGACAGGTCCGCTGCTCCATTCAGCAAAACGCCCCCTTTAAGTTGGTTCCTTCTATTAAAAACTATTATTCTCTGGTGACCACAGGACAACTGGACCGCGAACTAGTGTCTGATTACAACATTACAATCACTGCCACTGACGAGGGCTCTCCACCTCTGTCCTCCTCTAAAACTGTTCAGTTATCTGTAGCAGACATCAACGACAACCCGCCGGTGTTTGAGGAACAGTCCTACAGCGCATATGTGACTGAAAACAACAAACCTGGCTCCACTTTGTGTTCCGTTACTGCTCGAGACCCCGACTGGAGACAAAACGGTACAGTGATTTATTCTCTGTTACCCGGTGAGGTGAACGGTGCCCCGATGTCCTCCTATCTGTCTGTTAACGGAGACACGGGGGTGATCCACGCTGTGAGGTCGTTTGATTATGAACAGTTCAGGAGTTTTAAAGTCCACGTGATGGCCAGAGACAACGGTTCTCCTCCGCTCAGCAGCAACGTGACCGTCAGCGTGTTCATAACGGATGTGAATGACAACTCTCCTCAGATACTGTACCCCGCCCCGGAGGGCAACTCCTTCATGACCGAGCTGGTCCCCAAAGCTGCGCACGGAGGCTCTCTGGTGTCCAAAGTGATAGCGGTGGACGCGGACTCCGGACAGAGCGCCTGGCTGTCCTATCACATAGTCAAATCCACTGATCCGGGACTTTTCACTATCGGTGTCCACAGCGGAGAGATCAGGACGCAGCGGGACATTTCTGAGTCTGACAGCATGAAACAGAACCTTATTGTGGCAGTGAAAGATAACGGACAGCCCTCTCTCTCTGCCACCTGTTCCATGTATTTACTTATTTCTGATAACTTGGCTGAGGTCCCAGAACTGAAGGATATTTCTTATGATGAGAAGAACTCCAAACTGACCTCTTACCTGATCATCGCGCTGGTGTCTGTGTCCACCTTCTTTCTGACCTTCATCATCATCATCCTGGGTGTGAGGTTTTGTCGCAGGAGGAAGCCCAGACTGTTGTTTGATGGAGCAGTCGCCATCCCCAGCGCTTATCTCCCTCCTAATTACGCAGACGTTGACGGCACTGGAACTTTACGCAGCGCTTACAATTATGACGCGTACCTGACAACGGGTTCTAGAACCAGTGACTTTAAGTTCGTGTCATCTTACAATGACAACACACTGCCTGCTGACCAGACTCTGAGGAAAAGTCCATCAGACTTTGCTGATTCGTTTGGAGATTCTGATGTCTCCCCAGAGGTACGAGAAACCGAAAAACACATGTTATGTTTTCTGCCAAACTAAAAAAGTGTTTCGTTAACTTTCCAACCTCAAGTAATGCGTGCAATGACAATATAAATAGTTATCGACAATTATTTTTTCCTGCCTTCCTTTCGTTCTTTCTTAATGAGTACATATTATTGCGGTAACTTGTATCTAATTAGATTTTTCCTGTAGGTTTTCATCGTATGTATGGGCCGGCAGCCTTCCCAATAAACACGTGTTAAATAAATCTCCAAATATCTCATATGCTTATTCATACCTCACAACCTAAAAACGAGTCAATCATAGAAAGGAAGTTAGAACTAACAACAGAGTGAAGTTGTTGTGAAAATAGAGATTTTCCCAGTATTGGCAAAAACCCGATAGGCAGTCTTGTACTCTCACATAGAGTACATTTTTGATCATAGCTAATTCTATATACATATAAAACATATAGAAAAGAAAAGAATAATGTGAGGCCTGATGTAGTTCAGCAGCTCAGTCTGATTCCCTCGTGTTGGGGCAGGCAGAGACAAAGTGCCCTGTGAGAACGCAACCAGGCTGTGAGCTCTCAGTCTGTACTTTGTTAACATGTTTCTGTGTTTAACATCAGTCACTGTGGTCAGGTAGGTGGCCACAGTGTACTGTCTTTTTAGGGCCAAACAACATTGCATTTTACTTTGTGTGTGTGTTTTTGTGTTCCAATAAGTGAGCTAGTTTTGTTTCTGTTGTGTTATAATTTGGTTGACTCTGATAGTTCTGGTCTCAGGCTGGTCTTGAGGAAGAACACTGCTTGAATTGGTTTGGGACCAAAGCATCAGGACCAGCTGAGTGAGGTGACTTTTGTCTTTGCTCAGCTTTTTGACCGTTTTTGGATTCTCAACAATAATGGAAATTGGCCTAATTCAGCTCTGCAAGCGTTGTTAGTTGTTGTTCTGTGCACCTGCAGGCTGTTTTTACAAAATTCAGTGCGTGCATTTTCAATTGGATGCTTTTCCCATTGGTCAAAGTTTAGGTTTGTTTGTGGGCCACACACTTTGCTTCCATAGAGCAAAATGGGTTCTATGATTGACTGCAGTAATTTGAGCCGAATTGAAATCTGAAAGTGAATTTGTCTTTTGGTTGCATAAAATGCCCTGCGTGCTTTCTCTCTCAGTTCATTGATTGCTGGAGTGAAACTTCCACTGGAACTTATTTTCAGGCCTAAATAATTATAGGCCTCGATTATTGTCAGTTTTTTTTATGTGTACTGAGCCTTTTTGATCTTGAGTGTATGTTTGTATTGTTTGAGCATGTCACGGTAAAGGAGGCGTACATCTGCATTGCTTGGGTCTCTGCGTTTCTGGTTAAATAATTTCCAAAGTTCTTTTCTTTTTTGTTGGCATTCTATATCAAACCAATTGGTCTCTTTTTGTTTTGAGGGCTTGTGGCTGAATTTCTTCAGTTGGGATTTATGAGCTGTAGTCTTAAAGATTTGGTTAATTTTTCTAACTGCCTGTTCTATGCCTTCTTTACTGTCAGCATACCTGGTGTCCAGAAAGTTGTCTAAGTGTTTGAATTTGTTGACTTCTGGTTGCTTTCTGGAACTCTTGTGCACTGTTTGGAGTCCATCTGTATGTTCTTCTGATGTTAAACAGATTACTGGGCTCAGTTTGTGAAGTTAAGTTTCTGTTCTTTTAATGAACACAGTAATTTGGCTGTGATCAGACAGAGGTGTTAGTGGTTTAACTATAAATGAAGTGAGAGAGAAAGGGTCTAAATCTGTTATCATGTAATCTAGTGTACTACTGCCAAGAGGTGAGCAGAAGGTGGGTCTTCTCAAGGAGTCACCTCTAAACCTACCGTTAACAATGTACAGACCGAGGCTTTGACAGAGCTGGAGCAGGTCTCTTCATTCTTGTTTACCTGGGGGTCAGAATTATGGTGAGGGAGGTTAGTGGTGCTTTGGTAAAAGTTTTGTCCAAATATGTTTGTTACCATTCTCTGAGACTGAGTCTGGACCGGAGCCAGTACGTGCATTGAGGTCCCCACAGATCAGCACATTTCCCTGGGCCTGAAATCTGCAAATCTGGGTGTGGAGATGTGGGAAGATTTCCTCGTTGTAGTAGGGAGAGTCACTGGGAGGAACATGTATTGTACAAAGAAACAAATCTTTTTCTATATATGTGATGCTTTTTGTTATTTTGATCCAAATGTGTGAAGGTTCAGATTTTATTATTGTTATATATTTTGACAGTTCAGATTTGTACCAAATTATAATGCCTCCTGAATCTCTCCCTCTTTTAATTTCTGGGTTTTTACTTGAGGACACAAAGATTTCTTTGTAATTTAGGGGGCAGTGGATGTTGGAATCAGATCTACACCAGGTCTTTTGGAGGATAAGAAGGTCTAAATCTTGTGTGTGTTCTTTGAATTCATGGGTTTTGTTTTTCTGTCCAAACAGAGAAGAGTTGATTCCCTGTATGTTCCACATAGAGATAGTGAAGGATTTCATGGATGTATACAAATAAGTTTTTAAATGAGATAAACTGAGAAGATATGTTGAACTGAACAAGTGAGTTAAATTAAGTATTGTTATTCTGTGTGTGTGTGTGTGTGTGATGATGATGATGTTTGTGTGTGTGTGTGTGTGTGAGATGGCTTACATCAAGATACGTATTTGTCATATTCAGTGATGTTTTATGTGTCCCTGAGTTTGTGACATGCAGTCACATATTGTGCAGCTAAGTCTGCTGCAGGTCCTTCTCCTAATATCATCTGCTGCTTTTCACTGTCATTGAGATCTGTGAAGTTTGTGATTAACAAATTAAATGTCTTAAAGTATTCTACTCTGACATGACTGTGTCTGTCACAATGTAAGAGGAAGTGCATCTCTGTCTCTACCTCACCTGTCGTGCAGTGACCACAGACTCTGTCCTCTGTTGGTAGCCAGGACTTCTTGTGTCTCTCTAAGGCTGAACTGTGGTCACTGAGTCTGTATTTGGTCAGGATCTATCTCTGCTTTGGATCTCTGACAGTAAAGAGATACTCTGCCAGTCTGTATTCATGGTTTAGGGTCAAATAGCAGTTCAGTTTGTTGTGAGTTTTGGTTTGATTGGTCCAGTGTTCCAGATAGGCATCTTTTGTTAATTTAATAATTTGGTTTACTCTGATCAGTGGTTGGAAAGCAGTGCTGGTCTGAGGTTGAACAGTGCTGGGTGTTATTTGATCAGTAAGTCTCAGGACAAGCTGACAGAAGGGACTCTTTTTGGGGTTCAGTTCTTGGGGTTGTAGTGCCTGAAAACTCAGCCTGTCTTGGGGGCTCAGTCTGAGATGTAACCAAAATTCTCTCTCTCTCTCTCTCTCTCTCTCTCTCTCTCTCTCTCTCTATTTGTGAGAGCGTATTTTATTCATGAGGTTTTCCAGTGGGTAAGTCTATCAGGACTAATCTGTGAGAGACACACTCTACAATGGCTGCATGATAACATTTTACTAGGATACTTGGAGTTTTAATTTCAGTCAAATATATTTGCTTATTACATTGTTATAACCAAGCTTTAAAGTTTCAAATTAATTAGTGCAACTAATCTATAATTATGACAATAACAATAACTATTTTCTTACACCCATAACATGTATTGTGTTATGATGGTGCTTAAAATGGTAATCCAATCAATATCATTCCTCTATAATTTCAAGATTATAGTGTACTACTACTACTTTAACTACTACTACTATTACTACTACTAGGCTAATAATAATAATTGTAATAATTGTATTAATAATAGTAATAATAATGGTATATGTACAGTCTGTCATTTCTTCATTACACTCATGGTGTCGCTATTCACCAGTCTACGTGAAACATTTCCACTCCACCCTCTGGTGTATAGACCAATAAAAGGTTAATTTGTCAGTTGCTGTTGGTCCTAGGCTGAAGCCGGAGTAACTGCAGAGTGCTGCTAATTTTCTTCTGACTGAAATGTTTAATCCTTATTGAATTTGTAATCTAAACAAGGACATTTTTTTTTTCTGTAACGAACGCATTGCCATGATGGGGCTCAAACTGAGCTGCGTCGTTTTCTTCCTAATGTTGCAAGCCGTGAATGGGGACGTGAGCTACTCCTTTCAAGAGGAAATGAAGCGCGGATCTCTTATTGGGAATATAGCGAAGGATCTTCACCTGGACTCGAGTAAACTGTCTGCTAGAAATGCTCGTGTTGATGCCGCAGGGAATCGCAAACGTTATTGTGACATCAGTCTCGGTACTGGAGATTTAATTGTGGCCGACAGGATTGACCGAGAGGGGCTTTGTGGAGAAAAGCTGTCGTGTGTAATAAAACGCGATCTTGTACTGGAGAATCCTCTGGAACTGCATCCTTTCAGTCTTCACATTCAAGATATTAATGATAACTCGCCACAATTTAAGGAAGAATCGATCAGTATAGAAATTCGAGAGTCGGCAGACAGGGGAGCTCGTTTTGTGATAGAAGAGGCGCACGATGCGGATGTAGGACAAAATTCAGTTCAGCACTACAGCCTTAAGAAGAATGATAATTTTATTTTGGCTGCTAATGGAAACACAATAGAGCTTGTTCTTGATAAAGAGCTTGATCGTGAAAAGCAAAAAGAGATCAATTTGCTTCTGACAGCTTTAGATGGCGGCTCTCCTCAGAGATCAGGTACTGTAGTCATACACGTCACTGTGCTGGATGCTAATGATAATGTACCAGTGTTCAGCCAGGCCGTTTATAAAGCCAGTCTGCCTGAAAACGCACCTTTGGATACTGTAGTGGTCACAGTGAGCGCAACTGATGCAGACGAGGGAATCAATGGAGATGTGACTTATGAATTTGGACATGTTACTGAAGAAGTGAGGAAAGTTTTTAATATTGACCGTAAAAACGGCAAAATTAAAGTTAATGGTGCGATTGACTTTGAAACTGTTACAACATATGATTTGCGCATTAAAGCAAAGGATGGTTTAGGATTATCGTCTTATACAAAGGTAACCGTTGATGTCACCGATGTCAATGACAACATACCTGTAATCTACGTGAAATCTCTGGCAAATCCAGTACCTGAGAACGTGTCACCTGGTACAGAGGTGGGCATCATTAACGTGCAGGATGCAGATTCTGATAATAACCAACGGGTCCGCTGCTCCATTCAGCAAAACGTCCCCTTTAAGTTGGTTCCTTCTATTAAAAACTATTATTCTCTGGTGACCACAGGACAACTGGACCGCGAACTAGTGTCTGATTACAACATTACAATCACTGCCACTGACGAGGGCTCTCCACCTCTGTCCTCCTCTAAAACTGTCCAGTTATCTGTAGCAGACATCAACGACAACCCGCCGGTGTTTGAGGAACAGTCCTACAGCGCATATGTGACTGAAAACAACAAACCTGGCTCCACTTTGTGTTCCGTTACTGCTCGAGACCCCGACTGGAGACAAAACGGTACAGTGGTTTATTCTCTGTTACCCGGTGAGGTGAACGGTGCCCCGGTGTCCTCCTATCTCTCTGTTAACGGAGACACGGGGGTGATCCACGCTGTGAGGTCGTTTGATTATGAACAGTTCAGGAGTTTTAAAGTCCACGTGATGGCCAGAGACAACGGTTCTCCTCCGCTCAGCAGCAACGTGACCGTCAGCGTGTTCATAACGGATGTGAATGACAACTCTCCTCAGATACTGTACCCCGCCCCGGAGGGCAACTCCTTCATGACCGAGCTGGTCCCCAAAGCTGCACACGGAGGCTCTCTGGTGTCCAAAGTGATAGCGGTGGACGCGGACTCCGGACAGAGCGCCTGGCTGTCCTATCACATAGTCAAATCCACTGATCCGGGACTTTTCACTATCGGTGTCCACAGCGGAGAGATCAGGACACAGCGGGACATTTCTGAGTCTGACAGCATGAAACAGAACCTTATTGTGGCTGTGAAAGATAACGGACAGCCCTCTCTCTCTGCCACCTGTTCCATGTATTTACTTATTTCTGATAACTTGGCTGAGGTCCCAGAACTGAAGGATATTTCTTATGATGAGAAGAACTCCAAACTGACCTCATACCTGATCATCGCGCTGGTGTCTGTGTCCACCTTTTTTCTGACCTTCATCATCATCATCCTGGGTGTGAGGTTTTGTCGCAGGAGGAAGCCCAGACTGTTGTTTGATGGAGCAGTCGCCATCCCCAGCGCTTATCTCCCTCCTAATTACGCAGACGTTGACGGCACTGGAACTTTACGCAGCGCTTACAATTATGACGCGTACCTGACAACGGGTTCTAGAACCAGTGACTTTAAGTTCGTGTCATCTTACAATGACAACACACTGCCTGCTGACCAGACTCTGAGGAAAAGTCAATCAGACTTTGCTGATTCGTTTGGAGATGGTGATGGTTCTCCTGAGGTAGGAACACATTTCATTTAATTTAACTCGTGTTCAACGTCCTGAAGAAGCAGTTCTTGTGTTTTGCTTTTAGTTCGTTCAGTTGTATCCTTCTATTTTTGTGATGGTTAAATACTTTTAATTGGTCTAAGTGTTGTTAAGAATTCATGATAGTTCCTAAAGAGTTTAGTCTTAAGCTGATATCGATACAGATTTTGGTGATCTGATCATAGGTTAAAAGTTACCGTTTAAATATCACAGCCTTTATATTTCTTCTCTTTTTTTCCACAATATGCGAGTTTTACACAGCATCTTAACACACACACACACACAGACACACACCCCAATATAATCTGTGCACATACTCTAGTTTAACATGTCTATAATGTTCATTCCTTGGAATGTTTGAAATGTTTTTGAGGCTATTTGTTTTTTGAAGTCTGTTTCTCTATCTGGTCGTATGCTTGCTCTTTTTTTTACGTTCAAGTGAGGGGAAACTTTTCAAACTACCTTCCTTGTCTCTGTCCTTGGTGCTGAACCCGGTTTGATCTAGTGATGCATTTTTAGGAATAGTTCCCGTTTGTATTTTATGCTGTTGTCATTTCCCCCCTTTGCTTAATTTGGTTTCTAAAAATATTTAGCTAAATAGTTAGGTTTCCTTGATAGACACCACATATTGTTTTCCAGTAGTAAATAGTACCATTATAAACACTCTACAATACAAAATGAATACAAAGTAATGCATATGCTATCTAATGAAGTTATTGCAGTCAAGTTTTGACAGAGCAGCCTGCAGAAATAGTAGTTCTACCCTTAAAGTTTGATAGTCTTGTATTTTATGCATTTACTGTTGTGACTTAAGAAATGAAATGTCAGCCATATTTACTTGATCTTTGCAACAACTCTTGATCACTGTCAGCCTGCTTTAAAGTCTGCCAAACTTCAGAGTTAAGTTAAATATCATAGTGTAATAGCACACACCATGGTTAATATGTAGGTAAAGAAAATTAGTCCTCTCTTACTTTATTTATAAGTTATGGAAAACATTTTTTGCTCATCATAAGATTTGTGATCTTTCCCCTGAATGGTCAAAATCCTCACAGGATTGAGCTGTTTTTGAATTCACTACGTTAACTTAAAGCATAAAACTGTTTGTGATATGTTTTGAAAACACACAACAGTTCAAGTTACAATCTATAAAAGGTAAATTATGGTCTAGTAGGTTCAACCTGGTCGGTTAATATGCAGTAATACATTTCCACATGTTTCCAGTCTGCAGAATTACAAAGTGCAAAGTGTATTCTCATAGGATGTGAGCAAAGGAGGTGTTAATGAAGACAATTATTTTTTTCTTCTTCTGTTTTACTTGATCTCATCATAACCCGGCAAGTTGGGACTTTGATGAAAGTGCAAAAAGAGGGAAAAAATGACCACCATTTCATCAACTAGATATTTGGACATTAGTTCTCATGCTGTTTTCAGATACAATGAAACACTAACAGAAGAAATCTAAAATGAAAGTGGTCCCCCTTTTGTCTTCAGACATAGTTTCTGTGCTGTTTCTAATTGTTTGGAAACAGAGGCTCTTCCTGAGACAAACTTACAACAGTTTCATTTTTTTATTGTTTTTGTCCATCACACGTGGGCCACTGAAGCAGTGTTTTTGTTGTTGTTGTTTTTTTAAATATATAAATAAGGTTCAATGAATTGGTCTATATTTTAAATATGCAAAGAAAAAAAAATATACATCGTCTTGTTATACCTGAACAAATACTCATGGTGTCAGTGTGTACCAGCAAACGAGAAGCCACGGTCATTCTCCACCCTTCTGTCTCAGCGAATTTAAAGCCTGACACTGCTATTGTACCGCAGTTGACAAAAACCGCTTTGTGTAGGACTGCAATGTGACAATTGCTGTTTATTGGAAGAAATCACGGATGCATCGTTGATATATTTTGACCTTCTTAGTATACACGTTGTTTTTAATGTGTATGTGATCTTTCTCGCAGTAATAATGGGATACTGCAGATTTGCGCTGCTCTGCGGCCTTGCTTTTATTTCCCTTGTCCTCCACCCCGTCAATGGAGACGTGAGCTACTCTATCCCGGAGGAGATGAAACGTGGATCTGTAATTGGAAATATCGCTAAGGATCTGGGACTTGATTTGGGCAGACTGTCCGCTCGCAAGGCCCGTATCGATACTGAGGATAACAACGTCCAGTACTCTGGTGTGAATCTCAACACAGGAGACTTGATCGTACAAGAAAGGATTGACAGAGAAGGGCTTTGTGCTAAAAAAGCATCGTGTGTTCTGAAACAGGAACTCGTACTGGAAAATCCTTTAGAACTGCACCGTATTAGTATCCGCGTTCAAGATATTAATGACAATTCACCGCAGTTTAAAGAGGATTCACTTAAATTTGAAATTCGGGAATCGGCAGACAAGGGTGCGCGTTTTCTGCTGGACGAGGCGCACGATGGAGACATCGGAGAAAATGCTGTTCAGGGCTACTCACTTCAACAGAACGATCATTTCAAATTAAATGTAAACACAAAAGCAGGTGGACGAAAATATGGTGATTTAGTTTTAGAGAAAGAGTTAGACAGAGAGGACAAAAAAGAGATCATGTTGTTGCTTACCGCATTTGATGGCGGCTCTCCTCAGAGATCAGGCACTGTAGTCATACACGTCACTGTCCTGGATGCTAATGATAATGTACCAGTGTTCAGCCAGACCGTCTATAAAGCTACTCTGCCTGAAAACTCTCCTTTAGATACTGTTGTACTCGCAGTGACTGCAACTGATGCAGACGAGGGAGTGAATGGTGAAGTTATTTACGGATTTGATCAAGTTTCAGATGGAAATCAGGTTTTCTCTTTAAACCATAAAACAGGAGAAGTTCAAGTGGTTGGATCTATTGATTATGAAAAAGAATCGTCATATGAAATGCAGATCAGCGCAAAAGATGGTTTGGGACTGGCGTCATATGCAACGTTAATAATTGAAATTACTGATATAAATGACAACGCCCCTGTGATATATCTAAAATCACTCACAAATCCCATACCTGAGAACGTGTCACCTGGTACAGAGGTGGGCATCGTTAACGTGCAGGACAGAGACTCTGAGAATAACCGACAGGTCCGCTGCTCCATTCAGCAAAACGCCCCCTTTAAGTTGGTTCCTTCTATTAAAAACTATTATTCTCTGGTGACCACAGGACAACTGGACCGTGAACTAGTGTCTGATTACAACATTACAATCACTGCCACTGACGAGGGCTCTCCACCTCTGTCCTCCTCTAAAACTGTTCAGTTATCTGTAGCAGACATCAACGACAACCCGCCGGTGTTTGAGGAACAGTCCTACAGCGCATATGTGGCTGAAAACAACAAACCTGGCTCCACTTTGTGTTCCGTTACTGCTCGAGACCCCGACTGGAGACAAAACGGTACAGTGATTTATTCTCTGTTACCCGGTGAGGTGAACGGTGCCCCGGTGTCCTCCTATCTGTCTGTTAACGGAGACACGGGGGTGATCCACGCTGTGAGGTCGTTTGATTATGAACAGTTCAGGAGTTTTAAAGTCCACGTGATGGCCAGAGACAACGGTTCTCCTCCGCTCAGCAGCAACGTGACCGTCAGCGTGTTCATATCGGATGTGAATGACAACTCTCCTCAGATACTGTACCCCGCCCCGGAGGGCAACTCCTTCATGACCGAGCTGGTCCCCAAAGCTGCGCACGGAGGCTCTCTGGTGTCCAAAGTGATAGCGGTGGACGCGGACTCCGGACAGAACGCCTGGCTGTCCTATCATATAGTCAAATCCACTGATCCGGGACTTTTCACTATCGGTGTCCACAGCGGAGAGATCAGGACGCAGCGGGACATTTCTGAGTCTGACAGCATGAAACAGAACCTTATTGTGGCAGTGAAAGATAACGGACAGCCCTCTCTCTCTGCCACCTGTTCCATGTATTTACTTATTTCTGATAACTTGGCTGAGGTCCCAGAACTGAAGGATATTTCTTATGACGAGAAGAACTCCAAACTGACCTCATACCTGATCATCGCGCTGGTGTCTGTGTCCACCTTCTTTCTGACCTTCATCATCATCATCCTGGGTGTGAGGTTTTGTCGCAGGAGGAAGCCCAGACTGTTGTTTGATGGAGCAGTCGCCATCCCCAGCGCTTATCTCCCTCCTAATTACGCAGACGTTGACGGCACTGGAACTTTACGCAGCGCTTACAATTATGACGCGTACCTGACAACGGGTTCTAGAACCAGTGACTTTAAGTTCGTGTCATCTTACAATGACAACACACTGCCTGCTGACCAGACTCTGAGGAAAAGTCCATCAGACTTTGCTGAAGCATTTGGAGATTGTGATGACTCTCCTGAGGTAGGAACACATTTCATATCACTGAACTCGTGTTCAGCGTCCTGAAGAAGCAGTTCTTGTGTTTTGCTTTTATTGTGTTCAGTTGCGTCTTTCTGTTTTTGTGATGGATAAATACATTTTTATTGGTCTAAGTGTTGTTAAGAATTCATGATGGTTCCTAAAGAGTTTAGACTTAAGCTGATATCGATTCAGAATTTGGTTATTTGATCATAGGTTAAAAGTTACCTTTTAAATATCACAGCCTTTAAATTTCTTTTGTTACTTTTCCACAAGATGCGACTTTTACACAGCATCTTAACACTCCCCCACACACACACATCCACACATCCACACACACACACACACACCAATAAACTGTGCACATACTCCAGTTTAATATGTCTATAATGTTAATTCCTTGGAATGTTTGAAATGTTTTTGAGGCTATTTGTTTTTTGAAGTCTATGTTTCTCTATCTGGTCGTATGCTTGCTCTTTTTTTATGTTCAAGTCAGGGAAAACTTTTGAAACTATACTTTCCTTCTCTCTGTCCTTGGTGCTGAACCCGGTTTGACCTCCTGATGCATATTTAGGGATAGTTCACCTCTTTGTTTTATCCTGTTGTCATTTCCTCCCTTGGCTTAATTTTGTTTCTGTACATTTCCTATTACACAGATTTTGCTAGATAGTTAGGTTTCCTTGATAGATACCACATATTGTTGTCCATTAGTAAATTGTACCATTATAAACATTATACAATACACAATTAATGCAAATGAATGCATATCAGATGCAAAACATTCTAGTCTAGTTTTGACAGAACAACTCGCAGAAATAGTATTTTACCCTGAAAGTTTGTTGAATTTAATGCATTTAGTCTTATAACTTAGGGCTGACATTTCATTTCCTATTTACTTGACCTTTGCAGCAACTGTTGCTCACTGTCAACCTGCTTTAAAGTCTGCCAAACTTCAGAGTTAAGTTAAATGTCATAGTGCAATAGCACACACCATGTTCAAAACTGTATATAAAAAAATATCCTGTCTTATTGATTTTTAAGTAATGGAAAATATTATTTTTTGTTCATTACAAAATGTGTGATCTTTCCCCTGAATGGTCAAAATCCTCACAGGATTGAGCTGTCTTTGAATTCACTACATTAACTTAAAGCATAAAAATGTTTGTGATATGTTTTGAAAACACACAACAGTTCAAGTTACAGTCTATAATAGGTAAATTATGGTCTAGTAGGTTCAACCTGGTCGGTTAATATGCAGTAATACATTTCCACATGATTCCAGTCTGCAGAATTACAAAGTGCAAAGTGTATTCTCCTAGGATGTGAGCAAAGGAGGTGTTAATGAAGACAATTATTTTTTGTTCTTCTGTTTTACTTGATCTCATCATAACCCGGCAAGGTGGGACTTTGATGAAAGTGCAAAAAGAGGGAAAAAATGACCACCGTAATGACCATCAACTAGATATTTGGACATTAGTTCTGGTGCTGTTTTCAGATACAATGAAACACTAACAGAAGAAATCTAAAATGAAAGTGGTCCCCCTTTTGTCTTCAGACATAGTTTCTGTGCTGTTTCTAATTGTTTGGAAACAGGGGCTCTTCCTGAGACAAACTTACAACAATTTCATGTATTTGTTGCTTTTGTCCATCACACGTGGGCCACTGAAGCAGTGATGTTGTTTTTTTTTTTTTTTTTTAAATATATAAATGAGGGTCAATGAATGGGTCTATATTTTAAATATGCAAAGAAAAACAAAATCATACATCGACTTGTCATACCTGAACAAATACTCATGGTGTCAGTGTGTACCAGCAAACGAGAAGCCACGGTCATTCTCCACCCTTCTGTCTCAACGAATTTAAAGCCTGACTCTGCTATTGTACCGCATTTGACAAAAACCGCTTTGTGTAGGACTGCAATGTGATAATTGCTGTTTATTGGAGGAAATCACGGATGCATCGTTGATATATTTTGACCTTCTTAGTATACACGTTGTTTTTAATGTGTATGTGATCTTTCTCGCAGTAATAATGGGATACTGCAGATTTGCGCTGCTCTGCGGACTTGCTTTTATTTCCCTTGTCCTCCACCCCGTCAATGGAGACGTGAGCTACTCTATCCCGGAGGAGATGAAACGTGGATCTGTAATTGGAAATATCGCTAAGGATCTGGGACTTGATTTGGGCAGACTGTCCGCTCGCAAGGCCCGTATCGATACTGAGGATAACAGTGTTAAGTACTGCGGTGTGAATCTCAACACAGGAGACTTGATCGTACAAGAAAGGATTGACAGAGAAGGGCTTTGTGCGAAAAAGGCATCGTGTGTTCTGAAACAGGAACTGGTACTGGAAAATCCTTTAGAACTGCACCGTATTAGTATCCGCGTTCAAGATATTAATGACAATTCACCGCAGTTTAAAGAGGATTCACTTAAGATTGAAATTCAGGAATCAGCGGACAAGGGTGCGCGTTTTCTGCTGGATGAGGCGCACGATGGAGACATCGGAGAAAATGCTGTTCAGGGCTACTCACTTCAGCAGAATGATCATTTCAAATTAAATATAAACACAAAAGCAGGTGGACGAAAATATGGTGAATTAGTTTTAGACAAAGAGTTAGACAGAGAGGACAAAAAAGAGATCATGTTATTGCTTACCGCATTTGATGGTGGCTCTCCTCAGAGATCAGGCACTGTAGTCATACACGTCACTGTCCTGGATGCTAATGATAATGTACCAGTGTTCAGCCAGACCGTCTATAAAGCCAGTCTGCCTGAAAACTCTCCTCTGGATACACTGGTGATCACAGTGAGTGCAACTGATGCAGACGAGGGAATGTATGGTGAAGTTACTTACGGATTTGATCAAGTTTCAGATGAAAATCAGGTTTTCTCTCTAAACCCTAAAACAGGAGAAGTTCAAGTGGTTGGATCTATTGATTATGAAAAAGAATCGTCATATGAAATGCAGATCAGCGCAAAAGATGGTCTGGGACTGGCGTCATATGCAACGTTAATAATTGAAATTACTGATATAAATGACAACGCCCCTGTGATATATCTGAAATCACTCACCAATCCCATACCTGAGAACGTGTCACCTGGTACAGAGGTGGGCATCATTAACGTGCAGGACAGAGACTCTGAGACTAACCGACAGGTCCGCTGCTCCATTCAGCAAAACGCCCCCTTTAAGTTGGTTCCTTCTATTAAAAACTATTATTCTCTGCTGACCACAGGACAACTGGACCGTGAACTAGTGTCTGATTACAACATTACAATCACTGCCACTGACGAGGGCTCTCCACCTCTGTCCTCCTCTAAAACTGTTCAGTTATCTGTAGCAGACATCAACGACAACCCACCGGTGTTTGAGGAACAGTCCTACAGCGCATATGTGGCTGAAAACAACAAACCTGGCTCCACTTTGTGTTCCGTTACTGCTCGAGACCCCGACTGGAGACAAAACGGTACAGTGATTTATTCTCTGTTACCCGGTGAGGTGAACGGTGCCCCGGTGTCCTCCTATCTGTCTGTTAACGGAGACACGGGGGTGATCCACGCTGTGAGGTCGTTTGATTACGAACAGTTCAGGAGTTTTAAAGTCCACGTGATGGCCAGAGACAACGGTTCTCCTCCGCTCAGCAGCAACGTGACCGTCAGCGTGTTCATATCGGATGTGAATGACAACTCTCCTCAGATACTGTACCCCGCCCCGGAGGGCAACTCCTTCATGACCGAGCTGGTCCCCAAAGCTGCGCACGGAGGCTCTCTGGTGTCCAAAGTGATAGCGGTGGACGCGGACTCCGGACAGAACGCCTGGCTGTCCTATCATATAGTCAAATCCACTGATCCGGGACTTTTCTCTATCGGTGTCCACAGCGGAGAGATCAGGACGCAGCGGGACATTTCTGAGTCTGACAGCATGAAACAGAACCTTATTGTGGCAGTGAAAGATAACGGACAGCCCTCTCTCTCTGCCACCTGTTCCATGTATTTACTTATTTCTGATAACTTGGCTGAGGTCCCAGAACTGAAGGATATTTCTTATGACGAAAAGAACTCCAAACTGACCTCATACCTGATCATCGCGCTGGTGTCTGTGTCCACCCTCTTTCTGACCTTCATCATCATCATCCTGGGTGTGAGGTTTTGTCGCAGGAGGAAGCCCAGACTGTTGTTTGATGGAGCAGTCGCCATCCCCAGCGCTTATCTCCCTCCTAATTACGCAGACGTTGACGGCACTGGAACTTTACGCAGCGCTTACAATTATGACGCGTACCTGACAACGGGTTCTAGAACCAGTGACTTTAAGTTCGTGTCATCTTACAATGACAACACACTGCCTGCTGACCAGACTCTGAGGAAAAGTCCATCAGACTTTGCTGATTCGTTTGGAGATTCTGATGTCTCCCCAGAGGTACGAGAAACCGAAAAACACATGTTATGTTTTCTGCCAAACTAAAAAAGTGTTTCGTTAACTTTCCAACCTCAAGTAATGCGTGCAATGACAATATAAATAGTTATCGACAATTATTTTTTCCTGCCTTCCTTTCGTTCTTTCTTAATGAGTACATATTATTGCGGTAACTTGTATCTAATTAGATTTTTCCTGTAGGTTTTCATCGTATGTATGGGCCGGCAGCCTTCCCAATAAACACGTGTTAAATAAATCTCCAAATATCTCATATGCTTATTCATACCTCACAACCTAAAAACGAGTCAATCATAGAAAGGAAGTTAGAACTAACAACAGAGTGAAGTTGTTGTGAAAATAGAGATTTACCCAGTATTGGCAAAAACCCGATAGGCAGTCTTGTACTCTCACATAGAGTACATTTTTGATCATAGCTAATTCTATATACATATAAAACATATAGAAAAGAAAAGAACAATGTGAGGCCTGATGTAGTTCAGCAGCTCAGTCTGATTCCCTCATGTTGGGGCAGGCAGAGACAAAGTGCCCTGTGAGAACGCAACCAGGCTGTGAGCTCTCAGTCTGTACTTTGTTAACATGTTTCTGTGTTTAACATCAGTCACTGTGGTCAGGTAGGTGGCCACAGTGTACTGTCTTTTTAGGGCCAAACAACATTGCATTTTACTTTGTGTGTGTGTTTTTGTTTTCCAATAAGTGAGCTAGTTTTGTTTCTGTTGTGTTATAATTTGGTTGACTCTGATAGTTCTGGTCTCAGGCTGGTCTTGAGGAAGAACACTGCTTGAATTGGTTTGGGACCAAAGCATCAGGACCAGCTGAGTGAGGTGACTTTTGTCTTTGCTCAGCTTTTTGACCGTTTTTGGATTCTCAACAATAATGGAAATTGGCCTAATTCAGCTCTGCAAGCGTTGTTAGTTGTTGTTCTGTGCACCTGCAGGCTGTTTTTACAAAATTCAGTGCGTGCATTTTCAATTGGATGCTTTTCCCATTGGTCAAAGTTTAGGTTTGTTTGTGGGCCACACACTTTGCTTCCATAGAGCAAAATGGGTTCTATGATTGACTGCAGTAATTTGAGCCGAATTGAAATCTGAAAGTGAATTTGTCTTTTGGTTGCATAAAATGCCCTGCGTGCTTTCTCTCTCAGTTCATTGATTGCTGGAGTGAAACTTCCACTGGAACTTATTTTCAGGCCTAAATAATTATAGGCCTCGATTATTGTCAGTTTTTTTTATGTGTACTGAGCCTTTTTGATCTTGAGTGTATGTTTGTATTGTTTGAGCATGTCACGGTAAAGGAGGCGTACATCTGCATTGCTTGGGTCTCTGCGTTTCTGGTTAAATAATTTCCAAAGTTCTTTTCTTTTTTGTTGGCATTCTATATCAAACCAATTGGTCTCTTTTTGTTTTGAGGGCTTGTGGCTGAATTTCTTCAGTTGGGATTTATGAGCTGTAGTCTTAAAGATTTGGTTAATTTTTCTAACTGCCTGTTCTATGCCTTCTTTACTGTCAGCATACCTGGTGTCCAGAAAGTTGTCTAAGTGTTTGAATTTGTTGACTTCTGGTTGCTTTCTGGAACTCTTGTGCACTGTTTGGAGTCCATCTGTATGTTCTTCTGATGTTAAACAGATTACTGGGCTCAGTTTGTGAAGTTAAGTTTCTGTTCTTTTAATGAACACAGTAATTTGGCTGTGATCAGACAGAGGTGTTAGTGGTTTAACTATAAATGAAGTGAGAGAGAAAGGGTCTAAATCTGTTATCATGTAATCTAGTGTACTACTGCCAAGAGGTGAGCAGAAGGTGGGTCTTCTCAAGGAGTCACCTCTAAACCTACCGTTAACAATGTACAGACCGAGGCTTTGACAGAGCTGGAGCAGGTCTCTTCATTCTTGTTTACCTGGGGGTCAGAATTAGGGTGAGGGAGGTTAGTGGTGCTTTGGTAAAAGTTTTGTCCAAATATGTTTGTTACCATTCTCTGAGACTGAGTCTGGACCGGAGCCAGTACGTGCATTGAGGTCCCCACAGATCAGCACATTTCCCTGGGCCTGAAATCTGCAAATCTGGGTGTGGAGATGTGGGAAGATTTCCTCGTTGTAGTAGGGAGAGTCACTGGGAGGAACATGTATTGTACAAAGAAACAAATCTTTTTCTATATATGTGATGCTTTTTGTTATTTTGATCCAAATGTGTGAAGGTTCAGATTTTATTATTGTTATATATTTTGACAGTTCAGATTTGTACCAAATTATAATGCCTCCTGAATCTCTCCCTCTTTTAATTTCTGGGTTTTTACTTGAGGACACAAAGATTTCTTTGTAATTTAGGGGGCAGTGGATGTTGGAATCAGATCTACACCAGGTCTTTTGGAGGATAAGAAGGTCTAAATCTTGTGTGTGTTCTTTGAATTCATGGGTTTTGTTTTTCTGTCCAAACAGAGAAGAGTTGATTCCCTGTATGTTCCACATAGAGATAGTGAAGGATTTCATGGATGTATACAAATAAGTTTTTAAATGAGATAAACTGAGAAGATATGTTGAACTGAACAAGTGAGTTAAATTAAGTATTGTTATTCTGTGTGTGTGTGTGTGAGTGATGATGATGATGTTTGTGTGTGTGTGTGTGTGTGAGATGGCTTACATCAAGATACGTATTTGTCATATTCAGTGATGTTTTATGTGTCCCTGAGTTTGTGACATGCAGTCACATATTGTGCAGCTAAGTCTGCTGCAGGTCCTTCTCCTAATATCATCTGCTGCTTTTCACTGTCATTGAGATCTGTGAAGTTTGTGATTAACAAATTAAATGTCTTAAAGTATTCTACTCTGACATGACTGTGTCTGTCACAATGTAAGAGGAAGTGCATCTCTGTCTCTACCTCACCTGTCGTGCAGTGACCACAGACTCTGTCCTCTGTTGGTAGCCAGGACTTCTTGTGTCTCTCTAAGGCTGAACTGTGGTCACTGAGTCTGTATTTGGTCAGGATCTATCTCTGCTTTGGATCTCTGACAGTAAAGAGATACTCTGCCAGTCTGTATTCATGGTTTAGGGTCAAATAGCAGTTCAGTTTGTTGTGAGTTTTGGTTTGATTGGTCCAGTGTTCCAGATAGGCATCTTTTGTTAATTTAATAATTTGGTTTACTCTGATCAGTGGTTGGAAAGCAGTGCTGGTCTGAGGTTGAACAGTGCTGGGTGTTATTTGATCAGTAAGTCTCAGGACAAGCTGACAGAAGGGACTCTTTTTGGGGTTCAGTTCTTGTGGTTGTAGTGCCTGAAAACTCAGCCTGTCTTGGGGGCTCAGTCTGAGATGTAACCAAAATTCTCTCTCTCTCTCTCTCTCTCTCTCTCTCTCTCTCTCTCTCTCTCTCTATTTGTGAGAGAGTATTTTATTCATGAGGTTTTCCAGTGGGTAAGTCTATCAGGACTAATCTGTGAGAGACACACTCTACAATGGCTGCATGATAACATTTTACTAGGATACTTGGAGTTTTAATTTCAGTCAAATATATTTGCTTATTACATTGTTATAACCAAGCTTTAAAGTTTCAAATTAATTAGTGCAACTAATCTATAATTATGACAATAACAATAACTATTTTCTTACACCCATAACATGTATTGTGTTATGATGGTGCTTAAAATGGTAATCCAATCAATATCATTCCTCTATAATTTCAAGATTATAGTGTACTACTACTACTTTAACTACTACTACTATTACTACTACTAGGCTAATAATAATAATTGTAATAATTGTATTAATAATAGTAATAATAATGGTATATGTACAGTCTGTCATTTCTTCATTACACTCATGGTGTCGCTATTCACCAGTCTACGTGAAACATTTCCACTCCACCCTCTGGTGTATAGACCAATAAAAGGTTAATTTGTCAGTTGCTGTTGGTCCTAGGCTGAAGCCGGAGTAACTGCAGAGTGCTGCTAATTTTCTTCTGACTGAAATGTTTAATCCTTATTGAATTTGTAATCTAAACAAGGACATTTTTTTTTTCTGTAACGAACGCATTGCCATGATGGGGCTCAAACTGAGCTGCGTCGTTTTCTTCCTAATGTTGCAAGCCGTGAATGGGGACGTGAGCTACTCCTTTCAAGAGGAAATGAAGCGCGGATCTCTTATTGGGAATATAGCGAAGGATCTTCACCTGGACTCGAGTAAACTGTCTGCTAGAAATGCTCGTGTTGATGCCGCAGGGAATCGCAAACGTTATTGTGACATCAGTCTCGGTACTGGAGATTTAATTGTGGCCGACAGGATTGACCGAGAGGGGCTTTGTGGAGAAAAGCTGTCGTGTGTAATAAAACGCGATCTTGTACTGGAGAATCCTCTGGAACTGCATCCTTTCAGTCTTCACATTCAAGATATTAATGATAACTCGCCACAATTTAAGGAAGAATCGATCAATATAGAAATTCAAGAGTCGGCAGACAGGGGAGCTCGTTTTGTGATGGAAGAGGCGCACGATGCGGATGTAGGACAAAATTCAGTTCAGCAGTACAGCCTTAAGAAGAACGATAATTTTATTTTGGCTGCTAATGGAAACACAATAGAGCTTGTTCTTGATAAAGAGCTTGATCGTGAAAAGCAAAAAGAGATCAATTTGCTTCTCACAGCTTTAGATGGCGGCTCTCCTCAGAGATCAGGTACTGTAGTCATACACGTCACTGTGCTGGATGCTAATGATAATGTACCAGTGTTCAGCCAGGCCGTTTATAAAGCCAGTCTGCCTGAAAACGCACCTTTGGATACTGTAGTGGTCACAGTGAGCGCAACTGATGCAGACGAGGGAATCAATGGAGATGTGACTTATGAATTTGGACATGTTACTGAAGAAGTGAGGAAAGTTTTTAATATTGACCGTAAAAACGGCAAAATTAAAGTTAATGGTGCGATTGACTTTGAAACTGTTACAACATATGATTTGCGCATTAAAGCAAAGGATGGTTTAGGATTATCGTGTTATACAAAGGTAACCGTTGATGTCACCGATGTCAATGACAACATACCTGTAATCTACGTGAAATCTCTGGCAAATCCAGTACCTGAGAACGTGTCACCTGGTACAGAGGTGGGCATCATTAACGTGCAGGATGCAGATTCTGATAATATCCAACGGGTCCGCTGCTCCATTCAGCAAAACGTCCCCTTTAAGTTGTTTCCTTCTATTAAAAACTATTATTCTCTGGTGACCACAGGACAACTGGACCGCGAACTAGTGTCTGATTACAACATTACAATCACTGCCACTGACGAGGGCTCTCCACCTCTGTCCTCCTCTAAAACTGTTCAGTTATCTGTAGCAGACATCAACGACAACCCGCCGGTGTTTGAGGAACAGTCCTACAGCGCATATGTGACTGAAAACAACAAACCTGGCTCCACTTTGTGTTCCGTTACTGCTCGAGACCCCGACTGGAGACAAAACGGTACAGTGATTTATTCTCTGTTACCCGGTGAGGTGAACGGTGCCCCGGTGTCCTCCTATCTCTCTGTTAACGGAGACACGGGGGTGATCCACGCTGTGAGGTCGTTTGATTATGAACAGTTCAGGAGCTTTAAAGTCCACGTGATGGCCAGAGACAACGGTTCTCCTCCGCTCAGCAGCAACGTGACCGTCAGCGTGTTCATATCGGATGTGAACGACAACTCTCCTCAGATACTGTACCCCGCCCCGGAGGGCAACTCCTTCATGACCGAGCTGGTCCCCAAAGCTGCACACGGAGGCTCTCTGGTGTCCAAAGTGATAGCGGTGGACGCGGACTCCGGACAGAACGCCTGGCTGTCCTATCACATAGTCAAATCCACTGATCCGGGACTTTTCACTATCGGTGTCCACAGCGGAGAGATCAGGACGCAGCGGGACATTTCTGAGTCTGACAGCATGAAACAGAACCTTATTGTGGCAGTGAAAGATAACGGACAGCCCTCTCTCTCTGCCACCTGTTCCATGTATTTACTTATTTCTGATAACTTGGCTGAGGTCCCAGAACTGAAGGATATTTCTTATGACGAGAAGAATTCCAAACTGACCTCTTACCTGATCATCGCGCTGGTGTCTGTGTCCACCTTCTTTCTGACCTTCATCATCATCATCCTGGGTGTGAGGTTTTGTCGCAGGAGGAAGCCCAGACTGTTGTTTGATGGAGCAGTCGCCATCCCCAGCGCTTATCTCCCTCCTAATTACGCAGACGTTGACGGCACTGGAACTTTACGCAGCGCTTACAATTATGACGCGTACCTGACAACGGGTTCTAGAACCAGTGACTTTAAGTTCGTGTCATCTTACAATGACAACACACTGCCTGCTGACCAGACTCTGAGGAAAAGTCCATCAGACTTTGCTGAAGCGTTTGGAGATTGTGATGACTCTCCTGAGGTAGGAACAGATGTCACATATCATTTGACCTATTTGCACCTTAATGAATGATGAATGAGGAAAAGTCCCACTGACTTTGCTGAGGTTTTTGGAGAACTGGAGGGGTCCTCCCAGGTATGAATAGCCTATTGCATCCACTGTTTTTAATAAAAATAAGTTTAATCAAACATGCATTTCTCTCACACGTTACAGTTTTTATTCTTGCATACTGTATAATATCCCACCAACCTTTCTTAAATGTAGTTCTTCTATGTCCATATTACTACGTGTTGTTGTTCTATATGGTCTTGTTTGAAGTATTATTTTTAAAACAATTTTTGAACTGTCTTTCCTAACGCTCAATTTTTTAAATTTCTAAAATTGCTTTGATTTAAACTTTTGTAGCTTTTTATTTTGATTGCTTTTTATTCATTATTTTCTGTCTGGATATGGTTTCATATTTCATGCTTCCAATCTATTGACACAGTTGTGTGCAACTCATAAATATCTCACAACTGCAGTTTCATCCTACAGTGTCATTGTTAAAGACAACTTACTGAATGCCTTTCATATTCACCAACTGGCTTCCTCTGTGCAGTCAATATGTGCTTTATTCAGACAGTGAGCACACCCTCAGATGTTACATGATACTCATTAGTACTGGAAAAAGTCATGACATGTTTCAATTGAGTACATTTCTGGGTTTCACTGGTTATTCAAGTAAATCAGGGAATTCTGGACATGATGCTTTTTCCCCTCACAGTGTAGTAATGCTCCATTGATCAAATGAATTGTGATTAAGTACCAGAGATATTATGCATTGTTCTTTGTGTCCTTTTCTCAAAAGATTCTTTACCTTTTATGCAGTACATTTCGAAGCTTCTGTATGAGCCAAACACTTTGTTGGGGCTAATCATTCACTATGCCTCTGCTGTTGTCGATTTTGTTTAGCCTGCATGAGAGATGAGTGACATTCCTTTTTAAAGGTGCTGTTTCTTGTTTTGTTGTTAATGCATAGTCTTATTTTTTTTTATTACAAATACACCTGCCTGTATTGCCCTGAAATCTTGACTGAAACAAATGTTTTAATAGCAATTCAAAAATAACATCTACATCACTGATCAGCTTGATAGCAACATACAGTGTGCAGTGTAACTAAGTCTTTGTAATCAGCTTCAATATATAGACTGTCAATAATAAATTATGTCTCTCATGCAATCACATGGTCAATGTTGAAGAGGAAATGACATCTGTGGCCATGTTTGTCATCATGTCTTGTTTACAATAGATGACTTTGTTGCTAAATATTTCTGGCTGATGTTTCACTATAGTTCAGGGAAATACGTTATTACGGTACCTAGCAGACTGTTTTATGTATCTCAAGAGTTGGGTGACTGAAAACCTCCTTAGACATGCTATTGTTGTGTAATAGCAGCAGGTGGAAGACACTGCCTGAAGAATGTAGGTCTTTACTTTTAAAGCCAGTCCACTCCCCTTTATAAACATATATGCTAAACTGGCCTCTCTTGTTGTGTTTGATTACTGATCTAATCTGATTTGACCACAGTTTAAGATATAAATGAATCTAGAGAAAAATAAATGAGTTGTTTGTATTATAACTTTAGTTTGTCAGTTTCAGTAGAAGTGGCCGTCCCATGGACATACATCCAGTGCTTGTGCTAACTTAGTCATATGGAGAAGCCTGGGATTTTACAATGAAGGCCCTTTATTACATTGTGACTGTGTATTAGTTCTTGAGAGGATACACACTGTCAGACTATCCTGTGTCTCGTGTGACTTTTTGAAAGCTGATTTCTTTGTTTCCCCATTTCTGATTGGAAAGAAATTGCTGTGAGGTGTAGGCTGGGCCCTTTTTCCTCTTCATCATATGTGGTGTAGTAAGATTAAATAACTGCAGTAACTGTAAATCGCAATGTCATCTGTAGATTGGCAGTGTTATATAACTTTGTAGTTGTATAGAGATGGTAGAGTAGTGAGTCCCCACAGTATGTTTTCTGACTTTTTCATTTCTGCATTGAGTTTTATTTTCTTTGCTAGCACTTCTTTGTCCTAAGATACAGTGGTAATAAAAGTTGTTCCTTAGTCAGAATTTAAACAAATTTTCTGTTTATAAACTTAATGAATGTCTCCTACTCTTTCTGGAACTTGAAAAATTAAACTTTTGTCAGCACAAGTTGAAGCTAATTGTATGGATGTCAGGCCAAGCAGGGGGCAAAGACAGTCCAGATTTCTACTGGACTGAGTTTACAGACTTGGTGATGTCAGCATTTCTAGAGCCTACATATGTGGAGTAAGCTTACATACATTTAAATTATGATGTAGTCAAACAAACCCTTGATTACAACACATGACATTAAAATATTACTGTATCTCAAGATAAGACCGCCACAAGTAAAAAGAATTAAAGCAAAAATCAAATAATCCCACTAATATGTGGTGGAATAATGACAGATCTAATCTATGGGGTGATACTACCTTAATCCTACTGGAGACAATACTGTTCATAATAGCAAACATGTCTACTTCTTGCAGAAATGTCCCTCTGATAAAATGACAGAAATTTAAATCAACACCCCCTTTTTAGAGGATTATCAGATGATTACTATCTATTTACAGATGGGGTGCAATTACAAATGAAGGAAATTATACTAATTATAATGTCCTTGTATCAGACAGACTCATATCCATAGTAATTGTTATTCTGTACTTTATTTTTTCATTAAAATGTATTTAAATGTGCTTACTCTGACAATTTAAAGACAACCTGAACTCATTTACAACACGTGTTTTGTATGTAGCTTGCATACCTGAAAGAAATTGTGGCTTGACAAACTGCATGGTGACTTCAGACCTTGTGAGTCTGTCTTTGATGCATTGAACTAAATGCATAGTAGTACTTGTTGCAACATGGTCTCCTGATTTAGACGGATTGTAGGTGACTGTAGTTGCAAGAGTTGTAAACACCGAAGGAAATTTGCCTTCTGTTTTATTTAGAGGGATAGTGGGCAACGTTGTGTAGGCTACAACCAATTTTAACAGTGTTCCTTTTGTTTGTTTTTTGTAATCAGTGTTATTGTTGAACTTAACTCACGGTGTCGCTATACACCAGCCTTAAAACGGTCTAATTCATTTATCCTTTGTGGACAGACCTTCTTGTACGCCCATTGCGTGGTGTAGATATAGCCACAATCACGCTGAATTGCTGTTGCTATTCGTGTTATGTGGTTGAACTGTCGTTGCGTCGATTCTTTAACGTCTTAAGAAGTCATCCTTGACGATGGATTCAAATAATATCGCGTTTCAGGCGTGCAGCTTCTATTTCCTCCTTCTTTTTTTGCACACCGCATATGGAGACATGAGCTATTCTTTTCCAGAGGAGATGAAACGAGGATCAGTTATCGGAAATATGGCCAAGGATCTCGGGCTGGAGAAAGGCACGCTATCCAACAGAAGAGCCCGTATTGACGCCGATGGGACTGACAAACGTTACTGTGACATAAACCTGAATAACGGAGATCTGATTGTTGCCGACAGGATTGACCGAGAGGGTCTTTGTGGAGAAAAGGCTTCGTGCATCCTAAAATATGAGCTCGTGCTGGAGAATCCACTCGAGCTCCATCGGATTAGTCTTCACATTCAAGATATTAATGATAACTCGCCACAGTTTAACGAGGAATTGGTCAGTATAGAAATTCGAGAGTCGGCAGACAGGGGAGCTCGTTTTGTGATAGAAGAGGCGCACGATGCGGATGTAGGACAAAATTCAGTTCAGCAGTACAGCCTTAAAAAGAATGATAATTTCATTTTGGCTGCTAATGGAAACACAATAGAGCTTGTTCTTGATAAAGAGCTTGATCGTGAAAAGCAAAAAGAGATCAATTTGCTTCTCACAGCTTTAGATGGCGGCTCCCCTCAGAGATCAGGTACTGTAGTCATACACGTCACTGTGCTGGATGCTAATGATAATGTACCAGTGTTCAGCCAGGCCGTTTATAAAGCCAGTCTGCCTGAAAACGCACCTTTGGATACTGTAGTGGTCACAGTGAGCGCAACTGATGCAGACGAGGGAATCAATGGAGATGTGACTTATGACTTTGGACATGTTACTGAAGATGTGAGGAAGATATTTAGTATTGACCGTAAAGTAGGTGAGATACGAGTAATTGGCACCGTTGATTATGAAACTACTACATCATTTGAAATACGCGTTAAAGCAAAAGATGGGTTAGGGCTATCATCTTACGCTAAGGTAATAATTTATATCACTGATGTGAATGACAACGCCCCTGTAGTCAATTTGAAATCACTGACTAATCCCATACCAGAAGACACCGCACCTGGTACAGAGGTGGGCATCATTAACGTGCAGGACAGAGACTCTGAGACTAACCGACAGGTCCGCTGCTCCATTCAGCAAAACGTCCCCTTTAAGTTGGTTCCTTCTATTAAAAACTATTATTCTCTGGTGACCACAGGACAACTGGACCGTGAACTAGTGTCTGATTACAACATTACAATCACTGCCACTGACGAGGGCTCTCCACCTCTGTCCTCCTCTAAAACTGTTCAGTTATCTGTAGCAGACATCAACGACAACCCGCCGGTGTTTGAGGAACAGTCCTACAGCGCATATGTGACTGAAAACAACAAACCTGGCTCCACTTTATGTTCCGTTACTGCTCGAGACCCCGACTGGAGACAAAACGGTACAGTGATTTATTCTCTGTTACCCGGTGAGGTGAACGTTGCCCTGGTGTCCTCCTATCTCTCTGTTAACGGAGACACGGGGGTGATCCACGCTGTGAGGTCGTTTGATTATGAACAGTTCAGGAGTTTTAAAGTCCACGTGATGGCCAGAGACAACGGTTCTCCTCCGCTCAGCAGCAACGTGACCGTCAGCGTGTTCATATCTGATATGAATGACAACTCTCCTCAGATACTGTACCCCGCCCCGGAGGGCAACTCCTTCATGACCGAGCTGGTCCCCAAAGCTGCGCACGGAGGCTCTCTGGTGTCCAAAGTGATAGCGGTGGACGCGGACTCCGGACAGAACGCCTGGCTGTCCTATCATATAGTCAAATCCACTGATCCGGGACTTTTCACTATCGGTGTCCACAGCGGAGAGATCAGGACACAGCGGGACATTTCTGAGTCTGACAGCATGAAACAGAACCTTATTGTGGCAGTGAAAGATAACGGACAGCCCTCTCTCTCTGCCACCTGTTCCATGTATTTACTTATTTCTGATAACTTGGCTGAGGTCCCAGAACTGAAGGATATTTCTTATGATGAGAAGAACTCCAAACTGACCTCATACCTGATCATCGCGCTGGTGTCTGTGTCCACCTTCTTTCTGACCTTCATCATCATCATCCTGGGTGTGAGGTTTTGTCGCAGGAGGAAGCCCAGACTGTTGTTTGATGGAGCAGTCGCCATCCCCAGCGCTTATCTCCCTCCTAATTACGCAGACGTTGACGGCACTGGAACTTTACGCAGCGCTTACAATTATGACGCGTACCTGACAACGGGTTCTAGAACCAGTGACTTTAAGTTCGTGTCATCTTACAATGACAACACACTGCCTGCTGACCAGACTCTGAGGAAAAGTCCATCAGACTTCGCTGAGGCCTTTGGAGAATTGGAGGGGTTGTCAGAGGTATGAATACACATGTCATCAATTGTGTCAAAAGGTTCATAAAAACAATCAATTCAAACATGTTTTCCCCTCAAACATTTAATTTTGAATGAATTGCGTATCTAGTAGTCTGTAATTTCCAAACTCAAAGTATTGTTTACCACTTACTTCGGTTGTAATAATCGCTTGTGGTGCGTAATTGCCCTTTTGTGTCTTTCCGCCTGTCTTTCCATTTCGGTTTGTCTGTCTGAATCAGTTGTTACAAAAGTTTGTTTTAATTCATTTCAGTTTCTTCCACAGCAAGTTTTTTGTTTTTGTTTGTTTCCAAATTCGATTTAATTTCAACCATGCACTTTCATTTTCATACTGTCAATATGTGACATTGGTCTTATTAGTTAGTCATGTTCAGTTTTAGATATGGCATGAGGCTTGTTAGTTTCAATCTTGTCACATATGAATACATCCCTGACGCTTACATTGTATTAGTGTAGCATTGAATTAGTCTTGGAAATCCCATGCTTGTTGTCCAAGTCAGCAGAATAATGTTTCTTTGAGCAAATACATTTTGTATTTTGTATACATTTTGCTGGGGCTGATTATGTATTTGTTGTGTTGTTATTGGTGTTTGGTCACCATAAAATATGTTTATTGTTCATGTGAAGATGTGGCATAGTGACATTAATTTTAAAGAGATTGTTCTCGTGCTGTCATCAGACTTTGTAACTAACATAATATATCATCTCATAACATCTTCAAACTTTCAAATATAACTGCAGGCATTGCTTGAATCAAATTATTATTAACATGTTGCTAAAATGAACCTCTGTACCACTGATCAGCTGGAGCATGAAGGCTGCAATGTGACTGAGTTTCAGTGATGACATTTGAGTGATTTTATATGTGCCAATTACATTTCCTAAGTTTCTCTCAATGCTAAAGAAGACATTCCACACAGTCAGGTGATCTTTGTTTCAGAGGAAATAACGTCTGTGGTCATATATTCTTTCTTTTGTCATTTTTACTATGTGACTTATTTGCTAAAGGTTTCTGGCAGACAGCTCTCTCTCTCTATCTCTCTTTCTCCTCTAAAAACAGACAAAACACATCTAACTTATGCACTTGTGTTTTACTGCATACACCTGCAATATTGTGCCACTTGTTTCAGAAGGAACTTCAAAATGAGATTTGTGACACTCATTCTCGATGGCTTCTGCTCGGTTTACTGTTTCTTGGAGTGTACCTCATTTGTACATTGCTTTGGACAGAAATGTCTGCCAGATGAATGTTGACATTGATCTTACAATTAAGGCCATGAAATTAATGTTATAATTATATCTAGCAGACTGATTTATATACCTTTTAAAAGCTGAATGATTGAAAATCTACATAGACATGCTGCTGTTGCCTAATGCTGGTTTAGCTGGATGGCATCACTTGTAGTATGTGGGTCTTTACATTTGAATCCAATATGCTTTATCAACAGGTGTGTTTGTTTGGGCTTCCTTTTGTATTAGTTTTGTTATGGTTGGTTGCTCTCTGGTCTGATTACTGTGATTATGAAATACAAATGATACAAATGCAGAGAAAATATTAATTGCAGTTTGTCAGTTTGTACTGTAGTGTCTGACATTTCTGCAGTGATTGTGCGAGCTCAATGATACGCTGTGAATGAAAGACCTTTGTTTTATTCATAGCATTATGAATCATATGTGTGTATTTTATCCAATCTTTGTTTTCACTGTGAAGATCCAGGCTTGGTCTTGTGTTGTACACCAATAATACTATTTTCTCACATCGTGACTTGACAGAATATCAGTCACCTTGTTCATCAAAATACAGCCTGAGTTTCATGCAGGTAGTCTAGATAGGTCATGCTGACAGAAGGAGGGACTTTCCCTTCCAGGTAACCCAAATAGTTTTTCTAGTACAGTGGTTTTGGTAACAGCTGTTCTGCCTGATTTCTTTTCAGTGGATTGACTGGGTTTAAAGTGATAGGTTTTAACTACTTGTGTCCAGGCTATGCTGCCAGGTTGTTTTCGTATATTTTTTATAGTAAGTGTTGGATCTAATGCATCTGCTGTTGTCTTGTTGATGCTCATCGACAAACTGTATCCTGTGATGGTAGGAGGGAGTTTGTTTTTATTGTCCTCTCTTCAGAAGAGGGCAAAGGCTGGTTCAGTCCATCTTTAATTGTATGTGGTGTGGTAAGCTGCTGTAATCACCTTAAATCACCATAGTATTTGTAGATCTGCAGTGTTATACAAGTTTGTAGTAGTATACTTAATACATGTGGTCTTTAAGGGTTGTGGCCTTTTTTCTTAAACAAAATACAACACTGAAGTTATCTGCATAAAGTATCTCGCAAAAAAAGACATTCCCTCAGTCTGCTCTTGCATTCAAGACATTTATTGAATCTGCACATCAAATTATCATTTATGTCCCAGCAGACATTCTTTATAGTATGAGTACTTCTTGAATGCAAGAGCACAGTACGCAGGAATTGCCTTTATTACAAGATACTGAGCTCGTCTTTGATGCACACAAAGTTTATATTACAACAAAAGACATAAAACTATGGGTATATCTTCAGACTGCAACGAATAAAGAAAACTCAAAACAGAAATCCAAAAGTCACTGCAACTTATTAGAATATAGACAGAGCCCTGCTGTGAGGAGACTGTACTCTACTTTCAGAGTTTATATGGTGGGTGGATTACTCCCAACTAGAAGAAGAAACAGGATGGAGACTGATATCTTTTCAGCAGTTGTTAGTGTAGTTTCTCCCACAGTTTCATCAACCCCACACCTCTACTACTTTGGTTTCTCTCTGATATGTGACTGAATAAACCAATCAGAAGTTAGGAAGTCCAAATAATGTGATGATAAAACCACAGAGGTACATTCAGTGTATTCGATGTGAATGATATAAGCTGCAGATAAAATATAGAAACATATAAATATGTAAATATTTAACTCGGTAAACATTTAGTACCTCAATGCAACTACATGAATTAGCTTCCCTTTTAAATATTACAGACATCTACCTCCCTTTTTAATCCAACTAGAGACACATGTGCTCAGTATGCTAAACTCGTATGACCATGCAGATGCATAAATCATGATTATGGTGATTACAGACAATTTAACTTTACTACTTTGAAAAGCAGAAGAAAAAAAATATCCAAGCTCAAAGATTTACTAGTCAACAGAAATATCTGAACATATTTTATTTTATTTTATTTTATCATCATAGGATACAATCAGACACTAACAAAAGACAGCAATAGGTGTAAGAGATCCAACAGTTCAATAGGATATAAACAATATACCATGCTGGTTTTGGCTAAACATTTTAGGCCCGGTATGTCCAGTGTGAAAACACTCATGCAGAACAGCAGGTTAACATTACATCCTGAAGGGGAAAAAATGCACAGATACTGGGATCACTACACACAGGAAATATCGCCCCTGCTACCATTATTCATCTAGATTAAGTCTATGCTGCGATGTTTTGGTGAACATGAGGCAAGGTGACTGATTGATCCAGTGTGAGGAAAGCATGTCTGCAGCACAGAACCAAGACTGAATCCTCACAGTAACAAAATGTAAGATCAAAAACATTTTAGGCATAATTTTATGAATGCAAAAGAGGACATTCATAGTAAATTCATAGCCAGGACCTTGATACCAGTCTGCATGTTATGCATGCTGTAAGACTTGTTTGTTGGTGTTCCTAGTTTCCTGGTTGGATAACTGCATTTGCACATATTGCTTATACAGTATAGTAGTTGTAGTGTCTGTTTCATATACAGAAAAACAGTAGTTATACCCAGGCTACAGCTAATTTGAAGTGTTCCTTTTATTTTTTTTCTATCAGTGTTTTTGTTTAACCTAACTCACGGTGGCGCTATACACCAGCAAGATGTTGGAAATCCTCTGTCCTTTGGTGTGGACGCACATCCTTGTGCTCTTGTGTCTAGATAAGGACAGTCACCACGGGATTGCAGTTGCTATTCCTGTTATGTGGTTGAACTGTCTTTATTCGCGTTATTCTTCAACCTGTTAGGAACTCATAGGAAGTCATCGTCGATGATGGATTCGAAAATAATCTTGTTTCAAACGTGTGGGTTTCATTTCCTCCTCCTTTTTTTGCACGCCGCATATGGAGACATGAGCTATTCTTTTCCAGAGGAGATGAAACGAGGATCAGTTATCGGAAATATGGCCAAGGATCTCGGGCTGGAGAAAGGCACGCTATCCAACAGAAGAGCCCGCATTGACGCCGATGGGACTGACAAACGTTACTGTGACATAAACCTGAATAACGGAGATCTGATTGTTGCCGACAGGATTGACCGAGAGGGTCTTTGTGGAGAAAAGGCTTCGTGCATCCTAAAATATGAGCTCGTGCTGGAGAATCCACTCGAGCTCCATCGGATTAGTCTTCACATTCAAGATATTAATGATAACTCGCCACAGTTTAAGGAAGAATCGATCAATATAGAAATTCGAGAGTCGGCAGACAGGGGAGCTCGTTTTGTGATAGAAGAGGCGCACGATGCGGATGTAGGACAAAATTCAGTTCAGCAGTACAGCCTTAAAAAGAATGATAATTTCATTTTGGCTGCTAATGGAAACACAATAGAGCTTGTTCTTGATAAAGAGCTTGATCGTGAAAAGCAAAAAGAGATCAATTTGCTTCTCAGAGCTTTAGATGGTGGCTCCCCTCAGAGATCAGGTACTGTAGTCATTCACGTCACTGTGCTGGATGCTAATGATAATGTACCAGTGTTCAGCCAGGCCGTTTATAAAGCCAGTCTGCCTGAAAACGCACCTTTGGATACTGTAGTGGTCACAGTGAGCGCAACTGATGCAGACGAGGGAATCAATGGAGATGTGACTTATGAATTTGGACATGTTACTGAAGATGTGAGGAAGATATTTAGTATTGACCGTAAAGTAGGTGAGATACGAGTAATTGGCACCGTTGATTATGAAACTACCACATCATTTGAAATACGCGTTAAAGCAAAAGATGGGTTAGGGCTATCATCTTACGCTAAGGTAATAATTTCTATCACTGATGTGAATGACAACGCCCCTGTAGTCAATTTGAAATCACTGACTAATCCCATACCAGAAGACACCGCACCTGGTACAGAGGTGGGCATCATTAACGTGCAGGACAGAGACTCTGAGACTAACCGACAGGTCCGCTGCTCCATTCAGCAAAACGCCCCCTTTAAGTTGGTTCCTTCTATTAAAAACTATTATTCTCTGGTGACCACAGGACAACTGGACCGCGAACTAGTGTCTGATTACAACATTACAATCACTGCCACTGACGAGGGCTCTCCACCTCTGTCCTCCTCTAAAACTGTTCAGTTATCTGTAGCAGACATCAACGACAACCCGCCGGTGTTCGAGGAACAGTCCTACAGCGCATATGTGGCTGAAAACAACAAACCTGGCTCCACTTTGTGTTCCGTTACTGCTCGAGACCCCGACTGGAGACAAAACGGTACAGTGATTTATTCTCTGTTACCCGGTGAGGTGAACGGTGCCCCGGTGTCCTCCTATCTCTCTGTTAACGGAGACACGGGGGTGATCCACGCTGTGAGGTCGTTTGATTATGAACAGTTCAGGAGTTTTAAAGTCCACGTGATGGCCAGAGACAACGGTTCTCCTCCGCTCAGCAGCAACGTGACCGTCAGCGTGTTCATATCTGATGTGAATGACAACTCTCCTCAGATACTGTACCCCGCCCCGGAGGGCAACTCCTTCATGACCGAGCTGGTCCCCAAAGCTGCGCACGGAGGCTCTCTGGTGTCCAAAGTGATAGCGGTGGACGCGGACTCCGGACAGAACGCCTGGCTGTCCTATCATATAGTCAAATCCACTGATCCGGGACTTTTCACTATCGGTGTCCACAGCGGAGAGATCAGGACGCAGCGGGACATTTCTGAGTCTGACAGCATGAAACAGAACCTTATTGTGGCAGTGAAAGATAACGGACAGCCCTCTCTCTCTGCCACCTGTTCCATGTATTTACTTATTTCTGATAACTTGGCTGAGGTCCCAGAGCTGAAGGATATTTCTTATGATGAGAAGAATTCCAAACTGACCTCTTACCTGATCATCGCGCTGGTGTCTGTGTCCACCTTCTTTCTGACCTTCATCATCATCATCCTGGGTGTGAGGTTTTGTCGCAGGAGGAAGCCCAGACTGTTGTTTGATGGAGCAGTCGCCATCCCCAGCGCTTATCTCCCTCCTAATTACGCAGACGTTGACGGCACTGGAACTTTACGCAGCGCTTACAATTATGACGCGTACCTGACAACGGGTTCTAGAACCAGTGACTTTAAGTTCGTGTCATCTTACAATGACAACACACTGCCTGCTGACCAGACTCTGAGGAAAAGTCCATCAGACTTTGTTGATGTTTTTGGGGACTGTAATGGCTCTCCTGAGGTAGGCACATGTTCCAAATCATCTGTCCCAGATGTGTAAAACGTCTAACACACACACACACACACACACACATACACACACACACACACGTGTCTCTGTTCGTTCATGTGAGTGGTCCTTGTTATATCCATCTGTTGTCAGCCAGGAGCATATCTTTGACTGTTGGCTCATTTCTCTGTCCTTGGTGCTGAACTCTCAGATTTTTAGGCCCCTTGACCTCTGTCTTCTATTCTTTTGTCACTTTTATATCTTGCTGAGTTTCATTTCTTTAGATGGGCTTTGATATAAAAGGTTTGTTTTAAATGTTACACAAAATGCTGTGTATCTTCAGAGCTCCACCTTCTATATGACTGTAGTTGCCTCCAATACTGCACTTTCACTGGTCCTTACTTTGGGGTTTGTTTAATGTCATGCAACAGTGTATGGTATTTAAACATGCATTTAAATGTGGTCATTTGACAGTGTGCTCAACAGTAATCTATTTCATATTGCCAGATTCTTTGATGTATTATTAATCTCTCACATATCAATCTTGCATATTTGTCACAAACCAGAGAAAAAAAAAACTTATCAGTTCAGCTGCAGCTGTTTCAGCTTTACAATGGTAGATTTGACCTCAGTCACATGCAGGGGAAGCAACACTCACTGCTCCATAATAGTGTATGAATAATATGTTACTCTTCATTCAGAGTTTGCTTTATGTGCATATATTGATGGAAGAGTATATACTCTCAGAACTACGTATGATAATGAGGGATATTATGTAGGCCTACATTTTATTGCACATGTCCATGTGAGTAATATACAGTACAGTAAGATGATTTTGTTTAGTTATTACACAGAAATTGTTTGTAGACCTCACATGACTGATGTAACTGTGTGAATGTGATGGCGTGTGGAGAGAAACTGTTCTTGTGTTGGTTGTTTGGATGTAGAGTGCTCTGTAGCACATACCAGAGGGAAGAAGTTGAATCAAGTAATGCCCAGGATGTGAGGTGGCTTCAATGGTTTTCCCTGGTGTACAAGTCCTGGAAGCTGGACATTTGGCATGACATTTTCTGAAGACTTAACTGTCTGCTCAAGCCTGCTCCTGTCCCGTTTGGACACAGACCAGACTGTGATTAATGTGCAGAGAAGAAGCTCAGTGATTGCAGCTGTAGATGTGGATCAGAAGCTAAACTTCCTCAGCAGCACAGGAAGTAACTTCCTGCAGGGCCTTTTATGTAGTCTATGTGGCAGACCCTCCTCAGTTCCTGGGAGAGTGTAGATCTTGGAGGTTTATATGGACAACATGTTGCTGTTGAGCATGGTGAGCTGGGGGAGTGTGTGTGTGTGTGTGTGTTGGGCTTCCCATGACATCCTCTGCCATCTCCACAGTTACAGTATGAGTTCAGCTCTGCATCTGTGTAATGCAATACATAAGAGCACCACAAACTATAGTCTGAAAAATTGAGTTAAATCATTGCATTACAAGGATTAATCATCTCTGAGAATATCAACAAAAAAAGCATTGTAACATTTACAAAGGTACAACTGATTGCAAAGGTATTGTGTAGGATTGCATTACATTGTCCAGGTGTTGCTTTTTGCTGTGTCCATCCCCTGTTGCTTCAAACATGAATGTATCATCTTGTATAATATAAATTCAAATTGAATGCATGTGTCTCATAGCATATACTGTCCCCCCTGTTGTAATTATCATCCCAGTCTCTTGGTGACGCTCTTTTATAATGTCTGACTCATGGATGCTATGGCGTGTCTCACTTTATCTGTGTCAGTGGAACTGGAGCATTGGGTTAGAGCCGAGGGCTGTGTAGGCATGCGTGTTTGTGTATGTGTGGGTGTGTATGAGGGAGAGAAGGAGAGAGATGCTGTGTGTTTCAGAGAGAGAGAGAGAGAGAGAGAGAAGTGAAATGGGCATAGAGAGAGAGGAATCCAAGCTGACAGATTCCCTAATAGAGCATGATTAACTCAGTATAGAGAAGCAGGGAACCGTTGGGTTACAGCAGCATTTTCAGTTCAATTTTTGGATGTATGTGTTTAGGATTTAGCTATAATGTCGACAGTACATGTGTTTTTGAAAGCATGTTTAATAATGGACCAGCGAGTAAACTTAAAATGGTGGCTGCATATTTTACTGTTCAGCCTCCTTTTTGGCGTTTCGTTTGGAGAAGTACGTTACGTCCTTCCAGAGGAGATGCAGCGGGGCTCGGTTATCGGGAATGTTGCGCGGGATCTGGGTCTGGGAGTGACGGAGCTTGCAGCTCGTCGAGCCCGTGTTGTTGCGGAAGGAACCAGCCAGCTGTGTGAACTGAACACTGCGTCAGGCAATCTTTTGATCAGCCAACGGATAGATCGAGAGGAGCTCTGCGCGCAAGCCAGTGTCTGCATCCTACAGTATCAGCTCTTACTTGAAGATCCCCTTCAAGCATACAGCTTAGTTTTGGATGTTGCAGATATAAACGACAACAGCCCAGTGTTCGCTGCAGGGGAGATCAAACTAGATTTAGTCGAATCCACAGTTCTGGGGAGGCGCTTTCCGTTGGAGAGCGCGCATGACCCCGATTTGGGAACCAACGCAGTCCGTGAATATAAACTGAGCCCGAATGATCACTTTGCACTGGAAATTAGTACTCAAATAAACGGCAATGCATATCCGGAACTAGTTCTTAAAAGGGCCTTGGACCGAGAGGCACAAGCTGAACATGTACTGAAAATCAGTGGAATTGATGGGGGGAATCCAGTCAGATCAGGAACTGCTTCTATCTATATCCGTGTTTTGGACGCCAATGATAATGTCCCAGTTTTTAGCCAACGGGTTTACAAAGCCTCTGTGCCAGAGAACTCGGCCATAGGGACTGTCATAGCAACGCTGAATGCCACGGACTCAGATGAAGGTGTTTATGGAGAGATAACATACTCGTTCAGTCACCTGTCAGACAAGATGGGAGGAGTTATTGAAATTAACCCTCTGAGTGGAGAAGTTCGGCTGGCGGGTCTGATCGACTATGAAGAGGACAGTTCGCACGAGCTGGATGTTCAGGCTAAAGACGGGGGTGGTCAAGCCTCTCACTGTAAACTCATAATTGACGTAATTGACGTAAATGACAATAAACCTGTGATAGAGGTAAAGTCAGCCTCTGCTAACGTGGCTGAAGACTCTAAACCAGGAACTATGGTTGCTCTGATTAATGTGTATGACCTGGACACTGGGAGCAGTGGGCGCGTGACTTGTACAATCTCAGACAATGTCCCTTTTAAATTTGTATCAGAGGTCAAAAACTATTACATGTTAGTGACTGACGGAATACTAGACAGAGAACTTCAACCAGCGTATAACATCACAGTTACTGCCACTGATGCGGGCTCTCCCTCACTCTCTAGTGTCAAAGTTTTAACGATCGTGGTTAATGATATAAATGATAACCCCCCGACTTTTACGCAGAGCGTGTACAATGTCAACATCTTGGAAAACCAGCCCGTTGGCACGTTTGTGGTGAAATTGAAAGCAGAGGACGTTGACGACGGACCTCGTGCTAAAATACTGTACCAAATATCAAGGGACACAAACTCAGAAGTGTCCTCCTTCCTTACCATCAACTCAGAAACAGGGGAGCTCTTCACATCACGCCTCTTTGATTACGAACAGTCAGTTCACTTCCAAATTAAGGTGACAGCTCGAGATGGAGGCGACCCTCCACTCTCCACCACCTGCACTGTAAACGTTTTTATTAAGGACCAAAATGACAATGCACCACTTGTCCTATATCCTGTCCAAACCACCGGGTTCACTGCTGAAGATATGGTGCCAGTTGAAGCGCCTAGAGGTTACCTGGTCACTAAGGTGGTAGCTGTGGACGCCGACTCTGGCCATAACGCCTGGCTTTCCTACAGAATAATCACAGCAACGCAGCCTAACCTGTTTACAGTCGGTCTGCACACAGGAGAAATCAGAACTGTGCGAGCATTCATGGAGGACGATGAACCGAAACAAACTGTTGTCGTTTTAGTAACGGATAACGGGCCCGAAACTCTCTCCGCCACTGTTACAGTCAGCATAGTAATTGGTGACGGGCTGCCTGTTTTAAACGAACTCTTTGAGTTTGCAGATGAATCGCAGGACAGCGATAACTTAACGCTCTATTTGATTATCGCTCTGACAGCCGTTTCCTCTCTTTTCATCCTTTTAATCAGTGGAGTATTTTACTTTAAGCTCTGCCGGCGTGGTTATGTTTACCGTTCAACCACCGCTAGTCTCCCCGTTTTCCCCACGGCATACTGCCCCCCTAGCTTTACAGATTTAAGCCGTTGTGGGACCCTGCTGAAAGATGAGCGGTATGATTCCTTCTTGACCACCGGGTCGTGGAGAGGCGATTTTCGTTTCGGCTCAAACACAGATACTGACACACTAAAGCAAAGAAGTGCAGCCTACCAAAAAAACACCCTAAGGCGCGCCAGTACAGACAGAGCTAGTCTGAAGGTGAGGGCAGGCGCACCGCATCCGTGTTATGGTCAAATGAGAGTCAGTCATAACATATTGTAAATATGACTTTCAAATGTGTTACACTTGCATTCATTTTCCTCATGGTTGTATAGGATTACTAAAAAAATACGTATTGTGGTTTTGTATTTTTAAAACGTGAAGTATTTGGCATGAAGATGTTGTCAATCAATCAATATGTTTTGTAATGTTCTTGGAGTTTAGCATATAACCTCAACCCACAACCTGACCCTGAACATAGACGGCAATCTTAACCTTGTAGATAGTCTATCTCCTGGAATATTTTTGAAAATAGTATCATAGTAGCATAAATAAAGTAATTATTCTATCTATATCTGTTTTCTTTTCTGTTTTTTTTTGTTTGTTTTTATCAAAGACTGAGAAAGTTTGCAGCAGACAGGTGTTTGTCCCCAAACAGGACATAGTGTTTATGAACAACAGAAGTATGATTAAATTGCATTCCCTTAAAAGCTCAAACATAAATGTTGGATTATGAGCTGGGGAGAGGGATATAACCTGTTAAATCATTACATATGGTATGATTTCCTGCGTTTAAAATGCATGGTAGACCTTTCTGATCTTCTGAGAGTGATACAGCTGAGGAAATGTAGAGCGATTTATCTTTGATGATATATTTATCTTTGCCTCTGTTTCTGCTTTTGTGTATAACTGCCTTCAAACTTTCATGTATTGTCCATTTTTTTCTGCAGCCAAGTTTTGATAATGCTATATTATGTTTTCACAAAATAACACAAATATTTTGTTGTGTGATAGAGCCATAATAAAAGCTTTGCACTTCATGCTATGAATTGAACAATATGTAAACAGACTGTGACTGTACACTTATGAAAAATAAACTTGAAGAGAAGATTGTGTTTTACTTCTCCATTTGCACAGAACTTGTAAAGGACATTAGTGAAGGATATTTATAACAGAAACCAAAACTGACCATCATCATAACAAAAATTCAAAGCAACTGTGAAAAACTTGCACCCTGATTAACACTTGCATGCATTTTTGTGCAGTACAACATGCCAAGTATTTGCAACATAATCAACATAAGATAAGATAAGATAAGATAAGCCTTTATTGTCCCACAGTGGGGACATTTTTAGCGTTGCAGCAGCCAGCAAAAGTGTCATATATAGAAATACAATAAAATAAATAGAAAAATAGTCCTATACACAGTATAGACAGAAATAAATAATAGAGTGACTGAGTGCAGTTGTAAGTATGAACAAATAGATAAGATAAAAATATTGCACATATATAATATACATGTATATGAAAAATATTTCACAGCAACATATGAAGTAGATAACATCATGAATACAATATATGTATGAAGATAATGCACAGCAGTAGATGAAGTATAGTAGTGAATAGTCTGCACACTGACAGTCAAGTGTAGATTACCGGGATTTGTACTGATTATAGAGTCTGACAGCAGCAGGCAGGAAGGACCTACGGTACCTCTCCTTCAGACACTGCGAGTGGAGCAGCCGGTCGCTGAAGGAGCTGCCCAGTGCTGATAGAGTGACATGTAGGGGGTGGGAAGTGTTCTCCAGTAGTGATGATAGCTTGATACCTCTAGATCTAGATACTTGGCCTCAAATGTGGATGTTGCAATGTTTTAATGTACTTAAAAGTCATACACAATGAATGCAAAACAATATGTGTAGATATTGGCAGATTGTTTTAAAACAAAATGTACCATAATTTTGCAGTTAATTTGAAATATTCAGTTTGATAATTGCCCTGAGTGCATCAATTTTATTGTACAAAGTGAGAGACTTTGCATTTGAATCTGTAGACATGAGAAAGTAAGTAGTTTAATGCTTAAATACCAGCGCTACTAAAACAATGCTTAATATTATTTAAGAAGATGATGAAAGGTTTTGATGATTATGATATGATGATTATTTAAAAGTTCAGCTGCGCTCTTCCAAAGTGCTGCCACTACTGCTAATAATAAAACATAAATAGAAATAGTAATAGTGGGTTTCTTTCTTTTTGTTTTTTGAGATCAACTCTCAGACTCTTCTGAGACCTCTTTAGCATCAAGGCACACAAAGTGCAAACGCAAAGCACATTTAAAGTCATCTAAACAACAGAAAACAAATGTTTTTTATATGTAGCTATGAATGAAAGTACCGTAGTTTGGTGCTGCACTTGGGTCAGTGGTTAGAGTCTTATACAACACTTAAATGATGATGTGTGTGTGTGTGTTTTCCTGCCTTGCTACTGACTGAGTCATGGTGGTGAAGCAGAGAGGTTTTGTCATCAAAAGAAATCCCACGTGGATTCATGTGTGTTCCTGTTTGTGTTATAGCTGTAGGCTCATCTGTGCTCCTAATTTCAGCCATGAAAGGAGGAGAAAAAACAAGCAGTGCTATTATCTGGGACACAAGAACACTGTTTTAAGCAGTGTGGTTGACAATACTGGAGAATGATAGAAAAGTATGTCAATTTAACAGCATGGCTGATTTTAATTAACACAAGCATCACAGAGTTTTCAGCATTTTTGAACACTGAGGGTAGTTCAATTTTATAGAAACATCTTGTGCAGAGTAGGAAAAGAAATCTTGGAAAAGCGCTGACACATTATGTATGTAATTCAAGGAGTGGGAATTTTCTAGCAGCACCTTTAATCTGCAGTTCTGTGTATTTTTTAATAACACGGAGACAGTATCTTTCACTAGGTAAATGTGTAGACATTTCTTTTTCTTGTCACTTTGTTAAATTCGATTATATGTCGTCACCCAGGTAGATGATTCTTGCACAGCATTCTACTTTGGTTGTAATGTGATAAGCTGTCTTTGAACTTGAAAATGTGATTTTACATGAGTTGATCATTCATTTATGACACTGTTTTGAATAATAACATCACAGGGTGAGGGTTGTTAAGTTAGGCTGGTTAAAGAATACAGGAAGCATAGTGTACTGTAGGTTAAGTGCTCAGAAAGAGACGAACTTTGAGCCTGAAAGTTACCTGAAACGTTATTTAATCCCTGGTTAAATTAGAGGTGAGAGCTGTCTTGGCAACAATCCAGCACACCTAAGGTACCTGCTTTAACTTACAGTCAAAGTTAATGAAGGCTCTAATTAAAAGACACAGCTCCATTTTTGTTTTAATAACAGTGCTCTGGAGTGAGCAGGACATGTAGCAGAACAGAACAGAGATGAGCAGGTTGAATATTTAGCTTGGTTGACAATGTCTTATTTTTATTTACCAAAAAATAGCAAATAGACTGTTTTATGCAGCTGATGAACTTGGGCATCTATCTAGAGACTATTTGTTAGATCAAGGCCACAGTTTGAGTGTATCTTGGTTAAAGCAGCCCCTGGGAGTTCTCCTATAGCACTTTATTTAGGGCAGTTACAAAACATCACAGTGTCTATGTCACAACATCAAACCATTATGTAATTCATTTTTTCACTATGAATGTATGATTCATATGAATGTAGAAGCATGTGACAAGATGTGATCAATACTAACTGTTTTCTTTTTTCTCCTTTCTTTTCTCTGTGCACTCCTTGAATGAACTTCCATTATGATCCAAAAGGTAAGATAATTTTCATTTTCCTTTCTCTTTGAATCTCACGCAGTACACCACTTTACTTTTTATTACTCTGTTATGTTAGTATTACAACCTCATCAACACCATACTCAACTCCCACAGTCAGTATGGGACACAGTTGACCCAGAATGAGTCTCTATCTATCTCTTTTCTTTACTCGATCTCTTTTCCTCTGTATCTCTTTTCACCATACACAAACTGTATCGAACACACCCAACATTATGAATGTTTGAAAGACACATATCTTCTCAAATGCTGCTTTCAAAGTCGAATTCATGCAAGACTGACATTTTAGCTTGCAGTCTTGTAACACAGGCAGCTGCATCGCTCATATTTGTGTGTGGTATGTGCTTCTACCCTGGGCTTTAACTGCATGAATATTAATAATCCTGGCTGCTGCTGTGCAGTCATTACCTGAATAATGCACAATCATGATGTGCAGAATGTTACACTCTGCGGCAGTGCATGCTAATATTATGTGTGAACAGGGGGACGTGACCCATTTAATATATGCATTCCTGTGCAGACATCATGTTTTAGCTACACAGAGAAGGAATACGCTGCTGTGAAATTTAAAATTCAATATTCGTTCATGCTTGTAGATGAGTGTTGCAGTAGTTCCATACTAGTTGTTAATTCCACTGCTCAAATGTAGGTCACTGGATTTATCAGTCAGATTGGATCAGGAGAGTAGAGATTATCTCTCTATCTCTCTATCTATATATCTATCTATCGGTCTATCTCTCTGTCTGTCTCTCTCTCTCTCTCCCTCCATCTATCCCTCTATCTATCTGTCTATAGTCAGATGACTCAGTACTGTTTTACTTTATGTGTGTGTATATGTCCACAATTTGTTCGTAGCATTGTTTAAAACATTATTCAGTTAGCTGTTACATTGTAAAGGACCTGGAGGGAAGTGTTGTGTTACAAAGTATTCCCAGGCTCACATGTATTTTTAGTTAATTGATAACTAAACGTGGTGACAATGGCCAGTTCACTGTGTAATTAGATACTGAGAAAATATAAAAATGATTCAAGAATTGTATTAATATTCATTCTAAAATAGTGGCGTTTTAGACTTTTATTCTTCACTGGATGTTGATGTTGTGGATCTGCAACATTAAGGTTGAGCAGGAAGGGCTTATAAAGTTGGGATGCATTAGATTATTGGTCAATACATACCGGTGATGATGTTGTTTTACTTAGTCACTGTTGGTGGTGCTGTTGCCTAAGCAGACTATTTGTCTAGCAGCAACCTTACCACAAGTCACCGCCCGTCTTCGAGGGAAATAGGCGATGGTTGTGTGCAGATATACTCACTAAGGCTCCACTATGGATGGTGGCATTGTATGGATTTAACTAACTATAACATACGGTCCATATTGTGAGCGAGATACATACGAGGCCTCTCTCCCTATACGGATAACTGTGTGTTTTTGGATCTGATTTTCATGGGAAGAAATGGATATTCTGAAGAGCAAAAGGGCTTCATTGGATTGGAGAGTCTCCATTTTGCTTTTCTGCCTTGTTGCTGCGATTAACGGACAGATTCGTTATTCTATACCAGAAGAGATGAGGAAAGGGCTGTTTGTCGGAGACGTTGCAAAAGACCTGGGCTTGGATGTTAAAAGGTTGGTTTCTGGTCGGGCTCGACTTGTTTTAGATGATGAAAACCAATATGTCGCACTGAACCAGAACAAAGGGCATATCGTTGTCAGTGAAAGAATTGACAGAGAAAAATTATGCGCCAAGAAATCACCGTGTAGCTTTAGTCTAGAAATTGTCCTCGAAGATCCACTTGAATTGTTTTCCATTACCATCGAAATACAAGATGTAAACGATCATGCTCCTGCTTTCCCCAAAAAGGAAATTAATTTAGAAATAAGCGAATCGACGCCCACAGGAACAGTATTTTTGCTTGATAGTGCAGCTGATCCTGACGTAGGAATAAATTCACTGCAAAGTTACTCTTTAAAGGCAAATCCTCATTTTGTTCTCAAACAACACACTCGGGGAGATGGGAGTAAATATGCTGAAATGGTGCTTCAGAGCGGTTTGGACCGCGAGAAGCAGAGCGAGCACACGCTCATTTTAACGGCTGTAGACGGTGGGGAACCGCAGAGGTCTGGGACAGTAAGGGTACATGTATCTGTTCTGGACGCAAACGACAACGCACCCGTTTTTACGCAGTCAGTATACAAAGCATCCGTCTTGGAAAATGTTTTGCGAGGCACAGTTATTGCTAGAGTCAGTGCCGTAGATGCGGACCAAGGTTACAATGGTAACGTTACATATTCTTTCACCCACTTAGAGGAGGATTCATCCTGTCCTTTCGAAATAAATTCTTACACGGGAGAGGTTAAACTCACCGGTGACATCGATTACGAGGTTTCTCCAAATTACGAAATAAACCTTCAAGCAAAAGATCCATGGGGTGTAGTGGGCGCCAGCAAATTAATAATTGAGATAGCAGATATGAATGATAACAGTCCGATAATCACAATGGCTTCATATTCGGGTAAAATTTCAGAGGATTCTACTCCTGGCACAGTTGTGGCGTTGGTTAGTGTCCAAGATAAAGATTCCGGTAAAAATGGACAGGTTCATTTAAATATAGAGGAAAATCTCCCGTTCAAAATAAAATCGTCTCTCAGAAACTATTACACACTGGTCACGGAGCAAAGTCTCGACCGAGAAAAGCGCTCCAAGTACAACATTACTCTCACTGCCACAGATGAGGGCTCGCCTGCCTTATCAAGTAGAAAAACTGTCGTTTTAGACGTTACTGATATTAATGACAACGCACCAGCGTTCAGCCAAAGTGTTTACAGCAGTCAGGTAATGGAGAACAATTCTCCTGGTGTCGCTCTGTTGCAGATCCACGCCACTGATCCAGATCAGGGTCAGAATGCACGCATATCATATTTTCTTATTGACAGCGAGGTTAATGGAAATCCGGTCTCTGCATATTTCTCAATTAATACAGAGAGTGGAGTCCTTCAGTCTTTGCATTCATTTGACTATGAACAAGTCAAAGAGTACAAAATACGAGTTAAAGCGCAGGATGGAGGCTCTCCTCCACTCAGTAGCAATGTGACTGTGAAAATAATGATCCAGGACCAGAACGACAACCCCCCTCAGGTTCTGTACCCAGTGCAGACTGGTGGCTCTCTGGTGGCTGAAATGGTGCCTCGTTCAGCTGATGTGGGCTACCTGGTCACTAAAGTGGTGGCTGTTGATGTGGACTCTGGACAGAATGCCTGGCTCTCCTATAAACTGCAGAAAGCCACAGACAGGGCGCTGTTTGAAGTGGGCTTACAGAATGGAGAAATAAGAACTATCCGCCAAGTCACTGATAAAGATGCTGTGAAACAAAGACTGACTGTTATAGTGGAGGACAACGGGCAGCCCTCTCGTTCAGCTACAGTCATTGTTAACGTGGCGGTGGCGGACAGCTTCCCTGAAGTGCTGTCGGAGTTCACTGACTTTACACACGACAAGGAGTACAACGACAACCTGACTTTTTACTTAGTGCTGGCTTTGGCTGTAGTTTCCTTCCTCTTCATCACGTGTTTAGTGGTTATTATATCAGTGAAGATCTACAGATGGAGACAGTCTCGCGTCCTGTATCACTCCAATCTCCCTGTGATTCCATATTATCCACCTCGTTACTCAGACACTTTGGGGACAGGGACTCTGCAACACGTGTACAACTACGAGGTGTGCAGGACGACTGACTCCAGAAAGAGTGACATCAAGTATATGCAACCGATGAGTCAAAGTTTGGTTAGTGTGGATGGAGCTGGAACTGAACCTCTGCAGAATGGAGAGCAGTCATCAGCAGTATCTCACATGTCTACTCTGGTAAGTTAGTCTGTGGACTTTATGCAAATCATACCAGCTCTTACATCTGTGAGCATAATAAAATGTTGATAGAAGTTTCACGTTCATATTTTTGTATTGATGATATTAACTGAAGGTGGAATGGTGTGTTTATAGACAGACGGTCTGTTCTGCGGCTATTTCACTGTCCATGGTGCTGAAGTGCTGCTTTTCACTGAGATACTGTTGTTATTTGAGGTCGTTGGGTTGGATTGACTTTGAAGAGACCCTGGTTGAATTTAATTTTACAATTCGGTGACTTATAATGATGATGATGATAATAATGAAGATGATGATGATGATGAAGTCAGTAGAAGGCTAATATTTTGCGAGTGTGAAGCATTTCAGAGCATATTGGAGGTTGGTAAATAATGTTTTTACTACCGATTCCTTGCTAACTGTTATTTTGTCAGTGCACTGTTCATATAGGGCAAGACTGTCTTTATTTACATTTTAATTTTTTTTTTCTTCAATAGGCTTTGTTTTTGTTTATTTTTTATACAGACAACGGCACCGTTATAGGACATATCACGCTAATTTCGAAGTCTGACTCTGCCATGAAATATACAATATTAAAATCATGTTAAGTACCAACACAACAAACTACTGATCACCAGTGTCCATTTCGTATTATCTCTATCTCTCTTTTTTTAACCAGGCAGAGGTTGATCGTCTCACACATTTATCTTTTTGCCAGCAGAAAATAGAGCTTTGAATTCTAAACATTAGTTAGATTTTTACTGGCAACAAACGAGAGTCTTTTCTCTATATTGATCCATTTCTTTCCTCATTTCCTGAAGAAAATATTACATTAGAATGAGCAATCATTAACGTATTTTTATTGCCAAATATGCCGTTACTATGGAGAATATCACCCGAAACACCAATCTCGTGGAGTTGGATGTCTGCTTGTATACGAGTTTCATGTTTTATCCTCTAAGTGACGCTGTTGCCTGGTAAATCAAATCTGCCTTGCATTGTGGGGCAGTGCTGTTCCCTCCCCTGTCACTGCGTTTTACAAGAGGAGATGATCTGTGTTACATACGAGCTGGGGCTCATCGGATACACAGTTGATTTACACTTCTATCGCTCATAACCTGGGATATATGCGTTTTCCTCACTGAGTGGAAATCTTCGTTCAATTATTCGGTTTGCTTGAAGACCCAGTTTCTAGATGGCATTTAAAGAACATCACAGGGACAGAGGGGTAAGATGGCGATTGTTTGGGCGATTGCGAGGGGCAGTGTACCTGTTTATTTCTCATCTTATTTTTCTTAATCAAGCGGAGGCACAGATCCGGTATTCGATCCCAGAGGAGATGAAGAAAGGGTCCCTTGTTGGTAACGTCGCACAAGACCTTGGTTTGGATCTGAAAAGGCTCCGCTCTGGGCGGGCCCGTATCGTGACCGGAGAAAACATCCAGTACACCGAGCTGAAGACAGACAAAGGGACTTTGGTCGTGAATGAGAGAATAGACCGAGAGCAGCTTTGTGGAGACGTAACGCCGTGTAGCTTTGCCTTTGAGATTTTATTGGAAAAACCAATGGAGCTGCACCCCGTGACCATTGAAGTATTGGACGTAAACGACAACGCTCCCTCTTTCCAAAACAGTCACTTGGAATTTGAAATAAGCGAATCAGCTGTGCTTGGCTCCCGTTTTGTTTTAGAGAGTGCGGACGATGCTGATGTTGGGGAAAACGGTCTTCAGAAGTACGTTTTAACTCCGAACGACAATTTTGTTTTGAAACAACATGTTAATCCGGACGGCAGTAAATATGCCGAAATGGTGCTTCAGAAGCCCTTAGACAGAGAAGAACAGCCGCGCCTGTCTCTAAAACTGTTGGCTGTGGACGGCGGAAATCCGCAGAGATCGGGTACAGTAAATATAGATGTCAATATACTAGATATCAACGATAATGCTCCTGTGTTTAATCAGTCTGTGTATAAGGCCACAGTGATTGAAAATGCACCAAAAGGCACTCACATTGTTACAGTGAATGCAAGCGACATTGATAGCGGTTCATATGGACAAGTAACGTATTCCTTTTCCAAATCAAAAGCAGGAATAGCCGATTTGTTCGATATAGATGAAGCTACTGGAAAAATACGTGTAGCTAAAGAAATAGATTTTGAAAAGGACAAAAAAATTGAGTTCAGGGTTGAAGCTAAAGATCAAGGCGGATTTACAGATTCCAGCAAAGTTGAAATTGAGGTTATCGATGTAAATGATAATGCTCCGGTCATTAACGTTATGTCATTCACGAGTCCTGTGTCAGAGGACTCCCCTGCTGGTACCACCATTGGCATAATTAATGTTAAAGATCTTGATTCGGGTGAAAATGGGCAAGTAAGGTGCACGATCGAGGGCAATGTTCCTTTTAAAATTAAATCCAATGTGAGAAATTATTACGCATTGATGACTGATGCTGCATTAGATCGTGAAAATCTGTCAGAATGTAACATCACTGTTATTGCCTCAGACGCAGGATCGCCTCCCCTCTCAACTAAAAAAATCTTTTATCTAAAGGTCTCGGATGTCAATGATAATGCTCCAGTATTTCAACGAGGCCTTTACAGTGCATTCATGGCAGAGAATAACTCTCCAGGTGTATCTGTGCTAAGTGTTAATGCTAAAGACCCTGATGAAAACCAGAACGCCCGTGTTTCCTATATTTTGGTAGAGTGTGAGATCGGTGGATCTCCAGTTTCTGAATATGTTTCTATAAATGCAGAAAGCGGAGTGATACACGCAGTGCGCTCATTTGATTATGAGCAGATCAAGCAGCTGATTATCGTCGTGAAAGCGCAGGATGGAGGCTCCCCTCCACTCAGTAGTAACGTGACTGTGAAAATAATGATCCAGGACCAGAACGACAACCCCCCTCAGGTTCTGTACCCAGTGCAGACTGGTGGCTCTCTGGTGGCTGAAATGGTGCCTCGTTCAGCTGATGTGGGCTACCTGGTCACTAAAGTGGTGGCTGTTGATGTGGACTCTGGACAGAATGCCTGGCTCTCCTATAAACTGCAGAAAGCCACAGACAGGGCGCTGTTTGAAGTGGGCTTACAGAATGGAGAAATAAGAACTATCCGCCAAGTCACTGATAAAGATGCTGTGAAACAAAGACTGACTGTTATAGTGGAGGACAACGGGCAGCCCTCTCGTTCAGCTACCGTCATTGTTAACGTGGCGGTGGCGGACAGCTTCCCTGAAGTGCTGTCGGAGTTCACTGACTTTACACACGACAAGGAGTACAACGACAACCTGACTTTTTACTTAGTGCTGGCTTTGGCTGTAGTTTCCTTCCTCTTCATCACGTGTTTAGTGGTTATTATATCAGTGAAGATCTACAGATGGAGACAGTCTCGCGTCCTGTATCACTCCAACCTCCCTGTGATTCCATATTATCCACCTCGTTACTCAGACACTTTGGGGACAGGGACTCTGCAACACGTGTACAACTACGAGGTGTGCAGGACGACTGACTCCAGAAAGAGTGACTGTAAGTTCGGCAGAGCTGGTAGTCAGAACGTGCTGATAATGGAGCCCAGTTCAACAGGGACGATGCAGCGGATACAGAGTGAAAAGAGCATCCTGGATGAACCAGACTCTCCTCTGGAGGTGAGTTAAATAATTTAACTTCGTCTGTGTTCTCTGTGTTTTGCAGTTGTATTGATTAGAACTGTTGCACGCTATACCGCCACTTTCAGCACCATGGATAGCATCTCAGTCGGTTTGCATCACTTGATAGGAGTACTGCTCCTGTATTCGTATTCAGAACTTCAAAGAAATACATCACCCTTTATTCTCAGTCAGTGATATGCTGTTCTATTGTTTTCACAAGCACATTTCTTTGACTTAGTTGCAGTTTGTGTTAACGCGGCTGATAACTTGCTAGTTTCTTGCAACATCATGAATATCCTTAAGTAGAAGGAGAATCTTCTACCAAACTCTTCGCAGATTCAGCAGTTGAAAGCATATAGTTGCCGAACCGTATTTACTACAAAAAATATAATTTTAAATCAATTTTGCATTAATAATGACTAAATCATTTTCATATTTGCTAAAGTTTTCTTTTCATTTCGTTAATGAAATATCTGGGTGTTTAAAGGATGGTGAGAGTATTGTTTAGGTTGAGCAGCTAAAAAGATCTCGCAAACGTTGGGTAAATTGTGTTGACAGCATTAACTAATAAAAATATTACTGCTGAGTAATCCCAAAAGATAGAACCCTAACCCGTCACGCCCGATTTTAAAGGCAGCACATAGACCCATCAATCACCCCGACTTCCACACCCTAATCTTTCGCTGCAGTTTTGGAAAGTCACACTACTGCCTACGTTACGCGCTGGCAATGCAATTTACTATTGAACAGAAATCTTTACACATAATTTTAGCATATTAATAGTAAATAGGAGACAGCTTAATTTCTACATTAGTCTTAATATACTGTAAAACGTTGTAAGCGAACATTGTTGTACGGGCGCATTACCGTGTACCATAATTAAAACATACCTATAACGATTATTCATGACCATTTTATAGCTCGTGTATGTTTTACTTCATTTAACGGCTGTTGTTTTCCTTCAGTTGGAACGGCTGCATTGTAAGGATATTGTGTAGAACTAAGATTTCACTTTATTTTTTCTTTTACTTTGGACACGTCGTTTTTACGCTTCTTTATACTTGAATACTCAGTGAATAAGTTGTTTTACAATGTGCTGTGGTAAATGTGCCTTAATTTACAAATATTGTCTTCAAAATCAACCTTAACGTGATTTCTACAACGTATAGAGACGTGTTAGTTCTATCAGTCTATTACAGAGTGTTAGTACTGTGGTATTGGCCTCATTTGATGTTCATCTTTTGGACTCTAAGGGACGCTGTGGGTCAGTAAAATATTTTCTGTGCTGTGTCGTCATTCAGTCCATCCCTGACTGAGTGCACAGTGAAGAAGGCTCTCTGTGTTTTGTCGAGGTTTAAGGCACGTAAGAGAGAACATGGTCTCGCAGACTTGCGTGTGAAGGTTGAAGACGTTTTTAGATGTAACCAGGAAACGGATATTTCACAACCAGCTTTACCGTCATATCAGTTGGATATAGATCACCTTTTTCCATTCTTTGTTTCCATGATGATAACTCGAGGATCTCTCGCCTACATATGCGTAAGATGGCGATTGTTTTATGGACTGCGACGGCAAATAGGACTGCTTGTCTTGCTGCTTCATGTGGTTAACATGGTAGGTGGTCAGATTCGTTATTCTATACCAGAGGAGATGAAGAAAGGCTCTGTGATCGGTAACGTAGCGCAAGATCTTGGTTTGGATCTGAAAAGGCTCCGTTCTGGGCGGGCCCGTATCGTGACCGGAGAAAATATTCACTACGCCGAGCTGAAGACAGACAAAGGGATTCTAGTCGTGAATGAGAGAATAGACCGAGAGCAGCTTTGTGGAGACACAACACCATGTAGCTTCAGCTTTGAGGTGATTTTAGAAAACCCAATCGAACTGCACAGAATAACTGTTGAGGTTTTGGATATAAATGATCACGCTCCTGTCTTCCCAAAAAAAGATAAGGCTATCAGTTTTGAAATAAGTGAATCTGCTGCAGTTGGAGTGCAGTTTCCACTGCAGAGTGCAGAGGATCTGGATGTGGGGCAAAACGCGTTGCAGGATTATGTTTTATCACCAAACGACAATTTTATACTGAAGCAACATGCAAATCCAGATGGCAGTAAATATGTTGAAATGGTGCTCCAGAAGCCTTTAGACAGAGAACAACGTCCCCATCTGTCTTTAAAACTAATCGCGGTTGACGGAGGAACACCACAGAGATCTGGTACAGTAAATATAGATGTCACTGTGTTAGATGCCAACGACAATATTCCGGTTTTTAACCAATCAGTGTATAAAGCATCTGTGATGGAAAACACGATGAAAGGCACAAGCGTTATTACAGTAAATGCCACAGACGCAGACAGCGGTTCAAATGGACTCATTTCTTACAGTTTATCTGAGACGAAAGGAAGTGCAGCAGATATATTCAGTATTGATGAAAACACCGGCACAGTTACTGTGGCTGGTCAGATAGATTATGAAAAAGACAGAAAATACGAGGTGAGGGTTGAGGCAAAGGATCGGGGAGGCTTAATTGGAACAAGTAAAATTATATTTGAGGTTGTTGATGTCAATGACAATGCCCCAGTTATAAATATTATGTCATTTTCCAGTCCTCTATCTGAGGATGCACGTCCTGGTACAACCATTGCTGTTTTCAACGTAAAAGATGCAGATTCTGATAAAAATGGGCAAATAAAATGTTCTATAGATGGAAAACTTCCCTTTAAGATCGAATCATCTCTAACAAACTATTACAATTTGATCTCAGATCAACATTTTGATAGAGAATCCGTCTCAGAATATAACATAACGATAACAGCCACTGATCTGGGGTCTCCCCCACTTTCCAGCTCAACAAAATTACTCCTTAAAATCTCTGACGTAAACGACAACGCACCATTATTTGATAGAAACAGCTATTCTGCTTACATCACAGAGAATAATTCACCTGGGATTTCCGTATTTGCTGTCAGCGCGCGAGACTCTGACTGGAATCAAAACGCGAGAATCTCGTTTCTTTTAGAAGACACACAAGTCAGTGGTAGTCCAGTTTCTACTTATGTGTCTTTAAACTCTGAAACTGGAGTTCTCAGCGCAGTTCGTTCCTTTGATTATGAGCAAATTAAAGAGCTTCAGCTTGTAGTAAAGGCGCAGGATGGAGGCTCCCCTCCACTCAGTAGCAACGTGACTGTGAAAATAATGATCCAGGACCAGAACGACAACCCCCCTCAGGTCCTGTACCCAGTGCAGACTGGTGGCTCTCTGGTGGCTGAAATGGTGCCTCGTTCAGCAGATGTGGGCTACCTGGTCACTAAAGTGGTGGCTGTTGATGTGGACTCTGGACAGAATGCCTGGCTCTCCTATAAACTGCAGAAAGCCACAGACAGGGCGCTGTTTGAAGTGGGCTTACAGAATGGAGAAATAAGAACTATCCGCCAAGTCACTGATAAAGATGCTGTGAAACAAAGACTGACTGTTATAGTGGAGGACAACGGGCAGCCCTCTCGTTCAGCTACAGTCATTGTTAACGTGGCGGTGGCGGACAGCTTCCCTGAAGTGCTGTCGGAGTTCACTGACTTTACACACGACAAGGAGTACAACGACAACCTGACTTTTTACTTAGTGCTGGCTTTGGCTGTAGTTTCCTTCCTCTTCATCACGTGTTTAGTGGTTATTATATCAGTGAAGATCTACAGATGGAGACAGTCTCGCGTCCTGTATCACTCCAACCTCCCTGTGATTCCATATTATCCACCTCGTTACTCAGACACTTTGGGGACAGGGACTCTGCAACACGTGTACAACTACGAGGTGTGCAGGACGACTGACTCCAGAAAGAGTGACTGTAAGTTCGGCAGAGCTGGTAGTCAGAACGTGCTGATAATGGAGCCCAGTTCAACAGGGACGATGCAGCGGATACAGAGTGAGAAGAGCATCCTGGATGAACCAGACTCTCCTCTAGAGGTGAGTTAGGATAATGTTGCTTGGCCTTTATGTGTGTTTCTCTCTTTATCGTTTTAATTTGCATAGATAGAGAATAGTTTAATATTATACCGTCATTTTCAGCACCATGGACAGCACCCCAGTTAGTCTGGGTCATTTAGTAATAATTCTGCTACTGAAAATCTCTTCGCAGATGTAGCAGTGGACAGCACATGGTTTTCAAACCGTGTGTGATGGAATTGTGTTAGTATGCATTTATTTAGCATTTTCAAAATATGATATTGATGTTGACATGTATGTGTACTGCCAACTTTCCTAATGACGTTCATACAGTATCCTCACGTGGGATTTAAAGCATGGTAAAAGTCCTGTTGAAATTAGGCAACAGCCTTTGGTAAATATCGGGGAAAGATTATAGTCACGCTTAAATGATAAATTTGCAAGCGCTTATGTTTATTGGCGTTGGATAAAACCGGAACCTCTCATGATTGGTGTGGATGGCAACGCTCATAAGCCAACCTCCCGACTTCCACATCCTAATCCTTTTGCTGCACTATATGAAGTTCAAACTATTCCCTTTGCAACTATTTGTATTGCTCATCACTATTCAACATTAATCCTAATGAACAACAGTTACATATTACCGTACATTACAGAAGACTGCTGCGTCTTAGTCATTAGTCGTTATGTAACAACCTTCAAGTGACTGAATTGTTTTAATACATTGCCGTCATTCATGTAATTTGATATTGAAGGTATTGATATTTTCCGATTTTATAGCTTGTGTGTAACTGAATTTAAAAGTAGTAGTTTCGTTTCTTCAGTTGGACTGTGTTGTAAGTGTTGTAGGATAAGTTGATACTCTAGCGGTGATTTTATCGACTTTTTTCTTTATTTTTGTGCTTTAGTGCGTAGTGATTAACTATATTTCAATTTTTTTTTGTTTTTTTATTGTTTGCAGTCCTAAGATACACTATATTGCATGGCGTCATGAATGATTATGGCCCCGGTGTACAATTTAATTTGACATTTGATGATTTATGTATTCGTTTCAATTTCGAGGGCTGCGATGGTGTTACTGGCCTCTGTAAGGGGAATTGTCGGTATTCAGTTACTATGAAAATTGATTTGCATTTATTTTCCTTCCTTATGTTGATATTCATTGGCTGGACTCTAAGGGACGCTGTTGGTCAACTAAAAGAAAATCTGAACAGTGTTTTAGGCGGTGCCCTCCTACATTCTGCTCTGTAGATAGAGGATATGCTTTAGACAGTAAACGACGCTGAGGTGGGCGCAGATAGACTGCTTTTGATTTGATATTTTTCACTACGAGATAAAGGAAGCTGGGAATACAAATATTTGTATACGTTTTTGTTAATCCTTGGGATTTCTAAGAGAAGCGTTTCGATAGTATTATTTCATATCGTACATTTGACAACATGGATTTCAGAGAATATGTCCGGACTCTAAGATGGCGTTTGTGCTACAGACTGATGCCGCAAAGCCTTCTGTTTCTTCTTTTTCTCGGTCATATTGCCAGTGGTCAAATACGTTATTCAATCCCAGAGGAGATGAAGAAAGGCTCCCTAATCGGCAATGTAGCACAGGATCTTGGTTTGGATCTGAAAAGGCTCCGCTCTGGTCGGGCCCGTATCGTGACCGGAGAAAACATCCAGTACACCGAGCTGAAGACAGACAAAGGGACTTTGGTCGTGAATGAGAGAATAGACCGAGAGCAGCTTTGTGGAGACGTAACGCCGTGTAGCTTCAGCTTTGATTTGATTTTAGAAAACCCAATGGAGCTACACCACGTTACTGTCGAAGTATTGGACATTAATGATAATTCACCTTCCTTTCATCAGCACGACATGCAATTGACGATTGGAGAATCAGCAGCACCGGGAGCACGTTTTGTTTTGCCAACAGCCAATGATCCTGATGTAGGAGTCAACGGGCTTCAGGACTATAATTTATCTCCAAATGAAAATTTTATTTTAAAAAAGCATTTAAATTCTGACGGAAGAAATTATGCGGAGATGGTCCTCGAAAAAGCGTTGGATAGAGAGCGATATCCCAGTCTGTCCCTAAAGCTGATAGCAGTGGACGGTGGAACGCCACAGAAATCTGGTATAGTAAATATAGATATTACTGTCCTAGATGTTAACGATAATTCTCCTGTTTTCAATCAGTCAGTCTACAAGGCCACTGTAATGGAAAATGCAGCAAGAGGTACCTATATCATCACTGTGAATGCAACTGACGCAGATAGCGGATCAAATGGTTTGATTTATTATTCTGTTTCCAAAATGCAAGGCAGTATTGACAGTTTATTCGAAATTAACAAGACAACGGGTGTGGTATTTCTTTCAGGGCAGGTTGACTATGAAAAAGCAAAGAAATATGAAATACGCATTGAAGCAACAGACCAAGGAGCTTTAACAGACTCGAGTAAAGTCATAGTTGAGGTGATTGACGTGAACGATAACCCACCTGTCATTAATGTGATGTCATTCACTAGTCCTGTGTCAGAGGACTCCCCTCCTGGTACAACTATTGGCATTATAAATATAAAAGATCTCGATTCAGGTGATAATGGGCAAGTAAATTGTAGAATAGAACAAAATGCACCTTTCAAGATTAAATCCAATTTAAGAAATTACTACACTTTGGTAACAGATGCTGTATTAGATCGTGAAAGTTTTTCAGAGTATAACATCACTGTAGTTGCGACAGATGCAGGAATTCCTCCTCTCTCGACAAAAAGAACCTTTCATTTAAAGGTCTCTGATGTGAACGATAATGCTCCAGTGTTTTCACAAGGTGTTTACACTGCGTTTATCACAGAGAATAACTCTCCAGGTGTTTCTGTTCTCACTGTTAGGGCTAAAGATCCCGATGAAAATCAAAACGCCCGCATATCTTATATTCTGGAAGATACTAATATCGGTGGATCTCCAGTTTCTGAATATGTTTCTATAAATGCAGAAAGCGGAGTGATACACGTAGTGCGCTCATTTGATTATGAGCAGATCAAACAACTGGTTATCGTCGTTAAAGCGCAGGATGGAGGCTCCCCTCCACTCAGTAGTAATGTGACTGTGAAAATAATGATCCAGGACCAGAACGACAACCCCCCTCAGGTTCTGTACCCAGTCCAGACTGGTGGCTCTCTGGTGGCTGAAATGGTGCCTCGTTCAGCAGATGTGGGCTATCTGGTCACTAAAGTGGTGGCTGTTGATGTGGACTCTGGACAGAATGCCTGGCTCTCCTATAAACTGCAGAAAGCCACAGACAGGGCGCTGTTTGAAGTGGGCTTACAGAATGGAGAAATAAGAACTATCCGCCAAGTCACTGATAAAGATGTTGTGAAACAAAGACTGACTGTTATAGTGGAGGACAACGGGCAGCCCTCTCGTTCAGCTACAGTCATTGTTAACGTGGCGGTGGCGGACAGCTTCCCTGAAGTGCTGTCGGAGTTCACTGACTTTACACACGACAAGGAGTACAACGACAACCTGACTTTTTACTTAGTGCTGGCTTTGGCTGTAGTTTCCTTCCTCTTCATCACGTGTTTAGTGGTTATTATATCAGTGAAGATCTACAGATGGAGACAGTCTCGCGTCCTGTATCACTCCAACCTCCCTGTGATTCCATATTATCCACCTCGTTACTCAGACACTTTGGGGACAGGGACTCTGCAACACGTGTACAACTACGAGGTGTGCAGGACGACTGACTCCAGAAAGAGTGACTGTAAGTTCGGCAGAGCTGGTAGTCAGAACGTGCTGATAATGGAGCCCAGTTCAACAGGGACGATGCAGCGGATACAGAGTGAGAAGAGCATCCTGGATGAACCAGACTCTCCTCTAGAGGTCAGTTAAATAATGCAGCTTCGTCTCTGTGCGTTATTTCTCTTTCTGTGTTTAGTTACATAGGTAGTGAACTGTTGCAATGTATTCCGTCATTTTCAGCACCATGGACAGCATCTCACTTTGCATCACTTGATAGGAGTACTGCTCCTTCAAAAAATATATCACCTTTTTTTCCTAGTCAGTGATATGCTGTTTTATTATTTCACAAGCACATTGCTTTGACTTAGCTGCAGTTTGTATTAATGCATCCTGGTAACTTGCTAATTTCTTGCAACATCATAAATATCCTTACACAGCGTGATTGATCCTTGGCAAACAATGATTTAACTGTAGTGGTATTTTGTATTTGTTAATTAGTGTGATGTGTATTGCAATGTTGTTCTTTATTCAGAAAATGTTACAGCCAATTAAATCACAACAGCATTATACTAAAGCTCAGGGTGAGATTATTTCGTTTTTTTTTTTTTTTTGCGGAATACTGAGTTGGAATATTTTTGAGATTATTTTGTTTATCCATTAAGCAAATGTAATCATCCACTTCATATTTCCAGAAATGATTCTATGTTGCATGGTGTTACTGGTTTTGGACTCTAAGGGACGCTGTTGGTCAATCCAACATAATCTCTAAACATTACCACTCAGTCCCCTCCCTTAGCACAGCGGCCTATGAGAGAGAAGGAGATAGTGTGCATTATGTGGGCTGACATTTGAGGAAAACAGACTCCCATTAAGCGATATCTCTATTCAGATACAGTACATTGAAAAGACAGCATTGTTTTTCTTTAGAGGTAAATTCGGTGTTTTTTTTATAGAATAAGAATCGTGCTTGGATCGTTGTAGCGCATCTTCGTGTTTTTCTTTTACTATGGCATGTGGAATACCACTCTACACCCGGTGCGTAAAATGGCGCTTTGGCTGCGGACAGATTTGGCGTCTTCTGTTCTTCCTTTTTTATCTCAACCATTTGGTCAGCGGACATATCCGTTATTCAATCCCAGAGGAGATGAAGAAAGGCTCCCTAATCGGTAATGTAGCACAGGATCTTGGTTTGGATCTGAAAAGGCTCCGAACTGGTCGGGCCCGTATCGTGACCGGAGAGAGCATCCAGTACACCGAGCTGAAGACAGACAAAGGGATTCTAGTCGTCAAAGAGAGAATAGACCGGGAGCAGCTTTGTGGAGACGTAACGCCGTGTAGTTTCAGCTTTGAGGTGATTTTAGAAAACCCGATGGAGCTACATCAAATTACAGTTGAAATAACAGACATAAATGATCATTCGCCCACGTTCAAAAGAGATAGAATCAATTTTGAAATCAGCGAAATAGCTAATACAGGGGCTCGTTTTCCATTGACGAGTGCAGAGGACCCAGATGTGGGTGTCAACGGACTCAGAGAATATTTTCTGACCGAAAATGACAATTTTGTTCTCAAACAAAACTCGAATGCAGATGGAAAGAAATATGCGGAGATGGTGTTACAGAAGCCGTTAGACAGAGAGACGAATCCTAATCTATCTCTGAAGCTAATAGCCGTAGACGGTGGAACTCCGCAGAGATCTGGTACAGTAAATATAGATATCACTATACTTGATGCCAATGATAATGCGCCTGTATTTAATCAATCTGTGTACAAAGCTACAGTAATGGAAAACGCTCCCAGAGATACATACGTTACCAGTGTTAATGCTAGTGACGCAGATTTCGGGTCAAATAGTATTGTAATATATTATTTTTCAGACCTCAACAGTGGTCTCGGTGATTTGTTTAGAGTAGATGAAAAAAGTGGCATTGTTTTAATAACAGGCTCAGTTGATTATGAAAAAGACAAAAAGTACGAACTTAGAATCGAGGCGAAAGATCAGGGAGGTTTAACAGACTCGAGCAAAGTAATAATCGAAGTAACTGATGTAAATGACAACGCCCCTATCATAAGCGTTATGTCATTCACTAGTCCTGTGTCAGAGGATTCACCTCCTGGTACAACTGTTGGCATTATAAATGTAAAAGATCTTGACTCAGGTGAAAACGGACAAGTTAATTGTAGAATAGAACAAAATGTACCTTTAAAGATTAAATCCAATTTAAGAAATTACTACACTTTGGTAACAGATGCTGTATTAGATCGTGAAAGTGTTTCAGAGTATAACATCACTGTAGTTGCGACAGATGCAGGAATTCCTCCTCTCTCGACAAAAAGAACCTTTCATTTAAAGGTCTCTGATGTGAACGATAATGCTCCAGTGTTTTCACAAGGTGTTTACACTGCGTTTATCACAGAGAATAACTCTCCAGGTGTTTCTGTTCTCACTGTTAGGGCTAAAGATCCCGATGAAAATCAAAACGCCCGCATATCTTATATTCTGGAAGATACTAATATCGTTGGATCTCCAGTTTCTGAATATGTTTCTATAAATGCAGAAAGCGGAGTGATACACGCAGTGCGCTCATTTGATTATGAGCAGATCAAGCAACTGGTTATCGTCGTGAAAGCGCAGGATGGAGGCTCCCCTCCACTCAGTAGTAACGTGACTGTGAAAATAATGATCCAGGACCAAAACGACAACCCCCCTCAGGTTCTGTACCCAGTGCAGACTGGTGGCTCTCTGGTGGCTGAAATGGTGCCTCGTTCAGCAGATGTGGGCTACCTGGTCACTAAAGTGGTGGCTGTTGATGTGGACTCTGGACAGAATGCCTGGCTCTCCTATAAACTGCAGAAAGCCACAGACAGGGCGCTGTTTGAAGTGGGCTTACAGAATGGAGAAATAAGAACTATCCGCCAAGTCACTGATAAAGATGCTGTGAAACAAAGACTGACTGTTATAGTGGAGGACAACGGGCAGCCCTCTCGTTCAGCTACAGTCATTGTTAACGTGGCGGTGGCGGACAGCTTCCCTGAAGTGCTGTCGGAGTTCACTGACTTTACACACGACAAGGAGTACAACGACAACCTGACTTTTTACTTAGTGCTGGCTTTGGCTGTAGTTTCCTTCCTCTTCATCACGTGTTTAGTGGTTATTATATCAGTGAAGATCTACAGATGGAGACAGTCTCGCGTCCTGTATCACTCCAACCTCCCTGTGATTCCATATTATCCACCTCGTTACTCAGACACTTTGGGGACAGGGACTCTGCAACACGTGTACAACTACGAGGTGTGCAGGACGACTGACTCCAGAAAGAGTGACTGTAAGTTCGGCAGAGCTGGTAGTCAGAACGTGCTGATAATGGAGCCCAGTTCAACAGGGACGATGCAGCGGATACAGAGTGAGAAGAGCATCCTGGATGAACCAGACTCTCCTCTGGAGGTGAGTTAAATAATGCAGCTTCGTCCCGCTTTGCATCACCTGATATGAATACTGATCCTGTATTATATCAGAAAAGCACATTTCTTTGACTTAGTTGAATTTTAATTTTTTTAGAGTTATTATTAACTAAGAGGACACGTGTTTTGTCACATATAATCGTTAGCTGTGGAATCAGTATGTCTTTGAAAATTTTAACTCTCATGTTCGTTTTGCAAGTACATTTTTCACATTCAGGTTGCAACCTGTGACTGCTCGTCTGGAGCATTTCAGCACCTGCCGTTTGGACAGCACTCTAATGATACCTTTAAAGTTTTTCTTTCGTTTCTACTTCAGTACTACTTCTAAAAAGTTTCCATCTCTTCCAAAAATGCTCAGATAATTGTTCAGTTCCTTTTACTGATAACTCATTAACTTAGACTATATTGAAAGCTGTTTTTAAACATTAAATGTCACAAAAGATTTGAATATGACTCTTTCAGTCATTATGCATTAAGGTTCACAAGTTGTGCACGCTTTTCAATTTGTCAGTGCGAAATACTAAATGTTTAGATAAGCTGCAGACTTTTGAGACATTTTATATCCTCTTAAATGATTTACCCTCTAAGGGACGCTGTTGCTCACTGAAAAATGTTTCAGTGTTGTCAGTAACCAAACTGTCTCCCCCTCGCCTCAATTTAGAGGAGAGGCTTTTTTCCTGAAGAGGAAAGGCGGTGATATACACAGCACAAATACAGGAAATCTGCAGTGGTTTTCGATCTTTTTCTGACTTCTATCACGTGTTGTATTAGACTCTCGAGGATTACTTTTTGTGGAGATTGCTTGTTCTACAGTCTAGTATGGCTGCTGTCGGATTACTGCAACGTTTTAAATGGCGTTTTCCCGCAGGCTTGCGGTGGCCCAGATGGCTAGTTGCATATTTTATTTTCATCATTTCAGTGGTAAATTGCCAGATTCGTTATTCTATTCCAGAGGAGATGAAGAAAGGCTCTCTGATTGGTAACGTAGCACAAGACCTTGGTCTGGATCTGAAAAGGCTCCGTTCTGGCCGGGCCCGTATCGTGACCGGAGAAAACAATCAGTACATCGAGCTGAAGACAGACAAAGGGATTCTAGTCGTGAATGAGAGAATAGACCGGGAGCAGCTTTGTGGAGACCTAACACCGTGCAGTTTCAGCTTTGAAATTATTTTGGAAAATCCAATTGAGTTGCATCGTGTAACGGTCGAAATACTGGACGTAAATGACCATTCGCCTGTGTTTAGAAATAACCACATACGAATGGAAATAAGCGAATCTGCTGTAATTGGCTCTCGCTTCGTATTGGAAAGTGCGGATGACCCAGACGTAGGAGTTAATGGACTACAGAATTATGTTTTAAGCACAAGCGACAATTTTATCCTGAAGCAACACGCCAACCCTGACGGGAGTAAATTTGCAGAAATTATCCTACAGAAACCGCTAGACAGAGAGGAGCAACCCCGCCTCTCGTTGAAGCTGATAGCAGTGGATGGTGGAACGCCGCAGAGATCTGGTACAGTAAATATTGCTATCACCGTGTTAGATGCCAATGATAACCCTCCCGTATTCAATCAGTCTGTGTACAGGGCTACTGTCCTCGAAAATGCTACATCAGGGACTCACGTTTTAACCGTAAATGCTACAGACGCTGACAGTGGACCACACGGTGTGGTGACTTATGCATTTTCTAATTTAAAAGGAAATTTGGCTGATATATTTAACATCGACAAGACCACCGGTAAAATAACGGTTTCTGGACAAATAGATTTTGAAAAAGACAAAAAACATGAAATAAGGGTTGAGGCTAAAGATCAGGGAGGGTTGACGGATCTCAGTAAGGTAATAATTGATATTGTAGATGTTAATGATAATGCACCAGTTATAAGCGTCATGTCCTTTTCTAGTCCTCTGCCTGAGGATGCTCCAGTAGGCTCAACTATAGCTGTTTTTAATGCTAAAGACGCAGACTCGGAAAGAAACGGCCAGATCATGTGTACAATAGATAGGAATTTACCGTTTAAAATAAAATCATCATTGACTAATTACTACTCACTCGTTTCAGATACAGCTTTTGATCGTGAAAAAACACCAGAGTACAACATTACTATAACTGCAACAGATTCAGGTTCCCCGCCTCTCTCAAGTGCCATAAAGTTGCACCTTACAATTTCTGACATTAATGATAACCCCCCCTTGTTTGATCAATTTATTTATAATGCTGACATTCCAGAAAATAATTCTCCTGGGATGTCAATAATCACTGTCAGCGCACAGGACTCTGACTGGAATCAAAATGCGAGAATATCTTATATCTTGGAAGATACGCAAGTTGGTGGTTTCCCAATCTCTACATATGTATCCATAAACTCTGAAACTGGAGTTCTTAGCGCGATTCGTTCCTTTGATTATGAGCAAACAAAACAGATTCAGCTAGTAGTCAAAGCGCAGGATGGAGGCTCCCCTCCACTCAGTAGTAACGTGACTGTGAAAATAATGATCCAGGACCAGAACGACAACCCCCCTCAGGTTCTGTACCCAGTGCAGACTGGTGGCTCTCTGGTGGCTGAAATGGTGCCTCGTTCAGCAGATGTGGGCTACCTGGTCACTAAAGTGGTGGCTGTTGATGTGGACTCTGGACAGAATGCCTGGCTCTCCTATAAACTGCAGAAAGCCACAGACAGGGCGCTGTTTGAAGTGGGCTTACAGAATGGAGAAATAAGAACTATCCGCCAAGTCACTGATAAAGATGCTGTGAAACAAAGACTGACTGTTATAGTGGAGGACAACGGGCAGCCCTCTCGTTCAGCTACCGTCATTGTTAACGTGGCGGTGGCGGACAGCTTCCCTGAAGTGCTGTCGGAGTTCACTGACTTTACACACGACAAGGAGTACAACGACAACCTGACTTTTTACTTAGTGCTGGCTTTGGCTGTAGTTTCCTTCCTCTTCATCACGTGTTTAGTGGTTATTATATCAGTGAAGATCTACAGATGGAGACAGTCTCGCGTCCTGTATCACTCCAACCTCCCTGTGATTCCATATTATCCACCTCGTTACTCAGACACTTTGGGGACAGGGACTCTGCAACACGTGTACAACTACGAGGTGTGCAGGACGACTGACTCCAGAAAGAGTGACTGTAAGTTCGGCAGAGCTGGTAGTCAGAACGTGCTGATAATGGAGCCCAGTTCAACAGGGACGATGCAGCGGATACAGAGTGAGAAGAGCATCCTGGATGAACCAGACTCTCCTCTAGAGGTCAGTTAAATAATGCAGCTTCGTCTCTGTGCGTTATTTCTCTTTCTGTGTTTAGTTACATAGGTAGTGAACTGTTGCAATGTATTCCGTCATTTTCAGCACCATGGACAGCATCTCACTTTGCATCACTTGATAGGAGTACTGCTCCTTCAAAAAATATATCACCTTTTTTTCCTAGTCAGTGATATGCTGTTTTATTATTTCACAAGCACATTGCTTTGACTTAGCTGCAGTTTGTATTAATGCATCCTGGTAACTTGCTAATTTCTTGCAACATCATAAATATCCTTACACAGCGTGATTGATCCTTGGCAAACAATGATTTAACTGTAGTGGTATTTTTATTTGTTAATTAGTGTGATGTGTATTGCAATGTTGTTCTTTATTCAGAAAATGTTACAGCCAATTAAATCACAACAGCATTATACTAAAGCTCAGGGTGAGATTATTTCGGGTTTTTTTTTTTTTTACGGAATACTGAGTTGGAATATTTTTGAGATTATTTTGTTTATCCATTAAGCAAATGTAATCATCCACTTCATATTTCCAGAAATGATTCTATGTTGCATGGTGTTACTGGTTTTGGACTCTAAGGGACGCTGTTGGTCAATCCAACATAATCTCTAAACATTACCACTCAGTCCCCTCCCTTAGCACAGCGGCCTATGAGAGAGAAGGAGATAGTGTGCATTATGTGGGCTGACATTTGAGGAAAACAGACTCCCATTAAGCGATATCTCTATTCAGATACAGTACATTGAAAAGACAGCATTGTTTTTCTTTAGAGGTAAATTCGGTGTTTTTTTTACAGAATAAGAATCGTGCTTGGATCGTTGTAGCGCATCTTCGTGTTTTTCTTTTGCTATGGCATGTGGAATACCACTCTACACCCGGTGCGTAAAATGGCGCTTTGGCTGCGGACAGATTTGGCGTCTTCTGTTCTTCCTTTTTTATCTCAACCATTTGGTCAGCGGACATATCCGTTATTCAATCCCAGAGGAGATGAAGAAAGGCTCCCTAATCGGTAATGTAGCACAGGATCTTGGTTTGGATCTGAAAAGGCTCCGAACTGGTCGGGCCCGTATCGTGACCGGAGAGAGCATCCAGTACACCGAGCTGAAGACAGACAAAGGGATTCTAGTCGTCAAAGAGAGAATAGACCGGGAGCAGCTTTGTGGAGACGTAACGCCGTGTAGTTTCAGCTTTGAGGTGATTTTAGAAAACCCGATGGAGCTACATCAAATTACAGTTGAAATAACAGACATAAATGATCATTCGCCCACGTTCAAAAGAGAGAGCATCAATTTTGAAATCAGCGAATCAGCTAATACAGGGGCTCGTTTTCCATTGACGAGTGCAGAAGACCCAGATGTGGGTGTCAACGGACTCAGAGAATATTTTCTGACCGAAAATGACAATTTTGTTCTCAAACAAAACTCGAATGCAGATGGAAAGAAATATGCGGAGATGGTGTTACAGAAGCCGTTAGACAGAGAGACGAATCCTAATCTATCTCTGAAGCTAATAGCCGTAGACGGTGGAACTCCGCAGAGATCTGGTACAGTAAATATAGATATCACTATACTTGATGTCAATGATAATGCGCCTGTATTTAATCAATCTGTGTACAAAGCTACAGTAATGGAAAACGATCCCAGGGATACATACGTTACCACTGTTAATGCTAGTGACGCAGATTTCGGATCAAATAGTATTGTAACGTATTATTTCTCAGACCTCAACAGTGGTCTCGGTGATTTGTTTAGAGTAGATGAAAAAAGTGGCATTGTTTTAATAACAGGCTCAGTTGATTATGAAAAAGACAAAAAGTACGAACTTAGAATCGAGGCGAAAGATCAGGGAGGCTTAACAGACTCGAGCAAAGTAATAATCGAAGTAACTGATGTAAATGACAACGCCCCTATCATAAGCGTTATGTCATTCACTAGTCCTGTGTCAGAGGATTCACCTCCTGGTACAACTATTGGCATTATAAATGTAAAAGATCTTGATACAGGTGAAAACGGACAAGTGAATTGTAGAATAGAACAAAATGTACCTTTAAAGATTAAATCCAATTTAAGAAATTACTACACTTTGGTAACAGATGCTGTATTAGATCGTGAAAGTGTTTCAGAGTATAACATCACTGTAGTTGCGACAGATGCAGGAATTCCTCCTCTCTCGACAAAAAGAACCTTTCATTTAAAGGTCTCTGATGTGAACGATAATGCTCCAGTGTTTTCACAAGGTGTTTACACTGCGTTTATCACAGAGAATAACTCTCCAGGTGTTTCTGTTCTCACTGTTAGGTCTAAAGATCCCGACGAAAATCATAACGCCCGCATATCTTATATTCTGGAAGATACTAATATCGGTGGATCTCCAGTTTCTGAATATGTTTCTATAAATGCAGAAAGCGGAGTGATACACGCAGTGCGCTCATTTGATTATGAGCAGATCAAACAGCTGGTTATCGTCGTTAAAGCGCAGGATGGAGGCTCCCCTCCACTCAGTAGTAATGTGACTGTGAAAATAATGATCCAGGACCAGAACGACAACCCCCCTCAGGTCCTGTACCCAGTGCAGACTGGTGGCTCTCTGGTGGCTGAAATGGTGCCTCGTTCAGCAGATGTGGGCTATCTGGTCACTAAAGTGGTGGCTGTTGATGTGGACTCTGGACAGAATGCCTGGCTCTCCTATAAACTGCAGAAAGCCACAGACAGGGCGCTGTTTGAAGTGGGCTTACAGAATGGAGAAATAAGAACTATCCGCCAAGTCACTGATAAAGATGCTGTGAAACAAAGACTGACTGTTATAGTGGAGGACAACGGGCAGCCCTCTCGTTCAGCTACAGTCATTGTTAACGTGGCGGTGGCGGACAGCTTCCCTGAAGTGCTGTCGGAGTTCACTGACTTTACACACGACAAGGAGTACAACGACAACCTGACTTTTTACTTAGTGCTGGCTTTGGCTGTAGTTTCCTTCCTCTTCATCACGTGTTTAGTGGTTATTATATCAGTGAAGATCTACAGATGGAGACAGTCTCGCGTCCTGTATCACTCCAACCTCCCTGTGATTCCATATTATCCACCTCGTTACTCAGACACTTTGGGGACAGGGACTCTGCAACACGTGTACAACTACGAGGTGTGCAGGACGACTGACTCCAGAAAGAGTGACTGTAAGTTCGGCAGAGCTGGTAGTCAGAACGTGCTGATAATGGAGCCCAGTTCAACAGGGACGATGCAGCGGATACAGAGTGAAAAGAGCATCCTGGATGAGCCAGACTCTCCTCTGGAGGTGAGGTGCAATACGCAAACTCTTCACATCTGCAAATGTTGTTTGTGTAAACTGAAATGAAATTGCAATAGGTAGTTGGTTGTAGTTTAACCGAAAACAAGTGCACGCAGTTCATTTCAGCACCACAGTGTGGACAGCTCCTCTTTAACTTAAACTGCTTTCTGGCATGACAACTTTCCACTTTCCTCATAAATTCTAATAATATGTTATACCATCTTTAAATATCACTACTATTGCTAATAATAATAATAATAATAACTTATGCTAATTGGGCAAGTTTCTCAACATTTGCAAATGTAAACTGCCCTACTCAATTATTTAAATGCAATTTTCATTATCTTTTTTTAAGTCATTAGCCGTGATATTAGAAATATCAATATTTATCCTTTTTTCTTTGCTTTGGATTCTTGCTTCATTATTTACTTCCAAACTATTTGGTGTTCAGGTTTTGGACTCTAAGTGACGCTGTTGAACAAGAATATGATGTCTACCCATAATCTCTCTGTTGCAGTTCAGAGGCGTTCTTTGTAAGCTCACACTGAAGTAGGCTTAGAGGGAACATCAGGAAACGTATAAATCTCGGAAAAGAAGGGGTTGTGTTTGGAGTCAAGCGGCTTTGTTTCGAGTTTCTAGTATAGGAACAAATCACATCTGGAAGCGTGGATGTTATTGAATCAAGATAGGAGGATATCGCTTCTTTTTTTCCTCGGAAAATGTCCGTTTCTGACATGGCGTATCAGCAACCACTCTGCAAATGGCGTTCGTATTTCGGACCGCAACGGGTAATGGTTCTTTTGTTGTTTTACTTCTTTAATATCGTCGCTGGTCAGATCCGCTACTCTATACCAGAGGAGATGAAGAAGGGCGCTCTTATCGGTAATGTAGCACAGGATCTTGGTTTGGATCTGAAAAGGCTCCGAACTGGTCGGGCCCGTATCGTGACCGGAGAGAGCATCCAGTACACCGAGCTGAAGACAGACAAAGGGATTCTAGTCGTGAATGAGAGAATAGACCGAGAGCAGCTTTGTGGAGACGTTACACCGTGCAGTTTCAGCTTTGAGATAATTTTAGAAAACCCTATGGAGCTACATCACATAACAATCGAAGTGTTAGATGTGAATGATCATCCTCCTGTATTCAAGAAATCAGATCTTATGTTAGACATAAGCGAGTCAGCTAACCTTGGGGCGCGATTTGTGCTGGACAGTGCAGAGGATACTGATGTTGGCGTCAATGGCCTGCAGAATTATGTTTTAACCTCAAACGACAATTTCGTTTTAAAGCAGCATGTGAATCCAGACGGGAGTAAATATGCAGAGATGGTGCTTCAGAAGCAGTTAGACAGAGAGGAGGTTCCGCATCTCTCTTTAAAGCTTATAGCAGTCGATGGTGGGAATCCGCAGAGATCTGGCACTGTAAATATAGACATAACAGTTTTGGATATAAATGACAATGCTCCCGTTTTCAACCAGTCAGTTTATAAGGCCACGGTGATTGAGAATGCAGCAAAGGGCACTAATATCGTTACTGTAAATGCTACAGACGCAGATAGTGGATCTAATGGTTACATCACATATTCAATATCAAACGTGAAGAGCAATATAGCTGATTTGTTGTCCATAGATCAAATCTCTGGTGCATTATTTGTTTCAGGTCCAATAGATTTCGAAAAAGATAAAAAATATGAACTTAGAATTGATGCAAAAGATCAGGGAGGTTTAACAGACTCGAGCAAAGTAATAATCGAAGTAACTGATGTAAATGACAACGCCCCTATCATAAGCGTTATGTCATTCACTAGTCCTGTGTCAGAGGATTCACCTCCTGGTACAACTGTTGGCATTATAAATATAAAAGATCTTGACTCAGGTGAAAACGGACAGGTAGCATGTATAATAGAACAAAATGCACCTTTCAAGATTAAATCCAATTTAAGAAATTACTACACTTTGGTAACAGATGCTGTATTAGATCGTGAAAGTGTTTCAGAGTATAATATCACTGTAGTTGCGACAGATGCAGGAATTCCTCCTCTCTCGACAAAAAGAACCTTTCATTTAAAGGTCTCTGATGTGAACGATAATGCTCCAGTGTTTTCACAAGGTGTTTACACTGCGTTTATCACAGAGAATAACTCTCCAGGTGTTTCTGTTCTCACTGTTAGGGCTAAAGATCCCGATGAAAATCAAAACGCCCGCATATCTTATATTCTGGAAGATACTAATGTCGGTGGATCTCCAGTTTCTGAATATGTTTCTATAAATGCAGAAAGCGGAGTGATACACGTAGTGCGCTCATTTGATTATGAGCAGATCAAACAGCTGGTTATCGTCGTGAAAGCGCAGGATGGAGGCTCCCCTCCACTCAGTAGTAACGTGACTGTGAAAGTAATGATCCAGGACCAGAACGACAACCCCCCTCAGGTTCTGTACCCAGTGCAGACTGGTGGCTCTCTGGTGGCTGAAATGGTGCCTCGTTCAGCAGATGTGGGCTACCTGGTCACTAAAGTGGTGGCTGTTGATGTGGACTCTGGACAGAATGCCTGGCTCTCCTATAAACTGCAGAAAGCCACAGACAGGGCGCTGTTTGAAGTGGGCTTACAGAATGGAGAAATAAGAACTATCCGCCAAGTCACTGATAAAGATGCTGTGAAACAAAGACTGACTGTTATAGTGGAGGACAACGGGCAGCCCCCTCGTTCAGCTACAGTCATTGTTAACGTGGCGGTGGCGGACAGCTTCCCTGAAGTGCTGTCGGAGTTCACTGACTTTACACACGACAAGGAGTACAACGACAACCTGACTTTTTACTTAGTGCTGGCTTTGGCTGTAGTTTCCTTCCTCTTCATCACGTGTTTAGTGGTTATTATATCAGTGAAGATCTACAGATGGAGACAATCTCGCATCCTGTATCACTCCAACCTCCCTGTGATTCCATATTATCCACCTCGTTACTCAGACACTTTGGGGACAGGGACTCTGCAACACGTGTACAACTACGAGGTGTGCAGGACGACTGACTCCAGAAAGAGTGACTGTAAGTTCGGCAGAGCTGGTAGTCAGAACGTGCTGATAATGGAGCCCAGTTCAACAGGGACGATGCAGCGGATACAGAGTGAGAAGAGCATCCTGGATGAGCCAGACTCTCCTCTAGAGGTTAGTTCAGTTTTATCACCTGACTCAAAGATACATCCCCAGTTTTTTTGCCGCCCCAAATCCCACAGTTTCCTTCCTCCTGACTTTTTACTGTGTATGTTTCCTCAGTTGCCAGCTATTTTTCGTTTTAATTAACTAACATATAGCAGAAATCTTTTAACTGAATTATGGCACAATAACAAATCCATAATATGTCTATACACAGCAGAAGAAAGTTGCCCATCTTTTTTATTTTTTTTCTTTGAGTGTGAATAGAGTTTCATTACTGAATTTAATTCCAGTATTTCAGTAGTATGAATTTCCTCACCCAGCCCTTGCTCCTGCTCTTCTTTCACTCAATTCGTAATGCTGTTTGTTTCAGTACCACAGACAGCGGCATTCCTATATTTCGTACATTACAGTCACCTATTGCCTTTTGGAAGTCATTTGATATTTCTAACAGTACAACATTTTATGGGATCTCATTGCAGTCTATGCACTTCTTTCTGCTTTATTTTTATTAGTCCATCTGACTCAGTCTGTTCAACATAACACAAATGGTAAATGTAGTAATAGTAAACAATTGCGCACTAGCTGCGAATATTCACAGGTGATAAATGCTTGACCTCCCCAGTGTAAGGAGTTCAGGTTTTGGACTCTAAGTGACGCTGTTGGTCAGCAAAACGATTTCAGTGTTAACAGCCAGCCTATCCCCCTCCCTCACTACCGTGCTTTAGCATGACAGCGGAGATACTGTCGTTCGTGGGAGGACGGGGAGCGAAGAGGCGATTTTTTTTTACACATTTGTCTTTGGAATATAAGAGGAGCACGTTGTCATCTGAAAGCAATACAATATTTTTAAGCTGGACTACAAGCTCGTGTTTATTTTCTTCAAGTGCGGGCGCATCATTCATCAAGATCTGTTGTTTCTGACATGGCAACCCGAGGCCAACCCAACCCTAGAAGTGTAAGATGGCGATTGTCTTGTATATTACGATGTCAAGTGGGATTTCTCGTTTTGCTTACTTTATTGTGTGATAGAGTTGCTGGTCAGATTCGTTATTCTATTCCAGAGGAGATGAAAAAAGGCTCCGTTATTGGCAATGTAGCACAAGACCTCGGTCTGGATCTGAAAAGGCTCCGCGCTGGCCGGGCCCGTATTGTGAGCGGAGAAAACATCCAGTACACCGAGCTGAAGACAGACAAAGGGATTCTAGTCGTGAATGAGAGAATAGACCGAGAGCAGCTTTGTGGAGACGTGACACCGTGCAGCCTGAGCTTCGAAATCATTTTAGAAAATCCTATCGAACTCCATCGTGTCACTGTCGAAATTTTAGATATAAACGATAATACTCCCTTCTTTCCAAATAAAGATATCCAGTTTGAAATGAGCGAATCTGCTACAATTGGAGCAAAATTTCCTGTTGAAAGCGCAGTTGATCCTGACGTTGGACTAAACGCCTTACAAAATTACATTCTGTCTCCGAATAATTATTTTATTCTCAAACAACATGCGAATCCAGACGGGAGTAAATACGCTGAACTGGTGCTCCAGAAGTCATTAGACAGAGAGGAACACCCCAGTGTCCTTCTAAAACTAATAGCTGTCGACGGTGGAAACCCACAGAGATCTGGTACGGTGAATATAAATGTATCTGTTTTAGACGCAAACGATAATGCTCCTGTATTCAACCAGTCAGTTTACAGGGCCGCCGCTGTGGAAAATGCGCCAAAAGGGACTTATATCACAACAGTTAACGCTAGTGATGCAGACATTGGCACTAACGGGGAAGTAATATTCAGTTTTTCGAAAATTAAAGGCAGTACGGTTGATATGTTTAGTATCGATGAAAGCACGGGAGTCATATCAGTTGCTGGACTTATAGACTTTGAAAAAGAGAAAAAATATGAGCTTAGGTTAGAAGCAAGGGATCGAGGAGGTTTGACCGGGACCAGTAAAGTTATAATTGATGTTAGTGATGTCAATGACAATGTCCCAGTAATTAATATCATGTCATTTTCTAACACTATATCAGAGGATGCCCCTCTCGGCACAACAGTAGCTGTTATCAATGTCAAAGACGCTGACTCAGAGAAAAATGGACAGATAAAATGTACCATAGACCAAAAGCTTCCGTTTAAAATTCAATCGTCATTAACGAACTACTATAATTTGGTGGCGGATCAGCATTTTGATAGAGAGGCGACTTCTGAATACGACATTACAATAATAGCCACCGACTCAGGGTCTCCTCCTCTTTCTAGCTCAGTCACATTGCAACTTAGAATCTCTGACGTGAACGATAACGGCCCAGTGTTCGACGAACACTCATACTCTGCTTACGTCACAGAGAATAATTCCCCTGGAATGTCCATCACAACTGTGGGCGCGCGGGACACTGACTGGCATCAAAACGCGAGAATCTCCTATTTCCTGGATGACACGCAAATCAGCGGTAATCCAGTGTCTAACTATGTATCCATAAACTCTGAAACTGGGGTTTTACATGCGGTGCGCTCGTTTGATTATGAACAGATTAAAGAGCTTCAGCTTGTAGTAAAGGCGCAGGATGGAGGCTCCCCTCCACTCAGTAGTAACGTGACCGTGAAAATAATGATCCAGGACCAGAACGATAACCCCCCTCAGGTCCTGTACCCAGTGCAGACTGGTGGCTCTCTGGTGGCTGAAATGGTGCCTCGTTCAGCAGATGTGGGCTATCTGGTCACTAAAGTGGTGGCTGTTGATGTGGACTCTGGACAGAATGCCTGGCTCTCCTATAAACTGCAGAAAGCCACAGACAGGGCGCTGTTTGAAGTGGGCTTACAGAATGGAGAAATAAGAACTATCCGCCAAGTCACTGATAAAGATGCTGTGAAACAAAGACTGACTGTTATAGTGGAGGACAACGGGCAGCCCTCTCGTTCAGCTACAGTCATTGTTAACGTGGCGGTGGCGGACAGCTTCCCTGAAGTGCTGTCGGAGTTCACTGACTTTACACACGACAAGGAGTACAACGACAACCTGACTTTTTACTTAGTGCTGGCTTTGGCTGTAGTTTCCTTCCTCTTCATCACGTGTTTAGTGGTTATTATATCAGTGAAGATCTACAGATGGAGACAGTCTCGCGTCCTGTATCACTCCAATCTCCCTGTGATTCCATATTATCCACCTCGTTACTCAGACACTTTGGGGACAGGGACTCTGCAACACGTGTACAACTACGAGGTGTGCAGGACGACTGACTCCAGAAAGAGTGACATCAAGTATATGCAACCGATGAGTCAAAGTTTGGTTAGTGTGGATGGAGCTGGGACTGATACACCGCAGGTGGACAACCAACTGTCAGGCAACTGTTCTCAAATGTCAACCTTGGTGAGTGATATATTTAATATTTTGTTCTCGATGTTCTCGTTGTTCTGGTACTCTTTTCTCCTAAAGTATGTAGACCAAAGTGCACGCGCACGGCTGTCATTGGCGCGTCAGTGTCCCTGTCCATGGTGCTGAAACAGTCAATAGATTTTTTTGTGAAGTAACTTTCTTTAAGCCTTGTAGCCTAGTCCAAGCCATTCTTATTAAATTGCCCAACATAATATTGGCAGAATAAACATAGAATCACACTAACCAAAGTCTGAGTTTTGTTTTAGGTAGAATTTGCGATACATATTAAGATTATCCTCAACAGTTACAGTTTAACAATTTAATCGGTGGGAGTGGCTTCAACCACTTTTCAGGAGTTTTTTTCAGGCAGATATAGAAACTTTTTTAATTAAATGAATAGTCTCAATATCTGTTTCAGCAAATGGTAATTGTGTTTCACTAAGAAAAGGAACAGCATACACACTTTTCAGGGAAAAAGAGAAAATTATATGACATCTGAAAACAAAAGGATCAGAAAACACAATTTATTCTACCTCTATTTTTACGTGTCCCTCCTATTTTCCAGTATTTAAATCGTAGTAATGTCTGTTTGTTTAACGTTCACATTTGTTTATTTTGTAATTTATTCTGTAGATCTTCATTAATGTTTCACCATACAGAATGAGTTGTGATTCTTGAGGAAATAAAGTTTTAATGAAATTTGAAATCAACGTGATTTCCCTTTGATCTTAATCTGAGGATGCTTTTGTGGAAAAGGTTCTGGTCAGGCTTCATTCATACTGCTGCTGTGTAAAACGTTAATCCAAAAACAATGAAATAATGATAAAAACAATCAATACGCTTTGAAAAGAACATTTGAAGTGTTCCTAATAATGTGAACACTACATTCATTACCGTGGATGGGCTCTGAGCGCCGCTGTTGATACATCACTGACTAACTGTCCAAACAGGCAGTGCAGCGATCCACCCCTTTAATTCATTTCAGTGTTTTACTGCTTGGAAAGAAGACGGTCTGGACCGTGATGGTTTAAAGTGCAGCGTTTCTCGTGGAATTTCTCTGCCGAAAATACCTTTACCTTTTCAATTTATGGATTTAAGTACATCAGTTTTGCATTGAAAGGGATTACTGCGTCTGTACCTCTGGATTTATGATGGCTTGTATGTGGATAACCGCTCGCAGAGGCCGATGGCAAGCACTGTTTGCCATTCTTTGTCTTTTCAAGCTGAGCTCAGTCTCTGGACAGGCTCTATATTCCGTACCGGAGGAGCAGGCAGAAGGGTCTTTCGTTGGAAACATTGCTAGAGATTTAGGTTTGGATGTGGCGAGGCTCGTATCAGGTAAAGCTCGTATTATTACAAAGGGAAGCCGACAGTACGTTGATTTAAACCGAGACAAAGGCACCCTTGTTATTAAAGAGCGAATCGACCGAGAAGAACTGTGTGGAAAGACGACGCCCTGCAGCTTCAGTTTCGAGGTGATTTTAGAAAATCCAATCCAGCTTTATCGGGTAACAGTGGAGGTAATAGACATAAACGACAACAGTCCGTCTTTCCCAAAGGATGAAATCAATTTGAAGATTGCTGAAAATGCTGCATCAGGGACTCGTTTCACTTTGGTGAGTGCAGACGACCCTGATGTTGGAATTAACGACATTCAAAAATACACACTTAAACCCTCCGATAATTTCAAATTGGAAGTACAGAGCCAGCCTGATGGAGGAAAATATATCGAAATGGTTTTACAAAACCCGTTAGACCGAGAGAAAGAGGAGACTCACACTCTCGTGCTGGTTGCTTCAGATGGAGGGGAGCCACATAGATCAGGGACAGTGCGTATTCATATCACTGTGCTAGATGCTAACGATAATGCGCCGGTGTGTAGCCAGCCTGTTTATAAAGCAGATGTCAAGGAGAATTCTCCTGTAGGAACAGTGGTAACCACAGTTAGTGCAAGTGACGCAGATAAAGGAGTCAATGGCGAATTATCTTATTCCATAGCTCATGTCGCCAGAGAAGCGAAGCAGCTTTTTGAAGTAAATGTTAAAACTGGAGAGATTAAAGTTGCAGGTAACCTGGATTTTGAAAAATCTAAATCTTATCAATTAAACGTTCAGGCTAGTGACCATGGTGGGTTTTCAGATACGTGCAAAGTTATTATTCAAATAATTGACGAGAATGACAACGTCCCTACAATACAGCTGATGTCATTTTCTAACTCGATACCCGAGGATTCCCCCCCAGGTACAACTATAGCTGTTGTTAACGTTGATGACGAAGACTCTGACGGTAACGGTGTTGTTAAGTGCTCCATTAACTCCGACGTACCTTTCAAAATCGAGTCTTCATTAACTGGATATTATACTATAGTAACCGAAGACTTCTTAGACAGAGAAAGTATTCCTGAGTATAATATCACCATAGCTGTCTCTGACCAGGGCTCCCCGTCTCTGTCTAGCAGTAAAAACATCAATGTAAAAGTGTCTGACGTGAATGACAGCCCACCCAAATTTGATCAATCAGAATACAGTAAGACTGTACCAGAGAACAACTCTCCTGGGTTTTCTGTGTTTACTCTCAGTGCTAGTGATGCAGACTGGGGCCAAAACGCCCGGGTTTCTTACTTTGTGGAAGAGAAAGAGATTAATGGGGTAGCTGTGTCTTCGTTAGTGTCGGTAAATTCAGAAAATGGCGTCATTCATGCAGTCAGGTCGTTTGATTATGAGCAAATCAAGTGGTTTGAATTTAACGTGACTGCTCGTGATGCTGGATCCCCTCCTCTGAGCTCGGTGGCTACAGTTAGAATAATGATCCAGGACCAGAACGACAACCCCCCTCAGGTTCTGTACCCAGTGCAGACTGGTGGCTCTCTGGTGGCTGAAATGGTGCCTCGTTCAGCAGATGTGGGCTACCTGGTCACTAAAGTGGTGGCTGTTGATGTGGACTCTGGACAGAATGCCTGGCTCTCCTATAAACTGCAGAAAGCCACAGACAGGGCGCTGTTTGAAGTGGGCTTACAGAATGGAGAAATAAGAACTATCCGCCAAGTCACTGATAAAGATGCTGTGAAACAAAGACTGACTGTTATAGTGGAGGACAACGGGCAGCCCTCTCGTTCAGCTACAGTCATTGTTAACGTGGCGGTGGCGGACAGCTTCCCTGAAGTGCTGTCGGAGTTCACTGACTTTACACACGACAAGGAGTACAACGACAACCTGACTTTTTACTTAGTGCTGGCTTTGGCTGTAGTTTCCTTCCTCTTCATCACGTGTTTAGTGGTTATTATATCAGTGAAGATCTACAGATGGAGACAGTCTCGCGTCCTGTATCACTCCAACCTCCCTGTGATTCCATATTATCCACCTCGTTACTCAGACACTTTGGGGACAGGGACTCTGCAACACGTGTACAACTACGAGGTGTGCAGGACGACTGACTCCAGAAAGAGTGACTGTAAGTTCGGCAGAGCTGGTAGTCAGAACGTGCTGATAATGGAGCCCAGTTCAACAGGGACGATGCAGCGGATTCAGAGTGAGAAGAGCATCCTGGATGAGCCAGACTCTCCTCTAGAGGTTAGTTTATTGATCCATCATTCTTCACACATTTACAATTCGTTAATTATAGTGTATTTTAGATTACATATATCACTTGGTTTCATGGTTTGTCTTACTGCCTGCTCAGAGGGCATCTTCAGCGCCACTAGTGATGGACAGCTCCTGTCTGAGTTGTGCCAGTTAACTGAAGTGAGAATGAGTCAGTAAGAAAAATGCACAGCAAAAAAACAACCTGTAACGTTGTCTGCACTGCATGGGGTGGTGTGTTTCTGTTGTAATTAGAAAATATATGTGGACTTCATGCCTCCAGCTGTGTTTGTGTGTGTGTGTGTGTGTGTGTGTGTAGAAATGTGTAATAGTACGATGACAGAGTGTTTCCAGTTAACAACTTATCTCGTGGCTCGTATTTTGCTCTCGGACTTTATCTCTGTCTGTCACTTTATCCCTTTATAATCTGCATCCGTTTTTTCATATTTTCAATTTTAATACAACACATACATTCACACATTGAATTTGACAACATCTAGATAGATACAACGTTATTATCTCCCACATAGAGGATTCTGTCCCCTTTCTTTAGTCACAACACTTGTTATTTTCATATCGGACTCTAAGGGCCGCTGTTGGTCTTCAAAGCACATTTGAAGCTTTTGAAATGCAGCTACACCTCCAGTACTTCTCTTAGTGTACCACGGAGAGCAGGACATTCGGTCTTCCTTTTCACTAGTGATTTTTGGACTAATGTATTCGCTGTCACACTGTGGATTATAAATACATCAACAGAAGGACGATACGGGGTAATAGGCCGGTTTTTGTGACATACTTTTATGTGCAGTTGCGTGGATTGCTTCGGGAATATGCCTTTTATCAGCACTGAACCCACAATTAAATGGCAAGTACGGGCCTTCATCCTTGTTTTTCTCATTGACGCGGCAGTCTGTCAGATCCGCTACTCTGTCCCAGAGGAGATGAGAAAGGGCTCCTTTGTAGGAAATGTGGCTGAGGATTTAGGTATCAACGCTAAAAGACTGATGTCAGGCGGTGCCCGAATTGTTGGCGGTGATAGCAGCGAGTATATCAGGCTGGATGTAGACAAAGGGATTCTTGTCGTGGGAGAAAGAATAGATAGAGAGCAGCTCTGCGGGCAGACATCGCCCTGTAGCTTGAATTTTGAGATGATTATGACGAATCCAATGCAGCTACACAGCGTTGTAGTAGAAGTGTTAGATGTTAATGATAATGCACCCGTGTTTCTTGAGAAAGAAATGCATTTAGAAATAGTAGAATCTGCTCTTCCAGGGACCGAAATCTTACAATTGAGTGCCACCGACCCCGATGTTGGCATCAACGCTTTACACGGATACACGTTACACCCAACGACTAATTTTAATATTAAGGTCCTGTCCAGCCCAAATGGTCATAAATATGCACAGTTGTATCTTTCTAATGCTTTAGACCGAGAGAAAGAGGAAATGCTGATTCTCATGCTAACCGCTGTGGACGGTGGTGAACCACAGAGATCAGGGACACTAAAAATACATGTAACTGTGCGAGACACAAATGACAATGCTCCGGTTTTTACGCAATCAATTTTCAAGGCGTCTGTTAAAGAAAATGTTCCAAAAGGAACCTTAGTGGTGAGTTTGAGCGCAACAGATGCAGATGAGGGGATGAATGGTCATGTTACATACCACGTTAATCGCATGTCTAGTAATGTTGCTGAACTGTTTCTTCTGGATGAAAACAGCGGCGATTTAACTGTAAACGGTATGATTGATTTTGAAGAGAATAAAATATATGAGATTGGTGTGCAGGCAAAAGATCAAGGTGGACAAAGCACATCAACAAAAGTAATAATTGACGTGACGGATGTGAATGACAATGCACCTGTAATAACACTAACCTCGTTTTCTAGTGCCATTGCTGAGGATTCTCCTAGTGGAACTACTGTGGCAATTATAAACGTTAAAGATCTAGATTCAGGCAAAAATGGCAAAGTAGACTGCTCTGTTAACGGCAATATCCCGTTTGCAATCCACTCATCTCTAAAGAACTATTATACTCTGGTAACAAACGGTGTCCTTGACAGGGAGCGTAAACCTGATTACAATATCACTTTCACGGCTGTGGATGAAGGTAGCCCACCACTCTCGACAAACAAAACAATAACACTTCGAGTATCCGACGTCAATGATAATGCCCCCGTATTTGAAGAGAGTTATTATGAAGCTAATATCATGGAGAATAACTCCCCAGGATTATCTGTGTTTTCCGTGAAAGCACATGACTCTGACTCGGGGCAGAACGCACGTGTGTCTTACCTGCTTATTGATACTGAGTTAAATGGTAACCCCATATCCACTTACATATCTGTTAACGCAGAAAGTGGAGTTATACAGGCAGTTCGATCATTTGACTATGAGCAAATTAAAACTCTAAATATTTTTGTAAAAGGACAGGATGGGGGTTCCCCCCCTTTAAGCAGCAACACCACAGTTAAATTACATATCCAAGACCAGAACGACAACCCCCCTCAGGTTCTGTATCCAGTCCAGACTGGTGGCTCTCTGGTGGCTGAAATGGTGCCTCGTTCAGCAGATGTGGGCTACCTGGTCACTAAAGTGGTGGCTGTTGATGTGGACTCTGGACAGAATGCTTGGCTCTCCTATAAACTGCAGAAAGCCACAGACAGGGCGCTGTTTGAAGTGGGCTTACAGAATGGAGAAATAAGAACTATCCGCCAAGTCACTGATAAAGATGCTGTGAAACAAAGACTGACTGTTATAGTGGAGGACAACGGGCAGCCCTCTCGTTCAGCTACAGTCATTGTTAACGTGGCGGTGGCGGACAGCTTCCCTGAAGTGCTGTCGGAGTTCACTGACTTTACACACGACAAGGAGTACAACGACAACCTGACTTTTTACTTAGTGCTGGCTTTGGCTGTAGTTTCCTTCCTCTTCATCACGTGTTTAGTGGTTATTATATCAGTGAAGATCTACAGATGGAGACAGTCTCGCGTCCTGTATCACTCCAATCTCCCTGTGATTCCATATTATCCACCTCGTTACTCAGACACTTTGGGGACAGGGACTCTGCAACACGTGTACAACTACGAGGTGTGCAGGACGACTGACTCCAGAAAGAGTGACATCAAGTATATGCAACCGATGAGTCAAAGTTTGGTTAGTGTGGATGGAGCTGGCACTGATACACCGCAGGTGGACAACCAACTGTCAGGCAACTGTTCTCAAATGTCAACCTTGGTGAGTGATATATTTAATATTTTGTTCTCGATGTTCTCGTTGTTCTGGTACTCTTTTCTCCTAAAGTATGTAGACCAAAGTGCACGCGCACGGCTGTCATTGGTGCGTCAGTGTCCCTGTCCATGGTGCTGAAACAGTCAATAGATTTTTTTGTGAAGTAACTTTCTTTAAGCCTTGTAGCCTAGTCCAAGCCATTCTTATTAAATTGCTCAACATAACATTGGCATAATAAGATAATTAAACATAGAATCACACTAACCACAGTCTGAGTTTTGTTTTAGGTAGAATTTGCGATACATATTAATATTATCCTCAACAGTTACAGTTTAACAATTTAATCCGTGGGAGTGGCTTCAACCATTTAAAAGTTATTTTTCATGCAGGTTTTGTCACTCATTTATTAAATTAATATGCTCAAGATCTGTTTCAGCAAATGGTAATTGTGTTTCACTAAGAAAAGGAACAGCATACACACTTTTCAGGGAAAAAGAGAAAATTATATGACATCTGAAACCAAAAGGACCAGGAAAGACAATTTCTTTTACCTCTTTTTTTACGTGTCCCTCCTATTTTCCAGTATTTAAATCGTAGTACTGTCTGTTTGTTTAATGTTCACATTTTTTTATTTTGTAATTTATTCTGTAGATCTTCATTAATGTTTCACCATACAGAATGAGTTGTGATCTTGAGGGAATAAAGTTTTAATGAAATTTGAAATCAACGTGATTTCCCTTTGATCTTAATCTGAGGATGCTTTTGTGGAAAAGGTTCTGGTCAGGCTTCATTCATACTGCTGCTGTGTAAAACGTTAATCCAAAAACAATGAAATAATGATAAAAACAATCAATAAGCTTTGAAAAGAACATTTGAAGTGTTCCTAATAATGTGAACACTACATTCATTACCGTGGATGGGCTCTGAGCGCCGCTGTTGATACATCACTGACTAACTGTCCAAACAGGCAGTGCAGCGATCCACCCCTTTAATTCATTTCAGTGTTTTACTGCTTGGAAAGAAGACGGTCTGGACCGTGATGGTTTAAAGTGCAGCGTTTCTCGTGGAATTTCTCTGCCGAAAATACCTTTACCTTTTCAATTTATGGATTTAAGTACATCAGTTTTGCATTGAAAGGGATTACTGCGTCTGTACCTCTGGATTTATGATGGCTTGTATGTGGATAACCGCTCGCAGAGGCCGATGGCAAGCACTGTTTGCCATTCTTTGTCTTTTCAAGCTGAGCTCAGTCTCTGGACAGGCTCTGTATTCCGTACCGGAGGAGCAGGCAGAAGGGTCTTTCGTTGGAAACATTGCTAGAGATTTAGGTTTGGATGTGGCGAGGCTCGTATCAGGTAAAGCTCGTATTATTACAAAGGGAAGCCGACAGTACGTTGATTTAAACCGAGACAAAGGCACCCTTGTTATTAAAGAGCGAATCGACCGAGAAGAACTGTGTGGAAAGACGACGCCCTGCAGCTTCAGTTTCGAGGTGATTTTAGAAAATCCAATCCAGCTTTATCGGGTAACAGTGGAGGTAATAGACATAAACGACAACAGTCCGTCTTTCCCAAAGGATGAAATCAATTTGAAGATTGCTGAAAATGCTGCATCAGGGACTCGTTTCTCACTAGAGAGTGCAGACGACCCTGATGTTGGAATTAACGACATTCAAAAATACACACTTAAACCCTCCGGTAATTTCAAATTGGAAGTACAGAGCCAGCCTGATGGAGGAAAATTTATCGAAATGGTTTTACAAAACCCGTTAGACCGAGAGAAAGAGGAGACTCACACTCTCGTGCTGGTTGCTTCAGATGGAGGGGAGCCACATAGATCAGGGACAGTGCGTATTCATATCACTGTGCTAGATGCTAACGATAATGCGCCGGTGTGTAGCCAGCCTGTTTATAAAGCAGATGTCAAGGAGAATTCTCCTGTAGGAACAGTGGTAACCACAGTTAGTGCAAGTGACGCAGATAAAGGAGTCAATGGCGAATTATCTTATTCCATAGCTCATGTCGCCAAAGAAACGAAGCAGCTTTTTGAAGTAAATGTTAAAACTGGAGAGATTAAAGTTGCAGGTAACCTGGATTTTGAAAAATCTAAATCTTATCAATTAAACGTTCAGGCTAGTGACCATGGTGGGTTTTCAGATACGTGCAAAGTTATTATTCAAATAATTGACGAGAATGACAACGTCCCTACAATACAGCTGATGTCATTTTCTAACTCGATACCCGAGGATTCCCCCCCAGGTACAACTATAGCTGTTGTTAACGTTGATGACGAAGACTCTGACGGTAACGGTGTTGTTAAGTGCTCCATTAACTCCGACGTACCTTTCAAAATCGAGTCTTCATTAACTGGATATTATACTATAGTAACCGAAGACTTCTTAGACAGAGAAAGTATTCCTGAGTATAATATCACCATAGCTGTCTCTGACCAGGGCTCCCCGTCTCTGTCTAGCAGTAAAAACATCAATGTAAAAGTGTCTGACGTGAATGACAGCCCACCCAAATTTGATCAATCAGAATACAGTAAGACTGTACCAGAGAACAACTCTCCTGGGTTTTCTGTGTTTACTCTCAGTGCTAGTGATGCAGACTGGGGCCAAAACGCCCGGGTTTCTTACTTTGTGGAAGAGAAAGAGATTAATGGGGTAGCTGTGTCTTCGTTAGTGTCGGTAAATTCAGAAAATGGCGTCATTCATGCAGTCAGGTCGTTTGATTATGAGCAAATCAAGGTGTTTGAATTTAACGTGACTGCTCGTGATGCTGGATCCCCTCCTCTGAGCTCGGTGGCTACAGTTAGAATAATGATCCAGGACCAGAACGACAACCCCCCTCAGGTTCTGTACCCAGTGCAGACTGGTGGCTCTCTGGTGGCTGAAATGGTGCCTCGTTCAGCAGATGTGGGCTACCTGGTCACTAAAGTGGTGGCTGTTGATGTGGACTCTGGACAGAATGCCTGGCTCTCCTATAAACTGCAGAAAGCCACAGACAGGGCGCTGTTTGAAGTGGGCTTACAGAATGGAGAAATAAGAACTATTCGCCAAGTCACTGATAAAGATGCTGTGAAACAAAGACTGACTGTTATAGTGGAGGACAACGGGCAGCCCCCTCGTTCAGCTACAGTCATTGTTAACGTGGCGGTGGCGGACAGCTTCCCTGAAGTGCTGTCGGAGTTCACTGACTTTACACACGACAAGGAGTACAACGACAACCTGACTTTTTACTTAGTGCTGGCTTTGGCTGTAGTTTCCTTCCTCTTCATCACGTGTTTAGTGGTTATTATATCAGTGAAGATCTACAGATGGAGACAGTCTCGCGTCCTGTATCACTCCAATCTTCCTGTGATTCCATATTATCCACCTCGTTACTCAGACACTTTGGGGACAGGGACTCTGCAACACGTGTACAACTACGAGGTGTGCAGGACGACTGACTCCAGAAAGAGTGACTGTAAGTTCGGCAGAGCTGGTAGTCAGAACGTGCTGATAATGGAGCCCAGTTCAACAGGGACGATGCAGCGGATTCAGAGTGAGAAGAGCATCCTGGATGAACCAGACTCTCCTCTAGAGGTGAGGCCTTTGGCATATTGATCTTCACCAATAAATGTGTGCTTTTTAAGTGGTCTTATTAAACAGTGAGTGTCTTTTGGGCTCAAATGTAACTGATAACCCAAGAGGCATTTTCAGCACCACAGCTCATGGACAGCTCCACTGAGTGAAAGTTAGATGTCCTTTGTGAACTACTGCTTAATTCATTAAGGAACAGGAGCCTTTTATTGTATTACAGTGTGAGTACTTAATGTCATTGTTTACTATAATTGTTACAGATACAGTTTTCACACAGTCTATTGAAGGTTTTATGCCATTTAGTCCAATGTAAGTTAATGCAGATCCAGGGAGACTAAAGCTTCGGTTCTAATTAGTGACGTAAATTTGATAATTTTGGTTAAAAATAAATAAATAAACAAAATAAAAAATTACATATAAATAAATAAAACAAAAACATATCAAAGAAACAAACTTAATTTTGATTTTATGTTTTATATGAATGTATTACAATGTCGCCGTTTTGATATACAATTCGAGCTCTTCTACACCAAAGTGCTTGGCAAATTTATTTTTATTTTCTGCCTGTGTTCATGATATTCATGCTTTGGACAGTAAGGGACGCTGTTGGTCAGTGAAACAAGTGTTCAGAGTTGATTCAGTGGAGGAAGAGCCCTCATTTTTCCGTTTAGAGGGGAGAGAAGAGAAACTGGGCTTCATAAGCAGGACAACGGCCACAATTTCATTCGGAGCGAGGACTTTAAAATCAAAGGATTACTTGATGCAACTGCCTTTGTCCTCGGTGGATTGAATACAGCAGGCTGTTGATATCACCTTTTTTATTTGTGCAATGGCGTTTGAAAAATCTCCTCCTTCTCGCGTAAAATGGCGTTTGTATAGCAGGTCAGTATGGCAGTTTCTGCTGTTCCTTTGGTGTCTCAGTCACATCGTGTCGGGACAAATCAGGTATACAATTCCGGAGGAGCTGAAAAAGGGGTCTCTTATTGGTAATGTAGCTCAAGATCTTGGTTTGGATGTGCAAAGGCTCCGTTCTGGCCGGGCTCGTATCGTGACCAGACAAAGCATCCAGTACACCGAGCTGAAAACAGACAAAGGCATTTTAGTGGTGAACGAGAGGATAGACCGAGAGCAGCTTTGTGGAGACGTAACGCCGTGCAGCTTCAGCTTTGAGGTGATTTTAGAAAACCCTATGGAATTACACAGAGTAACAGTTGAAATAATTGACATAAATGACAATTCTCCGACGTTTAGAAAAGATGAAATCAAATTTGAAATAAGCGAATCTGCCACTCTGGGGTCACGCTTTTTATTAGCCAGTGCCGAAGACGCAGATGTAGGCAGTAACGGTCTCCAGAAATACATATTAACTACCAATGACATATTTGGTTTGAAGCAGCATTCAAGTCCAGATGGTCGAAAATATGCCGAGATGATCTTACAAAAACCATTAGACAGAGAAAGCGAGCCAAGAATAACACTGAAGCTCATCGCTGTGGATGGTGGAACTCCGCATAGATCTGGTACAGTAAATATAGATATTACAGTACTCGATGCTAATGATAATCCTCCTATTTTTAACCAGTCTCTGTACAGAGCTACTGTCTCGGAGAATGCATTAAAAGGCACCAATATCACGACAGTGAATGCAAGTGATGCAGACAGTGGATCAAACGGTCTCGTCACATATAGATTTTCAAACATGAAAGAGCAGCTGGCTGACATATTTCATTTAGACGAAATTACTGGAACCATAACACTTGTAGGGCAAGTAGATTATGAAAAAGATAAGAAATATGAAATTATGATCGAAGCTATGGACCAAGGAGGTCTGACAGATTCAAGTAAGGTGCTAATTGAGATTGTAGACGTCAACGATAACGCACCTATCATAAATGTGATGTCATTCTCCAGCCCCGTGCCGGAGGATTCTGCCTCAGGTACCACAGTGGCAATAATTAATGTGATTGACGCAGACTCAGAGCAAAATGGCCAAATTGTTTGTACAACAGACAGTAGCCTCCCATTTAAAATAAAATCAACATTAACTAATTACTATGCATTAGTAACAGACTCAGCTTTTGACAGAGAAGTTGTACCGGAATATAACATAACTGTAAGGGCCACCGATTCAGGATCGCCATCCTTGTCAAGCACAACAATATTACGTCTGAGAATCTCTGATGTGAATGACAATGCCCCAATATTTGATAAAATTAGCTACGTTTCTCACGTTACAGAAAACAATTCCCCTGGAATGTCCATATTTTCCGTCAAAGCACGGGACATGGACTGGAATCAAAACGCTAGAATATCGTACTTTCTCGAAGAGACACAGATCAATGGTAGTCCAACATCTTCTTACGTCTCCATAAACAGTGAAACGGGATCTATCCATGCAGTGCGCTCGTTTGATTATGAACAGATCAAGCAGCTTGTATTCACTGTTAAAGCGCAGGATGGAGGCTCCCCTCCACTCAGTAGCAACGTGACTGTGAAAATAATGATCCAGGACCAGAACGACAACCCCCCTCAGGTTCTGTACCCAGTGCAGACTGGTGGCTCTCTGGTGGCTGAAATGGTGCCTCGTTCAGCAGATGTGGGCTACCTGGTCACTAAAGTGGTGGCTGTTGATGTGGACTCTGGACAGAATGCCTGGCTCTCCTATAAACTGCAGAAAGCCACAGACAGGGCGCTGTTTGAAGTGGGCTTACAGAATGGAGAAATAAGAACTATCCGCCAAGTCACTGATAAAGATGCTGTGAAACAAAGACTGACTGTTATAGTGGAGGACAACGGGCAGCCCCCTCGTTCAGCTACAGTCATTGTTAACGTGGCGGTGGCGGACAGCTTCCCTGAAGTGCTGTCGGAGTTCATTGACTTTACACACGACAAGGAGTACAACGACAACCTGACTTTTTACTTAGTGCTGGCTTTGGCTGTAGTTTCCTTCCTCTTCATCACGTGTTTAGTGGTTATTATATCAGTGAAGATCTACAGATGGAGACAGTCTCGCGTCCTGTATCACTCCAACCTCCCTGTGATTCCATATTATCCACCTCGTTACTCAGACACTTTGGGGACAGGGACTCTGCAACACGTGTACAACTACGAGGTGTGCAGGACGACTGACTCCAGAAAGAGTGACTGTAAGTTCGGCAGAGCTGGTAGTCAGAACGTGCTGATAATGGAGCCCAGTTCAACAGGGACGATGCAGCGGATACAGAGTGAGAAGAGCATCCTGGATGAACCAGACTCTCCTCTAGAGGTCAGTTAAATAATACAGCTTCGTCTCTGTGCAGTTATTTCTCTTTCTCTGATACATTGAAAGTAAACTGTTGCGCGCTATACAGTCATTTCAGCACCATGCCGACAGCAAAATATATACTGTTATTATTTCACATACATACACATTACTTTGACTTAGTTGTATTGTGTGTTAAAGCAGGCTGATAACTTGCTTGATTTTTGCAACATTATAAATATACTAAATACTGACAATCAAAAAATGCCCTTTTTAATGACTTTCCTTCTAGATGTTTGTTTACTATAATTTACTGATTTCCCGTTGTAGTAACTGTTGCTCTTTAACCTCTCTATTTACTACTTTCAAATTATAGGCAGGATTTAACCTCTCAGCTATTAACCGCTATTCATATATTCAGCACTGCAGTGCTGGACAGTTCCACACAATGAGACTGCTTTGGTAACGATGCTATGGCTTTCTGTCTGTGGTTTGATAATGCGTGGAGTGTGTGATTTTATGTTACATCCTATTTGATATATTTCATCTATTATTTTTTAATCAATAGTATATTTTGTATTCCTGTCGGTTCCCAGAGTAGATTGCATAGAAAATATGTTTTTTTAACCTAAGTGCAGTCGGCCCGGTTCTTACCTCCGTTTGGACTCTAAGGGACGCTGTTGATCAGTAAAACAGAGTCTAGTGTTGTTAGGACTGTGACAGAGGAGAGAAAGAGGAGAGGGAGGAACACTCTTCCTACAAGGAGGCGTTCGATGGAAATGCAGCCGCTTTGAAACAGCATTTTTTCTTTGATAATAATCGAGCAATCTGGCTCGACAGAACTGCAGCACTTAACGTGACTTTCGTCTACGTGTGTGGCTGTGGGATATAATTTGCAGTTACATTTTGGATTTTATTCTTTACGACATGGGGATACACCAGCACCGATGCGGAAAATGGCTGTTGTGTTGGACACTTACATTGCAACTGTTCATTTTTGTCTTCATGATTTCCACCATCAATGGCCAAATCCGCTATTCAATACCGGAGGAGATGAAGAAAGGTTCTCTTATCGGTAATGTAGCACAGGATCTTGGTTTGGATCTGAACAGGCTCCGTTCTGGTCGGGCCCGTATCGTGACCGGAGAAAACAATCAGTACACTGAGCTAAAAACAGACAAAGGGATTCTAGTCGTGAATGAGAGAATTGACCGAGAAGAGCTTTGTGGAGATGTAACACCGTGTAGTTTCAGCTCCGAAATTATTTTGGAAAATCCAATTGAACTGCACAGGGTGACAGTAGAAATATTAGACGTAAATGACCATGCGCCAACTTTCAAAAATAATGTAATTAATCTAGAAATTAGTGAATCTGCAACAATAGGATCTCATTTCGACTTACAAAGCGCGTATGATCCCGATGCAGGGATTCACAGCTTGCAAAATTATGTTTTATCCCCTAATGATAATTTCGTTTTGAAGCAACACTCCAACGCAGATGGAATCAAATTCGCTGTAATGATTTTACAGAAGCCATTAGACAGAGAGTTTAACCCACACCTCTCTTTGAAGCTGATTGCAGTAGACGGAGGAACTCCACAGCGATCTGGTACAGTAAATGTAGTGATTACTGTTCTTGATATCAATGATAATCCTCCTGTATTTAATCAGTCAGTATACACTGCTACAGTGACAGAAAATGCACCCATAGGCACTTATATAACTACTGTGAATGCTTCAGATGCGGACAGTGGATCTAATGGCTTGGTTACATATACTTTTTCTAATGTAAATGGAAAGTCTGGCGAAAAATTTGAAATTGACAGTTTATCTGGAAAAATAACTGTGGCTGATAATATTGATTTCGAAAAAGACAAAAAATACGAAATAAGAGTGATCGCCAAAGACCAGGGTGGCCTAAGTGACGCAACCAAAGTTGTCATTGAGGTCACTGACATAAATGATAATGCTCCAGTTATAAATATAATGTCCTTCTCCAGCCTAATTTCAGAGGATGTCCCTCCAGGCACGACTGTAGCTGTTTTTAATGTTAAAGATGCAGACTCTGAAAGAAACGGTCAGATAAAATGCTCAATAGATTCCAATCTCCCCTTTAAAATCCAGTCGTCTTTGACAAATTATTACAACTTGCTTTCAGATGTGAATTTTGATCGTGAAACGAAACCAGAATACAACATAACCATAACTGCAACCGATTCAGGGTCACCTCCACTTTCTACTAAAACAACTTTACACCTAAGAGTTTCTGATGTAAACGATAATGCTCCGCTCTTTACTAAACCGAGTTACTCTGCTTATATTATTGAAAATAATGTCCCTGGGTTGTCAATATTTAGCGTGAGCGCAAGAGATTCTGACTGGAATCAAAATGCAAGAATCTCATACTTTCTGGAGGACACTCAGATCAGTGGCAGCCCAGTTTCTTCATATGTGTCCATAAACTCTGAAACTGGAGTTCTTCATGCAGTTCGCTCATTTGATTATGAACAGATCAAGCAGCTCGTATTCACTGTCAAAGCGCAGGATGGAGGCTCCCCTCCACTCAGTAGCAACGTGACTGTGAAAATAATGATCCAGGACCAGAACGACAACTCCCCTCAGGTTCTGTACCCAGTGCAGACTGGTGGCTCTCTGGTGGCTGAAATGGTGCCTCGTTCAGCAGATGTGGGCTATCTGGTCACTAAAGTGGTGGCTGTTGATGTGGACTCTGGACAGAATGCCTGGCTCTCCTATAAACTGCAGAAAGCCACAGACAGGGCGCTGTTTGAAGTGGGCTTACAGAATGGAGAAATAAGAACTATCCGCCAAGTCACTGATAAAGATGCTGTGAAACAAAGACTGACTGTTATAGTGGAGGACAACGGGCAGCCCTCTCGTTCAGCTACAGTCATTGTTAACGTGGCGGTGGCGGACAGCTTCCCTGAAGTGCTGTCGGAGTTCACTGACTTTACACACGACAAGGAGTACAACGACAACCTGACTTTTTACTTAGTGCTGGCTTTGGCTGTAGTTTCCTTCCTCTTCATCACGTGTTTAGTGGTTATTATATCAGTGAAGATCTACAGATGGAGACAGTCTCGCGTCCTGTATCACTCCAACCTCCCTGTGATTCCATATTATCCACCTCGTTACTCAGACACTTTGGGGACAGGGACTCTGCAACACGTGTACAACTACGAGGTGTGCAGGACGACTGACTCCAGAAAGAGTGACTGTAAGTTCGGCAGAGCTGGTAGTCAGAACGTGCTGATAATGGAGCCCAGTTCAACAGGGACGATGCAGCGGATACAGAGTGAGAAGAGCATCCTGGATGAACCAGACTCTCCTCTAGAGGTTAGACTGCTTTAAAACAGTTTCAGTGTATCTATGACGATTTAACATGTAAATAATGACACACTACTTTTTTTATTTAGTAACAACCAGGGGAGCATACCATTTTAAGGGACATTTTGAGTTTGGGGGACAGAGTTTACCTTTTTTTTTCGTTACCTTTTCAGACATTTTTGGGTTTACGTCACGTGTTCATTCCCTAAAAGAATGTCTAATACATTTTAACTTCCACCTGTCTTGTTGATAGACATACTGTATTGTTTTGATAATAGTAGGGATAATTGTTATTATTATTATTAGTAGTAGTGATAATGGAAGTACTAGACGAATTTTTTTCATTGGCAGGTTCTAAAATATTTCCATGTATTTTATCGCTATGTGGCATCACGTTATTCCCTGTTATTTTTTACTGTTAGATACTTGGTGTAAATCCAAATAATCAGCCTTGCCAGATAATTAGTCAAGTGCCTTAAATGCTCATGACGTCAGTTATTATGCAAATTTTGCTAATGTGAGAACTTGCTATTTTATGGTCGTAAACCAAAGTGATATTTTGAAAATATTTACTTAAAGTGACATTTAATTAAGGCCTTGGTTTTCCCATCGTCAATAATATCAGTAATCAAGTATTTCGTAAAATTGAACAAATACAAATCGTTGAAATTAATCAACTTGTAAAACAATTAAAATTAATATTTTAAACCAGTCATTATAACTTTGATCTGCAAAACCTGCGTTGATTGGCAACACTGGGTATCTTGTCCTCGCTATACAAAGTTTTTCTTTACAATTGTCCTTTTTATTATTTTTTATATTACATTACATTCACAGTAAATCTGAATTAACGGCACATACATAAATTTACACTTTAAAAGTTGAACGTACTGCCTTCTTGTTGCGTCTGTCCTTGTCAGTGCCCGTCAGCACCATGGATAGCATTACATTCAGGATACAGAGGTTTTGCATTATTGTGAACCTTCCTCTTATCAATGTGCTTCCTCTGTATGTATGTATAGCTGGCTTACTGTGCCCGTGTGTGTGTGTGTGTCACTTTTCACTGATGTACACAGCAAGTCATTTCTATTTTTGTTAGTAATTAACGTGTAAACATTATTAACATATTTGAACACATATTGCAATGAACCCCATAAGAATCAGGAACTGTCGGTGTCATGTGTAGTTCAGTGCATCCAACTCACAGGGACGCTGTTGGCCAGTCTGTTGAGATTTCAGAGCTCATTGCAGCTGTACCTCCCCCATCATCTCGAAATGTTACGGAGAAAGAAAAAAGAAATATAAGAGGCGCGTTTCGGAGGAGGGAGATGATCAAACACGGAGATACCCGGCGAATTATCAGCAGTCTCGGGAGTGTGGATTCTTGATTATTTTACTGACATTTGTGTCTAAAATCCTTTCACTGGATAACGGATTTGATACCACTTTTTTTTTGTGGACGGGAGAATGTCGGACAGAACAATGACACGGCAAGTAGGCCTATTGTTGTTTATCTGGGTTGTTTCTCTCAGCTCGGTTTTGGGGCAGGTCAGCTACTCCATTCCTGAGGAAATGGCGAAAGGATCTTTGGTCGGTAACATAGCTCAGGATTTAGGGTTGGATGTGAAACGGCTGAAATCAGGGAAAGCTCGTATATATATCGGAGAAGGCACAGAATACATCGAGCTGAATAAAGAAAGGGGAGTCCTTGTAATCAAAGAGCGGATAGACAGAGAAGCGCTCTGCGGACAGACGACGCCCTGTGCTCTTGATTTTCAAATAATATTGGAGAATCCTATGCAATTTTACAGCATCACTGTCGAGATCACCGACATTAACGATAACGCTCCTGGTTTTAAAAACAGTGAAATGAAATTTGACATCAGTGAGACGGCTCAAATTGGATCGAAATTTGTTTTAGAAAAAGCAGTTGACGACGACGTGGGTATTAATGGGCTCCAGGGCTATTCACTCAGTTCAAGTGACACATTCACTTTAAACCCTTATAGACTTGGCAGCAGTAGGAATGTTGAGATGGTTTTAAAGAAGCATCTTGACCGAGAAAAACAGGAGCGGTTGTCTTTAGTACTGACTGCTTTAGATGGAGGCGACCCGCAGCTCTCTGGAACCATACTGATTGTCATAACTGTGTTGGACGCAAACGATAATGCACCTGTTTGTACTCAAACAGAGTATAAGACTAATGTAAAAGAAAATTCGTTGAAAGGAGCTGTTCTAACTACGGTGAGCGCTTCTGATGCAGATCAAGGTCCGCACGGGCGCATACAGTATTCAATTTCTAATGCCCCAAAGGGAGCATTAGAATTATTTGATATAGATAAAGATAACGGGGTGTTCACGTTAGTGGGAAAGCTGGATTATGAGAAATTTCGGCATTATGAGATAGATGTCCAAGCATCAGATGAAGGTGGTAACTCAGACGTATGCAAAGTTGTAATTGAGGTGTTGGACACAAACGATAACCCACCAGCTATCAATATTATGTCAACATCAGCCAGTATATCTGAGGATGTTAAGCCAGGCACGGTTCTGACAATGATGAACGTTCAGGATCCAGATTCAGATGAAAATGGCAAAGTCCACTGCGTTTTAGATGAAAGAATTAATTTTGCAATCACGTCATCATCAAATAATTTCTTTACTTTGGTGACAGAAGGTGAATTAGACAGAGAGATGGCTTCTCAGTATAATATCAGCGTGACCTGTTCTGATGAGGGAGTGCCCTCCCTCTCCAGCAGCGTCACTCTCACCTTACAGATCTCTGATGTGAATGACAACGCGCCTGTCTTTGAGAGGAGCTCATATGAGGCCTACATTGTAGAAAACAACACACCAGGCCTCTCTATATTCACAGTGAAAGCCAGAGACGCTGACTGGAACCAGAATGCGCATGTTTCTTACATACTGGAGGACTCCTCTGTTAACGGAGTGCCGGTCTCCTCATATGTGTCCGTTAGTGCTGATAGTGGAGTCATCCATGCAGTGCGCTCTTTTGACTACGAGCAGATCAAAGACTTCCAGTTCCGCGTTAAAGCGCAGGATGGAGGCTCCCCTCCACTCAGTAGCAACGTGACTGTGAAAATAATGATCCAGGACCAGAACGACAACCCCCCTCAGGTTCTGTACCCAGTGCAGACTGGTGGCTCTCTGGTGGCTGAAATGGTGCCTCGTTCAGCAGATGTGGGCTACCTGGTCACTAAAGTGGTGGCTGTTGATGTGGACTCTGGACAGAATGCCTGGCTCTCCTATAAACTGCAGAAAGCCACAGACAGGGCGCTGTTTGAAGTGGGCTTACAGAATGGAGAAATAAGAACTATCCGCCAAGTCACTGATAAAGATGCTGTGAAACAAAGACTGACTGTTATAGTGGAGGACAACGGGCAGCCCTCTCGTTCAGCTACAGTCATTGTTAACGTGGCGGTGGCGGACAGCTTCCCTGAAGTGCTGTCGGAGTTCACTGACTTTACACACGACAAGGAGTACAACGACAACCTGACTTTTTACTTAGTGCTGGCTTTGGCTGTAGTTTCCTTCCTCTTCATCACGTGTTTAGTGGTTATTATATCAGTGAAGATCTACAGATGGAGACAGTCTCGCGTCCTGTATCACTCCAATCTCCCTGTGATTCCATATTATCCACCTCGTTACTCAGACACTTTGGGGACAGGGACTCTGCAACACGTGTACAACTACGAGGTGTGCAGGACGACTGACTCCAGAAAGAGTGACTGTAAGTTCGGCAGAGCTGGTAGTCAGAACGTGCTGATAATGGAGCCCAGTTCAACAGGGACGATGCAGCGGATACAGAGTGAGAAGAGCATCCTGGATGAACCAGACTCTCCTCTAGAGGTCAGTTTTCCAGAAATATTGATGTAAATAATGGCATATCCATGATAGTGTTCAGCAGGGACGCCTCACGTCAAAAGTCCTGGGCCCATTATATTATGTGAACTTTTTACAGCTCCTTTTCAGATATACTACTTCCTTGCACTTAAACATGTAGTTTAGATCAATTGGAAAGCTTTCATTCCCCTTCATTTAGTAAAGTTAGTTTCATGTTGGAACTTCTTGAGCGTTCTGATAGTGGTAATATACTTCAATATGAGAAAACTATTTTCTTAAAACCCTGTTTGTCTTTACACATATGTGTTTCAGGAGTCGTGTTTTTTTCAGTGATAATGGATTGCCCATGAGTTACAGGAATAGCATTTTTCCTTTACAGAAAATACTTTTTTTTCTTTTTTCTGTCTATTTTTTTTTCAATTCAGCACCACGGACAGTTCCCCAGCCTCCCTCAATTCTAGAGTGTTGAATGTCAAATTGTTTCAGGACAGTTCATTGGTGCAGTGAGACCCTGTGTTGGATTAAAGAAAGGCCTTCCACAATTTAAAACGTTAATTTTCTGTTCTTTTTTTTTTCAAGCAGTGCAATTTTAACTTATGATCTCAGCGAAACATTCCTTTTCCCCAGTGCCAGGATGGTTGTAACACTGTGTTTTCTTTTGACGTGATAAATGGTGCTATTTTCCATACTAAACGTTTTACTGATTGTGTAAGCACACATTTTCAAATTTTAAACATCTGACCTTTTTTCTTACTTGTTTCTTTCTTTAGTGTCACTTTACTCCATGTTGTGGAGCAACAAACTCGTTTAATGTGCTGATGACACATACTTGGAAGAGCAGTTTTTCATATTTTTTTAAAATATGAAAGTGTATCTTTTCGAGTCCTGATAGTCTGAGTTAAGAGCATCCTTACGGGTGGTTTGCTTGGACTAATGTACATCAGACTGCAGTGGGCTGACTTCAGAACACTTTGTGACAAGTGAATCAATGCAAACATGAATTATCAGTTACTCACTTGACTTGCTATGTTTAAATTCTGATTGTATGATTAAATGCACACTGTAAGTGCTTAGGTACTTGGTGGTTGGGGACATCTGATTTACAGTATAACGTTGGTCAAAACTTTTATGTTTTTGAGTCTGACTTGTCATTGATAAATTAATGAGTGATAAATATAAAGAATGAGCTCGATCATTTTGATTTCTGCCTGTTTTAAATTACATAAAATGCTTTGGAAGCAACGTTATATTACAGCTTTAAAATCGCACTGTGGACAGAGCGAATTTCAAGATCTTTTTCACGTTAAAATTTGCTGTTAAATTGACGAAACTGGCAAGCCTGAACGTAGGACCCGATCACATAGAAACCAGTCATCATTTTCCATCTTTCACAGTGTTCTGTAGTTCAGCGTGGTGAACTCTTAGGGCCGCTGTTGGCCAGTCAGTGTAAGTTAAGGAGAAGAAACCAGCAGTACCTCCCCCATCATTTCCGATAGAGAACGAGAGAAAGACACAAGGAACAGCAGAGCATACGAAGACCAGAGCTCTAAACGTTTATTTGGACGGATACTGTTCTTTTACTTTTGTAATTTACGACCTAAGTGGTGATTATTCAACCGGAGGACATAAAAGGAATTACCTCTGAAGAAAAATCGTGATTTACAGGAATATTACGCCGTTCATTTTACAGGAACATGACGGACAGAACAATGAGACGGCAAGTGCTGCTGTTTATGTCGGTTCTTTATGTCAGTTCAGTGGTTGGGCAGGTCAGCTACTCCATCCCAGAGGAAATGCCTAGAGGCTCTTTCGTGGGTGATATTGCGCAAGATTTGGGTTTGGATGTGAAAAGACTGAAATCAGGAAAAGCTCGCATTTATACGGGAGACAATGCAGAGTACATCGAGTTAAATAAAGAAAGGGGAGTCCTCCTCGTCAAAGACAGAATCGACAGAGAGGTGATCTGCGCACAGACGGCGCCCTGCGCTTTGCATTTGCAGGTTATTTTAGAGAATCCCATGGAATTTTATAGCATTACCGTCGAAGTTACAGATATTAACGACAACGCCCCGATATTTCAAAGAGGTGAAATGAAATTCAGAATAAGTGAGTCAGCTATCACAGGAGCAGTGTTTTTGTTGCAACAAGCAATCGATCTGGATGTCGGTGTGAATGGCCTTCAAAGTTATTTGTTAAAGCCAACCGATAACTTCGTGTTGAGGCTGCAAAATCAAGCAGATGGAAGCAAAATGGTAGAAATGGTTTTACAGAAGCCTTTAGATCGAGAAAAGGAGGATCGTTTGTCGCTTGTATTGACTGCAGTAGACGGAGGAGAGCCTCAGCTCTCCGGTACTGTTCAAATAAATATAAATGTGCTAGATATTAATGATAATGCTCCAGTTTTTACGCAGAAGATCTATAAATCCACCATAAGAGAAAACTCGCCCTCAGGGACGCAAGTAGTGATTGTTAGTGCATCTGACTCAGATGAAGGATCTAATGGCAAAATATTTTATGCTATACTAAATCTACTCGACAATGTGTCCGAGTTATTTGAGATAAACAAAGAGAGCGGAGAAATTACGCTGATTGGCAACACTGACTTTGAAAAAAAGCGACAATACCAAATAAATGTCCAAGCCAGTGATGAAGGAGGATTAACTGACTCATGTAAAATTATAGTGGAAATAACTGACACAAATGACAATATACCTGCCATAAATGTAATGTCAAAGTCCAGTGCAATAAAAGAGGACATTCAGCCTGGCACTGTAGTGACAATGATAAATATCCAAGATCCAGACTCAGGTGAAAATGGAAAAGTTCAGTGTTATATTAACGAGAACATTCCATTCACAATTTCCTCAACATCAAATAATTTCTTCAGTTTAACAACAGACAGTGATTTAGACAGAGAGACAGCCTCTGAGTATAATATCAGTGTGACCTGCTCTGATGAGGGAGTGCCCTCCCTCTCCAGCAGCGTCACTCTCACCTTACAGATCTCTGATGTGAATGATAACGCGCCTGTCTTTGAGAGGAGCTCATATGAGGCCTACATTGTAGAAAACAACACACCAGGCCTCTCTATATTCACAGTGAAAGCCAGAGACGCTGACTGGAACCAGAATGCGCGTGTTTCTTACATACTGGAGGACTCCTCTGTTAACGGAGTGCCGGTCTCCTCATATGTGTCCGTTAGTGCTGATAGTGGAGTCATCCATGCAGTGCGCTCTTTTGACTACGAGCAGATCAAAGACTTCCAGTTCCGCGTCAAAGCGCAGGATGGAGGCTCCCCTCCACTCAGTAGCAACGTGACTGTGAAAATAATGATCCAGGACCAGAACGACAACCCCCCTCAGGTTCTGTACCCAGTGCAGACTGGTGGCTCTCTGGTGGCTGAAATGGTGCCTCGTTCAGCAGATGTGGGCTACCTGGTCACTAAAGTGGTGGCTGTTGATGTGGACTCTGGACAGAATGCCTGGCTCTCCTATAAACTGCAGAAAGCCACAGACAGGGCGCTGTTTGAAGTGGGCTTACAGAATGGAGAAATAAGAACTATCCGCCAAGTCACTGATAAAGATGCTGTGAAACAAAGACTGACTGTTATAGTGGAGGACAACGGGCAGCCCTCTCGTTCAGCTACAGTCATTGTTAACGTGGCGGTGGCGGACAGCTTCCCTGAAGTGCTGTCGGAGTTCACTGACTTTACACACGACAAGGAGTACAACGACAACCTGACTTTTTACTTAGTGCTGGCTTTGGCTGTAGTTTCCTTCCTCTTCATCACGTGTTTAGTGGTTATTATATCAGTGAAGATCTACAGATGGAGACAGTCTCGCGTCCTGTATCACTCCAACCTCCCTGTGATTCCATATTATCCACCTCGTTACTCAGACACTTTGGGGACAGGGACTCTGCAACACGTGTACAACTACGAGGTGTGCAGGACGACTGACTCCAGAAAGAGTGACTGTAAGTTCGGCAGAGCTGGTAGTCAGAACGTGCTGATAATGGAGCCCAGTTCAACAGGGACGATGCAGCGGATACAGAGTGAGAAGAGCATCCTGGATGAACCAGACTCTCCTCTAGAGGTTAGAAAACTGCTTTAACATTGTTTTGCATTTAATTTTACATGTAATGGAACACATAAAAAACCCGTTGTTTTAAAGTTTAAGAACTGACCTGGTTGTATACCAAATTATCATATTTTTAGTAGACTGTATTGCGTGGAGAATTTGCTCTTAATCGTCACTGACATTATGACAAAACAACAAAACAAAACATTGTTTTCTGTTACCTTTAGGTTTTGTTTGATGTATCACTACCGTATGATTTCTTAATCGTGTCTTTATATTGGATTAATATCGGGTTGTGAAAATGAATTATAATAAGCCAGTTAGTAATATAATGTCTCAGACTAACGTAATTCCCGAGGACTCTAAACCAGCAACAGTTGTGATTGTGGTCCATGTTCAGGACTTAGATTCAGGAGATAATGACAAAGTTCATTAAGCAATTAATGAACATATACCTTTTACATTAAAACCAACATCCAGTAATTTCTTCAACCTAGTGACAGACAGTGATTTGGACAGAGAGAGAGCCTCTGAGTATAATATCAGTGTGACCTGCTCTGATGAGGGAGTGCTCAGTGGAAAGGCATTACTTCCCCATAAACAAGATTATATCCTATATTTGATAAGTATTTTCACCAACGTCATGAAGGCTTACAATACTGCTGTCTGATTCATGGTGGTGTGACTTTACAGTTAAATTTCACCTCTTAACATTGGTTTTAAGGCGCAGCATTGTGGGTAAAATAGCTGGCATGTACCTGGTCTCTCTACAAAATGATCGACTTCAATACGTTTCCATTTGCGTAGTTCATTAGATTGAACTCCAAGGGCCGCTGTTGGCCAGTCTGTGATAACTGTAGGGCAGGTTTCAGCAGTACCTCCCCCATCGCCTTTTTTTTCTTCTTAAACCAGAGGAAATCAGATACGCAGTGTGTATATTACAGAGTAGGGAGCAGTCATCACCGACGCGGACAGCTTCAGTTAACTGTAATTCATCAATTACTTCAAATTGTGGCGTATATACCGAGGAAATACATGGGATTTTCTTTCCAACGGAAATAGGACTGTAGCGGGATTCGTGCTGCATGGAAATGCCGGACAGAACAATGAGGCGGCAAGTGCTGTTGTTTTTCTCAATCCTTTCACTCACATCGGTGCTGAGCCAGGTCAGCTACTCCATTCCCGAGGAAATGGCGAGAGGGTCATTAATCGGTAACATCGCTCAGGATTTAGGCTTAGACAGAAAAAGACTGACATCAGGCAAAGCTCGGATTTTTACAGGAGACAGCGCAGAGTACATCGAGCTGAACAGAGAACGAGGAGTCCTCCTTATCAAAGAGAAAATAGACAGAGAGGCGCTCTGTGGGCAGACGACGCCCTGCGCGTTGCATTTTCAGGTTATTTTAGAAAACCCCATGGAATTGTACACTGTTGTTGTCGAAATTACAGATATAAATGATAACACTCCGATATTTGAAAAATCAGACATGAAATTCAAAATAAGTGAATCAGCAGTAGTAGGAGCAAAATTCTTGTTAGAGAGGGCAATAGATCCCGATGTTGGCATGAATAGTCTACAGAGTTATTTTCTCACAAAAACCGAGAATTTTGTGCTGAAATTGAAAGATCAGCCCGATGGAGGAAAGATAGTTGAAATGGTTTTACAAAAATCACTTGACAGAGAAAAACAAGAGGAGATATTTCTAGTGTTAACTGCGGTGGACGGAGGGGAACCAAACCTATCTGGCACAGCACAGATACATGTTACAGTGCTTGATGCGAATGACAATGCACCTGTTTTTACAAAGGCGGTTTATAAAGCTACAATATCTGAAAGCGCTTCTAAAGGTACAGTCATAACCAAGGTCAGTGCTTCAGATGCCGATAAAGGATCAAATTCCAAGATAACGTATTCGATATCCAACACTGTTGCAGATGTACGAGATATGTTTGAAATGAATGAATTAAATGGCGATTTGATCTTGAAAAGTAATGTAGATTATGAAAAGGCACGTTACTATCAAATACACGTGCAAGCCAGTGATGAAGGAGGGCTGACAGATTCATGTAAGATTACAGTTGATGTGATAGACATTAATGATAACAAGCCAGTTATTAATATAATGTCACAGACTAATGTAATTCCCGAAGACTCTAAACCAACAACAGTGGTGACTATGGTCAATGTTCAGGACTCAGATTCCGGAGATAATGGCAAAGTTCACTGCGCAATTAGTGAAAATATTCCTTTGATATTAAAGCCGACATCAAGTAATTTCTTCAATTTAGTGACAGACAGTGATTTAGACAGAGAGACAGCCTCTGAGTATAATATCAGTGTGACCTGCTCTGATGAGGGAGTGCCCTCCCTCTCCAGCAGCGTCACTCTCACCTTACAGATCTCTGATGTGAATGATAACGCGCCTGTCTTTGAGAGGAGCTCATATGAGGCCTACATTGTAGAAAACAACACACCAGGCCTCTCTATATTCACAGTGAAAGCCAGAGACGCTGACTGGAACCAGAATGCGCGTGTTTCTTACATACTGGAGGACTCCTCTGTTAACGGAGTGCCGGTCTCCTCATATGTGTCCGTTAGTGCTGATAGTGGAGTCATCCATGCAGTGCGCTCTTTTGACTACGAGCAGATCAAAGACTTCCAGTTCCGCGTCAAAGCGCAGGATGGAGGCTCCCCTCCACTCAGTAGCAACGTGACTGTGAAAATAATGATCCAGGACCAGAACGACAACCCCCCTCAGGTTCTGTACCCAGTGCAGACTGGTGGCTCTCTGGTGGCTGAAATGGTGCCTCGTTCAGCAGATGTGGGCTATCTGGTCACTAAAGTGGTGGCTGTTGATGTGGACTCTGGACAGAATGCCTGGCTCTCCTATAAACTGCAGAAAGCCACAGACAGGGCGCTGTTTGAAGTGGGCTTACAGAATGGAGAAATAAGAACTATCCGCCAAGTCACTGATAAAGATGCTGTGAAACAAAGACTGACTGTTATAGTGGAGGACAACGGGCAGCCCTCTCGTTCAGCTACAGTCATTGTTAACGTGGCGGTGGCGGACAGCTTCCCTGAAGTGCTGTCGGAGTTCACTGACTTTACACACGACAAGGAGTACAACGACAACCTGACTTTTTACTTAGTGCTGGCTTTGGCTGTAGTTTCCTTCCTCTTCATCACGTGTTTAGTGGTTATTATATCAGTGAAGATCTACAGATGGAGACAGTCTCGCGTCCTGTATCACTCCAACCTCCCTGTGATTCCATATTATCCACCTCGTTACTCAGACACTTTGGGGACAGGGACTCTGCAACACGTGTACAACTACGAGGTGTGCAGGACGACTGACTCCAGAAAGAGTGACTGTAAGTTCGGCAGAGCTGGTAGTCAGAACGTGCTGATAATGGAGCCCAGTTCAACAGGGACGATGCAGCGGATTCAGAGTGAGAAGAGCATCCTGGATGAACCAGACTCTCCTCTAGAGGTCAGTTTTCCAAAATATACAGATTTTCTTCATCCACTAGTTGTAAGCCTGTTTTTGCAACACCGTGGATTAGACCTGTTTTTCAGCGTTTCAAATGTGGCATGTTTACTTAATTTAGTTTAGGTTGTTGGGAGTAGTGTGTACTTTATTTTGTGGTTGTTCTGATTCAGCACCACGGACAGCGCACAGACCAGTCTTGTTACTCAAATGACTTTAAGGGAATGGAACAATAGAATCTCTCTCTCTCGCTCTCTTTCTGTATGTGTGTGTGTGTGTGTGTGTGTTTTGGGGGGTCTTTTGCAAGCTACTTTGTGTGTGTTTGTATTATTAGTTTCCTTCTAAGTTTCTGTAGACATCTGTAATAGGCTTGCCATTGAAAAACAACAGACAAATAGACTTTTTTTTAATTATACACAATTTACAGGCGCAGAGTGGAATCAGGAATCGTTGCTTTTAATAGTATATTTGTATTATTTAGCACCACGGACAGCGCAAATGATGAACGTGTCACTGCAGTGCACTAAGTGTATGGTAACCTGAACAATCATTTATATTTTGCCAATTTTATACTTTGATTCCGTGGTATATGTAGCTGTCTGTGTGTCCATGTAGCTGTACATGTGTGCTCTTGTGCCCGTACCTCTTTGTTTGGTAGTATTATTGCTTCATAAACTCATTTATATTATTCGTTGCTTTAGTCGTCATTTTGTCATTCATCAGTAATGCAAACAGAAAGGAATGTAAGCGTTTATATAAGATTTCAGTTCAGCAAAATGTGTCTTAGTAAATCTTTTTGTTGTCATTTTTAAAAAATCCCTTTATGGGAGTTGCCACAGTAATACGCCATGTAGTTCAGTCCATTCAACAGAGAGGGACGCTGTTGGCCATCGAGTTGCTGAGGAAGCATTTGTTGCAGTACCTCCCCTATACCTCAACATATTACATTGAGTAATAGAGAGAGGCAGCTTTAACAGTCGGGATTGCCATGAACAGCACACGCCAGGACGGCACCATGGGATTTCTTTGTTCAGCCATTTAGTATAAGTGCCATTTTTAGGACCATATACGTGTATCTACAAGTCAAAATCGGAACTTGGAGCGAATAAACAGAGGATTTTCTAGTTTTCTTCACAGACGTGTCGACCGGAACGATGGGATGGCAAGTGCTGTTGTTTATCTCATTGCTCTCTCTCAGTGTAGTGCACGGGCAGGTCAGCTACTCCATTCCCGAGGAAATGGCAAAAGGGGCTCTAATAGGTAATATAGCCCAGGATTTAGGTTTAGGTGTGGATAGACTGAAGTCCGGTAAAGCTCGTATTTATACTGGTAACAGTGAGGAATATATTGAGCTGAAGAGAGAAAGAGGAGTCCTCCTTATTAAAGATAGAATAGACAGAGAATCTCTATGCGGTCAAACAATGCCTTGCGCACTCCATTTTCAAATGATCCTGGAAAACCCGATGGAGTTTTACACGGTTACTGTCGAAATTACCGATATAAATGACAACCCTCCCACATTCGAGAGAGGTGAGATGAAATATGAAATCAGCGAATCAGCTCTTACAGGAGCGCGATTCGTCTTAGAGAAAGCCATAGACGACGATGTTGGTGTAAACGGCTTGAACAGCTACGCCCTGAAACCCAGTGATAATTTCGTTCTGAAAACCATCAGCAGAGGCGATGGGACTAAACATGTCGAGATGGTTTTACAGACACCATTAGACAGAGAGAAAAATGAGCACATATCATTAATACTAACCGCTCTAGATGGAGGTGAGCCACAGCTTTCAGGGACAATGCAGATTATCATAACTGTGTTAGACGCCAATGACAACCCGCCTGTTTGTTCAAAATCGGAATATAAGGCAAGTGTTACAGAGAACGCTCCTGTTGGCACTGTAATAACTACCGTAAGGGCTACAGACATGGATAAAGGCAATAATGGAAAAGTAACATACACGATTTCAAAATCTGGAGCAGCGGGTCTCTTTAAAATTGGTGCTAATAATGGACTATTGACCTTAACTGGAAATGTAGATTATGAAAAAAGGAGACTTTATGAGCTAGATGTTCAGGTGTCAGATCAGGGAGGACTATCTGACGCATGTAAAGTAATCGTGGACGTGACAGATATAAACGATAACCCTCCGTCCATTAACATCATGTCTAACTCAAACACAGTATCTGAGAACATGAAACCGGGAACGGTTGTAACAATGCTAAACATACAAGATCCGGACTCAAATGATAACGGCAAAGTCATGTGTGTTTTAAACGAAAATATTCCTTTTGCTATTAAATCAACAACAAATAATTTCTTTACCGTTGTAACAGACAGTGATTTAGACAGAGAGAGAGCCTCTGAGTATAATATCAGTGTGACCTGCTCTGATGAGGGAGTGCCCTCCCTCTCCAGCAGCGTCACTCTCACCTTACAGATCTCTGATGTGAATGACAACGCGCCTGTCTTTGAGAGGAGCTCATATGAGGCCTACATTGTAGAAAACAACACACCAGGCCTCTCTATATTCACAGTGAAAGCCAGAGACGCTGACTGGAACCAGAATGCGCGTGTTTCTTACATACTGGAGGACTCCTCTGTTAACGGAGTGCCGGTCTCTTCATATGTGTCCGTTAGTGCTGATAGTGGAGTCATCCATGCAGTGCGCTCTTTTGACTACGAGCAGATCAAAGACTTCCAGGTCCGCGTTAAAGCGCAGGATGGAGGCTCCCCTCCACTCAGTAGTAACGTGACTGTGAAAATAATGATCCAGGACCAGAACGACAACCCCCCTCAGGTTCTGTACCCAGTGCAGACTGGTGGCTCTCTGGTGGCTGAAATGGTGCCTCGTTCAGCAGATGTGGGCTACCTGGTCACTAAAGTGGTGGCTGTTGATGTGGACTCTGGACAGAATGCCTGGCTCTCCTATAAACTGCAGAAAGCCACAGACAGGGCGCTGTTTGAAGTGGGCTTACAGAATGGAGAAATAAGAACTATCCGCCAAGTCACTGATAAAGATGCTGTGAAACAAAGACTGACTGTTATAGTGGAGGACAACGGGCAGCCCTCTCGTTCAGCTACAGTCATTGTTAACGTGGCGGTGGCGGACAGCTTCCCTGAAGTGCTGTCGGAGTTCACTGACTTTACACACGACAAGGAGTACAACGACAACCTGACTTTTTACTTAGTGCTGGCTTTGGCTGTAGTTTCCTTCCTCTTCATCACGTGTTTAGTGGTTATTATATCAGTGAAGATCTACAGATGGAGACAGTCTCGCGTCCTGTATCACTCCAACCTCCCTGTGATTCCATATTATCCACCTCGTTACTCAGACACTTTGGGGACAGGGACTCTGCAACACGTGTACAACTACGAGGTGTGCAGGACGACTGACTCCAGAAAGAGTGACTGTAAGTTCGGCAGAGCTGGTAGTCAGAACGTGCTGATAATGGAGCCCAGTTCAACAGGGACGATGCAGCGGATACAGAGTGAGAAGAGCATCCTGGATGAACCAGACTCTCCTCTAGAGGTTAGACTGCTTTAAAACAGTTTCAGTGTATCTATGATGATTTAACATGTAAATAATGACACGCTACTTTTTTTCTTTAAGTAACAACCAGGGGAGCATACCATTTTAAGGGACATTTTGAGTTTGGGGGACAGGATTTCAGCCTCTATTCGTTACCTTTTCAGACATTTTGGGTTTACGTCACGTGTTCATTCCCTAAAGGAATTTCTACATTTTAACTTCCACCTGTCTTGTTGATAAACATGATGTATTGTTTTGATAATAGTAGGGATAATTGTTATTATTATTATTAGTAGTGATAAAGGAAGTACTAGACGAATTATTTTTCATTGACATGTTTCAGAATATTTCCATATATTTTATCGCTATGTGGCATCACGTTATTTTAAAAGCTTGTGCAGTCCGGAAGTTTTGGCTCTCATTCAGAGCTGATTCACTTCAGAACTGCGGACAGCGACATAAATACTACAACCTCATGTATATCCAGTCTGTCAACTGCTGTTTCTACAGTTTTAATATCGGTCATTTCCTTTGTTCTTCTTCTTATTTTCCTCTTACAATCATTATGTAGAGAACTTTGTTTTCTGATCTATTTGACCCTTTCCAGTCTTTCAGTGTGATTTTATATCCAACACGATTCCTGATACATCTGCAAGAACTGATAAACACAGTGTCTTTTATTGTGTATCTATTCTCTTTTAATATATTATTATTATTGTAGCCCGGTAAAGGAAAATTGAGTTTAAGAGATAAGTTTAAAAGAGGAGTCTAAAAGACCTAGATTAAGGCTTTGTTATTTAAATAAAGTCTACACTTTAATCAAGGCAAAATACAGTTAAGTCAGGTTTGTCAATCTGAATAAAGTTTTACACTCAGTAGGGTAGAACATATAGATAACGTTTTGTTTAACGTCAATAAAGTTATTTGAAAAACGAAGCATGTTTGGTTAGCCAGTACCAGCATGTTTAAGAGCAACCTGTCATTTGTTGAATGATTGATACTGTTTAAGGTAATTTGATTGGCCACAGTCTGTGGGTAACAGAGAGTTATGAACTGGATTGGTGGGCTGGGAGATACAAAAAGAGGGGGAAGGGAGCGAAGAGCGCGAAAAGAGAGAGAGAGAGGAGAGAATCGCAGTGAGAACATTAAAGAGTTAGGCGAAGACTGTTTTTTGTATTGGGACATTTGTTGGATAGAGTGTTATTTGTTGGATAAAGTGCTCCCATAGTTTGATTGTTGGACTGAGTATCGTGTGGACCAACGGGACATTGTTTCATCGAGTGAGGGTCGTGAGGTTTGTTTGTGTGTTTCTTCTCGGACGCGTTGGTCTGAGTTGAACTGGTCGTTCTGCTCGGACTGAGTGAAGAGACAATTATTTCAGCGCACCCCAGCTGCGTTTCAGGCCTGCACCGTTTGTTTTGGGTATTTTTTGCGTGCGTGAGTACTCTGTGTGAGTGTGTGTGTGTGTGTTGGGCCCTATTTGTATTTTGCATTGGAGATATATTTCTATACTGAGATTTTTCTTGATAACTGTAAAAGTAGTGAAGAGAATTAAGTGCTCAGGGTTATTCAGACGTTTAAAAATGAACAGATTACACGCAGTGAGTAACGTTGTTTGAGGCACATTGTGTATCGTTGACGAGTGTAGGTTACTCACTTTGTTTAATTACCTTGTGTATTTCTGTGGGTAATTTTTGGCCAATATATTATTTACAGTAGGGTAGTGTGTTATTGTATAGTAAGTTTTATTTATTTGTTTGTGTTTTTATTTCTTTTCACATTAATATAGTATATTGTACTATTATTCATAACTCTAATATTTTATAATAACCAAAATATTTTAAGTAAAGGTTTTATTGATCATTTAATATGGTGTCTGGGTTTAATTATCTAACATGGGTTTGATTAAGTATTTTCACAAGTTGACTAGAATAGTATCACCTTAGCTAAACACGAACCTAGGGCCCCCAACTTCTAGGTAAAGAGGGTTGGGGTGCTACATTATTATTATGACCTAGACAGTAAACATGACGATTATCAGTCATGTATTCCTCCTGCAGTCGTTTGGGAAGTCCAAGATATATCTTAAGAACATGTATTGTAGCTAAATGTCCATATGGTTTACAGTGTGTTCCCCGAGTTTAATTTTAGTTGATGTTCTGCAGTTTTATAATATGGACTCTTAGGGCCGCTGTTGACCAGAGTGTTGCTAAATGAGAGCAGGCTTGTAGCAGCACCTCCCATGTTACATCGACACAATACAGAGAACAGGACGGGCAAAGGACGGACGATTCTTGTTGTTGAACATTTTTTTTTAAATAAGAGGAGACATTTCGACCTGCAAGAGGTGTGCTTCCAATGATTGGGTTATGCAGCTGTTACTTTGAGATTTGACATCGGAATATAAGGGATATCTCTGTTTTTGGAATATAAACAGACTGTGGAGCTTCACTGGGAAGAAAATCGGATAGAACAATGAATCGGCAAGTACTGCTGTTTCTCTCTCTCCTGTCCGTCGGCGCGGTGCTCGGGCAGGTCAGCTACTCTATTCCGGAGGAAATGGCGAAAGGCTCTTTAGTGGGCAATATAGCACAAGATTTAGGTTTACAAATAAAACGTTTGATGTCAGGTAAAGCTAAGATCTATACTAGGAACAGCGACGAGTACATCGAGCTGAACAGAGAAAGAGGAGTCCTCCTCGTCAGAGAGAGAATCGACAGAGAGGCGTTGTGTACAGAGACGGCGCTTTGCGCTTTACATTTTCAGATTATTTTGGAGAATCCTATGGAATTTTATACTGTTACCGTCCAGATCACAGATATTAATGATAATGCGCCAAACTTTGAAAAACGTGAAAGGAAATTCAAAATTAGCGAGTCAGCGATCACCGGAACAAAATTTGTCCTAGAAAGGGCTGTGGATCTTGATGTTGGAATTAATGGTGTTCATAAATACGAATTAAAACCAACTGATCATTTTGCTCTGAAGCTGCAAAATACCGCTGATGGAAATAAAAATGTTGAGATGGTGCTACAGAAGCCTTTAGACAGAGAGAAACAGGAGCAGATATCTCTTGTGTTAACGGCTGTAGATGGAGGAGAGCCGCAGATGTCAGGAACAATGCTGATTGTCATCACAGTTTTAGACGTCAACGATAATGCCCCCGTTTTTACACAGCCAACATACAAGGCTACAGTTACTGAGAATTCACCTAAAGGCACAGTTGTTGCCACTGTTACAGCCTCAGATGCAGATCAAGGCTCTAACAGTAAAATAACATATTCAATCACAAATACATTAGGAAATGTCGCGAAAATGTTTGAGGTAAATGAGGAAAACGGTGAAGTTTCCTTAACTGGAAATATTGACTTTGAAAAGTCAAGACACTTTCAAATAAATTTACTTGCTAGTGACGACGGAGGACTCACAGACTCTTGTAAGTTAATTGTTGATGTGCAAGATGTAAATGACAACCAGCCCGAAATTAACATAATGTCGAAATCAACTGTTATATCAGAGGATGCCAAACTCAATACTGTTGTTACGATGATAAATATTGAAGACCAAGATTCAGGAGAAAACGGTAACGTAAAATGCTTTATCAGCGAAAATATACCTTTCACTTTAAAAACATCAACAAATAATTTCTATAGTTTAGTGACAGACAGTGATTTAGACAGAGAGACAGCCTCTGAGTATAATATCAGTGTGACCTGCTCTGATGAGGGAGTGCCCTCCCTCTCCAGCAGCGTCACTCTCACCTTACAGATCTCTGATGTGAATGATAACGCGCCTGTCTTTGAGAGGAGCTCATATGAGGCCTACATTGTAGAAAACAACACACCAGGCCTCTCTATATTCACAGTGAAAGCCAGAGACGCTGACTGGAACCAGAATGCGCGTGTTTCTTACATACTGGAGGACTCCTCTGTTAACGGAGTGCCGGTCTCCTCATATGTGTCCGTTAGTGCAGATAGTGGAGTCATCCATGCAGTGCGCTCTTTTGACTACGAGCAGATCAAAGACTTCCAGTTCCGCGTTAAAGCGCAGGATGGAGGCTCCCCTCCACTCAGTAGCAACGTGACTGTGAAAATAATGATCCAGGACCAGAACGACAACCCCCCTCAGGTTCTGTACCCGGTGCAGACTGGTGGCTCTCTGGTGGCTGAAATGGTGCCTCGTTCAGCAGATGTGGGCTACCTGGTCACTAAAGTGGTGGCTGTTGATGTGGACTCTGGACAGAATGCCTGGCTCTCCTATAAACTGCAGAAAGCCACAGACAGGGCGCTGTTTGAAGTGGGCTTACAGAATGGAGAAATAAGAACTATCCGCCAAGTCACTGATAAAGATGCTGTGAAACAAAGACTGACTGTTATAGTGGAGGACAACGGGCAGCCCTCTCGTTCAGCTACAGTCATTGTTAACGTGGCGGTGGCGGACAGCTTCCCTGAAGTGCTGTCGGAGTTCACTGACTTTACACACGACAAGGAGTACAACGACAACCTGACTTTTTACTTAGTGCTGGCTTTGGCTGTAGTTTCCTTCCTCTTCATCACGTGTTTAGTGGTTATTATATCAGTGAAGATCTACCGATGGAGACAGTCTCGCGTCCTGTATCACTCCAACCTCCCTGTGATTCCATATTATCCACCTCGTTACTCAGACACTTTGGGGACAGGGACTCTGCAACACGTGTACAACTACGAGGTGTGCAGGACGACTGACTCCAGAAAGAGTGACTGTAAGTTCGGCAGAGCTGGTAGTCAGAACGTGCTGATAATGGAGCCCAGTTCAACAGGGACGATGCAGCGGATACAGAGTGAGAAGAGCATCCTGGATGAACCAGACTCTCCTCTAGAGGTTAGTTAAATAATGCAGCTTCGTCTCTTTGCCTTCATTTTTTTTTAGTGTTTAGTTGCAAATATCATAAACTGCTAAACGCTATTCCACCATTTTGAGCACCATGGACAGCATGCCATTATCTACATTCTCAATCAATGATAAGCTGTTATATTATTTCACACGCACGTTACTTTGACTCGGATACATTGTTCAGTTCAGTTCAAATGTGTGTTAAAGCGGAGTCATAACTCCTTTAGAGGTTACACTGCTTTAATCTTGTTTTCATACGGACTTTAGTAGCCTAATAGTACACATTTTATGGTTTTTAAGGGCAAATAATGGGATATGGCAATTTTAAACTCTTAAATTTGTATCAATGTGTCTGTCATTTTTACTTTGTAGTTCGTTTGTGTAACAGTTCTCTTTTAAATGTGTTTAATTGGTTATTTATCGGCAACCTTTCTTAGAATCAGTAGTTTTGGAGTGAGACTTGGTAGCGTCATACAGTGTAAGGACTTACTGAATGCTTATTATGTACATGGTTTAAAAATGAACATTAATGTATTTTTTAACAAACATCATGAACTCTTTGATTTTCTTGTGTTAAACTTGGTACATGCAATAATTGTGTCTGCATGAAACCACTTGTATGGTCAGTAGTGTTGGCCGTATATAAGACTTTCATTATTTCAGAACCTCGGACAGCAACACTCTAGACTCAACTTTTCCCTCTCCGTGTACCTTTTTTTATTTACTTTTTTTCCGTTAGCTTAATCTCATAGTAGTGTTTTCCCCTCATTTTCAAATTTGTTTTACTTATTTTCTCTTTTATACTTTTAGTCAGGTGTGCTTCATGTTTTATGGACACATTATTGTAGCTGAAGATTCAAACAAGTGAGAAATCAGAACCATGAACTGTTTTGAAGTGACGACTCACCATTTACGAAGAGGGTAATGTTACTTATACGGCTTTTATTGCCTTATTTCAAATTACACCTTCCTAAAAGTAAATCTTCTGGGCAGATTAACTCATGTTGGTTGTCTGCAGTTTGGTATTATGAACTCTTAGGGCCGCTGTTGACCAGAGTGTGCGCAGCCGAGAGTAGGGTTGTAGCAGCACCTCCCATGTAACATCACCATAATGAAGAGAGGACACGACGGGAAAGAACGGACATTCGGGATATGTAGAAGATCTGATAACAAAGACGACGACCTCCGAGACTGTTCTTTGCACTGTGTGGATTATACAGCCGCGAAATTGATGTTTGACACTGGACTGGATTTCAGTTTATGGAATAGATAGCCGGATTGTGAAACCGTGCTGAGAAAATACTCGGATAGAACAATGAAAGGGCAAGCGCTGTTGTTTATCTCTCTCCTTTCCTTTGGCTCGGTAATTGGGCAAGTCAGCTACACAATACCAGAGGAAATGTCGAAAGGGTCTTTAGTCGGTAACATAGCCCAAGATTTAGGTTTAGAAACCAAACGTTTGACTTCTGGTAAAGCTCGAATTTATACCCGAGACAGCGACGAGTACATCGAGCTGAACAGAGAAAGAGGAGTCCTCCTTGTTAAAGAGAGAATAAACAGAGAGGCGCTCTGCAGACAGACGACGCCGTGTGCTTTACATTTCCAGATTATTTTGGAGAATCCTATGGAATTTTATAGTGTTACCGTCCAGATCACAGATATTAATGATAATGCGCCAACCTTTGAAGAAGGGGAAATCAAATTTAAAATAAGTGAGTCAGCGATCACCGGAGCTAAATTTGTGCTGGAAAGGGCTGTGGATCTTGATGTTGGAGTCAATGATCTTCAAAGGTACGAATTAAAACCAACTGATAATTTTGCTCTGAAGCTGCACAATACCGCTGATGGAAATAAAAATGTTGAGATGGTGCTACAGAAGCCTTTAGACAGAGAGAAACAGGAGCAGATATCTCTTGTGTTAACGGCTGTAGATGGAGGAGAGCCGCAGATGTCAGGAACAATGTTGATTGTCATCACAGTTTTAGACGTCAACGATAATGCCCCCGTTTTTACACAGCCAACATACAAGGCTACAGTTACTGAGAATTCACCTAAAGGCACAGTTGTTGCCACTGTTACAGCCTCAGATGCAGATCAAGGCTCTAACAGTAAAATAACATATTCAATCACAAATACATTAGATGATGTCAGAAAAATGTTTAAGATAAATAAGGAAAATGGTGAAGTTTCATTAATTGGAAATATTGATTTTGAGGAGTCGCGAAATTTTCAAATAAATGTACGTGCTAGTGACGACGGAGGACTCACAGACTCTTGTAAGTTGATTGTGGATGTACAAGATGTAAATGACAACAAGCCCGAAATTAACATAATGTCGAAATCAAATGTGATATCAGAGGATGCCAAACTCAATACAGTCGTTACAATGATAAATATTGAGGATAAGGACACTGGAGAAAACGGAAAAGTGCAATGTTTTATAAGCGAAAATGTACCCTTCATTCTGAAAACATCAACCAATAATTTCTATAGTTTAGTAACGGACAATGACTTAGACAGAGAGAGAGCCTCTGAGTATAATATCAGTGTGACCTGCTCTGATGAGGGAGTGCCCTCCCTCTCCAGCAGCGTCACTCTCACCTTACAGATCTCTGATGTGAATGATAACGCGCCTGTCTTTGAGAGGAGCTCATATGAGGCCTACATTGTAGAAAACAACACACCAGGCCTCTCTATATTCACAGTGAAAGCCAGAGACGCTGACTGGAACCAGAATGCGCGTGTTTCTTACATACTGGAGGACTCCTCTGTTAACGGAGTGCCGGTCTCCTCATATGTGTCCGTTAGTGCTGATAGTGGAGTCATCCATGCAGTGCGCTCTTTTGACTACGAGCAGATCAAAGACTTCCAGTTCCGCGTTAAAGCGCAGGATGGAGGCTCCCCTCCACTCAGTAGCAACGTGACTGTGAAAATAATGATCCAGGACCAGAACGACAACCCCCCTCAGGTTCTGTACCCGGTGCAGACTGGTGGCTCTCTGGTGGCTGAAATGGTGCCTCGTTCAGCAGATGTGGGCTATCTGGTCACTAAAGTGGTGGCTGTTGATGTGGACTCTGGACAGAATGCCTGGCTCTCCTATAAACTGCAGAAAGCCACAGACAGGGCGCTGTTTGAAGTGGGCTTACAGAATGGAGAAATAAGAACTATCCGCCAAGTCACTGATAAAGATGCTGTGAAACAAAGACTGACTGTTATAGTGGAGGACAACGGGCAGCCCTCTCGTTCAGCTACAGTCATTGTTAACGTGGCGGTGGCGGACAGCTTCCCTGAAGTGCTGTCGGAGTTCACTGACTTTACACACGACAAGGAGTACAACGACAACCTGACTTTTTACTTAGTGCTGGCTTTGGCTGTAGTTTCCTTCCTCTTCATCACGTGTTTAGTGGTTATTATATCAGTGAAGATCTACAGATGGAGACAGTCTCGCGTCCTGTATCACTCCAACCTCCCTGTGATTCCATATTATCCACCTCGTTACTCAGACACTTTGGGGACAGGGACTCTGCAACACGTGTACAACTACGAGGTGTGCAGGACGACTGACTCCAGAAAGAGTGACTGTAAGTTCGGCAGAGCTGGTAGTCAGAACGTGCTGATAATGGAGCCCAGTTCAACAGGGACGATGCAGCGGATACAGAGTGAGAAGAGCCTCCTGGATGAACCAGACTCTCCTCTAGAGGTTAGACTGCTTTAACATTGTTTCTAAACTCCTTTACCAATCACATTTTTTTAATTTAAATCACGTAGTTTTTCGTTAGTAATAATGGGACACAGCAAGGGTTAGAGGATTTCCTTCATGTCGTCTTAAACTCTTTGTCCTTACACTGTAGGCCTATTATATTAATTTACTTCTCTAAATTTGATGGATTCAGTGCTTTAATCTATTTTTAGACCTTCTTGCTGAAGTTCAGTTGTTTGATATAGATTATCTATATCGATACTGGTTTCCTGTGACTTAACTTGTTCCAGAGGCAGATACACAACTGTCATTTGTTTTTTACATTCGGACTTTGCATAATCTAGAAAAAATCCTGCATGTTTTTTTTCTCTACTCCCTGTCCATGTTCATCAACCATCTTTTCTACTTTTTGTTACTGATTTTGAACGCACACTGACTAGTTTTCAATATAATATGTAATGTGGTATTGTAATGTGTTCGTAGTGGCATTCATTTCCTTTGTGGTCATCAGTCACAGAAAAGCTTGTTAGTTTTAGCACATGAATCCGGGTATTTTCACAGGACTTGTGCGGTGATGTCGGTTATTAATTACAACGTGTCCATTTCAGAACATCGGACAGCGACAATAACTTTATCCGCTTATTTTACCCCTACTCAGTGTTCCCACTTTATGTAGTGAGATCAGTTTGTACATTATTCAGTTTTCTGCCTAAATCATTTCAGATTTGTTAAATGGTATGATGTGTTTATGTTTTGAATCCTATTGTTTGATTCTAATATGAGACGGTATGTAAATACAGCAGTCTGTAGTTAAAGTGACTGCAAAAGTATGCAACCATAGCTTTGAAGATAATCAGAATATGGTTGGGGATATGTTCACATCACCACTGTATTGATAATTGCATTCATTCATCTTCAGATGTTTTTGAAAGTAAGACTTTCTGAGCAGAGATTCGCTTCTGTTGGATTTCTGCAGTTTTATCATGTGAACTCTTAGGGCCGCTGTTGACCAGAGTGTCGACGGCTGACAGTACGGTTGTAGCAGCACCTCCCATGTAACGTCGACATAATAAAGAAAGAGCACGACGGGAAAGAACAGACACTCGAGTCCTGTAGAATATTTGAAAAAGAAGACGTCGACCTTTGAGACTTTCTTTCTCTCTTGTGGATTATGCGGGCACTAAATTAACGTTTGATCCTGGAATCGATATAATTTTAATATAAACACACTGACTCACACGGAAACATTTCGGATAGAACAATGACAAGGCAAGTACTGCTGTTTATCTCTCTCCTGTCCGTCGGCGCGGTGCTCGGGCAGGTCAGCTACTCTATTCCGGAGGAAATGGCGAAAGGCTCTTTAGTGGGCAATATAGCACAAGATTTAGGTTTACAAATCAAACGTCTAGCATCTGGTAAAGCTCGAATTTATACCCGAGACAGCGACGAGTACATCGAGCTGAACAGAGAAAGAGGAGTCCTCCTTGTTAAAGAGAGAATCGACAGAGAGGCGCTCTGCAGACAGACGACGCCGTGTGCTTTACATTTCCAGATAATTTTGGAGAATCCTATGGAATTTTATACTGTTACCGTCCAGATCACAGATATTAATGATAATGCGCCAACCTTTGAAAAAAGTGAGATGAAATTTAAAATTAGCGAGTCAGCGATCACCGGGGCAAAATTTATGCTGGAAAGGGCTGTGGATCTTGATGTTGGAATTAATGGTGTTCATAAATACGAATTAAAACCAACTGATAATTTTGTTCTGAAACTTCACAATAACGCTGATGGAAATAAAAATGTTGAGATGGTGCTACAGAAGCCTTTAGACAGAGAGAAACAGGAGCAGATATCTCTTGTGTTAACGGCTGTAGATGGAGGAGAGCCGCAGATGTCAGGAACAATGTTGATTGTCATCACAGTTTTAGACGTCAACGATAATGCCCCCGTTTTTACACAGCCAACATACAAGGCTACAGTTACTGAGAATTCACCTAAAGGCACAGTTGTTGCCACTGTTACAGCCTCAGATGCAGATCAAGGCTCTAACAGTAAAATAACATATTCAATCACAAATGCATTAGATGATGTCAGAAAAATGTTTGAGGTAAATGAGGAAAACGGTGAAGTTACTTTAATTGGAAATATTGACTTTGAAGACTCACGAAACTATCAAATAAATTTACTTGCTAGTGACGAGGGAGGACTCACAGATTCGTGCAAATTATTTGTTGATGTGCAAGATGTAAATGACAACAAGCCTGAAATTAACATAATGTCAAAGTCAGCTGTTATATCAGAAGATGCCAAACTCAATACAGTTGTTACGATGATAAATATTGAGGACTTAGATTCAGGAGAAAACGGAAACGTTAAATGCTTTATCAATGAAAATATTCCATTCACTTTAAAAACCTCTACAAATAATTTCTTTAGTTTAACAACAGACAGTGATTTAGACAGAGAGACAGCTTCTGAGTTCAATATCAGTGTGACCTGCTCTGATGAGGGAGTGCCCTCCCTCTCCAGCAGCGTCACTCTCACCTTACAGATCTCTGATGTGAATGACAACGCGCCTGTCTTTGAGAGGAGCTCATATGAGGCCTACATTGTAGAAAACAACACACCAGGCCTCTCTATATTCACAGTGAAAGCCCGAGACGCTGACTGGAACCAGAATGCGCGTGTTTCTTACATACTGGAGGACTCCTCTGTTAACGGAGTGCCGGTCTCCTCATATGTGTCCGTTAGTGCTGATAGTGGAGTCATCCATGCAGTGCGCTCTTTTGACTACGAGCAGATCAAAGACTTCCAGTTCCGCGTTAAAGCGCAGGATGGAGGCTCCCCTCCACTCAGTAGTAACGTGACTGTGAAAATAATGATCCAGGACCAGAACGACAACCCCCCTCAGGTTCTGTACCCAGTGCAGACTGGTGGCTCTCTGGTGGCTGAAATGGTGCCTCGTTCAGCAGATGTGGGCTACCTGGTCACTAAAGTGGTGGCTGTTGATGTGGACTCTGGACAGAATGCCTGGCTCTCCTATAAACTGCAGAAAGCCACAGACAGGGCGCTGTTTGAAGTGGGCTTACAGAATGGAGAAATAAGAACTATCCGCCAAGTCACTGATAAAGATGCTGTGAAACAAAGACTGACTGTTATAGTGGAGGACAACGGGCAGCCCTCTCGTTCAGCTACAGTCATTGTTAACGTGGCGGTGGCGGACAGCTTCCCTGAAGTGCTGTCGGAGTTCACTGACTTTACACACGACAAGGAGTACAACGACAACCTGACTTTTTACTTAGTGCTGGCTTTGGCTGTAGTTTCCTTCCTCTTCATCACGTGTTTAGTGGTTATTATATCAGTGAAGATCTACAGATGGAGACAGTCTCGCGTCCTGTATCACTCCAACCTCCCTGTGATTCCATATTATCCACCTCGTTACTCAGACACTTTGGGGACAGGGACTCTGCAACACGTGTACAACTACGAGGTGTGCAGGACGACTGACTCCAGAAAGAGTGACTGTAAGTTCGGCAGAGCTGGTAGTCAGAACGTGCTGATAATGGAGCCCAGTTCAACAGGGACGATGCAGCGGATACAGAGTGAGAAGAGCATCCTGGATGAACCAGACTCTCCTCTAGAGGTGAGCCCTTACGTTACGAAGAAGCCATGTTATTAATATATGCTTTCAGCAATAAAGAAAAAAGAAACATTGTCATTTTAGCTGACTTTCTTCATTGTGCTGTAATACATGTTTCAGCACCACGGACAGCGCTAGACGAATCATTCTACATTAAGTTAATGCAGTATTTCTGCAGGACCTCAGTTATCCTGTATTTTCTTCTGCATTTTTGAAGTTACTCGCAGTTGTGTGTGTGTGTGTGTGTGTGTGTGTTATAATTTGTATGTTATCGTGATGTACTTTTTTCAGTAAAATGTCCTGCCAGCAGCAACTAGTGGAGTACAGCTGAGTTACCGTGGTCATTTTTAGACAGGTTTCTCCTGTTTTTGGCTTTTATTTCTGTGTGCTTCCATAATTTATTTGAACGAGTTTGGCAATGCGGTAATCTGTGCTACACAATGCGATTGTTTCCAGCACTTTGAATAATAACTTTTTAACCAATCCCTTCTTGGTCTCCTTATTGTCCCAGTCTTGTGCAGTTTCGTGTTCTGTACTCTTAGGGACGCTGTTGGCCAGTCTGTCGTAGTTTCACTGCAGATTTCAGCAGCACCTCCCAGAGCATTTAGATTTGTGGGAAGCAAGGTCGACACAATGCACAGTTCGAGTTACCGAGAACAGTACAAGCGGGTAATGGATTTGGAAATATTTTGATGGACATTTCTGTTCACGCTTCTTCATTCTTAGTCCTCCAGTGTGTGGAATACGACTGTTTCATTTGCGGATTATTTTTTGATTCGTTGTGATCGTAGAGAACTGGTGAACGAAACAATGAGACGGCAAGTACTATTGTTTTTCTCGATGCTCCCTCTCTGTTCCGTGCTTGGGCAGGTCAGCTATTCTATTCCCGAGGAAATGTCAAAAGGCTCGTTGGTCGGCAACATAGCACAAGATTTAGGTTTAGATTTAAAACGGCTGAAAACAGGGAAAGCTCGCTTGCATGTTGGAAACAGCGCTGGATACATCGAGTTGAATGAAGAAAAGGGGCTCCTTCTCGTCAAGGAGAGAATAGACAGAGAGGCGTTATGCAAACAAACGACTCCTTGTGCTTTACATTTTCAAATAATTTTGGAAAACCCCATCGAGTTCTTTCGCGTTACGGTAGAAATAACAGATATAAACGACAACGTCCCTATATTCAAAATGAATAATATGTTATTTGAGATCAGCGAATCGGCTGTCAGGGGGGCCAGATTTGTATTAGAGAAAGCATTAGATTATGACGTCGGTATAAATGGACTCAAGAGCTACTCCCTTAACCCAACCGATAACTTCGTTTTAAAACTCAGTGACAACGCAGGCGGCGAAAAGGAGGTAGAGATGGTTTTGGAGAAACCGCTCGATCGTGAGAAACAAGAACAATTGACTCTTACATTAACAGCCGTCGACGGAGGTGAACCTCAGCTGTCGGGGACAGTGAAAATTCACGTAACTGTATTAGATGCGAATGACAATGCTCCAGTGTTTACGCAGTCAACATATAAAGCTAGTTTAATGGAAAACTCCCAGAAGGGAACTTCATTGATGACTGTAACAGCCTCAGATATAGATCAAGGCACAAATGGTTTCGTAACGTACTCTATTTCGAGTAACAATGAGGGAATTTTGGATTTATTTGAAATACATGAGAAAAGTGGAGAGATACGTTTGATTGGCAAAATAGATTATGAAACATCAAAACATTATCAGTTAAATGTTAAAGCAAGAGATCAAGGTGGGCTCACTGACTCATGCAAAATACTGTTTGACATTATTGATGTGAATGACAATACTCCATTAATAGATTTGATGTCAACTACACAGTCTGTACCGGAAGATTCCACGTTTCAAACAGTTGTTGCTGTTATGAATGTACATGATTCTGACTCAGATATTAACGGAGTGGTTAACTGTTTTTTGAGTGAAAGCGTACCTTTTATCATTGAAAATACATCGAATGGTTTTTATAGCATACTAACAAATAGCGACTTAGATAGAGAGAGAGCCTCTGAGTATAATATTAGTGTGACCTGCTCTGATGAGGGAGTGCCCTCCCTCTCCAGCAGCGTCACTCTCACCTTACAGATCTCTGATGTGAATGATAACGCGCCTGTCTTTGAGAGGAGCTCATATGAGGCCTACATTGTAGAAAACAACACACCAGGCCTCTCTATATTCACAGTGAAAGCCAGAGACGCTGACTGGAACCAGAATGCGCGTGTTTCTTACATACTGGAGGACTCCTCTGTTAACGGAGTGCCGGTCTCCTCATATGTGTCCGTTAGTGCTGATAGTGGAGTCATCCATGCAGTGCGCTCTTTTGACTACGAGCAGATCAAAGACTTCCAGTTCCGCGTCAAAGCGCAGGATGGAGGCTCCCCTCCACTCAGTAGCAACGTGACCGTGAAAATAATGATCCAGGACCAGAACGACAACCCCCCTCAGGTTCTGTACCCGGTGCAGACTGGTGGCTCTCTGGTGGCTGAAATGGTGCCTCGTTCAGCTGATGTGGGCTACCTGGTCACTAAAGTGGTGGCTGTTGATGTGGACTCTGGACAGAATGCCTGGCTCTCCTATAAACTGCAGAAAGCCACAGACAGGGCGCTGTTTGAAGTGGGCTTACAGAATGGAGAAATAAGAACTATCCGCCAAGTCACTGATAAAGATGCTGTGAAACAAAGACTGACTGTTATAGTGGAGGACAACGGGCAGCCCTCTCGTTCAGCTACCGTCATTGTTAACGTGGCGGTGGCGGACAGCTTCCCTGAAGTGCTGTCGGAGTTCACTGACTTTACACACGACAAGGAGTACAACGACAACCTGACTTTTTACTTAGTGCTGGCTTTGGCTGTAGTTTCCTTCCTCTTCATCACGTGTTTAGTGGTTATTATATCAGTGAAGATCTACAGATGGAGACAGTCTCGCGTCCTGTATCACTCCAACCTCCCTGTGATTCCATATTATCCACCTCGTTACTCAGACACTTTGGGGACAGGGACTCTGCAACACGTGTACAACTACGAGGTGTGCAGGACGACTGACTCCAGAAAGAGTGACTGTAAGTTCGGCAGAGCTGGTAGTCAGAACGTGCTGATAATGGAGCCCAGTTCAACAGGGACGATGCAGCGGATTCAGAGTGAGAAGAGCATCCTGGATGAACCAGACTCTCCTCTAGAGGTTAGTCTCATGGAATGACGCAAAGTGTTGCATTACATCGTTAATGACAGCACTCTTGTATCTATTTGTCGTGTTCACTAAACTTGGGGCTCCTGGAAAGCTCAAAATCATAATATAATTCACTTGTGCATCCTGGATGAACCAGACTCTCCTCTGGAGGTTAGAAATGTTCCTCTTTGGTTATGTAAAACTGTGTGTTTAAATATGTGTCTGCTCGCTGACAACTTAATTTCAGCACCTCGGACAGAGGGGCTTCCACTTTCTCTCCCTCTTCTTTCGTGTCATACTGCTGTGTGGGTTATTCTGACTTAGGTTTTTTTTTCTTGGAGGGGGCTTATACATTCCAAATATGAGATGTTCGGATTGATGGTGCCCCCTTTTCATAATTTATTTTAGAGTTGTTTTATTATTTCAGAAATGCATACTGTATTGCCTAATGTATATTCCTGAACTATTTCAACTGATATTAGGTTTACTTTTCTTGCAATTTCACTTTTTGAACTCCATGGGCCGCTGTTGGTCAACGTGTTGTAAATGTAGAGAGGATTTGAAGCAGGTCCTCCCATTTCATGTCGTTATTTCAGAGAAAGAAAAAGGGAGAAAGCACTGTTCACGGACATATCCCTTAGATGGACACATTAAGCTGATAGACTCTCCTTCAAAATTTGTGGATTATCTCGATATTACTATATCTGTTTATTTTCACATGGGGATATTTTTGTTGTGAAACCGATTGTACCCCCTTTGTTTGTGGCGTAACGTGAACTGTGGATAGAACAATGAGACGGCAAGTATTGTTTTTCATCTCGATCTTCTCTCTCGGTTCCGTTCTCGGTCAAGTCAGCTACTCTATTCCGGAGGAAATGGCAAAGGGTTCTGTAGTGGGCAACATAGCTCGGGATTTAGGTTTAGATGTGAAAAGACTAAAGTCAGGGAAAGCTCGTATATTTACGGGCGACAGTGGAGAATACATCGAGCTGAGTAGAGAAAGAGGAGTCCTCCTCGTGAAAGAGAGAATCGACAGAGAGTCGCTCTGCAGACAGACGACGCCTTGTGCTTTACATTTGCAGATTATTCTAGAAAACCCGATGGAGCTTTTTCGAATAACAGTGGAGGTTACTGACATCAACGACAATAGTCCCAGTTTTAAAAATGACGAGAAACGTTTTGAAATTAGCGAATCCGCAGTTACAGGATCTAAATTTGTGTTAGACAGAGCGGTCGATGCCGACATTGGCGTAAATGGTCTGAAAAATTACAGCTTGAAACCAACAGATAATTTTGTACTGAAAATACAAAGTCATGCAGATGGAAATAAAAAGGTCGAAATGGTCTTACACAAGCCGCTGGATCGAGAGAAAGAGGAACAAATATCATTGTTGTTGACAGCTGTAGATGGAGGGGAACCTCAGATGTCTGGTACAGTAAAGATTTATGTGACCGTGCTCGATGCAAACGACAATGCTCCAGTTTTTATGCAGTCGGTTTACAAGGCAGCCATAGCGGAAAATTCTCAAAAAGGAACGACTTTGACAACAGTGAGTGCTTCTGATGCAGATAAAGGAACAAACGGGCACGTTTCTTATTCAGTATCGACCACTATGGACAGTGTGTCTGACATATTTACAATAAATGAAAACGGTGAAGTAATATTAGCTGGGGCAGTTGACTTTGAAAAAGCCAAGTATTACCAAATTGATATTGAGGCTAAGGACAGTGGTGGTCTTTCTGATTCTAGTAAGATTATTGTTGATGTTATTGACATTAATGATAATATGCCTGTGATCAGTATACTTTCCAAATCTGATTCAATCCCAGAAGACTCTCCCCAAAATACAGTTATAGTTATGTTCAGTGTCCTTGATCCAGATTCAAGTAACAATGGTCAAGTGAACTGCAGAATAAATGGCAACATACCATTTACTATTACAACTTCTTCAAATGATTTCTATAGTTTAGTGACAGACAGTGATTTAGACAGGGAGACAGCTTCTGAGTATAATATCAGTGTGACCTGCTCTGATGAGGGAGTGCCCTCCCTCTCCAGCAGCGTCACTCTCACCTTACAGATCTCTGATGTGAATGATAACGCGCCTGTCTTTGAGAGGAGCTCATATGAGGCCTACATTGTAGAAAACAACACACCAGGCCTCTCTATATTCACAGTGAAAGCCAGAGACGCTGACTGGAACCAGAATGCGCGTGTTTCTTACATACTGGAGGACTCCTCTGTTAACGGAGTGCCGGTCTCCTCATATGTGTCCGTTAGTGCTGATAGTGGAGTCATCCATGCAGTGCGCTCTTTTGACTACGAGCAGATCAAAGACTTCCAGTTCCGCGTCAAAGCGCAGGATGGAGGCTCCCCTCCACTCAGTAGCAACGTGACTGTAAAAATAATGATCCAGGACCAAAACGACAACCCCCCTCAGGTTCTGTACCCAGTGCAGACTGGTGGCTCTCTGGTGGCCGAAATGGTGCCTCGTTCAGCAGATGTGGGCTACCTGGTCACTAAAGTGGTGGCTGTTGATGTGGACTCTGGACAGAATGCCTGGCTCTCCTATGAACTGCAGAAAGCCACAGACAGGGCGCTGTTTGAAGTGGGCTTACAGAATGGAGAAATAAGAACTATCCGCCAAGTCACTGATAAAGATGCTGTGAAACAAAGACTGACTGTTATAGTGGAGGACAACGGGCAGCCCCCTCGTTCAGCTACAGTCATTGTTAACGTGGCGGTGGCGGACAGCTTCCCTGAAGTGCTGTCGGAGTTCACTGACTTTACACACGACAAGGAGTACAACGACAACCTAACTTTTTACTTAGTGCTGGCTTTGGCTGTAGTTTCCTTCCTCTTCATCACGTGTTTAGTGGTTATTATATCAGTGAAGATCTACAGATGGAGACAGTCTCGCGTCCTATATCACTCCAATCTCCCTGTGATTCCATATTATCCACCTCGTTACTCAGACACTTTGGGGACAGGGACTCTGCAACACGTGTACAACTACGAGGTGTGCAGGACGACTGACTCCAGAAAGAGTGACTGTAAGTTCGGCAGAGCTGGTAGTCAGAACGTGCTGATAATGGAGCCCAGTTCAACAGGGACGATGCAGCGGATACAGAGTGAGAAGAGCATCCTGGATGAACCAGACTCTCCTCTAGAGGTTAGAAAACTGTAACAATCACAATGTTTAATTTTTATGCAAATCAAAGTCATGGTACTGATGCATTCATTTTATAAGGCAGTTGTTTTCACCAGCAGTCCCAAGAAGACCACACGTAAATACTTGATAAGTTTAGGTAATGCTACTATGTTCCCTTTCAGCACCATAGACAGCGACACTTAACGCTGATAACTCCAGTAAATGTACCCATCTGTGTTGTTTTTATTTTTAGTCTTCACTTCATACCTTCTATTCATATAGACTACAACTCACTGCTTTTGTAATTACAGTATTCAGATATGTTACTAAACCACTTGAGCACAGTATTATCAAAGTAAATATTTTGGTTAATGTCAGTATGCTAAATTAATGGCCATATCTTCCCTGGTTTTAGTTCCGCTTGATTACCAGTGTGACTTTGCACTAAACTGCTTCTCTTTGATATCACATGTTGTAATTTGTATTTTCAACTCAAAGGGTCGCTGTTGGCAAGCGTGTTGCCATTTAACTAGATGTTATTTTTTTTCTGTCTGTGTCCTGCCCCTTCGTGTCGATACGTCGGACATAATCAGAGAAAGAGAGAATACACAGTCCGCGCTCATAAGGAGTCCTGGGAGGAATTGTATAACTGGATATATTGTTTTGCTTCCTATAGCTGGATTGTGGACGAGTTTTTTGTTATCTACCTTCGCATTGACTGCATTGGGAATGCTTTTGTTTTAATGGTGCAGGAAACGCCATCGGATAGAACAATGAGACGGCAAGTACTGTTGTTTCTCTCGGTCCTATGTCTCAGCTACGCGCTCGGTCAGGTCAGCTATACCATTCCCGAAGAAATGTCGAAAGGCTCTGTAGTTGGTAACATAGCGCATGATTTAGGTTTGGATCTTAAAAGGCTGAAATCAGGTAAAGCTCGTGTCTATACGGGAGCCAATGTAGAATACATCGGGCTGAATAAAGAAAGGGGCGTCCTCCTTATCCAAGAGAGGATAGACAGAGAGGCTTTATGTGGAGAGACGACGCCTTGTGCTCTACATTTCCAGTTGATTTTGGAAAATCCAATGGAATTGTTTCGCGTAACAGTGGAGATTACCGACATAAACGACAATACTCCCAGTTTTACAAATGCAGAAAAACGCTTTGAAATTAGCGAGTCCGCTGTGATAGGATCAAAATTCATATTAGAGAAAGCTATTGATTCCGACATTGGGATGAATGGCTTACAGCGATACACACTTACTCCAACTGACAACTTTGTATTAAAACTAGAAAATCAGGCAGACGGAAGTAAAAAGGTAGAGATGGTTCTACAGAAGCCTCTAGATCGAGAAAAGCAGGGATATATTTCACTGCTGTTAACTGCTATAGATGGAGGAGAGCCGCAGATGTCAGGGACAATGCAGATATTTGTCAATGTATTAGATGCGAATGACAACGCTCCTACATTCGCTAAACCGCTGTATAGAGCAAAAATACTAGAAAATGCTCCCAGAGGCACCAGCGTAACGACTGTAAGTGCATCTGATAAAGACATCGGCTTCAACGGAGAAGTATCATATCTGATATCTACCAGCAAACGTCTTTTATCTGACCTCTTTAAGATTAATCCGAAAACTGGTGAAATGATCCTAATCGGTGAAATAGATTATGAAAAGGCGAAAACTTATCAAATGGATATTGAAGTTGTAGACAGCGGGGGACTCTCTGATTCCACTAAAGTAATAGTTGATGTTATTGATATAAATGACAATAATCCTCACATAAATGTTGTTTCTAAATCGGAATCCATATTAGAGGACTCACCTCCAAACACTGTTATAGCTATGTTAAGTGTAAATGATCCAGATTCAGAGAATAATGGAGAGGTAGAGTGTAATATAGACGGTAACATTCCCTTCAAAATAAAAACTACATTAAATGGATTTTATACTTTAGTTACAGAGGTCGCTTTAGACAGAGAGATCGCTTCTGAGTATAATATCAGTGTGACCTGCTCTGATGAGGGAGTGCCCTCCCTCTCCAGCAGCGTCACTCTCACCTTACAGATCTCTGATGTGAATGATAACGCGCCTGTCTTTGAGAGGAGCTCATATGGGGCCTACATTGTAGAAAACAACACACCAGGCCTCTCTATATTCACAGTGAAAGCCAGAGACGCTGACTGGAACCAGAATGCGCGTGTTTCTTACATACTGGAGGACTCCTCTGTTAACGGAGTGCCGGTCTCCTCATATGTGTCCGTTAGTGCTGATAGTGGAGTCATCCATGCAGTGCGCTCTTTTGACTACGAGCAGATCAAAGACTTCCAGTTCCGCGTCAAAGCGCAGGATGGAGGCTCCCCTCCACTCAGTAGCAACGTGACTGTGAAAATAATGATCCAGGACCAGAACGACAACCCCCCTCAGGTTCTGTACCCGGTGCAGACTGGTGGCTCTCTGGTGGCTGAAATGGTGCCTCGTTCAGCTGATGTGGGCTACCTGGTCACTAAAGTGGTGGCTGTTGATGTGGACTCTGGACAGAATGCCTGGCTCTCCTATAAACTGCAGAAAGCCACAGACAGGGCGCTGTTTGAAGTGGGCTTACAGAATGGAGAAATAAGAACTATCCGCCAAGTCACTGATAAAGATGCTGTGAAACAAAGACTGACTGTTATAGTGGAGGACAACGGGCAGCCCTCTCGTTCAGCTACAGTCATTGTTAACGTGGCGGTGGCGGACAGCTTCCCTGAAGTGCTGTCGGAGTTCACTGACTTTACACACGACAAGGAGTACAACGACAACCTGACTTTTTACTTAGTGCTGGCTTTGGCTGTAGTTTCCTTCCTCTTCATCACGTGTTTAGTGGTTATTATATCAGTGAAGATCTACAGATGGAGACAGTCTCGCGTCCTGTATCACTCCAACCTCCCTGTGATTCCATATTATCCACCTCGTTACTCAGACACTTTGGGGACAGGGACTCTGCAACACGTGTACAACTACGAGGTGTGCAGGACGACTGACTCCAGAAAGAGTGACTGTAAGTTCGGCAGAGCTGGTAGTCAGAACGTGCTGATAATGGAGCCCAGTTCAACAGGGACGATGCAGCGGATACAGAGTGAGAAGAGCATCCTGGATGAACCAGACTCTCCTCTAGAGGTTGGTCATATGGGATAATTTCAGTTGTAACCCTTCTGCAATTTCTCTGTGACTGTATAAATTCTTCACTAGGCGCCCTTTATCACTAGTCTGTAATCAGCACCATGGACAGAGGCGGTGGTGTTGCCCTGGAGCTTTTTGTCTTTTCATGTTTGACGTACTTAATGCTTTTGCCAGTAGCGAGTGTGTTTGTGTTTGCAAGCGTATTTGTGAGTGCGTTTGCGTCTTCGGGGGGGGGGCATTGTTTTTCTGAAATGGATACATGATGCATGGATTGATAGATTGTTAATTAATATTAATTTTTAGGAGTAAGAATAGCTCAATAGCTTACGTTTAATCGTTCTGCTAATGATTGTAGATAAGCTACAGCTAGCCTAGTAGCCTACTTTGTAATCATAAATGCTATCTCTATCTATCTATCTATCTATCTATCTATCTATCTATCTATCTAATATAACATAACATGCTCTCTTTATCATAACATGTAAGGGTTTACATGTATTTGACTTATATGTCGGTGGTACCAATTATTTTTTCAGTTGAACTCTTCGTCCATATATCAAAATGACAGTATTTCCTTTCCACTGTGTCATAACGGAATGCATGATTACCGTTTTTAACCAAAATATAAAGTAATCCCTCCATTATCCAGTTTTACATGTGCTTTATCAGCTATTTGATTGGCCTTTTCTCCTAGTACATATAGAAATTGTATTCTCTCGTGTACAGTGTTTTGTCTCCTGGCATTGTCTGTAGTTCATTACTGTGTACTCTTAGGGCCGCTGTTGGCCAGCGTGTTGATGTTTCACGGTAGATTTGAAGGGAAACCTCCCCCATCATGACGATATCAGAGAGAGAAAGACAGACACAGGGTTACAACGTCGGCGTACACTTAAACGACGACAGTGCAGAAGTCTTTTTTTTCCACCGATGTGGACGATTATGGATTGACCCCTTGTGCTAGTCTTTCATAAAACGTAATGGACCATAAATATCCGGTCACCGTGGAACATAATTCGTCTTATTAAATTTTGCGAGGAAAATGTCGGGCAGAACAATGAGACGGCAAGTACTGTTGTTTTCCTTGGTCCTTCATCTCAGTTTAGTGCTCGGCCAAGTCAGCTACTCCATCCCTGAGGAAATGCCGAGTGGCTCTTTAGTCGGCAATATTGCTCAGGATTTGGGTTTAGATGTAAAACGACTGAAATCAGGTAAAGCTCGCGTTTATACAGGAGACAGTGCGGGATACATCGAGCTGAATAAAGAACGAGGAGTCCTCCTTATCAAAGACAGAATAGACAGAGAAGCGATTTGCAGACAGACTACGCCTTGTGCTTTACATTTTCAGATCATTTTGGAGAACCCCATGGAGTTCTACAGTATCACAGTCGAGATTACGGATATAAATGACAATCCTCCCACCTTTGAAAAAAATGAAGTCAGTTTTAAAATCAGCGAGTCTGCTGTACTAGGAGCAAAATTTGTATTAGATAGAGCAATAGATCTTGATGTCGGTAAAAATGGTCTTCAAAGATACGAGCTTAAACCTACCGATAATTTTGTACTGAAACGAGACAGTCAGGGTGATGGAACAGAAAAAGCTGAAATGGTTTTACAGAAGCCTCTCGACAGAGAAAGGGAAGAGTTGATATCGTTAGTTTTAACAGCTTTTGATGGAGGAGACCCGCAAATGTCAGGAACAATTCGGATTTTCATCACGGTGTTAGATGCCAATGATAATGCGCCTGTTTTTACACAGGCCACCTACACAGCCACTGTTTTTGAAAATGCCCCAGAAGGGACTATTGTAACCAGCGTTACTGCGTCAGATGCAGATTATGGAATGTATGGCAGAATAAAATATTCAATTACAAACAGTTTAGATCAAGCCCATGCATTGTTTCAGATAAACGAAGACAGCGGTGAAATTAGATTGACTGGAAATATTGATTATGAAAATGCACGGAATTACCATATTAACATACGTGCAAGTGATGATGGTGGACTTACAGATTCATGTAAAGTGATAGTTGAAGTGGTGGATATGAACGACAATAAACCAACGATTAATATAATGTCAAAATCAAACATGATATCTGAACACTCTAAACTAAACACTGTTGTAGCGATGATGAACGTTCAAGACCCAGATTCAAATGAAAACGGTAAAGTTCACTGTTTTATCAACGACAACACGCCTTTGACTATAAAGTCGACATCAAATAGTTTCTATAGTTTAGTGACAGACAGAGATTTGGACAGAGAGACAGCCTCTGAGTATAATATCAGTGTGACCTGCTCTGATGAGGGAGTGCCCTCCCTCTCCAGCAGCGTCACTCTCACCTTACAGATCTCTGATGTGAATGATAACGCGCCTGTCTTTGAGAGGAGCTCATATGAGGCCTACATTGTAGAAAACAACACACCAGGCCTCTCTATATTCACAGTGAAAGCCAGAGATGCTGACTGGAACCAGAATGCGCGTGTTTCTTACATACTGGAGGACTCCTCTGTTAACGGAGTGCCGGTCTCCTCATATGTGTCCGTTAGTGCTGATAGTGGAGTCATCCATACAGTGCGCTCTTTTGACTACGAGCAGATCAAAGACTTCCAGTTCCGCGTCAAAGCGCAGGATGGAGGCTCCCCTCCACTCAGTAGCAACGTGACTGTGAAAATAATGATCCAGGACCAGAACGACAACCCCCCTCAGGTTCTGTACCCAGTGCAGACTGGTGGCTCTCTGGTGGCTGAAATGGTGCCTCGTTCAGCAGATGTGGGCTACCTGGTCACTAAAGTGGTGGCTGTTGATGTGGACTCTGGACAGAATGCCTGGCTCTCCTATAAACTGCAGAAAGCCACAGACAGGGCGCTGTTTGAAGTGGGCTTACAGAATGGAGAAATAAGAACTATCCGCCAAGTCACTGATAAAGATGCTGTGAAACAAAGACTGACTGTTATAGTGGAGGACAACGGGCAGCCCTCTCGTTCAGCTACAGTCATTGTTAACGTGGCGGTGGCGGACAGCTTCCCTGAAGTGCTGTCGGAGTTCACTGACTTTACACACGACAAGGAGTACAACGACAACCTGACTTTTTACTTAGTGCTGGCTTTGGCTGTAGTTTCCTTCCTCTTCATCACGTGTTTAGTGGTTATTATATCAGTGAAGATCTACAGATGGAGACAGTCTCGCGTCCTGTATCACTCCAATCTTCCTGTGATTCCATATTATCCACCTCGTTACTCAGACACTTTGGGGACAGGGACTCTGCAACACGTGTACAACTACGAGGTGTGCAGGACGACTGACTCCAGAAAGAGTGACTGTAAGTTCGGCAGAGCTGGTAGTCAGAACGTGCTGATAATGGAGCCCAGTTCAACAGGGACGATGCAGCGGATACAGAGTGAGAAGAGCATCCTGGATGAACCAGACTCTCCTCTAGAGGTTAGACTGCCATACTTGCATTGAATACTTCAGCTTTTGAAATCATGATATTATTGTCTATTTGCTAAGTGGCTTCTATCTTTTGTTTTTGTCTGATACTGATAGGTTTTGCTCTTCGTAGTTTAATTTTATCCCCATTAGACTTCTATCTATTCACAAACCTATCAGATGATACTATTACTAATTGTTTTGTTTTTCTCCCAACATTTATTTGGGTAGATCTCTAATCAAACTTATCATATCACAGATGTAAACCAAGATCTTACCGAGACTATAGCCAAATACTAATACAATAATAATAATAATAATAATAATAATAATAATAATAATTTTTACGTTTGTTTTTCCATAACCAACCACATTGCTCATCCTTCTTATCCCAATTTCTGCTGTTTGGCGTGTTGAACAGAAAGGGCCGCTATTGGCCAGTGTGTGGCAGTCTTCGATAGGGCTGGCAACTGTACCTCCCCCTTAGATTGTGACATGGTAGACAATAAAACAGGCACTACCCGCCTGTCCTCCTTTAAATGGAAAACTGCTCACGGACATTGGAAGCTGTTATTTTGCTTTGCTGATTATTTCCATGAGACACGGTCGGACATTTGAACAATATTCATATGGATTACAGTTTTATTAAGACGACACTGGAATACCCCGACAAAACAATGAGACGGCAAGTACTGTTGTTCATCTTGGTTCTCTCTTTCACCTCGGTGTTCGGGCAGGTCAGCTACTCAGTTCCTGAGGAAATGGAGAAAGGGTCATTAGTCTCTAATTTAGCTCAGGATTTAGGTTTAGACTTTAAAAGGCTCAAATCGGGCAGAGCTCGTATCCATTCGGGAGACAGTGCAGAATACATCGAGCTGAATAGAGAAAGGGGTGTCCTCCTTATCAAAGAGAGAATAGACAGAGAAACGCTGTGTGGAGAAACGACGCCCTGTGCTTTACATTTACAGATGATTTTAGAAAATCCGATGGAACTGTTTCGCATAACAATAGAAATCACAGACATAAACGATAACGCTCCCAGCTTTGCATCGAGCGAGAAGCGCATTGAAATCAGCGAGTCAGCCGTTATTGGGTCTAAATTTGTACTGGAGAAAGCCATCGATGCTGACATTGGTAAAAATGGTCTCCAAAGCTATTCGCTTAATCCAACAAACAACTTTGCATTGAAACTAGAGAATCAAGCAGACGGGAGTAAAAAGGTAGAAATGGTTCTACAGAAGCCTCTAGATCGAGAGCACCAGGAAAAAATATCACTATTATTAACTGCTCTAGATGGCGGACAGCCGCGTATGTCAGGTACAATGCAGATAACTGTTAACGTGTTAGATGTAAACGACAATGCTCCGGTTTTCACTAAGTCCGTATACAAGGCAACAATAACCGAGAACTCCCCGAGGGGAACCAGTGTTATAACTGTTAGTGCATCTGACAAAGATGGAGGCTCTAATGGAGAAATATCATACGTAATTTCAAATAGCAAGCGTCGATTATCAGACCTATTTCAGATCGATAGAAAAACAGGAGAGGTTATCTTGATCGGTGAAATAGATTATGAAAAAGCGAAGCTCTTCCAAATAGATATCGAGGCTATAGATAATGGAGGACTCTCTGATTCCAGTAAGATCCTAATTGATATCATTGATGTAAATGACAACAGTCCTCAGTTGAAAATACTCTCTAAATCAGACACCATTTTAGAAGACTCTCCTGAGAATACTGTCATTGCTATGCTAAGCGTAAATGACCCTGACTCTGAGAGGAGTGGAGAGGTGAAGTGTAAGATTAATGATGACATTCCTTTTAAAATACAGAACACAATGAGCGGATTTTATAGTTTAGTTACAGAGGTAGCTTTGGATAGAGAGGTCGCAGCCAGATATAATATCAGTGTGACCTGTTCTGATGAGGGAGTGCCCTCCCTCTCCAGCAGCGTCACTCTCACCTTACAGATCTCTGATGTGAATGATAACGCGCCTGTCTTTGAGAGGAGCTCATATGAGGCCTACATTGTAGAAAACAACACACCAGGCCTCTCTATATTCACAGTGAAAGCCAGAGACGCTGACTGGAACCAGAATGCGCGTGTTTCTTACATACTGGAGGACTCCTCTGTTAACGGAGTGCCGGTCTCCTCATATGTGTCCGTTAGTGCTGATAGTGGAGTCATCCATGCAGTGCGCTCTTTTGACTACGAGCAGATCAAAGACTTCCAGTTCCGCGTCAAAGCGCAGGATGGAGGCTCCCCTCCACTCAGTAGCAACGTGACTGTGAAAATAATGATCCAGGACCAGAACGACAACCCCCCTCAGGTTCTGTACCCAGTGCAGACTGGTGGCTCTCTGGTGGCTGAAATGGTGCCTCGTTCAGCAGATGTGGGCTATCTGGTCACTAAAGTGGTGGCTGTTGATGTGGACTCTGGACAGAATGCCTGGCTCTCCTATAAACTGCAGAAAGCCACAGACAGGGCGCTGTTTGAAGTGGGCTTACAGAATGGAGAAATAAGAACTATCCGCCAAGTCACTGATAAAGATGCTGTGAAACAAAGACTGACTGTTATAGTGGAGGACAACGGGCAGCCCTCTCGTTCAGCTACAGTCATTGTTAACGTGGCGGTGGCGGACAGCTTCCCTGAAGTGCTGTCGGAGTTCACTGACTTTACACACGACAAGGAGTACAACGACAACCTGACTTTTTACTTAGTGCTGGCTTTGGCTGTAGTTTCCTTCCTCTTCATCACGTGTTTAGTGGTTATTATATCAGTGAAGATCTACAGATGGAGACAGTCTCGCGTCCTGTATCACTCCAATCTCCCTGTGATTCCATATTATCCACCTCGTTACTCAGACACTTTGGGGACAGGGACTCTGCAACACGTGTACAACTACGAGGTGTGCAGGACGACTGACTCCAGAAAGAGTGACTGTAAGTTCGGCAGAGCTGGTAGTCAGAACGTGCTGATAATGGAGCCCAGTTCAACAGGGACGATGCAGCGGATTCAGAGTGAGAAGAGCATCCTGGATGAACCAGACTCTCCTCTAGAGGTTGGTCAAATGGGGTTAATTTCTGTTTTAAGTGTTTGCAGGCAGTATGAGACTGATAAGTTTGTTTAAAGGCGTCATTTAGTCAAAATGTCAGCACCTTGGAAAGCGACAATGAAAGCACAGTTCCACATTGTTTCTCTTTGTACGCTCCCTCCCATGCGCCCATGTTTTTTCCCTTATCTATACTCTTTTATCCATTATTCTAATTTCCCTTTCATTTGACTGAATTCCTATAGGATAATTTTATTTATATATATATATATATATATATATATATATATATATATATATATATATATATATATTAGTTCTGGCAGTTTGGACAGGTTATGTGCAATTTTCTTATGTTTTTTCTCAATGTAGTATTTGAATTTGCATGGCATTGTTGCTGTTTTTACAATGTACTTTCACAATTTGAACTCATCGGGCCGCTGTTGCCCAATATGTTGCAGTTGTGAATTGCTTTTGTAACAGATTCTCTCAGTCATCGTCCTGGCACATTACTGAAGCACAGTCACATACGTAGAATGCACTATTCGGAGATCAGACCATACTATCCACGGACATCTGAAGCTGGAATTCTACTTTTTTTAGTGTGTGGATTAACAACATGTTTGTTTTGATTTTGTAAATTACATGTGACGGAATCGTACTCGTAAAACGGAATAAAACACGGTAGCTGTGGTGGGACAGACGTATCGGACAGAACAATGAAACGGCAAGTACTGTTGTTAATCGCCATCTTCTGCCTCAGTTCTGTGATCGGGCAGGTCAGCTATTCAATTCCGGAGGAAATGGCAAAAGGCTCTTTGGTCGGTAATATAGCACAAGATTTAGGTTTAGACGTCAAGCGGCTTAAGACAGGTAAAGCTCGTATATATACGGGAGACAGTGTTCAGTATATCGAGCTGAATAGAGAAAGAGGAGTCCTCCTTATTAAAGAAAAAATAGACCGCGAAGCGCTCTGCAGACAGACAACGCCTTGCGCTTTGCATTTTCAAATTACCTTAGAGAACCCACTTGAATTATTCCCAGTTACTGTAGAAATTACCGATATTAATGACAATTCTCCCGTGTTCCAAAAGGAGGAGAGAAGGTTTGAAATAAGCGAGTCTGCGGTCATCGGCTCTAAGTTCATGCTAGAGAAAGCGATTGACCCTGATATCGGACTGAATGGTCTTCAGAGATATACTCTAAAGCCGAGTGAGAATTTTGTGCTTAAACTGCATACTCAGTCTGATGGAAGCAAAAAGGTAGAAATGATTTTACAAAAGCCGTTGGACCGAGAGAAACAAGAACACATATCTTTACTTTTGACAGCGGAGGATGGAGGAGAACCACAAATGACCGGAACAATGCAGATTTATGTTACTGTGTTGGATGTAAATGACAATGCCCCTGTTTTTAGTAAGCCCATTTACAAAGCAAGCATTACAGAAAACTCCGTGATAGGGACACTTGTTACTAAGGTCAGTGCTTCTGATGCAGACAAAGGCTCAAATGGAGAGGTGACCTACGTCATCGGGAACAGCATGGACACGATTTCAAAGTTATTTCACATTAACAGTGAAGGAGATGTGGTACTAAATGGTCCAATAGACTATGAAACAGAAAAAAATTATCACCTCGATATAGAGGCGATTGATCAAGGCGGACTCTCGGATTCCAGTAAGATAATCATTGATGTAATTGACGTGAATGACAATAGCCCTATTGTAAATATGATATCAACATCAGGCTCAGTACCAGAGGATTCAACCCACAAAACAGTAATAGCTTTAATGAGTGTAAACGACCCTGATTCTGAAACCAATGGCAAAGTTCAGTGTGCAATAAATGAAAATATCCCATTTGAAATTAAATTCACGTCAAATAATTTCTATAGTTTAGTGACAGACGGTGAATTAGACAGAGAGAGAGCATCTGAGTTTAATATCACTGTGACCTGCTCTGATGAGGGAGTGCCCTCCCTCTCCAGCAGCGTCACTCTCACCTTACAGATCTCTGATGTGAATGACAACGCGCCTGTCTTTGAGAGGAGCTCATATGAGGCCTACATTGTAGAAAACAACACACCAGGCCTCTCTATATTCACAGTGAAAGCCAGAGACGCTGACTGGAACCAGAATGCGCGTGTTTCTTACATACTGGAGGACTCCTCTGTTAACGGAGTGCCGGTCTCCTCATATGTGTCCGTTAGTGCAGATAGTGGAGTCATCCATGCAGTGCGCTCTTTTGACTACGAGCAGATCAAAGACTTCCAGTTCCGCGTTAAAGCGCAGGATGGAGGCTCCCCTCCACTCAGTAGTAACGTGACTGTGAAAATAATGATCCAGGACCAGAACGACAACCCCCCTCAGGTTCTGTACCCAGTCCAGACTGGTGTCTCTCTGGTGGCTGAAATGGTGCCTCGTTCAGCAGATGTGGGCTATCTGGTCACTAAAGTGGTGGCTGTTGATGTGGACTCTGGACAGAATGCCTGGCTCTCCTATAAACTGCAGAAAGCCACAGACAGGGCGCTGTTTGAAGTGGGCTTACAGAATGGAGAAATAAGAACTATCCGCCAAGTCACTGATAAAGATGCTGTGAAACAAAGACTGACTGTTATAGTGGAGGACAACGGGCAGCCCTCTCGTTCAGCTACAGTCATTGTTAACGTGGCGGTGGCGGACAGCTTCCCTGAAGTGCTGTCGGAGTTCACTGACTTTACACACGACAAGGAGTACAACGACAACCTGACTTTTTACTTAGTGCTGGCTTTGGCTGTAGTTTCCTTCCTCTTCATCACGTGTTTAGTGGTTATTATATCAGTGAAGATCTACAGATGGAGACAGTCTCGCGTCCTGTATCACTCCAACCTCCCTGTGATTCCATATTATCCACCTCGTTACTCAGACACTTTGGGGACAGGGACTCTGCAACACGTGTACAACTACGAGGTGTGCAGGACGACTGACTCCAGAAAGAGTGACTGTAAGTTCGGCAGAGCTGGTAGTCAGAACGTGCTGATAATGGAGCCCAGTTCAACAGGGACGATGCAGCGGATACAGAGTGAGAAGAGCATCCTGGATGAGCCAGACTCTCCTCTAGAGGTTAGACTGCAACACTTCTATTAATCAAACTCATACTTTTATTTCATTTTATTTTTCAGTGTTGTCATTTACAGCCCCGTTTCAGTACCTTGGACAGCGAACAGCCTCAATTGTTTTCCCTCTCTCTCTTTATATTATAAATCTTTTTTATTTTGTTCACACTTCAGACGATTCCCTTTGTGTAGGACCAATATTTGATTTCATTTATTTTGGGAAAATATGGTGCTATTTAGCATAAATTCGCCAATAAAAACGTACAAGTATTGTTTGCTGGATGGTGATTTATTCGGCGGTAATAGGTGACAGTATTTTTTTTAAAGTCTTGTAGTTTCGTGTTGTGAACTCAGTGGGCCGCTGTCGACCAGCGTCTTGGTGTTTGAATTTATATTTATATACTAGGACATCCCCTGTCCTCTCACAAGGGAGAAGGACTCCGAAGCATAGCGCTCATTCGACGGCGGATGAAACACCATGCACGGAATATCAAGTTGGACTAATTTTATCGTCAATCGTTGATTAAACAGACCCTTTTGGAGTTTTCTGATTGGCATCGGTAACGCTGACTGCAAAAGGGAGGAGAACACGTTTGTTTGGTTTGACGAGTGAGCCTGACAGAACAATGAGACGGCAAGTACTGTTGTTTTTCTCGGTCCTCTGTCTCAGTTCAGTGCTCGGTCAGGTCAGTTACTCCATCCCCGAGGAAATGGCCAAAGGCTCCTTGGTTGGTAACATAGCTCAGGATTTAGGTATAGATGTCAAACGGCTACAAGCGGGTAAAGCTCGTATCCACACAGGAGACAGTGCAGAATACATTCAGCTTAACAAGGAAAAAGGACTCCTCATCATCAAAGAGAGAATAGACCGCGAATCTCTCTGTGGCCAGACAACGCCTTGCGCTTTGCATTTTCAGATTGCCTTAGAAAACCCAATAGAAATATTCCCGATCACTGTCGAAATCACAGATATTAATGACAATGCTCCCGTATTCGAAAAGGAGGAGAGAAGGTTTGAAATTAGCGAGTCTGCGGTCATCGGCTCTAAATTCATGTTAGAGAAGGCAATAGACCCTGATATAGGACTGAATGGTCTTCAGAGCTATACACTGAAGCCAAATGATAATTTTATGCTTAAATTGCATAGTCAGTCTGATGGCGGTAAAAAGGTCGAAATGATTTTACAGAAACCTTTGGACAGAGAGAAACAGGAGTTTGCATCATTATTGTTAACGGCTGTAGATGGAGGAGAGCCGCAGAGGTCTGGGACTATGCAGATTCATATTACTGTATTAGACGCTAATGATAACGCTCCTGTTTTTACGCAAAATATTTACAAAGCAAGTGTGAAGGAAAACTCTCTCGCGGGGACACTCATTACAAAGGTGAATGCCTCCGACGCAGACAAAGGCTCCAATGGAGAGGTTAGCTACGTAATTGGAAATAGCATGAGGAGCATTTCGAAATTATTCCACATTACTGAAGACGGTCATCTTATATTAAATGGGCCTATTGATTATGAAAAAGCCAAAAAGTACGAGATTGATATAGAGGCAGTTGACCGAGGAGGTTTATCTGATTCAAGCAAAGTGGTCATTGATGTAGGTGATATTAATGACAATAGTCCCGTTATCAATATGATTTCATCATCAAATTCAATAGGAGAAGATTCTCGTTCCAACACGGTGGTAGCTGTAATGAGTGTAAATGATCCTGATTCTGAAGAAAACGGGAAGGTCCGATGTGCTATTAATAAAAATATACCATTTACAATTACACCAACATCCAGTAATTTCTATAGCATCGTGACAGACAGTGATTTAGACAGAGAGACATCCTCTGAGTATAATATCAGTGTGACCTGCTCTGATGAGGGAGTGCCCTCCCTCTCCAGCAGCGTCACTCTCACCTTACAGATCTCTGATGTGAATGATAACGCGCCTGTCTTTGAGAGGAGCTCATATGAGGCCTACATTGTAGAAAACAACACACCAGGCCTCTCTATATTCACAGTGAAAGCCAGAGACGCTGACTGGAACCAGAATGCGCGTGTTTCTTACATACTGGAGGACTCCTCTGTTAACGGAGTGCCGGTCTCCTCATATGTGTCCGTTAGTGCAGATAGTGGAGTCATCCATGCAGTGCGCTCTTTTGACTACGAGCAGATCAAAGACTTCCAGTTCCGCGTCAAAGCGCAGGATGGAGGCTCCCCTCCACTCAGTAGTAACGTGACTGTGAAAATAATGATCCAGGACCAGAACGACAACCCCCCTCAGGTTCTGTACCCGGTGCAGACTGGAGGCTCTCTGGTGGCTGAAATGGTGCCTCGTTCAGCAGATGTGGGCTACCTGGTCACTAAAGTGGTGGCTGTTGATGTGGACTCTGGACAGAATGCCTGGCTCTCCTATAAACTGCAGAAAGCCACAGACAGGGCGCTGTTTGAAGTGGGCTTACAGAATGGAGAAATAAGAACTATCCGCCAAGTCACTGATAAAGATGCTGTGAAACAAAGACTGACTGTTATAGTGGAGGACAACGGGCAGCCCTCTCGTTCAGCTACCGTCATTGTTAACGTGGCGGTGGCGGACAGCTTCCCTGAAGTGCTGTCGGAGTTCACTGACTTTACACACGACAAGGAGTACAACGACAACCTGACTTTTTACTTAGTGCTGGCTTTGGCTGTAGTTTCCTTCCTCTTCATCACGTGTTTAGTGGTTATTATATCAGTGAAGATCTACAGATGGAGACAGTCTCGCGTCCTGTATCACTCCAACCTCCCTGTGATTCCATATTATCCACCTCGTTACTCAGACACTTTGGGGACAGGGACTCTGCAACACGTGTACAACTACGAGGTGTGCAGGACGACTGACTCCAGAAAGAGTGACTGTAAGTTCGGCAGAGCTGGTAGTCAGAACGTGCTGATAATGGAGCCCAGTTCAACAGGGACGATGCAGCGGATACAGAGTGAGAAGAGCATCCTGGATGAGCCAGACTCTCCTCTAGAGGTTAGAAAGGTGTTACATCACACATGTCCTCCCTTATTACTTGTCATTACTAAACGCTTTAATCACATGCATCAGTATTTTGGTAAATTCGTTCGGTCTTTTCTTGTTCAGCACCATGGAGAGCAACATGGGGCATTAATATATGCGTGTTATTCAGTGTGACAGACAGAAAATGATCAATGTTCATCTTCATACTTTGAATGTCGTTGAGATCTTTGGAAATATTTTTCTGAACATTTAGTTTTTTTAATTAAGATACGGTTTGACTAGGACTTCATAGTATTATAGTTTAATTCCAACCTTTATAAGTTATTTTCTCAGCTTTTCCACCTCTCCCTTCTCACAACACATGTTTCTGCAGTGTTGCTTTCTGAACTCAATGGGCCGCTGTTGCCTAGACTGTTGCAGTTGTAGTATATTTACAGCAGTACCGCCTCTTCATTTCGATGCATTAGAGAAAGGGCAGGCGCAGTCTGCATTGTCTTCGGTAGAGGGACCGATATACACGACGAGACAAAACTGTCATTCTTTTGCTTCAAATTTGTGGACTGTTTTTGCTTCATATTTTGTTTGAATGCTTGTCCATCTTTCTGACGGATTTTACGAGGTTGCTGTTTCTTTTTGCCGAGATAATTTCAAACAATGAGACGGCAAGTACTGTTGTTTATTTCGATCCTCTCTCTCAGCTCAGTGTTCGGGCAGGTCAGCTACTCTATTCCGGAGGAAATGGCGAAAGGCTCTTTGGTTGGCAACATAGCTCAGGATTTAGGTTTAGATGTCAAACGATTGAAGTTGGGCAACGCTCGTGTTTATTCTGGTGACAGCAGAGAGTACATCGAGCTGAACAGCGAAGGAGGAGTCCTCCTCATCAAAGAGAGAATAGACAGAGAGGCGTTATGCGGCGATACGACACCATGTGCTGTGCATTTTCAGATTGTGTTAGAGAATCCGATGGAGTTTTACAGCGTAACAGTTGAAATTACAGATATTAACGATAATGCACCAACCTTTGAAAAAAACGAAATTAAATTCATAATTAGCGAGTCTGCAGTTGTTGGGGCGAAATTTGTCTTAGAAAGAGCTGTGGATTTGGATGTAGGTATTAACACCCTCCAAAGTTACGTTCTTAAGCCAAGTGATAATTTTTTACTTAAACTTCACACCCAGGCCGATGGCACAAAGAATGTTGAAATGGTTTTACAAAAATCTCTGGACAGAGAGAAAAATGAGTTCATGTCTTTGGCGTTAACTGCTTTAGACGGAGGAGAGCCGCAGATGTCAGGAACAATGCAGATTCTCATCACAGTGTTAGATGTCAATGACAATGCACCTGTTTTTACACAGCCGATATACAAAGGCACAGTAGCTGAAAATGCTGCCAAAGGTACGATCGTGACTACTGTCAGTGCGTCAGATGCTGATCATGGATTAAACGGTAAAATAACCTATTCAATCACAAATACTTTAGATGACGTCAGACATATGTTTGAAGTAAATGAGGACAACGGTGAGGTTAGGTTGATTGGACGTTTAGACTATGAAAAGAAAAGACATTTTCAGATCAATGTACGCGCAATGGACAACGGGGGACTAACAGATTCGTGTAAAGTGATAGTCGATGTCGTCGATATAAATGACAATGAACCAACGATTAAAATCATGTCTAAATCAACTATTATATCAGAGAGTGCAAACCCCAATACAGTCGTTACAATGATTAACATCCAAGACCCAGACTCGGGTGAAAATGGTAAAGTTCACTGTTTTATAAATGAGAACATTCCTTTCCTATTGAAATCGACATCAAATAATTTCTATAGTTTAGTGACAGACAGTGATTTAGACAGAGAGACAGCCTCTGAGTATAATATCACTGTGACCTGCTCTGATGAGGGAGTGCCCTCCCTCTCCAGCAGCGTCACTCTCACCTTACAGATCTCTGATGTGAATGATAACGCGCCTGTCTTTGAGAGGAGCTCATATGAGGCCTACATTGTAGAAAACAACACACCAGGCCTCTCTATATTCACAGTGAAAGCCAGAGACGCTGACTGGAACCAGAATGCGCGTGTTTCTTACATACTGGAGGACTCCTCTGTTAACGGAGTGCCGGTCTCCTCATATGTGTCCGTTAGTGCTGATAGTGGAGTCATCCATGCAGTGCGCTCTTTTGACTACGAGCAGATCAAAGACTTCCAGTTCCGTGTTAAAGCGCAGGATGGAGGCTCCCCTCCACTCAGTAGCAACGTGACTGTGAAAATAATGATCCAGGACCAGAACGACAATCCCCCTCAGGTCCTGTACCCAGTGCAGTCTGGTGGCTCTCTGGTGGCTGAAATGGTGCCTCGTTCAGCAGATGTGGGCTACCTGGTCACTAAAGTGGTGGCTGTTGATGTGGACTCTGGACAGAATGCCTGGCTCTCCTATAAACTGCAGAAAGCCACAGACAGGGCGCTGTTTGAAGTGGGCTTACAGAATGGAGAAATAAGAACTATCCGCCAAGTCACTGATAAAGATGCTGTGAAACAAAGACTGACTGTTATAGTGGAGGACAACGGGCAGCCCTCTCGTTCAGCTACAGTCATTGTTAACGTGGCGGTGGCGGACAGCTTCCCTGAAGTGCTGTCGGAGTTCACTGACTTTACACACGACAAGGAGTACAACGACAACCTGACTTTTTACTTAGTGCTGGCTTTGGCTGTAGTTTCCTTCCTCTTCATCACGTGTTTAGTGGTTATTATATCAGTGAAGATCTACAGATGGAGACAGTCTCGCGTCCTGTATCACTCCAACCTCCCTGTGATTCCATATTATCCACCTCGTTACTCAGACACTTTGGGGACAGGGACTCTGCAACACGTGTACAACTACGAGGTGTGCAGGACGACTGACTCCAGAAAGAGTGACTGTAAGTTCGGCAGAGCTGGTAGTCAGAACGTGCTGATAATGGAGCCCAGTTCAACAGGGACGATGCAGCGGATACAGAGTGAGAAGAGCATCCTGGATGAACCAGACTCTCCTCTAGAGGTTAGAAAGGTGTTACATCACTCACGTGATTACTTGTCATTACTAAACGCTTTAATCACATGCATCAGCATTTTGGTAAATTCGTTCGGTCTTTTTTTGTTCAGCACCATGGAGAGCAACATGGGGCATTAATATATGCGTGTTATTCAGTGTGACAGACATAAAATGATCAATGTTCATCTTCATACTTTGAATGTCGTTGAGATCTTTGGAAATATTTTTCTAACCATTTAGTTTTTTTAATTAAGATATGGTTTGACTAGGACTTCATAGTATTATAAGTTAATTCCAACCTTTATAAGTTATTTTCTCAGCTTTTCCACCTCTCCCTTCTCACAACACATGTTTCTGCAGTGTTGCTTTCTGAACTCAATGGGCCGCTGTTGCCTAGTCTGTTGCAGTTGTAGTATATTTACAGCAGTACCGCCTCTTCATTTCGATGCATTAGAGAAAGGCCAGGCGCAGTCTGCATTGTCTTCGGTAGAGGGACCGATATACACGACGAGACAAAACTGTCATTCTTTTGCTTCAAATTTGTGGACTGTTTTTGCTTCATATTTTGTTTGAATGCTTGTCCATCTTTCTGACGGATTTTACGAGGTTGCTGTTTCTTTTTGCCGAGATAATTTCAAACAATGAGACGGCAAGTACTGTTGTTTATTTCGATCCTCTCTCTCAGCTCAGTGTTCGGGCAGGTCAGCTACTCTATTCCGGAGGAAATGGCGAAAGGCTCTTTGGTTGGTAACATAGCTCAGGATTTAGGTTTAGATGTCAAACGACTGAAATCCGGCAAGGCTCGCGTTTTTACACGAGATAGCGCAGAATACATCGAGCTAAACAGAGAAAGAGGAGTCCTCCTCATAAAAGAGAAAATAGACAGAGAGGAGCTTTGCGGACAAATGACACCTTGCGCTTTGCATTGTCAGATCATATTAGAGAATCCAATGGAATTCTACAGTATTAATATCGAAATCACAGACATAAATGATAACCCTCCAACCTTTGAAACAAGCAACGTCCACTTCAATATCAGCGAGTTTACTCTTATTGGTACAGCATTTATTTTAGACAGGGCTATAGATCTGGATGTAGGCGAAAATAGTTTAAAAACCTATGTCCTGAAACCAACGGATGCATTCTCACTCAAAATGAGCAATCAAGTCGATACGAGTAAAAATGTGGAGATGATTTTGCATACACCGCTGGATAGGGAGAAAAATGATCATTTGTCTCTAGTTCTGACGGCGGTGGATGGAGGCGAACCGCAGATGTCAGGAACAATGCAAATTCACATTACCGTTTTAGACGCTAATGACAATGCTCCTGTTTTTACACAACCTGTTTATAAAGCCTCCATAAAAGAAAATGCACCAGCAGGAACAGTTGTAGTGACAGTTACTGCAACAGACGCAGATCGTGGCTCTAATGGTAGAGTAACTTATTCAATTTCAAGTACTCTAGACCATTCCCGTGGAATGTTTGAAGTAAACAAGGAAAGTGGCGATATTACGTTAGTTGGAAAACTTGACTATGAAAAGTCGGGAAACGTTCAAATAAATATTCGCGCAAGTGATGGTGGTGGACTAACTGGTTCTTGTAAGGTGATTGTAGATGTATTAGACATGAATGACAACAAACCTGATATTCATATTATGTCTAAATCAAATGTGATATCTGAAGATGCTAAAACTAACACTGTAGTGACAATGATAAATGTTGAGGATGCAGACTCCGGTGAAAACGGTAAAGTGCAATGCTCCATCAGTGATAATACATATTTCATATTGAAGTCCACTTCAAATAATTTCTATAGTCTCCTTACAGACGGTGATTTAGACAGAGAGAGAGCCTCTGAGTACAATATCAGTGTGACCTGCTCTGATGAGGGAGTGCCCTCCCTCTCCAGCAGCGTCACTCTCACCTTACAGATCTCGGATGTGAATGATAACGCGCCTGTCTTTGAGAGGAGCTCATATGAGGCCTACATTGTAGAAAACAACACACCAGGCCTCTCTATATTCACAGTGAAAGCCAGAGACGCTGACTGGAACCAGAATGCGCGTGTTTCTTACATACTGGAGGACTCCTCTGTTAACGGAGTGCCGGTCTCCTCATATGTGTCCGTTAGTGCTGATAGTGGAGTCATCCATGCAGTGCGCTCTTTTGACTACGAGCAGATCAAAGACTTCCAGTTCCGCGTTAAAGCGCAGGATGGAGGCTCCCCTCCACTCAGTAGTAACGTGACTGTGAAAATAATGATCCAGGACCAGAACGACAACCCCCCTCAGGTCCTGTACCCGGTGCAGACTGGTGGCTCTCTGGTGGCTGAAATGGTGCCTCGTTCAGCAGATGTGGGCTATCTGGTCACTAAAGTGGTGGCTGTTGATGTGGACTCTGGACAGAATGCCTGGCTCTCCTATAAACTGCAGAAAGCCACAGACAGGGCGCTGTTTGAAGTGGGCTTACAGAATGGAGAAATAAGAACTATCCGCCAAGTCACTGATAAAGATGCTGTGAAACAAAGACTGACTGTTATAGTGGAGGACAACGGGCAGCCCTCTCGTTCAGCTACAGTCATTGTTAACGTGGCGGTGGCGGACAGCTTCCCTGAAGTGCTGTCGGAGTTCACTGACTTTACACACGACAAGGAGTACAACGACAACCTGACTTTTTACTTAGTGCTGGCTTTGGCTGTAGTGTCCTTCCTCTTCATCTCGTGTTTAGTGGTTATTATATCAGTGAAGATCTACAGATGGAGACAGTCTCGCGTCCTGTATCACTCCAACCTCCCTGTGATTCCATATTATCCACCTCGTTACTCAGACACTTTGGGGACAGGGACTCTGCAACACGTGTACAACTACGAGGTGTGCAGGACGACTGACTCCAGAAAGAGTGACTGTAAGTTCGGCAGAGCTGGTAGTCAGAACGTGCTGATAATGGAGCCCAGTTCAACAGGGACGATGCAGCGGATACAGAGTGAGAAGAGCATCCTGGATGAACCAGACTCTCCTCTGGAGGTTAGAATGTGCAAGCTATCTGTTCCTACGTTGAAGTCACGCTTTAAATGACTTTCCTCTTATTTTCAGCACCTTGGAGAGCGACATTATTTTATATTCAAACCCATGTATTTTTTTCAAGTTACACATGCCGTGTCTCTGTAAATTGGCTGTTGTATTCTCACACAATCTAATTTTTCAATCATCTGCATCTCATGTTCCCCATTCAGGCGCCATTTTATTTACCCAGTCGCAGTTGTATCAAACAATACTGCCCACTCACAGGAACAGTGTTTTTCTTTACTGTTTTTTTATTCTTAACCTAAGCATATCAATTTGTTTTCCACATTTCACATGCAATTTTACTTTATGAACTCAGAGTGCCGCTGTTGGCCAGTCTGTATTAGATTTACCGCAGACTCATTGTACCTCCCACCATGTCTTTATTTTAGAGAGAGAAAGAGACTGAAGCAAAGCACACTGTCTGGAATTTACCGGAGATACGGAACAGGAAATCTATTTTCATGTTGGGAATATGCTTTAAAAACCGGTGTTGACTGAAAAAATCGCAGGAAAAAAAATCCAAAAGCCATACGTGGTTCACACTGGGATAACGTCGGACAGAACAATGAGAGGGCAAGTACTGTTGTTTTTCTCGGTCCTCTCGCTCAGCTCGGTGCTCGGACAGGTCAGCTACTCTATTCCTGAGGAAATGCCAAAAGGTTCTCTAGTAGGCAACATGGCGAGGGATTTTGGCTTAGATATAAAACGACTCAAATCGGGTAAAGCTCGCATTTTTACTCGAGACAGTGACGTATATATTGAGCTGAATAACGAACGAGGAGCCCTCCTCATCAAAGATAGGATAGACAGAGAGGCGCTCTGTGGACAAACGACGCCTTGCGCGTTGCATTTTCAGATTATATTAGAGAATCCGATGGAATTTTACAGTGTAACTATCGAGATCACAGATGTCAATGATAACCCTCCATCCTTCGAGAAGAGCGACGTCAAATTTAAAATTAGTGAATCCGCTGTTAGTGGGGCTAAATTCATATTAGATCGGGCAGTTGATCCTGATGTAGGCTCAAATGGATTGCAAACATATAAACTTGAACCGACGGACAATTTTGTTGTTAAATTACATGATCAAGCAGATGGGACAAAAAATGTCGAAATGGTCTTACAGAAACCTCTCGACAGAGAAAAAAATGAACACCTGTCTTTAGTTCTGACGGCGGTGGATGGGGGAGAGCCGCAGATGACAGGAACAATGCAGATCCTAATCACTGTATTAGACGTGAATGACAATGCTCCTGTTTTTACGCAACCTATTTATAAAGCATCTATAAAAGAAAATGCACCAGTAGGAACAGTTGTAGTGACAGTTACTGCAACAGATGCAGATCATGGATCTAATGGTAGAATAACTTATTCAATTTCAAGTATATTAGATCATGCCCGTGGGTTATTTGAAGTAAATGAAGAAAGTGGTGAAATTCGACTGAAAGGAAATGTTGACTATGAAAAAGCTCGAACATTTCAGATAAACATTCGTGCAAGTGATGATGGAGGACTAGTTGACTCCTGTAAAGTGATGATCGACGTCATTGACATGAATGACAATAAACCCGATATCCATATAATGTCAAAATCAAACGTGATATCAGAAGATGCAAAACCCGGTACTGTTGTGACAATGATAAATATTGAGGACGCAGACTCTGGTGAAAACGGTAAGGTCCAGTGCAGTATAAATGATAATATTCCTTTTGTGATGAAGTCTGCAACCAATGATTTCTATAGTTTAGTGACAGACAGTGGTTTAGACAGAGAGACCGCTTCTGAGTATAATATCAGTGTGACCTGCTCTGATGAGGGAGTGCCCTCCCTCTCCAGCAGCGTCACTCTCACCTTACAGATCTCTGATGTGAATGACAACGCGCCTGTCTTTGAGAGGAGCTCATATGAGGCCTACATTGTAGAAAACAACACACCAGGCCTCTCTATATTCACAGTGAAAGCCAGAGACGCTGACTGGAACCAGAATGCGCGTGTTTCTTACATACTGGAGGACTCCTCTGTTAACGGAGTGCCGGTCTCTTCATATGTGTCCGTTAGTGCTGATAGTGGAGTCATCCATGCAGTGCGCTCTTTTGACTACGAGCAGATCAAAGACTTCCAGTTCCGCGTCAAAGCGCAGGATGGAGGCTCCCCTCCACTCAGTAGTAACGTGACTGTGAAAATAATGATCCAGGACCAGAACGACAATCCCCCTCAGGTCCTGTACCCAGTGCAGTCTGGTGGCTCTCTGGTGGCTGAAATGGTGCCTCGTTCAGCAGATGTGGGCTATCTGGTCACTAAAGTGGTGGCTGTTGATGTGGACTCTGGACAGAATGCCTGGCTCTCCTATAAACTGCAGAAAGCCACAGACAGGGCGCTGTTTGAAGTGGGCTTACAGAATGGAGAAATAAGAACTATCCGCCAAGTCACTGATAAAGATGCTGTGAAACAAAGACTGACTGTTATAGTGGAGGACAACGGGCAGCCCTCTCGTTCAGCTACAGTCATTGTTAACGTGGCGGTGGCGGACAGCTTCCCTGAAGTGCTGTCGGAGTTCACTGACTTTACACACGACAAGGAGTACAACGACAACCTGACTTTTTACTTAGTGCTGGCTTTGGCTGTAGTGTCCTTCCTCTTCATCACGTGTTTAGTGGTTATTATATCAGTGAAGATCTACAGATGGAGACAGTCTCGCGTCCTGTATCACTCCAACCTCCCTGTGATTCCATACTATCCACCTCGTTACTCAGACACTTTGGGGACAGGGACTCTGCAACACGTGTACAACTACGAGGTGTGCAGGACGACTGACTCCAGAAAGAGTGACTGTAAGTTCGGCAGAGCTGGTAGTCAGAACGTGCTGATAATGGAGCCCAGTTCAACAGGGACGATGCAGCGGATACAGAGTGAGAAGAGCATCCTGGATGAGCCAGACTCTCCTCTAGAGGTTAGAATTTATAGTAGAAGCAAACCAGTGCCACTCCTGGTGTCCAGTACCATGGACAGAGACACAGCATTATAGCAGTATCTATCTATCTATCTATCTATCTATCTATCTATCTATCTATCTATCTATCTATCTATCTATCTATCTATCTATCTATCTATCTATCTATCTATCTATCTATCTATCTATCTATCTATCTATCTATCTATCTATGATGTTTGTATAAGTAATAAGATCTAAATCCGTATATAAATCCGTATATACTGTGTGTGTATACAGCTATTTCTGCAATTTCCTTTTACGTCTCTAAGTGCCGCTGTTGGTTAGTGTGAGGAAAATAAGACCCTTTTCCTGAGTGAAGTCCTCCCTCGTCTGTCTGACGCGTTAGAGCTCTATTTTTTATCGGAACTATAGCCTGATAAAGCCAGCCGACCAGCACTCAGAAAATGAGCTCAAGATCAAATTGATCGGATTTTGATACAGTGGTTTTGTTTTTCTATTCGGATTTTGCGAAGGCTCTGGTCATGATGGGTGTTCTTTGTTGTGTGCCCGAAAAAAAATCATCATGGTGGCCGCTGCTTCTCTGCATTTGTGTCGCAGAAATGGCTCTCGGACAGGTCCGTTATTCTATACCTGAGGAGATGTCGACAGGCTCGGTTGTCGGGAATATAATTCAGGATCTAGGCTTGGATGTTAAGCGGCTGAAATCTGGGCGGGCTAGGATATTTACCGAGGATGACAGTGAGTACATTGGTCTGAATGCAGAAAAAGGAACTTTGGTAGTGGCTAAAAGGATGGACAGAGAAGAATTGTGCAAGCAAGTGTCTCCCTGCTCTCTTCATTTCCAAATCATCCTAGAAAATCCGATGGAGTTGTATCGAATTGATGTAGAGATTACAGATATTAATGATAATGCTCCGTTTTTTTCGAAAAAAGAATACAGTTTCCAGGTTATTGAATCTGCCGCACCAGGGGCTCGCTATTCGCTTGAGAGTGCCAGAGATCCCGATGTAGCACATAACACAGTTCAAACATACAAACTCAACCCTACAGATAATTTCAAATTGAATGTTGTTTCTCGGCCTGATGGAACAAAATATATTGAAATGGTTCTTCACACGTCGCTTGACAGAGAAAAACAAGAAGAGCATAAATTAACTCTGACAGCATTTGACGGTGGTAATCCTCAGAAATCTGGTTCTGTCAAAATAAATGTCATTGTTTTGGATGCAAATGACAATGCACCAGTATTCAGTCAGTCTGTTTACAGAGTGACAGTTCCTGAACACGCGTCTAGGGGCACTGTTATTTTAACAGTCAGTGCCACTGATAATGATAAAGGAGCAAACGAAGAGGTGGTGTATTCGTTCTCCCACCATACCGATAGTGCATCATCTCAATTCAATGTGGATCCCCACACCGGGGAAATAACTGTGATTGGTGTGTTAGATTACGAAAAAACTAAACATTATGAAATTGATATCGAAGCTACAGACAAAGGAGGGTTGACAGACACAAGCAAAGTGCTAATTGAGGTGACCGACCTAAATGATAATGCCCCTGTCATAAGCATAATTTCCCTCTCCAATCCCATACCAGAGGATTCAGCTCCAGATACTGTTATAGCAATGCTCAATATCAAAGACTTGGACTCAGGTAAAAATGGCCAAGTTAAGTGTTTTATAAACCCAGATTTACCTTTCAAAATCAAGTCATCATCGACGAATTTTTATAGCCTGATGTCTGACGATGTTTTGGACCGTGAAACAGTGCCAGAATATAATATAACAATAACAGCAATGGACGAGGGCTCCCCTCCTTATTCTACAAACAAGACCATTAATTTAAAAATATCGGACGTAAACGACCACGCCCCACTGTTCCCACAACCGTTTTGCACCGCTTTCATCACTGAAAATAATTCACCTGGTATGTCACTCCTCTCTGTCAAAGCCAGTGACAAAGACTCTGGGAACAATGCGCGCATTTCTTACTTCCTTGAGGATAGCCAACTGAATGGGATGTCAGCCTCCACTTATTTTTCAGTGCATGCAGAGAGTGGAGAGATACTTGCTGTGCGTTCCTTCGACTATGAGCAAACAAAAGACTTCCATATTCTAGTCAAAGCGCAGGATGGAGGCTCCCCTCCACTCAGTAGCAATGTGACTGTGAAAATAATGATCCAGGACCAGAACGACAACCCCCCTCAGGTCCTGTACCCAGTCCAGACTGGTGGCTCTCTGGTGGCTGAAATGGTGCCTCGTTCAGCAGATGTGGGCTATCTGGTCACTAAAGTGGTGGCTGTTGATGTGGACTCTGGACAGAATGCCTGGCTCTCCTATAAACTGCAGAAAGCCACAGACAGGGCGCTGTTTGAAGTGGGCTTACAGAATGGAGAAATAAGAACTATCCGCCAAGTCACTGATAAAGATGCTGTGAAACAAAGACTGACTGTTATAGTGGAGGACAACGGGCAGCCCTCTCGTTCAGCTACAGTCATTGTTAACGTGGCGGTGGCGGACAGCTTCCCTGAAGTGCTGTCGGAGTTCACTGACTTTACACACGACAAGGAGTACAACGACAACCTGACTTTTTACTTAGTGCTGGCTTTGGCTGTAGTTTCCTTTCTCTTCGTCACGTGTTTAGTGGTTATTATATCAGTGAAGATCTACAGATGGAGACGGGAGCGCCAGTTTTACAAATCCAATGCGAATCTTCCTGTTATTCCATATTACCCGCCCCTTTACGCAGACGTGGGAGGTACCGGTACGTTGAAGCAAGCGTTCAGTTACGAGGTGTACGGAACTACTGACTCCCAGAAGAGTGATATAAAGTGCTCTCGACCCTTCAGTCAGAGCACTCTGAGTGTTGACCGCAGTGCTACCAGGACAGTACCAAGGCATAAAACAGAGTCAGAGAATATGCTCACAGAGGTGAGATCAGCCGCTTCTTTGCTTCCTTAAAATCCTTGTTCCCTTATTTTTTTGTTGGTGTTGGGTTTTTTTTCAGTTGCCTACTTCAGTTGAATTTAGCCTCTGCTCACTCATTATTTGGAGAGTTCTGGTACTATAAGTACTCACTGAAAGGTCTACGCAGTTTCAGATTATTCTTATTGTGCCACGAGTAGTCAACAGGTATTTAGTCTCTTTGCATCTCACATTTTATCTTGTGGCTGGATTTAAGGTTATAAACAGTTATATTTGGGTATAAGAATTAAACATTGTGTCAAGGATAGTGGGAAAATGGGCATTTGACACTGTATTGAACATTTGTTTTCTCACTGTTTAAGCAAGTATCGACATTTGATATTTTATTGTACCCACCTTCATGACCCTTACCCTTTTACAGGCACAGCTTTGCCCCAAAAAAAGAATTTAAATGTTTAAGATACAGGGAATATCACTAAAATAATATGCAAGTTCTCCCTTTTTTGTGTTTCACACAGTATTCAAAAAGCATCCTTCAATACTCCATATACTTACTTCACATACTCCAACACTGTAGTAAGGTACAGTGTGTCAGTGATGTATTGGCATATTTGTGGCTGCATTGTTCCCCATAACTCCATTCTTTGATATTCATGTTGATTAATTCATTATATAGTGCTGCAATTACATGCAACATCTTGCATTGAAACATGATGTTATGTGCCGACAAACCAAGTAAAAATATGTTTAGTTATCTATGTTTTGATCTCTTTCCACTTTGACAGACTGACTTATAACATGCTGTATGTGTGAGAGAACAATACAGAAGCTACAATGAAAGAAACACAATTCTGGGCTTCATCCGTGCTAAAGCATTGCTACAGATCTCTCTCGCACAGACACACACAACCATGCAGTGCACTACTTTATCAGTGACCTAGTTCCCTTCATAACACGGTGCAGCCATGGGCATAGGGCTACACACAGAGAGAAAAGGAGCAGGGATGGATGCAAGCAAACTATAACAAAGGTAGTTAATGCAAATCAATAAAAATAAAAAAATACAGAGAGTGACACAATAATATTGATTAAGAGATTTAAAATGTGGTAGAGGGGGAAAGGGAACAGTTGCTACTGGTGCTGGGAAGATTGAGAACGAGGGAGAAAAGCAGTGTGATGGAGAGGAAGAGAGAGGCAGCGGGGGAGGGGAAGAGGCACGTGGTCACCGGCACAGTCTCCACCATCCCTGTGCAGCATTCGTGTTAGTGATGCACGGCAGCCATTTTGATCTGCAGCCCCCTTTGTCTGCTGAGATAGAGGGCTCAGGGAAGTCTTATGTGTGAAACAGTTGTGTCAGGCTAGTGACACACTGTAAAGGACACAGAAAGTGTGATATATTTCTTGATGAAATATAAAGGAATGGAAGACAAGCAATAACAAGAGAGGGGGGAGAGAGCTCTACATTAGTTATATAACAAATGACAAGGGGATGTCAGAAATCAGGAGACTGAATGAACTGACCTAGAATGTATTCAAATCTAGCTGTCCACAAAGTCTGTAATATAATGACTTTAATCAACATTATATAAACTACTAACACACACACAGTAAGGTACACAGTACCAGACTAGATTTGCTATCTCCTGTATGAGTCTCCACCTGTGAGGGTTTATTATGCTGAATATGAAAGCAGTGTGTTGTGTTTTTAAACTGACAGTGTGGTCGACTGGGCACAAATAACAAATAACATTATAATGATGCGTGTGGTGAGGAAAATAAAGGCGTGTGTGTTTTATATCTGTCATCTTTTAAATTTAGTGAAATTAACACTTCATCTTCATTGAAAGATCCAGCTTGATGCATGAGTGATAACTAAATGTTTGTATGATGTGGTTGAGGATAGTCTGTCTGCAGTTATGTTTGCTCAGTTTTGTCCAGCATCAGAGGAAGCATTAGATGAACTAGTGTGCGTGGTCTGGTCGCTCTGGGTGGTGTGTGTGTGTTTTAGCAGTGAAGCCTGCATGGTGTTCAGGGTGTGTGCATGTGAAAATAGAAACTACAAGGCAGGAACCTAGGTTAACAGTGTTAACCCCCATATCCACTGGAAGCAGTCTCTCATCATTATCAGCCCACATGTGTCTGCTTTACCTGTTTCAACTGTGTTTAAAGCATTATGTCTCATTTTATCAGGTTTGTTAGAGGTGAAGGTTTTTACTGAGTACCATAAATTCTTTTGGCCAGTGTCTCCATAGGGGTCAAAGCTCACAGAAACGTCTAGGCAAGCAGCTAAATGGTTCAGCCTGTTTTATACCCTGTACCCCCTCAGCGTGTTGTTGTTTTATCTTTTACTTGTTTAAGAAACTTACCTTGGAGCTGTCATCATTCATTCTGGATCTTACCCAAATCCCCAATCATCAGTTTGCTAAACTTGTTACTGACCACAAAACTATAATCAAGTGCAGAAGCTCCTGGTTCCCACAGGCCCAAGCTCTTGTTTAAGTGTCCTGCCTTCCTAGCCAAGCTGTCTGGTGAGCAGCTGTGTGCCCATGTGTGTGCCGGTGGGGCTCAGCAACACGCTGTGCAACGTGTGTGTGTTTGGGGATGTGGTTAATGTTTGTACTATAACCCCTCATTGTATTTTTGTTTACAAAATATCCCAGATATCTTAGATATCAGGGGCCTTTGGGTGGGACTTAATTCCCACAAAGAAGACATACACTTTAATACACTGAGCATGATATCAACAGAAAAAAATAATAATATATACATCGCTCCAATGCATGATACTTTCTCCACTTGATGGCCGCTGCTGCTTGTCCCTCTGGGGCTGTTGTTTTGTTGCTTTATACAAAAGGGAGCATTTAAACTCCTACAGGATGGGGCCAAGCAGTTAGAGAGCATCCTTAAACTAAACCTTCAAGCTCCTCTCCAGCAAGCATCCACACTGCTTAAGTGTCAAGAACACAAAACTAATCTGTAGCTGACCCCAACTTTGTCTTTTACTGTGGAAAGGGGTCAAGTAAAAAGTACACTTTCTCTTAGATGGACATTAAAATAAGTATGTACATGCATTATTAGTAAAGAGCATATTCTGCAGCCATTGATACATTGCTTGGTCAAACATGTGGAGATGGCAAATATATTGATTACTATGGTGCAGATCTCAGTTTTACTGTGTACCCCTCAGGTGCATTAGATTGATGGCAGGACAATATGACTTGTGCACAGTGTTTATTTGCAAGGGACCTGAAAAGAATGCAAGCAAGCACATGCATATTACAATTAACTGTTTAACTGACTTCATCTGTGTATGAAGTCAGATAAACCAGACATATGTTTTCTTAAAAACATACAAAAGATATTGTCTTTGGCTGTGTGATGGTGTCCCACAGGTGGAAGTGTGGAGTTCTGCACTGGCTGATTCTCTGGGAAGGATTACACCAGGGATTACCAAGAACAGTCTAATATGGGGCAATGACAAAGTTGTGTCAAGCACACAAAGTCTGTGAACCATATCCAGATAGGTTTTACTAAAATTTTGACATCAGTGTAGGGCATGATTGTATGTGTGTGTTTACAATTATTATGATATTGTAGATACATTTTATGACTTCTATATATTTATCATTGATTATGTTCACTTTGTTATAATATTGTATCCCTATTGAACAAAAAGAATAAATATTTGTTTTGCCATTTACTCAATCACTGTAGTTAACATTGTGTCAAATTGTAGCTAAAACTGGATGGCCGCTGTTCAGCAGTCATTCTTGGTTTTCAGCAGCCTTCCTTTTTCCTCCTGATCTCATTTTCTGCATCCCTCCCCTCCCCCTCTCCAGCTGCACCACTCTGCTGCAGAGAGAGAAAGAGACAGAGAGAAAGGGAGAGGGAGATTGCTCAGTGTAGGACATTTTGTTCAGTCTATTAAAAGTCATTATACGCCATACGGTGTCATTTCATCCCCATGTAGGTTGCCATGTTCATGACAAGAAGAAATATCTCCTTTGTATCACTTTTCAGCCATTTATCAAGAGATTCTTTATTACCCAGCAGTCCATAAACATGTGCTTTGTTTGAAGAACATATCATCAGTGTACAAATGTGTGTCTGCCTGAGCATCGATTCTCTTCCTTTCCTCTGTCTTCCTCTTTATCCTCCATGTTGTTTTTGTAGCTCTTTTTTTTTTTTTTTGCCATCATTGCCAGCTCACAGGAAGCAGGGTGGGATGCGAGAAAGCAAGGTGGGATGTGTTACCATAGCAACAAGCTGACTCACTGGCAGGACTGTACCATTTTTCATTTAGCCACAGGGGGTCAGCAGCAGATGCAGCCTCTGAGCTGTGATGGTGTGTTGATACTGGGAGGACAGGAGACGCCCCTGTTTTGGGCAAATAGTTGCAGCATCCTCAGACCTGGGGTGGCTGATGATGGAGAAAGGGGAGGGGGAGAGGGTGATCATGGCTGCTTTTGATATTTGTTCTGATGGATGCTGCCCTATTTATTCTGCCTTCCCATGTTTCAGCAAAGCCATGTCCGTGATGAGTGTATTAACTAATATATAGGTTTAGATTAACCAGTTTCTTATTAAAGTCCTTGTTTCTGTTATATGAAAGAAACAACACCCTTTTGGTCTCCTTTGTTTCCTTGTTGCTTGTTTTTGTGGTTGACCTGTTTAGTTTGGACATATGTGTCATATTTGGACCAACATTGTGATCTTGTGTTATTACTTAAAATGTGTTCATGTGCACAAACAAAAGGTATATTACATACAGTGTATAATTAAAACTACAGTATATTGCATGCTTTGTCTAAGAAGCTTAAATTTTCTCTCACAGAGACGCTCATGCACACATCAGCTGTGACGAACACAGGGTCACAGAGCAAAGGATCTCATTAATAAGGCATGGATTTGTCTCAGGGCATCGCCTCGAGGCCCCCTGCTGTTGCTATGAGGGTAGTGGCTTTGTGCAGCAGTGCAGTGCAGTATTGTGGCTGTGATTCATACATTGGTGGTGTTAGCAGGGTTTCTCAAGTCTCTACTTCCCCCAGCAATGATTGTGTTAGTGTTTTGGTTTAGGCTGAAGTGGTTGTACCAAACCAAAGTATGTTTATGCTTCTGTTTGACGGGGGAGTTGCTTGTTGTACCCAGCTCCTATTGTATAGCTTAATCTAACATACCATAAACTATTTAGTGAATGCTGTTGAAAATGATTCATAAAATCATGGCTGGATATTTTTTTGGTAAAGCAGCCACAGTGACCTGTAACTCTGGACTCTGTAGTGCCATTCTCTATCCACGGAGGTAGAGCTACTGCCTCCGTCTTTCCCAACAATATTATTATGTTTTGTTTCATCATAATTATCATCCCTCTTACAAGAACAGCAATACTAAAACAAAGTTTCCCTCAAGCTCCATCCTCTCTCTCTCTTTCTCTCTCTCTCTCACTCACAAACTCATACACACACAAACACACTCATGGCAGTGTTCCCTAATTGTTTGTATGAGTTTGATACTGGATTGACACACAGCTTGGTTAATTCTTTATGGCTCATTAGCTGTTCAGTATTGTTAAATATACAGCTTTAATTGTTGTATTGACATAAAATAACTGTATCATACGTTTGAATTTGTTTGCCTTCTGATGAAAAATAAGCCACAGCAGTTTTCCTAGTCTTTATATTTTGTTACGGTATGTGCTGATGGGTGCTCAATCTTATCATTATTTTACTGACTGGAGGCTGACACAGATTAAACAACACATAATTGTTTCCACATTTTGGAAAAACTTTAATAGTTTATGTGCACACACAGCGGACTGTTTTTGTGAACAGTCCAATCATGAGAGACAATCTGTCATCAATCAAAATAAACAGAAATGACACACTATGAATCACCACACAAAATCACAACCCCATTTGTTGTGAGCCACATGGTAAGTATGTTGGTTGCTGCACTTCCCAAAGCCAGACTCTGTATGCTGACCACCAGTCTAACTGACATCCTTTGTCTCTTGTTTTTCTCTTTCATGTGTCCCCCTTGCTGCCTGGTGCTGTTCCTGTTTCCTTCCCGACTCCTGTTAAATCCTGTCTCACCAAATAAGGTAAGAAATAGTTTTATTCTATATTGTTCACAGCCCACCAAACACATAGAGTAGTACACACTTTCATGAGTCTACAAACAGCACAGATTACTGATTCACTGACAAATAAACATCATACTCTAGATAAACGTGCAGTAACAGCATTCAAACACTTTTCCACAAGTGGCACATCTGTTCATATACCTCACAAAACATCTATCCGCACTGATGATTTCTTTAATCGGGCGTTGATGGACGGAACAGATCATGTGTGACAGTGTGAGTGGCTTGATGCTCAAAATATGATGTGATGTGTTTTATCTGACTGGGCTGTTACACTGAATCACACTCATTGTCACATGGACATAACTTACAATATATACTGTAGATTTTTAATTCTAGACTCTGGGTATTAAATAATAAATTAAACTTTTAGACTGTAATCTTTAATCTGAGAATATTTTGAATCAGCGTTTTAGCTCCTTTGTTCATACCCTCTTTTTCAGGCTGCCAAAGTATTTTACATTTGAACAAGACATTTGAATAAGTTGGACAGCTCTCCCTACTAACAGACTTGTATGGTTTAAGGAAAGTATTAGCAGGGAAAACTGGATGTTAAAGTAACCCATGAAGTACTGTACAGGGTTCGTACAAAGTCTAGAAAGTTTGAATAATTACTTAATTTTAACCGTTAGGTTTTCAAGGTTAGGAATATGCTTGAATTTGAATATACTCCTTGAAAAATGCTTGATTTTCAACATAATCTGGTCTTTCATCTACACAATCACTCATGTAAACCAAAAATCTTTTAACATTTGAAATGAAACGATCCCATTGTCATATTTGTTTGTTGCGATGATAAAGCCTTTGAGAGGCTGGACATTTTTAGTTCAGGTACCTTGAAAGTACTTGAAAAGTACTTGAATTTTACTCTTAAAAGCTGTGTGAACCCTGACTGTACCAACACTGTATGTTGGATTTTAGATTTTTAGACATTACAGTCATTAAATAAAACATTGCAATGCAGTGGGTAAAGAAAGTACAACACAAGTAACAGTACAGAAAGTGTCACAAAACCATGTGACACAAACATAGCATGTTAAGAGGACATTATAAGCCTACCTACAGTATTCTAACATATCGGTGAGGGGGGTGGGGGGGGTCAATTAAAGACTAGTGTGAAAGTGTTGATTCAACTCTATGGTCATTTTTGAGGCTGTAAATTATTTTTATATTTTGAGGTGTTCTTCATACAGTCAGTTGCATGTTTATTATGAACACTTAGTTAAAGGTAATGCAGTCTCTGCAATAAATCCGACCTTCGGGAAGATTACAATGTTCAGCTTTTGTTCAAAGGTTTTCGAGAGGCATTGATTCAACTTCATGATCATTTTGGAGGATGTAGTTTGTGGTGCTGTTGACCTGTATTGTGTTATACAGAGAGGTGTTTCTGTTATTTAGCCTAGCCTCCTTGATATAAATGGGGTGGAAAAAGTAATAGAAACACCTGTCAGTATAAGACAATACAATTCAGCACCACAAACTGCAGCCTCCAAAATGATCATAAAGTTGAATCAACACCTCTCTAAATACTTTCAACAAAAACTGAACATTATAACCTTCATATGATTTATTGCAGGGCAATGGACCTAATCAACTGACAAGTGAGTGTTTGTGTAACTGAGGTAAACAAATACTTGAAAAAAAAAGTTTTATATAATGCAGACCAACAGCAACACCACACACTACAGCTTTAAAACATACCATACAGCTGATTTAACACACAAACATCTACTGCAGTACTCTTAACAAAACCTAAATATACAGTATATTGGGTAGTATTTAGATGGTATATTGTATTACATTGCTTTAGACCCTACATGTGTTGCTTTCTTTCTAATCATTCAGTGTCAGTTCATCTGATACAGGTTAGACTACTAACTAAAAACATGCAATAACTGTATAATCATTTTCATGTTGAGTAATGACTGTATAAAGATGGGGTGTGTCACCTCACAACAAGTTTGAATTCACTGGCTTGCTGCGTCCTTGTTTGTGGAGTGTGCATGTCTCCTTCTGTCTGTGTGGGTGTAAATGTGCTTGTTGTTGATGTGTGTTAGCCATGTGATAAACTGGTGAACTGTCCAGAGTGTACCCTGCCTCCCGAATTCCACTTTGGTATATTTTTTTGATGCCTACAAATAAGATCCCTGGACTAGTAGCAAAATAGCATCAAAATATTCAAGACTTTAATGGTGAAGTGCTGCTTTCATAATTCAACCCAAAATTATGTCATTATCTAACATCTCTGAATGTTGTTTTTACCAGAATTATAAAGTTAGCATAATAATGTTTTTTATATATATGTCCAAACTTATTTGCATCCTGCGTTTACAGCAGTAAAATGTAATCATGTGTGCTTGCTGATCTACGCCTGTATTTATTCCTGTATTCAGTATGAAAAATAGTAAGGAGGTTGAGTGAGAGCCTGTGAGGCTGTCTGCCTCTCCAGCAGCATGCAACAGCAGCAGTTGGCCGCCTGTGTGGCGCTGTCCACACTTGTGGTGCTGAAATCAGCTCCAGCGCTCTCCCCCTCCCTCTCCCTGTCTCTCACACTGCCTCTCTACATCTCCCTCTGTCGCCCACCTCCATTTAGAGCAGATGGTTATTCCAAGTACTTGTTTATTGAGTTTAATTTTCATATTAATTTACATATGTTGTAATGGATTGTTTTACCATTTGCAACATGGAATTGAAGCTTCATTATTATCAGTATAATACTTGTTGCCAGTGGAGGGATATTGCATAATGAAAATGATGCATGGTTTTTAAAATGATGTGATGACCAAACATCTATGAAGTACGTAAGTGTAATACTGGCTAATGTGTTCTTAAAACGTATAATTGGTCGGCAAAAGACAGAGGGTGGGGGGACAAAACGGGAGTAAACGCCTAAACCATCTGCGCTCCCCCTCCCTTTTCATTTGCTCTACAAACCTCCATACGGGTATTTTACGTTGGCTGCCGAGAGAATTATTTCTCTGAGGCTTGTTGAGAGCTGTGAAGACGTAGTGACGTGTGCAGGCTGCATTGGCTTTCTCTGGCCACAGGAAGGCAACGAAGAGCCTTGTCAACCACAAAGGCATGTGCATGCATGCAGGTACATACAGACAAGAGGAGAGACGGATTAACACAAAGCATTATATGAGTGATCATATAATGATCAGTCGTTCATCTATTTATAAGACACTGTACTTAGTCATCTATTATCTACAGCTTTTATCTATAATTAATGTGCTTTATAGTCTTCATATTTAGATTTATGGTCGTTAAAAACACATTTAGAAAAACGTTGTAAGTGATGTTTAATGAATAGTATAATGATATTTTATATGATAGAGTCACAATAACCCGGATCATTTTTCTCTGGATCATACTTTTACGTCACTGTTCTGTACACGTTTACTGATGCCACGATTGGTGGAAATAGGTATACTCTGTCCACCAATGACATCCAGAGCTGTACAAAGAGATCTACTCCCTCTCACCGAGTAGCTTCAGCGTCGTAACCATTACAATGTTCTGCAGGGGAGGAGAGGGATGCATATGCAGACACAAAGCATGACTGACACTGTTATGTATGAGGACGCGTCTACATTGGATCATAAACCTTCTATACTTAATCAGTTAAGAAGTCGGGATTGGAGTGAAAAGATATGGCATTTATGGAACGAGGAATAATGTGGAACAAATTGCCTGTATGGCAGATGTTTTTGTGGTGGCATCATTTCTTTCTTTTGTGGAGTACAATAGACGGACAGACTCGCTACAGCATCCCGGAGGAACTGAAACAGGGCTCTGTGGTAGGAAATCTAGCCAAAGATTTGGGTTTGGTTGTATCTGAACTGCATCGACGTAAATTGCGGATAACCTCGGAGGCTGGTAAGCAGTATTTTAGTATGGACTTGGGGAAGGGAGAACTGGTGGTGATTGATAGGATAGATAGGGAGGAACTGTGTGGACAAAGACCGTCATGTTTGTTGCCTTTGGAACTAGTAATAGATAACCCTTTACAGCTGCATAGAGTCGAAATTGAAATACAGGATACAAACGATAATTCTCCTAGTTTTGTTACTAAAGAGAAAGTGGTGAAAATTGCAGAGCTGATAAATCCAGGCGCGCGATTTCCTTTAGAAAGTGCACAGGATCCTGATGTCGGCACCAATTCTGTACGCTCTTACCTCATAAGCAAAAATGACAATTTCAAATTGACTGTTAAAAACCACAAAGACGGACGAAAAATCCCTGAACTGGTCCTCGAAAAACCACTTGATCGAGAAAAGCTGCCTGTACACAATCTTATCCTCACCGCTGTAGATGGTGGAGATCCGGTGCGCTCAGGGACATCCGAAATTACAGTTATAGTACTTGACAACAATGATAATGCGCCACAATTTGAAAGACAGGTGTATGAGGCTAATGTTAGCGAAAAGGCAACACCTGGAACTGAAATATTGCATGTTAAAGCTACAGATGCAGACGAAGGACTAAATGGAGAAATTGAATATTTATTTGCAGAGCAAACTACGGATCTTATTTTAACATTATTTGACATTAAACCTTCTACTGGAGCTATTGTAGTCAAAGGAATTTTAGACCATGAAACGAACTCCTTACATAGATTTGACATAACTGCTAAAGACAAAGGTAATCCTGAGATGGATGGGCATTGTGGCGTCGAAATTAAAGTAGTTGACATTAACGACAATGTTCCTGAAATAATTGTGACATCTTTAACAACACCTGTTCCAGAAGATTCCGCAATCGGAACAGTTATTGCATTGATAAGTGCAAAAGACCCAGATTCAGGTGATAATGGCAAGGTTACGTTGAGGGTGTCTTCCAAGTCCCCCTTTAAGTTAAATCCATCGGTCTCTAACCATTACTCTTTAGTGACGAATGGGCCACTTGACCGTGAAAAAGATGGCCAGTATAGTGTCAAGATAAGTGCTACTGATTCTGGAAAACCCCCATTATCGAGTGAAAAAGTAATACTTGTTGAATTGTTAGACGTAAATGACAACCCACCAGTTTTCTCTCAGCCTTCTTATGTTGTTTATGTAAAAGAAAACAATGCCCCTGGGAAAATCTTATGCTCAGTGTCAGCAGCTGATCCTGATTCGGGTGACAACGCGAAGATCTCCTACTCCATCTTGGACTCTAAAGTGCAGGACGTGTCTGTCTCATCTTATGTTTACATTAACTCAGATAACGGCAGCATCTACAGCATGCACTCGTTTGACTATGAGAAACTGAAGGTGTTTCAGATTCAGGTTCAGGCAAAGGACCAGGGCTCTCCGTCTCTCAGCAGCAACGCCACCGTCCATGTTTTTATCCTGGACCAGAACGACAATGCCCCCGCTGTTATTTACCCCTCCTCCGCTGCCCTGGGCTCCCTCTCTCATCAGAGGATGCCCCGCTCCGCTAAAGCGGGTCACCTGGTTACTAAGGTGACGGCCGTGGACGCTGACTCGGGCCATAACGCCTGGATCTCCTACAGACTGGCGGAGGCCACAGACGCCTCTCTGTTCACTGTCAACCTGTACACAGGGGAGGTGAGGACTAAACGCGCTGCGTCCGAGCAGGACGACTCCTCTCAGAGGCTGCTTATAGAGATCAAGGACGACGGGGAGCCGGTCCGGTCCGCCACCGTCACGGTGTCCATCCTGCTTGAGGACGGCCTCCATGAGCCCATCTCAGACCTCCGACAGAAAGCGCCCGAGCCCAGCAAGAAAACTGGGAGAATCACCCTTTATTTGATTCTCTCTCTGGCCTCGGTGTCCGTGCTGTCTCTGCTGACTTTTCTCATCTTAGCGGTTAAATGCATCAGGAACAGCAGAAGCAGCGATAGTTGCTGCATGAGACGGAGCGACTGTGATGATTACAAGAACCCCAACAGAAATCTGCAGATTCAGCTCAACACTGATGGACCTATAAAGTACGTGGAGGTCCTGGGAGGAGACATGTTGTCTCAGAGTCAGTCCTTCAGGTCCTGCATGTCTCCGATGTCAGAGTACAGTGATTTCACTTTGATTAAACCCAGCAGCACCACTGACTTTAAGGAGGTGATCAGTGTTTTGGATGCGTCTTTACCCGACAGCACCTGGACCTTTGAGAGCCAGCAGGTGAGCAGAAAACAAAATGCAGATTTTGAGTTTCATATACTCTATCTATCTATCTATCTATCTATCTATCTATCTATCTGTCTATCTGTCTATCTATCTATCTATCTAATGGTTGGTTAAAATCTTGGAAAAATAATATTAGGCACACGCACACATTCCCATAGCCATTTCTGCATAGTTCAGCACCACGAGGCTGGACAGCGACTCTTTGTGGAATGCAGGGATGCTTATACTTATGATCAAAGTATCTGTGTGAGCGCGCTTGTTTTGCCTCTGCTGTAAGCGCGCTTGTTTTGCCTCTGCTGTAGATGATCTTTTCAGAAAATAATAGTAATCTCATTCTAAACTTTAACTTTAAGTGAATAATCCTAAAAAAGGACATCTCCCTCACCGCGGAGATTGTGATGGTTTATACCTGAAGTAGCATTAGCCAGGCTTCCTTCTTTTTTTCTTTATCTCTTTCTCTCTCTCTCTCTCTCTCTCTTCCTGATTATTTTATAGTGACATGCTACCTTTTTGAAGTCCCATAAGTCTAATAATAATTGCCTTTGGTTAAAGTGAAGGGGCACAAAGAGAATAGAAGCTGCCACTTTAAGAGTGTCGATCAGTTTCCCTCTCATTGGATGGTAGAGGTGGATGCTGTGCACCAATAGGATTCAGGACTGTACAAAGCAATTTTGTCCCTGCCCCCATGCAGCCCCGGTGCTGTAACACGTAGAATGCAAAGAGCTAGAGGAGAGAGACAACAATGAGCTCGTATTTGATAATATGAAAATGTTATGTTTTAGCTTACAGCCATGCTCAGTAATTGTGGAGAATTGTCTATTGGAATAACATCTGCGATGGTGGATTTCAGCATTGTTCTGTACAATATGTCGATTGGAATTAATGTGTTATAGCGGACCAAGGATGACAAAGAGAATAGGATATCGAGACTGGAGATGGCAGGCGCTTTGGTGGCATCATTTCCTTCTCTTGTGGAGTACAATAGACGGACAGACTCGTTACAGCATCCCGGAGGAACTGAAACAGGGCTCTGTGGTAGGAAATCTAGCCAAAGATCTGGGTTTGGGACTATCTGAGATTTTTGACCGTAAGCTGCGTGTCGCCTCTGAGGCTGGTGAGCAGTATTTCAGTGTGGATGCGGGGAAGGGCGAGCTGGTGGTGAATGACAGGATAGACAGAGAGGCTTTATGCGGACAAAGCGCCAGCTGTGTGTTGCCTTTACAGGTTGTAATTGAAGACCCATTACAACTTTTTCGTGTTGAGGTAGAAATACAAGACATTAATGATAATGCACCTAGATTCCCATCAAATGATATCAGATTGGAGGTTGCGGAATCTACGGGTTTAGGGGTTCGTTTTCCATTGGAGAGCGCCATAGACCCAGATGTTGGCAGTAATTCATTAAAGTCATACACTCTCGGTAAAGATGAGTGTTTTAATATTAGAGTTAAAGAAGTTGCCGGTGGAAGAAAAGTCCCTGAATTGATTTTAGCAAAAAATTTAGATAGAGAGAAGAAGGCTGTTCATAAGCTTTTGTTGACAGCTCTAGATGGAGGCAACCCAGTGAGATCAGGGACCGCTCAGCTATCTATCACAGTCCTTGACAACAACGATAACGTTCCGGCTTTTGAGAAAACGTTGTATAAAGTAACTATTAGTGAAAATGCTGCAGAAGGTGCATTAATAGTACAAACAAAAGCGACAGACATGGACGATGGTCAAAACGGAGAGATAGAATACTCTTTTGGGGCGCACACATCAGATACTGTCCTCTCCGTTTTTAGTATCGATCATATATCGGGAACAATATTTCTTAAAGGAAAACTGGATTTCGAAGAAACTGCAAATTATGAATTAGACGTAAGTGCGAAAGATAAAGGCAGTCCGAGAATGGAGGGGCATTGTACTGTGAATGTTGAAGTTTTAGATGTTAACGATAATGCCCCAGAAATAATACTCACCTCTCATCCAAAGCCAGTGCGCGAAGACTCGCATAATGGCACTGTAGTGGCTTTGATCAGTGCCCGAGACCTTGACTCCGGTGTTAACGGAAAAGTAACGTTACAGCTCCCCAAGAAATCTCCATTTGCCCTAAAACCATCGTTTTCTCATAATTACGCACTGGTTACCGGTGGTGCTTTGGATCGAGAAAATGTATCGGAATATAATATTGAGATAACAGCCACTGATTCAGGCTCTCCTCCTCTGTCCAGTAAGAAAGTTATACCTGTCAGCATCACTGATGTGAATGACAACCCTCCTGTATTCACTCAGCCCTCCTATAATGTGTATTTAAAAGAGAACGGGGTACCAGGGTCTATACTGTACTCAGTATCAGCCTCTGACCTGGATTTTGGTGAAAACGCCAAAGTCTCTTATTCTATACTGGACTCTAAAGTGCAGGACGTGTCTGTCTCATCTTATGTTTACATTAACTCAGATAACGGCAGCATCTACAGCATGCACTCGTTTGACTATGAGAAACTGAAGGTGTTTCAGATTCAGGTTCAGGCAAAGGACCAGGGCTCTCCGTCTCTCAGCAGCAACGCCACCGTCCATGTTTTTATCCTGGACCAGAACGACAATGCCCCCGCTGTTATTTACCCCTCCTCCGCTGCCCTGGGCTCCCTCTCTCATCAGAGGATGCCCCGCTCCGCTAAAGCGGGTCACCTGGTTACTAAGGTGACGGCCGTGGACGCTGACTCGGGCCATAACGCCTGGATCTCCTACAGACTTTCGGAGGCCACAGACGCCTCTCTGTTCACTGTCAACTTGTACACAGGGGAGGTGAGGACTAAACGCGCTGCGTCCGAGCAGGACGACTCCTCTCAGAGGCTGCTTATAGAGATCAAGGACGACGGGGAACCGGTCCAGTCCGCCACCGTCACGGTGTCCATCCTGCTGGAGGACGGCCTCCATGAGCCCATCTCAGACCTCCGACAGAAAGCGCCCGAGCCCAGCAAGAAAACTGGGAGAATCACCCTTTATTTGATTCTCTCTCTGGCCTCGGTGTCCGTGCTGTCTCTGCTGACTTTTCTCATCTTAGCGGTTAAATGCATCAGGAACAGCAGAAGCAGCGGTAGTTGCTGCATGAGACGGAGCGACTGTGATGATTACAGGAACCCCAACAGAAACCTGCAGATTCAGCTCAACACTGATGGACCTATAAAGTACGTGGAGGTCCTGGGAGGAGACATGTTGTCTCAGAGTCAGTCCTTCAGGTCCTGCATGTCTCCGATGTCAGAGTACAGTGATTTCACTTTGATTAAACCCAGCAGCACCACTGACTTTAAGGAGGTGATCAGTGTTTTGGATGCGTCCTTACCCGACAGCACCTGGACCTTTGAGAGCCAGCAGGTGAGCAGAAAACAACAATTAATGTTAATAATGAAGAGAAAAATAACATTGCCATTTTTTTATTTAGTACATAAAATACTCGATCGTAGCATATTTTGTGGTGTCAATCAACTGTGGAAACAGCAAACATCTATCTATCTCCATCTATCTGTCTGTCTCTCTGTCTTTCTTCCTATCTGGCTGGCTGGTCTGTCTGTCTACAGTGGGCTATGTGTCTGCTGGTCTGCCTGTCTGTCCTCTTTCCTGTCTTTCGTTTTCAAATAGTGTTTTCGCAGTGTCTATTGTGAAAGTTGATTTCAATGTGGGAAAATCAAAGTACTGTGCAATAAATGTATTTAGAGCTGGTTAAAATAGTTGTGTTAAAGGCATGAATCAATTTACTGTTACACGCAACCTCATATACATTTAAACAATTCAGCACCATGAGAGCGGACAGCGACTGTGAAATGCAGAAACTATCATGCAACGTCGGAACAGTGCTGATTTATTTATTCTGTACAATTATATTAACAGTAGATAGCTGTTTGATATTTTTGATGCTTTCACAGTTTTTCCTGTGATCAGATTGTTCATTTTATGTTTTTAGTTTGAGGTACTGACTGCAAACTGGTTTTCATTCACCGTGTATGTTTGACAAGGACAAGGCTGTCTCATATTATTTGATATTCAGTGATATTTGTCATCATCATCCCAAGTGAAAGCTCAGGGAAATAATAGATGCTGCCACTTTAAGAGCGTCGATTAGTTTCCCTCTCATTGGATGGCAGAGGTGGATGCTGTGCACCAATAGGATTCAGAACTGTACAAAGCAATCTAGTCCCTTCCCCCATGCAGCCTTAGCGCTGTAACACATTGAATGCAAAGAGCTCGAGGAGAGAGACAGCAACGAGCTCGTATTTTCTAAGATTTAATCAAATTAATTTTAGCAGCCATGCTTAAACAATGTAGCAGTTTTTCTTTGGGGATATTTCCTACAATCATGGATGCCAACATTGTTATGAACGACATCTCGATTGGAATTAATGTGTTATAACGGACCAAGGATGACAAAGACAATAGGATATCGAGACTGGAGATGGCAGGCGCTTTGGTGGCATCATTTCGTTCTCTTGTGGAGTACAATAGACGGACAGACTCGTTACAGCATCCCGGAGGAGCTGAAACAGGGCTCTGTGGTAGGAAATCTAGCCAAAGATCTGGGTTTGGGACTGTCAGACATTTTTGACCGTAAAATGCGTGTCGCCTCTGAGGCTGGTGAGCAGTATTTCAGTGTGGATGCGGGGAAGGGCGAACTGGTGGTGAATGACAGAATAGACAGAGAGGCTTTATGCGGACAAAGCGCCAGCTGTGTTCTACCTCTGCAAGTAGTTGTTGAAAATCCTTTGCAGTCTCATCGAATTGAAGTGGAAATAAGAGACATGAATGACAATTCTCCCAGTTTTCTTACACAGGAGATTAACCTTAAAATACCAGAATCAGTTGCAATTGGCAAACGTTTTCCTTTGGAGAGTGCAGAGGACCCTGATGTTGGAAGCAATTCTTTGAAAACTTACTCTCTAAGCAAAAATGATTATTTTTCTCTAAAATTTAAAGACACAAAAAATGGTAAAGCTGTCCCAGAATTAGTGTTAGAAAAGCCATTAGACCGGGAAAAGAATGCCCTCCATCGGCTGCTGTTGACAGCATTAGATGGGGGAAACCCGGCCACATCGGGAACCTGTAAGATTATAATTACTGTACTTGATAATAACGACAATTTTCCAATATTCAATGAAAATGAGTACAAAGTGTCTTTAAAGGAGAACAGCACCAAAGGAACGTCTGTAATCAAACTCACAGCTACAGATGCCGACGATGGTCTTAATGGTGAAGTGAAATATTCTTTCGGGTCCCGCACTCCAGACGTTGTGTTTTCAACATTTGAAATCAATGATATAACAGGAGAAATTGTATTAAAAGGAGCATTAGATTATGAGAGTTCTAAAACATACCTTATTGATATAACTGCAAAAGACAAAGGCACTCCCGAAATGGAGGGCCACTGTCGTGTACAGTTGGACGTAGAGGACATAAACGATAACGCTCCAGAAATTGTGCTCACTTCAAAACCCAGTCCTGTACGCGAGGACGCACCAAGTGACACAGTAGTGGCTTTGATCAGTGCACGAGACCTTGACTCCGGTGTTAACGGCAGAGTGAAGTTACAGCTTCCCAAACGTTCTCCCTTCACCCTGAAACCATCGTTCTCTAATAATTACGAATTGGTTACCAGTGGTCCTTTAGACCGAGAGAGTTTCTCAGAATATAATATTGAGATAACAGCCACTGATTCAGGCTCTCCTCCTCTGTCCAGTAAGAAAGTTATACCTGTCAGCATCACTGATGTGAATGACAACCCTCCTGTATTCACTCAGCCCTCCTATAATGTGTATTTAAAAGAGAACGGGGTACCAGGGTCTATACTGTACTCAGTATCAGCATCTGACCTGGATTTTGGTGAAAACGCCAAAGTCTCTTACTCTATACTGGACTCTAAAGTGCAGGACGTGTCTGTCTCATCTTATGTTTACATTAACTCAGATAATGGCAGCATCTACAGCATGCACTCGTTTGACTATGAGAAACTGAAGGTGTTTCAGATTCAGGTTCAGGCAAAGGACCAGGGCTCTCCGTCTCTCAGCAGCAACGCCACTGTCCATGTTTTTATCCTGGACCAGAACGACAATGCCCCCGCTGTTATTTACCCCTCCTCCGCTGCCCTGGGCTCCCTCTCTCATCAGAGGATGCCCCGCTCCGCTAAAGCGGGTCACCTGGTTACTAAGGTGACGGCCGTGGACGCTGACTCGGGCCATAACGCCTGGATCTCCTACAGACTGGCGGAGGCCACAGACGCCTCTCTGTTCACTGTCAACCTGTACACAGGGGAGGTGAGGACTAAACGCGCTGCGTCCGAGCAGGACGACTCCTCTCAGAGGCTGCTTATAGAGATCAAGGACGACGGGGAACCGGTCCAGTCCGCCACCGTCACGGTGTCCATCCTGCTGGAGGACGGCCTCCATGAGCCCATCTTAGACCTCCGACAGAAAGCGTCCGAGCCCAGCAAGAAAACTGGGAGAATCACCCTTTATTTGATTCTCTCTCTGGCCTCGGTGTCCGTGCTGTCTCTGCTGACTTTTCTCATCTTAGCGGTTAAATGCATCAGGAACAGCAGAAGCAGCGATAGTTGCTGCATGAGACGGAGCGACTGTGATGATTACAAGAACCCCAACAGAAACCTGCAGATTCAGCTCAACACTGATGGACCTATAAAGTACGTGGAGGTCCTGGGAGGAGACATGTTGTCTCAGAGTCAGTCCTTCAGGTCCTGCATGTCTCCGATGTCAGAGTACAGTGATTTCACTTTGATTAAACCCAGCAGCACCACTGACTTTAAGGAGGTGATCAGTGTCCTGGATGCGTCTTTACCTGACAGCACCTGGACCTTTGAGAGCCAGCAGGTGAGCAGAAAGTGAAATAATCTTTGATGTGTATATTCTTACGCAAGATTCTCTTAATTTTCTCTTGTTTTGTGCCTGTCTGTCCTCGAGAGTTGATTTGATATGATGTATACACACTTTTAAAGCATTATCACATTCAGGTTTATATTTTCAAAATTATTTTTAAGTAATGGAGAAATACGGCTTTCACTTACATGTTTTGTGTCATAGCCATATTATTTCTACACATGTGAAACTGACCTTTGTGACTGAAATACCTGCGCTTTCTTCGGAAACAGCTTGCTAGATATCAAAATAAATAAATTAGTTGTTGTGGGGTTTATGAGAGCATCTGTTTGTGACTGGATGATTGTCTAATTCAACCAGCGACTCAAAATAAGCAAGTTCAATACTTTTGAGCATATTATGCCAATGTTTCATGGTATTATAGCCAATCTAATTAAGATCTTAGCATGCATTGATAGTCTAATGTTCCATTTAGATTTATTTATTTGAGTGTGGATTTCATTTTTAGACACCTTGTTAAATTGATGTGAATAGATGTTGCAGTATGAATGAATTCAGAGGAATTGCTAAAATCATACCAATAAAACTAAAGAGAAAACATTTATCACAATTTTAATAAATGCCTCCAATTTAATGTAACTGATCATTGGAATAAGCACCACATTGTGCCATTTCATAGGCTACATTTTTGAATTACAGTGCTGGGTCTCAGACACATTGCTGTTTCGATCTTATTGGCTGTAGGGTAGATGCTGTGCACCAATAGCATTAGGAGTTGTACAAAGAGATCTACTCCCTCCCCCATCCATCCTCACCACTGTAGCCAGTACATTGCTTCGAGCCCGAGATGAGAGGAGGATGCGTTTAAATACTCAGATTAAATAAGAAACCTTTAATTCGCATCTCATGATGCATAAATATGGGTATTTGTGGAGTACAGCAAGTTCAACGTTGATGGATTTTTACATTGACCTCTTTATTCTGAACAATATTTCGATGGGAAATAACGTCGTATTGTAACGGACCGGGGATGACAAAGAGAATGGGATACCGAGACTGGAGATGGCAGGCGCTTTGGTGGCATAATTTCTTTCTCTTGTGGAGTACAATAGACGGACAGACTCGTTACAGCATCCCGGAGGAACTGGAACTGGGCTCAATGGTTGGAAATCTAGCCAAAGATCTGGGTTTGGGACTATCAGAGATTTTTGACCGTAAACTGCGTGTCGCCTCTGAGGCTGGTGAGCAGTATTTCAGTGTGGATGCGGGGAAGGGCGAGCTGGTGGTGAATGACAGAATAGACAGAGAGGCTTTATGCGGACAAAGCGCCAGCTGTGTTCTACCTCTGCAGGTTGTAATAGAGAACCCGCTACAGTTACACCGGATAGAAGTGGAAATAAGAGACGTAAATGACAACGCTCCTAGTTTTCTCAAAAGCGATCATGTAATAGAAATAGCTGAATCCACCGTTGTAGGTGTGCGTTTTCCCTTAGAGAGTGCAGAGGATCCCGATGTTGGGAGTAACGGACTGAAGACGTACACACTGAGCAAAGATGAGTGCTTCACTTTAAAAGTTAAAGAAATTGAAAATGGAAGAAAAATACCAGAATTGGTATTAAATAAATCATTAGACCGCGAGAAAAAAGCCATTCACAATTTATTTCTTACTGCTATGGATGGAGGAAATCCTGTCAAATCCGGAACTTCAAAAATAACTGTAAATGTGCTTGATAATAATGACAATGTGCCATTATTCGAAAATGCTTTTTATAAAATTGCTGTTCAAGAAAACAGTGCAAATGGCTCATTTGTAATTACAACAAAAGCAACCGATATAGATGAAGGTCCAAATGGAGAAATAGAGTACTCGCTTGGTATACACACACCACCATCAGTGCTGTCATTATTTCACATAGATGCTGTAACGGGAGACATATTTTTGAAAAACCAGCTGGACCACGAAACGCAAGCCTCATATCGAATAGACATTAGTGCAAAAGACAAAGGCTTGCCTAAAATGGAGGGTCACTGCAGTGTGCAGGTGGATGTTTTAGACGTTAATGATAACGCCCCAGAAATTGTGCTGACTTCAAAACCCACTTATGTGCCCGAAGACTCTCGCAGTGGGACAGTAGTGGCTTTACTCAGCGTCCGTGACCTTGATTCCGGTGATAACGGTAAAGTGACGTTACAACTTCCCAAACGTTCTCCCTTTAATCTGAAACCCTCATTTTCTGATAATTACGCACTGGTTACCGGTGGTCCTTTAGACCGAGAGAGTTTCTCCGAATATAATATTGAGATAACAGCCACTGATTCAGGCTCTCCTCCTCTGTCCAGTAAGAAAGTTATACCTGTCAGCATCACTGATGTGAATGACAACCCTCCTCTATTCACTCAGCCCTCCTATAATGTATATTTAAAAGAGAACGGGGTACCAGGGTCTATACTGTACTCAGTATCAGCATCTGACCTGGATTTTGGTGAAAACGCCAAAGTCTCTTATTCTATACTGGACTCTAAAGTGCAGGACGTGTCTGTCTCGTCTTATGTTTACATTAACTCAGATAACGGCAGCATCTACAGCATGCACTCGTTTGACTATGAGAAACTGAAGGTGTTTCAGATTCAGGTTCAGGCAAAGGACCAGGGCTCTCCGTCTCTCAGCAGCAACGCCACCGTCCATGTTTTTATCCTGGACCAGAACGACAATGTCCCCGCTGTTATTTACCCCTCCTCCGCGGCCCTGGGCTCCCTCTCTCATCAGAGGATGCCCCGCTCCGCTAAAGCGGGTCACCTGGTTACTAAGGTGACGGCCGTGGACGCTGACTCGGGCCATAACGCCTGGATCTCCTACAGACTGGCGGAGGCCACAGACGCCTCTCTGTTCACTGTCAACTTGTACACAGGGGAGGTGAGGACTAAACGCGCTGCGTCCGAGCAGGACGACTCCTCTCAGAGGCTGCTTATAGAGATCAAGGACGACGGGGAACCGGTCCAGTCCGCCACCGTCACGGTGTCCATCCTGCTTGAGGACGGCCTCCATGAGCCCATCTTAGACCTCCGACAGAAAGCGTCCGAGCCCAGCAAGAAAACTGGGAGAATCACCCTTTATTTGATTCTCTCTCTGGCCTCGGTGTCCGTGCTGTCTCTGCTGACTTTTCTCATCTTAGCGGTTAAATGCATCAGGAATAGCAGAAGCAGCGATAGTTGCTGCATGAGACGGAGCGACTGTGATGATTACAAGAACCCCAACAGAAACCTGCAGATTCAGCTCAACACTGATGGACCTATAAAGTACGTGGAGGTCCTGGGAGGAGACATGTTGTCTCAGAGTCAGTCCTTCAGGTCCTGCATGTCTCCGATGTCAGAGTACAGTGATTTCACTTTGATTAAACCCAGCAGCACCACTGACTTTAAGGAGGTGATCAGTGTTCTGGATGCGTCTTTACCTGACAGCACCTGGACCTTTGAGAGCCAGCAGGTGAGCAGAAAACCATAGTATACCTACTTTGTACGTTTATATAGTTGCATACACATTTTTTAAACTTTAAATATGTAACTGCACTCTGATAACATGATGTTTTCATGGTGCTTTAAACGTACAAGTACAAGTAATCAGTCATAAGCATTTGTTTTTTCGTTTTTGTTTTTTATCTGCGTTCGCTAAACATATTGTTTCGCGTTCTGGTGGCCATCCTACACGTAGTTTACAGTTATAATATTGCATCCTGTCATGTAATTTGATAATCTAGTTCAAACGTTATTGTCACTTTAACAATGCAAACAAGATATGGAGATGTTCATCACTAAGTCCTCATTTCAACCCAGTCATCTTCGTCAACACCATCAAAATCATTACATCCTTAGACCCCTATTGTTCATGTACTTTGTGTTTGCAAAGAGGATTTTAACTTTTCACCCACACACCCCTTATATTTGTTTATGCTACAAAGGTCTACTTTGTGTCAAAGTTCATATTTTGTAGTTAACTCTGTTTGCGTGGTACTGTATTGTGCAATGCTCCCTTTATAGTTGTATGAATGGCACTTTGTTTCAGCACCACAGAGTTGGACAGCGAAACCTCGCGGTCTGCTTGTAACAGGGCTAAACTGCTTTCAGTAATCAAACTGCACAATACTACCTCTTTTTTCTGATTCAAAACACAAAAATAGTCTATTTAATCAAACTTCAAATAACCAGAACACAGACATAATTTGTATTTTTGTAATAAGATTTCATTTTATTTTCATCAACATTATTGGCGATCTGTAACAGCTGGCATCGTATCATTTCGCTACACACACTCTTAATGCATCGAGGCAGGTTCTTTCATGGGCCGCTGTGTCTTTAAACGCACTGCTCACCCCCCTTCTTATTGGATGGTAGAGATGGAAATTGTGCACCAATGAAACGTAGAACTGTACAAAGAGATCTACTCCCTCCCCCATGCAGCCTAAAGCACCGTATACATTTTCATTGCAACGAGCTGGATGAGAGGGAGTGATGCTCTTATCGGAATTAAAAAAATAAAAGTCCTTTAGTTTTTCATATGAAGCGATTTTGGATCTTTGTTTTGGGTTAATGCTTTATGGCAATGGATGTTAACTATCTGCTTTTCGATTACCTCAATGGGAAATAATTCTAACGGATCGGAGATGACAAAGACAATAGGATATCGAGACTGGAGATGGCAGGCGCTTTGGTGGCATCATTTCTTTCTCTTGTGGAGTACAATAGACGGACAGACTCGTTACAGCATCCCGGAGGAACTGAAACAGGGCTCTGTGGTAGGAAATCTAGCCAAAGATCTGAGTTTGGGACTATCTGAGATTTTTGACCGTAAGCTGCGTGTCGCCTCTGAGGCTGGTGAGCAGTATTTCAGTGTGGATGCGGGGAAGGGCGAGCTGGTGGTGAATGACAGAATAGACAGAGAGGCTTTATGTGGACAAAGCGCCAGCTGTGTGTTGACTCTGCAAGTGGTCATTGATAACCCGTTACAATTGCACCGAGTTGAGGTGGAAATACAAGACATTAATGATAATTCTCCAAGATTCCCATCGCAAGATATAATATTACAAATAGCAGAGTCGACAGCGGCTGGGGCACGTTTTCCTTTGGAGACCGCGCTAGATCTTGATGTTGGAGTGAATTCAGTGAGGTCGTATACCATAAGTAAAGACGAGTTTTTTAGTTTAAAGATTAAAGATGTGTCCGGTGGTAGGAAAGTCCCAGAGCTAGTCTTGTCTAAATCTCTCGACAGAGAAAAAAAGCCTATTCATCAGCTTCAACTAACAGCTATAGACGGGGGAACTCCAGTGAAATCTGGGACCTCCCAGATAACCATACATGTGCTTGACAATAACGACAATTTTCCTGTATTTGAGAAAAATGTTTACAAAGTCTCCATAAACGAAAATAGTGTACAAGGTGCATCTATCCTAAAACTCACGGCAAAAGATACTGATGAAGGTCCTAATGGAGAAGTAGAGTATTCATTTGGAACGCACACACCAGATATTGTCCTTTCTGTGTTTGATATTGATTCATTAACAGGGGAAATTAGTCTTATAGGGAAATTAGATTTCGAAAAAAATGCAAATTATGAAATAGACATTTGCGCAAGAGACAAAGGAATTCCGAGAATGGAGGGGCATTGCACTGTCCATATTGAAGTGTTAGATGTTAACGATAATGCTCCAAATATATTTCTGACCTCCCAACCAAACTCTGTGCCTGAGGACGCACCAAGTGGTACTGTAGTAGCTTTAATCAGTGCGCGAGACCTTGACTCCGGTGACAACGGTAAAGTGACATTACAACTCCGCAAGGGTTCTCCTTTTAATCTGAAACCCTCTTTTTCTGATAATTACGCACTGGTTACCGGTGGTGTTTTAGACCGAGAGAGTTTCTCCGAATATAATATTGAGATAACAGCCACTGATTCAGGCTCTCCTCCGCTGTCGAGTAAGAAAGTTATACCTGTCAGCATCACTGATGTGAATGACAACCCTCCTGTATTCACTCAGCCCTCCTATAATGTGTATTTAAAAGAGAACGGGGTACCAGGGTCTATACTGTACTCAGTATCAGCATCTGACCTGGATTTTGGTGAAAACGCCAAAGTCTCTTACTCTATACTGGACTCTAAAGTGCAGGACGTGTCTGTCTCGTCTTATGTTTACATTAACTCAGATAACGGCAGCATCTACAGCATGCACTCGTTTGACTATGAGAAACTGAAGGTGTTTCAGATTCAGGTTCAGGCAAAGGACCAGGGCTCTCCGTCTCTCAGCAGCAACGCCACCGTCCATGTTTTTATCCTGGACCAGAACGACAATGTCCCCGCTGTTATTTACCCCTCCTCCGCTGCCCTGGGCTCCCTCTCTCATCAGAGGATGCCCCGCTCCGCTAAAGCGGGTCACCTGGTTACTAAGGTGACGGCCGTGGACGCTGACTCGGGCCATAACGCCTGGATCTCCTACAGACTGGCGGAGGCCACAGACGCCTCTCTGTTCACTGTCAACCTGTACACAGGGGAGGTGAGGACTAAACGCGCTGCGTCCGAGCAGGACGACTCCTCTCAGAGGCTGCTTATAGAGATCAAGGACGACGGGGAACCGGTCCAGTCCGCCACCGTCACGGTGTCCATCCTGCTGGAGGACGGCCTCCATGAGCCCATCTTAGACCTCCGACAGAAAGCGTCCGAGCCCAGCAAGAAAACTGGGAGAATCACCCTTTATTTGATTCTCTCTCTGGCCTCGGTGTCCGTGCTGTCTCTGCTGACTTTTCTCATCTTAGCGGTTAAATGCATCAGGAACAGCAGAAGCAGCGATAGTTGCTGCATGAGACGGAGCGACTGTGATGATTACAAGAACCACAACAGAAACCTGCAGATTCAGCTCAACACTGATGGACCTATAAAGTACGTGGAGGTCCTGGGAGGAGACATGTTGTCTCAAAGTCAGTCCTTCAGGTCCTGCATGTCTCCGATGTCAGAGTACAGTGATTTCACTTTGATTAAACCCAGCAGCACCACTGACTTTAAGGAGGTGATCAGTGTTCTGGATGCGTCTTTACCCGACAGCACCTGGACCTTTGAGAGCCAGCAGGTGAGCAGAAAATAACACACCTGCTTTACACTTTTTCAGTCATTACTGGCTTGTAGATGTTTTGTATAGCCTGAAATAAAAGTTAAAAAAAATATAATAATAATAATAATCTGAACTCATGTGACATGTAACTTCAAACTCTTCTGAATGATCTTGAATGAGATTTGATTATTCTATGGCCAGCCTTAATATTTCTAGTTTTGTATTTTGATTTCACTAAACTCAAAAAAACAATTTGTTTTCTTAAATTAGTTTCTGCAATTAAAACAGTGACCGTTTTTAATGATCACAATTTAATACTTTCAGAAATTATGCTCGTATATTTCCATTTTTGATCAGACGTTGCTTCCACATTATATAGTATTTTTAATAACTTGTAAATTAATTTTTTAAAATATATTTTCGAAATTAAACTGTTAATGTTTTTAATTTATTGATATTATACTCATGATTAGTTGGCAGCACTCCTTTTGAAAATAATGTGTCCAGTGGAATTGGGGTTTTGGAATTTAAATCTATATATATTTTTAACAGCTGAAATTTCATCTAATTTTCTTCAGACACAATTATCACACAATTCTGACGTTCCCTAATGTTACATTTGTGAAAATGCATTGCGATCTTGAGGGGGTGCAGTAGCTTTATAAGCAGAGTTAGGTCTCCGTGATTGGATAGCAGAGATGGTTGCTTGAGCCAATAGCATACAGAACTGTACAAAGAGATCTACTCCATCCCCCATTCAGTCTCACCACGGTAACCCTCACAGTGCTCAGAGCTGGAGAGGAGATGCGCTTATTTGAAGGCGTCCGGAATACATATTTTATTACCAATTATTTAAGGATTTATTTCAATGGGAGTGTCCTTTCTGGCGATGGCTTTGAGTGTTGGGTTGTGTTGACGAATACTTCGATGGGAAATAACGTATTCTAACGGACCGGGGATGACAAAGAGAATAGGATACCGAGACTGGAGATGGCAGGCGCTTTGGTGGCATCATTTCTTTCTCTTGTGGAGTACAATAGACGGACTGACTCGTTACAGCATCCCGGAGGAACTGAAACAGGGCTCTGTGGTAGGAAATCTAGCCAAAGATCTGGGTTTGGGATTGTCAGACATTTTTGACCGTAATCTCCGTGTCGACTCTGAGGCTGGTAAGCAGTATTTCAGCGTGGATGCGGGGAAGGGCGAGCTGGTGGTGAATGACAGAATAGACAGAGAGGCTTTATGCGGACAAAGCGCCAGCTGTGTGTTGCCTTTACAGGTTGTAACAGAGAATCCGCTACAGCTACACCGGATAGAAGTGGAAATAAGGGACATAAATGACAATTCTCCGATTTTTTCAACAGAGGAACGATCGTTAAAAATAGCAGAATCTACTGCCACAGGCATACGCTTTCCTTTAGAAACAGCACAGGATCAGGACGTTGGTAGTAATTCAGTAAAATCTTATACTCTAAGTAAAGATGAGTGTTTTAGTTTAAGGATTAAAGAGGTGTCTGGTAATCGAAAGGTTCCGGAACTAGTACTGGAGAAATCACTTGACAGAGAGAAGCAAAGTGTCCATCAGTTATTACTGACAGCATTAGACGCAGGCAATCCTGTCAAAACTGGAACCACAAAAATCATAGTTACTGTACTCGACAACAACGACAATATCCCTGTTTTCAAAAGACCGTTGTATAATGTAACTGTACATGAAAATAGCGTCGCTGGTTCTGTACTTGTAAAAGTTGAAGCAACAGACGCAGACGAGGGTGTTAATGGAGAGATTGAATACGCATTTGCTGAGCACACACCGCAATCGCTGTTATCTATTTTTCATTTACATTCGGTTACAGGTGAGATATCCTTAGTAGGGCCGTTAGATTATGAAAGTAGTGCTATACATGAAATAGATATTACTGCAAAAGATAAAGGAGTACCTGAGATGGAGGGCCACTGTCGTGTGCAAGTAGTAGTAATAGACATTAATGATAATGCCCCAGAAATAGTTCTCACTTCAAAACCAAACACAATACGCGAGGATGCAACAAGAGGCACTGTAGTAGCTTTAATCAGAGCACGAGACCTTGACTCCGGTGATAACGCCAAAGTCGCGTTAAAGCTCCCAAAGGGTTCACCCTTCAGTTTGAAACCATCATTCTCTAATAATTACGCACTGGTTACCAGTGGTCCTTTAGACCGAGAGAGTTTCTCAGAATATAATATTGAGATAACAGCCACTGATTCAGGCTCTCCTCCTCTGTCCAGTAAGAAAGTTATACCTGTCAGCATCACTGATGTGAATGACAACCCTCCTCTATTCACTCAGCCCTCCTATAATGTATTTTTAAAAGAGAACGGGGTACCAGGGTCTATACTGTACTCAGTATCAGCCTCTGACCTGGATTTTGGTGAAAATGCCAAAGTCTCTTACTCTATACTGGACTCTAAAGTGCAGGACGTGTCTGTCTCATCTTATGTTTACATTAACTCAGATAACGGCAGCATCTACAGCATGCACTCGTTTGACTATGAGAAACTGAAGGTGTTTCAGGTTCAGGTTCAGGCAAAGGACCAGGGCTCTCCGTCTCTCAGCAGTAACGCCACCGTCCATGTTTTTATCCTGGACCAGAACGACAATGCCCCCGCTGTTATTTACCCCTCCTCCGCTGCCCTGGGCTCCCTCTCTCACCAGAGGATGCCCCGCTCTGCTAAAGCGGGTCACCTGGTTACTAAGGTGACGGCCGTGGACGCTGACTCGGGCCATAACGCCTGGATCTCCTACAGACTGGCGGAGGCCACAGACGCCTCTCTGTTCACTGTCAACTTGTACACAGGGGAGGTGAGGACTAAACGCGCTGCGTCCGAGCAGGACGACTCCTCTCAGAGGCTGCTTATAGAGATCAAGGACGATGGGGAGCCGGTCCAGTCCGCCACCGTCACGGTGTCCATCCTGCTGGAAGACGGCCTCCATGAGCCCATCTTAGACCTCCGACAGAAAGCGTCCGAGCCCAGCAAGAAAACTGGGAGAATCACCCTTTATTTGATTTTCTCTCTGGCCTCGGTGTCCGTGCTGTCTCTGCTGACTTTTCTCATCTTAGCGGTTAAATGCATCAGGAACAGCAGAAGCAGCGGTAGTTGCTGCATGAGACGGAGCGACTGTGATGATTACAAGAACCCCAACAGAAATCTGCAGATTCAGCTCAACACTGATGGACCTATAAAGTACGTGGAGGTCCTGGGAGGAGACATGTTGTCTCAAAGTCAGTCCTTCAGGTCCTGCATGTCTCCGATGTCAGAGTACAGTGATTTCACTTTGATTAAACCCAGCAGCACCACTGACTTTAAGGAGGTGATCAGTGTCCTGGATGCGTCTTTACCCGACAGCACCTGGACCTTTGAGAGCCAGCAGGTAAGCAGTCAGTAGAACAAACAATGGCATATACAGTTTTGTAAGACTATAAATTAAACTACAGTAACCATAAAGAAAGCACAACTTTTGCTTTCACAGTGAGAAATCATAATAACAAGTTAGTTCAACAGATCCTCCAAAATGTGTGATATTTGTTACCATGTTAGTCGATATATTTGAAATGAAAATATTACATTTATAACCAAATTAAAACGTCTCACGTGTCTAGTTAACAACTTTTGTGGCACAGCGGCTGTTATCATCTGACCTGAAGAGTATGTTGGATGTTGAATGGCTTTTTGAGCTAAGCGTTTCAGCACCACAGGGATGGACAGCTACTCTGACCCCATAGGCGTACCGAGGGCAAGATAATAATAATGTTGTTGATGGCCTTTACTCGTGGGGTAACAATGAGATGCATGCATATTTAACTAACACACTTAATAACTACTTTTACTTATTACATTCACTCGTCTTATTGATTGACATAAATGAGGATGAATGCATTTACGCATTACAAATAAAAGCCAGGGAAAATAAATTTGCTCTCAGTCAAATTGAATGTTAACAGTAAATATATTATTTTGATATACAGACTTTGATTTTAATAAATACATATATTTATTTTATATTTATATAAGTCATGGCAATGTTAACCGTCATCTCCTTATGGTGTTTCACTTGCTCTTTAATGACAGCGCAAAGGGGTTAGTGTGTCTTTAACGATGCTGCTCAGTATTCCTCTCATTGGATGTGAGAGATGGATGCTGTGCACCAATAGCATTCAGAACTGTACAAAGAAATCTACTCCCTCCCCCATGCAGCTTCAGCACCAAAACCACAATGCTCGGAGTGGGAGGAGAAGTAGGTAAATGGTTCATATACTCTGAGTATAAGGTTTTATCTTAATTTTATATTTGACCATGAACAGGCGTCTTTTTAACGGAATATGCCACGCTCTCGGAATATGGATTTTGACTTTATGTTCTCTATTCTTGTGGATTGGAAATGATGTATTTTACTGAGTCGGGGATGACAAAGAGAATGGGATACCGAGGCTGGAGATGGCAGGCGCTTTGGTGGCATCATTTCTTTCTCTTGTGGAGTACAATAGACGGACAGACTCGTTACAGCATCCCGGAGGAGCTGAAACAGGGCTCTGTGGTAGGAAATCTAGCCAAAGATCTGGGTTTGGGACTATCAGAGATTTTTGAACGTAAATTGCGCGTCGCCTCTGAGGCTGGTGAGCAGTATTTCAGTGTGGATGCGGGGAAGGGCGAGCTGGTGGTGAATGACAGAATAGACAGAGAGGCTTTATGCGGACAAAGCGCCAGCTGTGTTCTACCTCTGCAAGTAGTTGTTGAGGACCCGCTACAGTTACACCGAATTGAGGTCGAAATAAGAGATATTAATGATAATTCGCCAAGTTTCCTGTCAAATGAATTATCTTTAAAATTAGCCGAATCAGCAGCAGTTGGTACGCGCTTTCCTTTGGAGAGCGCAACGGACCGCGACGTTGGAAGCAATTCACTCAAATCATATACTCTTAGTAGAAATGAGTGTTGTTCCCTTAAAATAAAGGAAATAGAGGGTGGCAAGACCGTTCCTGAACTTGTTTTAGAAAAGCCTCTAGATCGAGAGAAAAATGCTGTTCACAAAATATTACTGACGGCATTAGACGGTGGGAATCCAGTACGATCAGGAACCTCACAAATAACAATAAGCGTGCTGGACATAAATGATAACTTCCCGGTATTTGAAAAAAACGTTTACAAAGTAACCCTGGATGAAAAAAGTATAAAGGGGGCTGTTGTTATAAAGCCCAAAGCAACAGATGCAGATGAAGGTTTAAATGGTGAAATTGAATTCTCGTTTGGCTCTCGGACACCAGAATCTGTATTGTCAATCTTCGATATTAACCCCTTAACAGGTGAAATCACTCTGAAAGGGGAGTTAGACTATGAAACTACCAACTCGTATGACATTGATATAACTGCAAAAGATAAAGGCAGCCCTGAAATGGAGGGCCACTGTCGCGTACAGGTTGATATTACTGATTTCAATGATAACGCTCCAGAAATTGTGCTCACTTCTCAGCCAAAGCCAGTAAGCGAAGACGCACCGAGTGGCACCGTAGTTGCTTTGATCAGTGCGCGAGACCTTGACTCCGGTGATAACGGTAAAGTGACGTTACAACTCACCAAACGTTCTCCCTTTAATCTGAAACCCTCATTTTCTAATAATTATGCACTGGTTACAAGTGGTGCTTTAGACAGAGAGAGCTGCTCGAACTATGATATTGAGATAACAGCCACTGATTCAGGCTCTCCTCCTCTGTCCAGTAAGAAAGTTATACCTGTCAGCATCACTGATGTGAATGACAACCCTCCTGTATTCACTCAGCCCTCCTATAATGTGTATTTAAAAGAGAACGGGGTACCAGGGTCTATACTGTACTCAGTATCAGCCTCTGACCTGGATTTTGGTGAAAACGCCAAAGTCTCTTATTCTATACTGGACTCTAAAGTGCAGGACGTGTCTGTCTCGTCTTATGTTTACATTAACTCAGATAACGGCAGCATCTACAGCATGCACTCGTTTGACTATGAGAAACTGAAGGTGTTTCAGATTCAGGTTCAGGCAAAGGACCAGGGCTCTCCGTCTCTCAGCAGCAACGCCACTGTCCATGTTTTTATCCTGGACCAGAACGACAATGCCCCCGCTGTTATTTACCCCTCCTCCGCGGCCCTGGGCTCCCTCTCTCATCAGAGGATGCCCCGCTCCGCTAAAGCGGGTCACCTGGTTACTAAGGTGACGGCCGTGGACGCTGACTCGGGCCATAACGCCTGGATCTCCTACAGACTGGCGGAGGCCACAGACGCCTCTCTGTTCACTGTCAACCTGTACACAGGGGAGGTGAGGACTAAACGCGCTGCGTCCGAGCAGGACGACTCCTCTCAGAGGCTGCTTATAGAGATCAAGGACGACGGGGAACCGGTCCAGTCCGCCACCGTCACGGTGTCCATCCTGCTGGAGGACGGCCTCCATGAGCCCATCTCAGACCTCCGACAGAAAGCGCCCGAGCCCAGCAAGAAAACTGGGAGAATCACCCTTTATTTGATTCTCTCTCTGGCCTCGGTGTCCGTGCTGTCTCTGCTGACTTTTCTCATCTTAGCGGTTAAATGCATCAGGAACAGCAGAAGCAGCGATAGTTGCTGCATGAGACGGAGCGACTGTGATGATTACAAGAACCCCAACAGAAACCTGCAGATTCAGCTCAACACTGATGGACCTATAAAGTACGTGGAGGTCCTGGGAGGAGACATGTTGTCTCAGAGTCAGTCCTTCAGGTCCTGCATGTCTCCGATGTCAGAGTACAGTGATTTCACTTTGATTAAACCCAGCAGCACCACTGACTTTAAGGAGGTGATCAGTGTCCTGGATGCGTCTTTACCCGACAGCACCTGGACCTTTGAGAGCCAGCAGGTGAGCAGAAAACCACAAGGCGTTGTGTGATCTTGTATCTATAAATGTGGGCTGAACAGAATTCCCCTAATTCTGTTATGTTTTTCTTCTTTTTTGGTGTAAATGACCCATATTTTTGTGTAAGTGCAATAATTTACAATATGTGCTTTTGTTTTGTACCATTTGTCATTGTAGAGTTATTGTTTTTAAATGCTTTTATTTTGAAGGGGAGGATGCGGACCCGCTATGCCTCGCAACTGATTTCATGATGCATTTCTTTAAGTAAAAGTTAAAAAAAAATCACCTTCAATTTAAATGTTCAGGTTAAAGGTGTCACTATTTTTCCTGCCAACCTCTTTCATTGGCCAATGTATGTATTATTTTGTATTGTTTGCAACATATTGCTGTTTCTTCTAAAACAAAATAATTTTGCTGTTTAATTTGGGCTACATGGCCTGTGTCTTCTCATTGTCCGCTGCGTGGCATTTCTACAGCGTCCATATACTTTAAAATATTTTATAGAACGCCTTAACGTTATAATGAAGCTCCATTTAAACTTTCCTTTTAGTGTAGGGGGAAACCCAGTTTGGAAACCATGCCCCCCTGCGGATACAAATAGCATTGCTATAAATAACAGCTGCTTGATAAACTGCTGTGTTTTGACTATGAGGAGTTCTCAATGAGAGCACGTGACTGAATTGTTCAGCGGTATAACAATAAGATAACATCTATCCTGCATTGTTTTTTATTTTTCTTGGATTGTGAAAAAAATTGCATTTTCACAGTAGTACCATATACCTCCTTCTGTTATTTTGCTTTCATTGTCCACTCAAACTTTTGAAATGAGAATAATAAGTTGATACTTGCCTGTCAGTGGAAGTGTAGTCACTGAAAAGTTTTCACTGTGTGTGTGTGTGAGTGAGTGTGAGTGTGTGTGAGCTGTGTGACTGAGCTGGTCCAGCCCTGTCTCCCAATGAGAGGGAAGGCCTCTGTGGCCTCTCCCCGCCCACGAGGGGAGTGAGGCGGAGGAGACGGAGCAGAGAGTTTCACTGGAGGCAGAAATTACTTTGATTTTCGTCCTCGTTTTCTCTTAAAAGACGGCCGTCATGATCACATCAAAACTTCCCATCGCTCTATTTTTAAAACGGAAATGTTTACCATCAAGCCTGGCAGACTCGTTTTAACATTACTATGGATATGTTGCGGTGAAAGAAGAAGTTAAAAACTTTCCCATTCTCCGATCCTCGGAGCGCAGCACAATGGACTCCAGGCAGAGGAAGCGCTCCGGAGGAGGGAGGCTGTGGAGGCTCTGCTTTTATCTAGCTTGCCTCTCCTGTGCGTCCGCTCAGCTCAGCTATTCTGTATCGGAGGAACTAAGCCCGGGATCTGTCGTTGGGAATATCGCTAAAGATTTGAGTCTCACTGCTCAGCGGATTGTTCAGAGGAGGTTGCGGGTGGTCTCGGAATCCACAACGCAGTATTTTGAGGTAAAGGAGGAGACCGGCGATTTGGTTATTAAACAAACTATTGACAGGGAGCAAATGTGCGAATTAAGGTCAGCATGTTCATTACACCTTCAAATACTTCTGGAGAATCCTTTAGACATTCATCGCGTCGTGGTGGACATTCTGGATGTGAATGACAATGCACCGCAGTTTTCAACCAGCAACATTTCTTTGGAGATATCAGAGGCGGCCGCGCCGGGCACAAGGTTTCGTTTGGAGAGCGCACACGACCCCGACGTGGGGACCAACTCGTTACGCACTTACCATCTCGCAGCAAATGACTTCTTTATTTTGAATGTGGAAACTAAAAGTGACGGCAGCAAGTTTCCAGAGTTAGTGGTGGATAAACCTTTGGACAGGGAGACGCAGGCCTCGTTTCGCCTGTTGCTCACTGCTGTAGATGGGGGTCAGCCGGAGAAATCTGGCTCAACGCTTCTGCTTATTAAAATCCTGGATGTAAATGACAATGCGCCCGTCTTTGACGAGCCGGTAAAGAAAGTTAGACTATTAGAAAATGTTGCACGGGGCACTTTAGTAACGAAATTGAACGCGACTGACGCGGATTCGAGTAACAACGGAGAAATATCTTTCCTGTTTAGCAAATACACACCGGAACGCGTTCTCAACCTTTTCAGTGTGGATTCTAAAAGCGGAGAGATCCGTGTGAAGGGGGATGTGGATTATGAGAAAGCCAGTGCATACCACATCACAGTGCAGGCCAGAGATGGTGGCTCCCCTGCCATGGAGGGCTCCTGTAACGTCATAGTGGACATCATGGATGTGAATGACAATGCACCAGAGGTGACACTGACATCACTGACCAGTCCCATCAGAGAGGACTCAGCACCGGAGACTGTGATAGCGCTCATAAGTGCACGGGACCTGGACTCTGATATGAATGGGCAGGTTACATTAACTGTGCAGTCAGGTTTACCATTTAAACTTAATTCAGCTTTTGGCAAACATTACAGCCTCACTACTGCTGGAACCCTGGACCGTGAGACTGTCCCAGAGTACACAGTGGTCATCAAGGCCACTGATGCTGGTGTCCCTCCCCTTTCGTCACAAACCACCTTTGTGGTGAAGCTCTCTGATGTAAATGACAACGCCCCCACCTTCTCTCAGCCTTCATACTCTGTGGACATCCCAGAGAACAATGCTCCCAGTGCCCCCATCGCTGCTGTTTCAGCCACTGATCCAGACCTTGGTGACAATGCTCGCATCTCCTACTCCATCCTTCCCAGCATGGTCCAGAGCTCACCCATCTCTTCTTATGTCTACATTAACCCAGAGAGTGGCCACATCTTCAGCATGCGCTCTCTGGATCATGAACAGCTTAACGCTTTCCGTATTGAGGTGCAGGCCCGGGATGCTGGGGTGCCCCCACGGACAACCAACGTCACTGTGCATGTGTTTGTTGTTGATGTCAATGACAATGCGCCAGTGATTGTCCACCCCTCCTTTCCAAAAGACAAAAGACTACAGCTCACTGTGCCTCCATCTGCCGGCCCAGGGCACCTCATAAATAAACTTGTAGGGGTGGATGCAGACAGTGGTCACAATGCATGGTTGTTTTACTCCATCGCCCCAGGACCAAATGCTGGCATGTTCCATGTCGGGGCACACAGTGGTGAGCTCCGCACAGCCCGCAAGTGGGCCGAGGAGGAAGCGGGATCGACTTATGACATTGTGGTCATCATTCAGGACAATGGTGACCCACCAAAGTCCATTTCTGTGAATATTACAGTAACTGTGGATGAGAAGGGCACGGCGAACGATGCTCCAGCAAGCCCTCGCGACACACCCTTCTACCAGCGCACTGGGATGTCGGACATCACCCTGTACCTCATCATCTCTCTAGCTTGTGTATCAGCTGTGTCCTTCATCACCTTTGTCGTCCTCATGGTACGCTGCCTAAGGCACCGTGACCCAGGGCTGGGAGACTCTGACTGCTGCTGCTATGGTCGCCACAGGTCCAGCCGCTACCATCAGAGGCCCAGCAAAGACCTGCACTTGCAGCTCAATACTGATGGACCCATACGCTATATGGAAGTTGTGGGAGGCCCCCAGGAGCCGCACACACGCACCTACAGACCCTGCTACTCCACCATTTCCAGCCGGAGTGACTTTGTTTTTATGAAGACACCCATGTTGAGTCACAACAACACACTCAACATGACACTCAGCAGGAAGCACCTTATGAACTCAGCCAGTGAGGTGAGGGATTAAGTGGACGAGCAAGCATGGCATTGGTGGGATATGCCATGGTAGGATAAGACCAGTATCTATAGCTCTATAGGTTTGAGAAATGCATTAAGTATCTCAAGGTAATGTTTTTCACATGCAGTTTTGATATTTGAATGGTAAATCTATACAATGAATGGCTTAAAACCATAGTTTTAATGCTTTGACTCTTGACAGTAAGTGCAAACCTAGATCTCCTCAGTCACGTAGCTCTGCAGTATTTTATCTGAACCTCACTTGTTTTAGCAAGAGGATCCCTCTCTCCACATGGTGAAAAAGCTCTTAGAGCTTTGTTGCCCTACTAGAAAGGTTTGTGCAGAGTGAAGAACAGCTTAATATTTGATGACCCCAGGCTAGGAAATGTGGTTACTATCACTGACTTCCAGTAACTAAACTCACAGAGAGGAACTGTTCTTTATTAATAAGAAAGATACAGATAATGAGAAAATCAGGCAGAAAGAAGGTAGTTGGAGATAGCTGAAGAAATGGAAAAGGAAGGGCAAAGGGAGAAACACAAGTGCTCCTAACAGATGGAGAGGAGGAGACAAACAGATGAAAATAGGTCCTGCAGTGTTGGCTCAGTGGAATGGCTGGGAGACAGAGAGGAACAGGATGACAGAGGGAGAGATGGGGGATGAAGGAGAGGAAAAGGGCCAAGGAAAGAAAATGGTAAGAGGGGTGGGGGGAAGAGTCAAAGACTAAAGCAGTAGCTGAAAAACAGGAATTCATGGGGTCAGTGGCCTGACCCCCGACTTCCTGTTGTCCTCTGAACCTTTGGTGATTGGTTCCAGGACTCAGCATCACATGAGCAAGGCTGGTCTGACTGTGTGAGTTCTGTACAGACATTTCTAATTTCCCTTCTTAGATCCTTGGTCAGAAATGCCACTTTTTTCCATGTGTTCCAAGTGGGGCATGAAGGAAAGCTAACCAGATAATAATCACATGCATAAGACACAGACGACCCTTTTAGTGTTTTGATGCAGAAGAAGCACTGTCAGTGATAGAAAATGAATGACAGTGCTCTCACCAGGATGGTTCATTTTAGGGGAATTCAATGGGGATAAAAAGTATGAAGTTTTCTCATTCTCTCTTCCTCAATCTATTCATCCTCAGTCATTTCATGTTTAATGTAGAGATGCTGATTGAGGGTCAGTCTTGTTGCAGTGGTATTTTGGTGATAGAGAGACTCTCTGTGCCGAATTAGGTTGTCCCTGAGGTCAGCAGGGTACCATCTGTCTCCCTGCTCCAGTGACACGTGTGCAATGAGGACAACAGAGGAAAAGAGGAGGACGGATAGATAAAGGGAAAGGAAGGATGGCTTTATGCACATGTGCCACAGCGACAGCCATTATAGCACATGTTAATATGGCTTTAGAGCAGCGGCCATCACTGTGGGTGTTTATATGCTTGTGTGTGTGAGAGTGTGTGTACAAAGCATCAGGTATGAGGAGTGTGTAATTTTAGTAGAACCCTGGGGCCTTAGTGCCTAATGTCAGTCACTTCCCACTGCCCTTCTTTTTATCCTCTGTTCATTTACATTTAACTCACAGAAAGTTTTGGGAAAAAATTATATTGAAGGGTTTTTTTCCCCCTGAAACATTGGTAAATAAATTCAAAATTCAGGTTTGTTTGCTTCCAATTGGACAGCAACATGTAAATCTTTGCAGTAAAAGAGAAATATTCCTGTCATGACTTTCTGGCTCAGTGGACAACAAACATGCCATGCAATCCTGATGTCATGAGTTTGACTCACTAAGTTGCCTGTTATCACTTGCCTCTTCCCTTTTTTGCCATTGTTCCCCTTTCTATACTAAAAATCAGAGATTCAAAGCAGGGTATGTGTTTTTCAGTCTATTAATCTGTGGGAGTTTATAAGGGTTGGCACGAGCACCGAGTGTTTTGTAAATATACTTTTTCATGGTGGTGAAGCTGCACATGCGACAAACTGGCTCATGCGGTTCAGAAACACTGTCCTCAAGGGTTCTGTCACTTGAGTCATGATGTTTGTTTAAGGGAGAGGAATATTAAAATCAAGCACCACAGGTTGTGCTTTGTCTCAGTGCTCAGCCTTTCCCTTATAATGAACTAACAGTGTAATGGATCCAGCATTTTAGTGGTTACACATCCCATTTTTCAGTCTATTTTTAGATTTCTACTGGTGTAATCATTGCTTAGCATTAAAGAACACTGTCTTGGGTAAGATAGCTGGGATGAGGGAGTGAATGTATGCCTGTGTGCTGAGGGTTATATGGTGTGGTGTGTATGTGTGTGTGTACACTGAAGGTTAACAGAGCAACAGAACAGACACCAGCTGCAGTCCAGCCACAGAGCTTTTAACGCCAATACAACTTGTGTGCGTGTTAGGAAACTGAATCTTCCACAAAGAGTGGAGATGGACGTGTGTGTGTGTGTGTGTGTGTGTGTGTGTGTGTGTGTGTGTGTGTGTGTGTGTGTGTGTACACTGTTTTTTTTTTACCCCTGTCAGGGAGAGAGAAAGGGATGAGATTACATTGATTTTCTTTTGTACACCTGGATAAATCTTTGTGTATCATGATAGAGAAGTGGTTAACCGGTGAACCAGATGTTTTAGCAAAGGTCACGTTCACATGCTTTCAAACATGCTGGATGAAGTCCAGATGTGCCCATGTGTTAATCAGTCCAGTTTGAGTTTATACCCCCTGATGAATCCAGTGCTCACATAATGAATATCCATCTCATCCCTTAAGATAATAGTACGGTAGCTAAGGAACTCAGTCAGGTTGTAATTCACTTGGGGAGCCCTCAAAGCTCTTTGGTTCAACTTAAAGATGTAAGGGAAGCTGACTGACAGTGTTTAAAGCTCCCAGACTGGTATGAAAGTCTTTCTGTTGAATGAATTCAGGCCCACAGAACTGTAATCCCTTCATCTCTCTCCATTGGCCTCGTCTCCCTGAGTAGTCTATGTGACCTTCTCTCTCTATCTGCGGCCTTTAAATTTAACTTCCACTCTGAAAAAAAAGTCTTGTGCATTTTGAATACCTTTGTCTCAGCTATCTTAAGGGATCAACTCACTTCAGAGACGATGTAACCAAAAAAAACAAGCATATCTAAAGATGCTCAGATAATTGGAGCTAAAGTCAATTAGATTTTGATCCCTGCCTGCATGCCATTAAACCTGGCTTTGAGATTTGTTTTCCCTGGCAACTGCTGTTGTCTAGACCATATTAACAGCTTGTGGTTTGGTTGAGTGAAAGGATGAAGTCCCTCAGTTTGACTTTCTTTGAGAATTGCATTCTTATGGATATTACCTGTCTGCTTGTTATGTGTATGTGCAGCCAAGCTAACTAATGAAGCATACATGAGGTATGTTTACCTTAAGCTAGCAGTGACTCCCAATATTTCAGCACAGTCTGTTACCCTTCATTCTACATGCCTGCAGTGGGATCTGTCCTTGGACATGACGAGCATGTCTGTGAGTGTTTGTGTGGTGAGAACGAGTCACACAGCTGGAATGCTGGGCCTCTCTGTGGATGTTTGCCTCCAATCGGTGCTGATCTTTTTTTTTTCTCCCTACCAAAGCTCAGACAGACCTGAGTGCCCACACACATATACTCAGCTCTGAGTCCATTTTTAGATAACCATCGACCACGCTCTGCTCTGAAGGAGGGTAAGAGTTCGGATATGCCCTTCTCTTCTCATTCTCATCCACTATGGTTTTATGTTGTAATAATGAAACTTCTGAGTTCTGGCATTGCAGTTTGTTATGAGGACAAAACCAAGCAGGCTTGTCTTCTCTTTATCTGACTCTATCTTCCTTCGACTGATTGTGTTGAGTGACCACCAGGCATTTTTGTAGACAACACTGAAATTTAATCCACTCAACACTACAGTACATGCATTAGGGTCAATAATTGTATTGTATTATTGAACCATTCACATGAGTCCCTCTCACTCTGTAGTGTCCTTCACAGGTCCTTTAGTAGACAATATAGCACAGTCCCGTCTTTCACTCCCCTTTTTAAGTTGCTGTAATTCTCTTCGTGCAATCACTTGTTTTGTCTGCATGGATACTGAACACTATTCCCCACATCACTTGTTTCCTTGTCAGTTTCTGTTGTGCATTCAATAAGTCACTGGTGCATTTGTTCCTTATTTACATTTCTGATAGATGCTCCAGCCATGATAGTCACCAGTTTATCCTGCAATACTGTCCTTTTTGTGTAGGTATTTTTTCTCTCTCCTGCTCTCTTGCTCCTTTCCATCATTCCCTCAGGTAGAACAGCTCTTTTAATAATGCAGCACATCATCCTGCCGGCCTCTCTCTCCGGGGAGCTCTTGTGCCGATTAGGCGGCAGAATCTGGAGCCAAGCCAAGGGTCTATTCACCGCATCACTGCACAACAAGAGAGTCTGAGAGAGAGGGAAAGAGCTAGAGAGATGGAAAAGACATGGTGGCATGGCCAGAGATGGACAAGAGTGCAATGGGCTTGGAGACATTAATAGAGAGTAGCAGGGACACACAGAGACAAGAGAGGCTTTTATCACCGCTGAGGCATCGTAGCCTTCTCTCCATGACGTTTTGGTATCAAAATAACAAACAGCATTATCTTCCAAGGACTCTCTCTGCCCTCTGCATCTGCTAAAAAGATTTTTATAAGATATCTGGCCATCAAAAAGTCTTGTCAGCATCAGTCACAGACACGGTTTAGTTTTGCCTGATCTGTTAAATTCTGTATTTTAGAGAGATCTTTGTTTGTGTGGTCATCCAGCGAGAAACTCCCTTTCGGATGCGAGACCTTTTAGACATGTGATACATCAACTGGCTGCATCGGTGCATTTTGAGGGCTTATTGCTCAGTTATGTGATCATGTAGTTCTCTTTTTTGATATCATCTGCCTTTTGTTTTTAGTTTTGAGTCCTGTTTTATAAGCAAAGCCCCAGTTTGTTTGTTTGTGTGTGTGTGTGTGTTCCTCTGCAGCATTTTATGCTCCACAGCTTTTGGAACAACATGGATGTCTGAGCATACAGATATATGTTGCCATCTGTAACCCTTTGTTGAGCCTCACTGAAAAGGTTTTCCAAATCACACACAGACACATGCCATCACACACACAGATGTGTCCGCCACAAGGCAACATCTTTTGAACCAAAAGTTGCACCTCAGAAACGTCTCGCTGTTGTTGCAATGAAACACACAATTCACGTTGCATCTTCTGTTCTCTTCACAGCAAAAGCCCCCCAACAATGACTGGCGCTTCACACAGGGACAGAGACCCGGACCTAGTGGGTGAGTATACTGAGACACACGCACACACACTGATAAAATGCCCAGTAATGTCAAGGACATGTTTTTGTGCTGCACAAGGCGAGCTTATCGTAAAGACAGAGGGAGTGATGAAGGATGAGGAATAAACAAAGAGGGGGATGGTAGTGAGAACAGGCTGCCTGCACGGTGCTGATTGTAAAGTACTGATGACACCAAAGTCACAATGCAACCATCTGAATCTGACTTTGCACTGCATTGTAGTGATGATGTAATTTGTGGTTGCATTTTACTGCATGATTCTGCTCAGTGAATTCAGATTCTTGATTTACTCTCCTGAACAAGCATCTCTGCCTGGTTCCAGCCTGCTTTATAAAATGGCTGCCGCAGGTCCCCCTCCCCATCCCCTCCCCTCCTGTTCCTCTCCTCTCTGCGCTCTCTGAGCCTGTGCGCCATCACTCAGTACTACTGATGAGGGACGGCGACCAGAGCTAGTGGGGGGATGGGACAGCGCATTTATCCTTCTTGCTCTCTTCATTTTCTGCCATGTGAGAGGTCGTACTGACTACTTGAAATTTAATTTTTGACACTAGTGACTCGCCTATTAAATGACAATAGATGAATTGTTTTTCTTTGTTTCAGTTGTGTGTTTTAGTGAGCGTTTGTGTTGGTGGTTGATGATTGCTATTTGCCCATATTGTGTGGGTTAAAATGGAGTCCATGCAGTAACAGTTTTCACAACAATGATTGCACAACACATTCTGTGAGTCAAGGCTTCTGCCTCAAACATACCAGCTGGGGCAGAAATCTCTGTTGAGCCAAGTCAGGAAAACGTTAGACACACACAAACACATGCCACTGACGTTATAGAATGCCACTGGGATTATGGATACATTGGACATCACTCATGTTAGTGGTGGAGAAAACTTCCCATTTCTGGTATGTTAAATGGACATGACAGACTCAACATATTTTCCACCGAGATCTAGAGCACAGTACCTCAGCATTTTCCCTTTTTCCCTACACTAACTCCAACTTTCAAGTACACAATGGTTCTTTCAGACTGTATAACATGTTGTGTTTTTAGTCCCCACATGCCATACGGTACACACATACGATGGACGCCGAAGAGTGGGACAAGGTACATATTTAGACGTAGATACTATGTGGTCGCTTTCTGTCCTTAGCAGCTGATCAGTGTTCAGTTTTGTCAGCTCACTGTTCGGTGGAAGAGGGACCTGATCACAAATCGGCTGATAAGGGCAGAGAGTGGCTAAAATCTTTTAGGTAGTGCACTGCAGTTGAGTGCTGTGCTGTGTGTAGATGTACCTAACCCATAGCTTCTGTTAGTCTCCCTAAAAGTTTGATGGGGTTTGTTGATCGATGTGCATAGGCCACAATGCCTGCTGTGGCGTAGAACGGATTGTGACACTTTTGAGTTTGCGTGCAGTGTTTTGTAGATTTGTTATGCCTTGTATGTGTGCTATACATTTAGTCATTATAGTCCGAGAGCTCTTGTTTTCTCTCCTTCCGGAAGACTGGCGTACCGTACAGTGTTGCCTTTTGATGTATGTCTGTGATGGTTGTAGCTCAACATCACCACATGTGGCTTTTTCATGTGATTTATCCACTGAACGACTACAAGAAAGAGACAATGCAGACAGCTGTCTCATGACTGGTTTCTTTAAAACGCCTGTTAGAGGTTAAAAAGTTCCTCGATGAAGTAAACAGCTCTCCACATTAAACTCTTGAGGTCAACATGCAGATGAGACAGATGTCAGCGTGTACACCATGTGACTGTCTGAATGGGGAAGGTTTGAAGTTAGTGTCTAGAAGGTTCTCTACAAAACAACAAGTAGAGCCATCCTTAGAGATGAAACATGTCATGTAAGGTTGCAGAGGAAAAACGATAGCCCTGTCTGGCCGACCAAGGACATCCCTCTGAACCACACTTCACAATCTTGCCCACAGGAAGTGATAATCCTGACCACAGGAAGCGCTTAACGCAACCACAGGATGTGATAAGTACAGAGAGATGCCAATTCAACACAAATGAAGCATTCCCTTTTATCTTAAGTGATGTGAAGAGGCACAAAATGGCTGCCCTGCCTTTACTGACCGTGCCTGTTTCTCATTGGCTGCCTGGCACAGGACGTACATGTTTCTCTCCCTCAGTCTCTCTCTGGCACTGAACTGAAAACCACTTCAGAGTTTTGGCAGTGAGATCTGGCAACCTGCTCTTAAACAAATCCTTGTTTTTATGTTAGAATTCCTTTTCCACTTTTTCCCTCGGTGTGTCCTTTACTTTCTCTTGATTCCCCGGAGCAGACCAATTTGTCCAGTTGGTTTTAAATAGAAAGGAGAGTGTTCCTCTGTATATCCCATGTATTTAACACACTATCTGTATACATAGTCATGCTTTCCTCAATTATTACTACAGCTTATATTTGTCAGAAAGTAGGACCTGAAACCTTGGTGTCCTTTTAATCCCTGGCGTGTCATTTACTGTCCTCTTTGGAGCTGTACACTGGGCTAATGATCCACTAAATGCCCTCAATTGGTTTGTTATTACCCAAAACAGTCAAATAGCCAATGTATTGCACATGCAGGCACAAACAACCTGAAACCACATATATTGCTTTTGCTCTGGAAAAACTCTAGAAGCAGCATCCATAATGGTTTTTATAGGATTTTACGTGACTTCAGCTGGTCTTCTAATGAAGTGAAGTGGCATTATTAGTTGTTGTTTTTTTCTGACATAGTCTACAAGTAGCATGAAGATAACACACTGCAGTTTCCTGGCCAATCACAACCACCATCTAAAAATCCAAAGATGGAGGTTTATTAGCACTTTGGGAACAGGAGCAGGTGACCTAGTTGTCAGTCGTAGAGCTTGTTGTTGGTGTGTCACAAGTGTGGGAATGGAAATAAGTAGGTGAGCATAATAGATCGCAGGTCTGCTTTCTCCTCTGTTGCCCCCACATGCAAATTGCAGACTTCAAATAAACAAGCCTTTGAAGGTGAAGTTTTCCCAGATGGAAATGTTCAGTGCTCATTGAGCGCTGCATGTGTGACTATGCAGACAGCTATTTCCTTTTAAAGGTGGGATCATTAAATATTTAAGCAGATTTACTAGACGGCGCAGCGCTCATGGTCATACCGGAGAGAGTGTGAATGTTGTACCACGTTTACTGTGTGTGTGTGTGAATGTGCGAACACGCTTGCTACTGTGTGTCTGTGTGCAGACACATTTGTACATGCCTTAACGAGAGTGTGTTTTTAAGAGTGCGCGTTTGTTTGAGACACACCCTGTTTTGTATCCTCCTTGTTATCCTTGCTGAGTTCTCCTCAGGCTGTGTACTTCGCCGTCAGCTGCTTTGCCTTTACATCATAAACCACCAACTGTCAAACCAGTGAGCTGAACACACACACACACACTGGAGAGGAGGGACCACCAGTTGTTTACAGTTGTTCTTTCCTCGTTTTCGCCACAGGGCAACTGGAGGACCTGAGGTTGCCATGGGAACTGGCCCCTGGCCCCAACCCCCAACTGAGGCTGAGCAGCTCCAGGCCCTGATGGCTGCAGCCAACGGTGAGTCCTACACCTCCTCATCTTTTTCCTCCCTCCTATGAATTCATATTCTCTTCTCCGAACCAATTTCTTTCTCTTCATAAGCTTAGCGAGGGTGCGTGGGAAAAGGTGGTTTATTTAGGTTCCTGTTTGGTTTGAGGGCAACTAGCCAGACACGTTCATTGATAAAGCTCTCTGTGTCCTGTAACATCGATGTTTCCATGCAGTCGTTGTGTGCTAATTAGCATCCACAGGAAGCCTCAGATGATATTCAGACAGTGGGCGTCACTACCTGCAGTTCCTCAGATAAACAGTACAAGAATGTGTTGAATTCAATAACATGACAGAGATGCATGTTTCCACTGTACACACTGATCAGATGTTATGTAATAAACAACCTTCGGGCTCATATATAAGCAGAGATTCCCACAACATACCCTCCTTCTACTGTGCCATTTCTCTGTTCCTGCAGTGACTGAGGGGACGCACACAGAGATTCATCTTTGGGCTGTTACTGTGGAAGCCTTAGTAATAACGTGGAAAACACTGACTATAATGACAGTCAAACACAAAATTCACAGAAATGAGGAGGAGGGACAAACTCTACAAGATGTAATGCCAAATAGACGCAAGTCATTGTTTCCACTGTTGTTTTAACCATCGACACATCACATCTCCCTCCCTCTACACACACACACACACACACACACCCCCACACCCACACCCTCCCCCCCTTTTGGACACTGCACTGGACGTAGTGTGGAATTTTTCCATTGGAGTGAACAGAGAGACGGAGAGAGAAAAGGCTCTGTCTTAGGCATAGTGGTGACCTGCATGTCATCAGGAAGGAAAGAACAAACCGTGCATGTGATAAATACTGAAGGTCGTCACTGTGTTGACAAGCACAACGCAGGAGCAATCAATTAACAAAGCACTGTGTGAGAGCAGAAAGAGTATTAAAATATTAGCTTTTCAGTTACTGCTGCTTTGCGTCTTTGGAAACCAGTACAGTTAGGGTGACAGTTTTCGTGTGCATACGTGTGTTTATATAGGCTGAGAGGAGCTACAGGATGGGGGAGGGGGAGGGAGCGTTTGTGTCTCCGGCTCTGCAATGCAGGGGCTGTGGGAGAATTATGAGCTGAGCAGCTGCGTCATGTGCGCACACGCACACACACTCTGGGAATGCGTGATAGAAAACCAGAAACACAGAGGAGCATGCTGGGGAGACTGTTTCATCATCCCTGTTAAAAAAAAAAAACCCACACATCTGCACACAATCAACCATTTTGTAACACCTCTTCTGCCTCCTTTTGTTCATAGTTTTTCTACGCATGCCCTCAATTTTTAGTTTAGCTCCCCGTCATGTTTAGCCTGAGCATTAGGGTGTGTTTAAATTAAATCTAACACACACGCAGGATCTCCCTTGACTCAAGTACCTTATCTCCTAAAGAAGCTTTAAAATTAATTGGTTTAATCTCCTTTTATGACCTATTTTCATTTCACCACTTTAATATAACACTGTCGTACTAAAACTTTCAAATTCTTGTTGTCTAACAAGTTTCATCTCTGTCTCCTCTCCCCCCTCATCCCTTATTCCCCCACTCTGTCTCTCTTCACCCCAGAAGTGAGCGAGGCTACGGCCACCCTGGGGCCCGGCACCATGGGACTGAGCACCCGCTACAGCCCCCAGTTCACCCTGCAGCACGTGCCCGACTATCGCCAGAACGTCTACATCCCCGGCAGCACGGCCACCCTCACCTCCAACCCCCAGCAGCAGCAGGCCACGGCCCAGCAGGCTACCCAGCAGGCGCTGCCTCCGCCCCAGGCCTCGGCCCAGCCCGAGCCCCCCAAGGCCGCCCAGACCCCTGCCTCCAAGAAGAAGTCCACCAAGAAGGAGAAGAAGTAGAGTTGGACGGAGAGAGGTAGAGGAATGATAACCCCGGCCTGACCTGATGAGAAATTCAACCCCCCACACCCCTCCCATTAGGTATCTTACAGCTCTGCAGTCACTCATGCTAGCCACGGTCTAAATAATGACAGCAAATCACTTTTAATCACATGGACGATGTTGATGGGTCTTTGAAAGAGTTTCTTGAAGAATCTGAATGTGCTGAAGGCTGTTAGGGTGTTGATAACCCATGCTGTGTTAAAGGTCTAGTATTGCTCACGTAATATTTGTCAGTGGATAATTTTGGCAGGGTATGGGGGGTTATAGTAATTTTTTTTTTTTTTGGCAAAATCAAATGAACTTGGACAAAGAGATTCAGTGTAAGGAACCTTGCTGGGGTGACAAGGCTATACGCAGTGATGTATTCAGAGATGAAATGTTGGTGTCTTTCATGTTGGATTTATTGTGCTCTTTCCCTGTGGTGGAAAGTCAGCTATTGTAAAGTACGCTAGTTGCCATCCATTAGATTCCTATATAGAGTTAGCCTTGCAGGGTCTTAAAGCATAAGTCCTGTGGATATAAGGCTTTTGTTTGACAGGTATTACAAACTCTTCTGCATGCTCTTTAAGGTTCAAACCACATATACTAGTTTAGAGTTGCAAACTATGCATTGCAAAAGCAAAGAGGAGGACATCCTGAATCTGTTATCCTCCCTCCAATCACAGGTCAATATAATGCACATGTAGCATTTACTTGACAGAAAATGATAATTACTTTTGTAATCATAGTTTAAAAAAAAAAAAATATGATTTTAATCTCCTGATATTTTTATGACCTGAGCATGCACCCAGAGGAAGGGCTGGCAGAGGGTGGGGTGGCACAGCGTTGGTGTCATGGAGTCATGAGCCATGCTGTCCATGCAGGTGGTATAGCAGCAGGGACTGGCTTCTTGTACAACACCTACAGATGGGCACAAACGTGTCCTGCTGCCCCGCACCCTCTGCCCTCCCCTCTTCACACCCAGCTCGTGTCCTCCCCTCACTCACTACCCCAGAGCCAAACAAAGAGAAATGCACTGTTCGTATTCTGAAGATGAGATGATGTAGGAGTAGTAATCACTTCGGTCTTTAGGGAAACGCCTAGATGTGGTAAACGTAAGTGCTTAGGAGTTTCTAGACACTTTGCAAGCCGCTAGAGTATTTCCCCTCACTATCCTGATGTGCTGAAGAAACTTCTTGATGTGACACAGTAACATGTTTTTTTTCTTTGGGAGATAATGATTCGATAGCATAGAGGAATTGTTTGTATAAGATATGAAGTCTTTACTTTGCCGTCCATCTGTCTGTCAGGCCTCTGGCCAGATACAACTGCATGAGAAAAGGCAGCTTGCAGGCTGGGTCAGGGGGAGTGGAGGGGGTGTGGTGAGGGGTACACAGACTGAGGTGGCACCATCGACCGGGGGGGGGTGGGAAACAACCTTGGCTCTACCCACTGAATGTACAGAGGAACCACTGTTGACCTGCCCACCCCTTAAACCTTCTAATGCACTGACCCAGGTAGAGGTCAACAGAGCCAAGCACAGCTGTCCCTGTTGGTGAGAAGACACCACTCGAGAGCCTTTTGAAATATCCCTCCACCATTGAAATCAATGGGAAACCTTAGCCTCTCTACCGCTCACCTCACCTCTCCCCTCCACTCCCTGGTCCTGTGAGGCTCTTCCCCACTGTAAATAAACACAAGTCCTGTCGATGGTATGAGCCAGTTGTTTGTATAGTAGGGACCACGTCCAACATTTTCAAAATAAAAGTCCCTCTCCACAAGGCGTGGCTTACTACTGGAATGTGTTGCATTTTGTTTTTCAAGAAAAATAAGAAAATCACAGTTAAAAAAAAAAAAAATCAATAATGAATAAAAATCTGAGATGTTCTTCAACAGTTTGTGTTGCAATGTAGTAACTAAGCACCATGGAAGCCAACTAACTCTTCAGTGTAAATAAATTAAAGATAACTTTAGATAAGTAAACAAAGTGACACACGTAGACTAGTTAACTTGTGATATGTGTTGCGCATATTTTTGTGTTCATTTTCTCTCTACTATCTTTTATCACCCTGTAAAGAAACAAAACAAAAAAAAAATATGGAAATGTTTCTATCCTTCTGTAACCTCTTAATGTTCTTTTGCGGTGATTTTATCTTGTGCATTTGTGAAAGAATGCCTCTCATTCTCTTTCTGTCCATATGAACAAATGATTATAAATATTATATATGTGTAAGTCCGTCCGCTGCTGAATTAATAATACTCTATCCTGCTGTATTATCTTTCTTATCAAATGCTTAGCCCCCATGCTATATCCTGTGTTACTCTTATTTTTATGCTAATATTTATATTGCTGTTTTATTTTCTCTTGAACACTGACATTTCAAATAAAAAGATTCTGAAATCATTTAAGAATTTACTTGTGTGTGTGGTTTGTTTTATGCTAATGTGTGTAATATTCATACAGGCTACAGTTTGAGTGAGTTAACTTTGTGCATCATTTACGCTGCTATTCTTATTAATTCATGAGACTCACCTGTGAAAAGCATGAAATGCTGTAAGATGCAGTGTGCTGTGCATTAAAAATCTTTCTTGGGGCTTTTTGTCTGTGTGACTCACATTCAGCAGGACTGCGGCGCTCCTGATGTTTCCCAGGAAGCGTTGCTGTATCCCTGGTCCATTTCAGGCGTTCTGTGTGGCTGTGTGGCAGATAAAAGCATGTAAAAAGAAGACAAAATATGAGTCATGATGTGTCAATTCAAAGTTAACATAGACATAGCACCCTTTTTAATTACTCTTCCCTCATCACATAATAAATGGCAGTAATGAATTGGGGAATTTTATTGCCATGCTACGTCTGTTGATAAAATGATTCACAACTATATCAAATCTACTAATTTATGAGTCTAATTGAGTTGTACAACATTACTGAATTGACTGGAATTAACATTTTAAAAGTCACTGCCGCAAGACAATTTTTTTAATAAAAGCGTTACCCTGAGCAGGATAATGTGGTATACTATATATTTTATATTATCTTTCATTTTGGTGTAGTAGTGCTGATAAGACCTTGAAAGACACTTCCTTCACTGCTCTTTACTTTGTACAAACATGTCAGCCAATTTGTCCTCAGTGAGTGATGATTAATATAATTAATTTAACATGTCATTAAAAGATGGGGAGAAAAAAACAATAGCTTTTAAATACACAACACCTGACCTTACATTGTGTGATGTATGCTATTGTCTAAATACAGAAAATAGATTAATGGTAACAAGACACTGAGGAAACTATCAAAGTAAAATCATGTCTGTCTCGTCATACTAGAGCCACATGTTCTGTAGCTTTCCTCTCACAGATCCTGGGGCCACTGCAGGGAACATGGTAGCCTGCTCAGGCTCTTTGTGCCTTTCACAAAGTCTTACACAATAACTTACGTCGCTATAAATAGCTCATGGGACGTCACTAAGCAAAACAAAAGGAGCAGGCTTTAGCTCACTGCTGCAGATGTTGGGGGATGGAAGGAGGGACTGAGGAGCTGGAGGGATGCAGATGATGCGAGTGTTGCTCATGAATCAGGCGTGATGTCCAGTCTAACGCCAGCTAATGCAATTTTTCTAAGTTAAGGTTACTGCCTGAAGATTACACAAGACCAAAAGCTATGAGACATTTGAACACCTGAAAAAATACATTTTCATTTCTTTAAAAAAATCCCCATCTGCTCATTTTCAAATACATTTTTCTCATTAAACATTTCTTCTTTTAAATAAAATCATTTTAGCTCGACAATCCAGTTATTCACACAACAGCATTCCCACATCAAACACTGCAGATTCACATACCCAAAATGGCCGACTCCTCTCACCCTGCTCTCATTGTGTTATGTGGTTGCCACAGTAACTGTCAGCCCCAGCGTCTGGATGCTTTTCTCTGTTCTCCACATCTTCATTACAGATCCGTGCAGTGGCCATTATTGGCTGTTCTCAGGGCCTGGCTGAGCTGAATGACCTGCAGGAAGACAAACATATTCAGCCATTAGTCAAACCTGGCAACTCTGACAGAGACATATGCAGGAAACATGGCAGAGCCGGACGGAGAATATCCCACACACAGACACAAGTGGATGAGTCAGAGATAATAACGCACTGTGGGTTTGTCCCAGTTTGATTAACTGGAGATCTGCAGTATGAGCTTCCATTTCAGTGCTAATTTTGGGTAACAATCAAAGGAACTTCGAGTATTATTCATATGGGTACAATATGCATATACTAATATACTTCACAATAGTTTTAGAGGTACTTTGTTAGTCACTGGATGACAAACACCAGCTGACAGAGACTCCTGCTGTCCTCACTGTCCCCATGTGTCATCCATTTCCCGGAGGGGAGACCCAGCAGAATGAGGAGATTGTTCTTTTATTGCCCCCTTTGGGTCCCCCATCCTATCTTGCTTAATTAAGCACATTCCTACTGATTATACACACACAGAGATATACACAATAGAGCAACACACACAGTCACACACAGGCAAAAAACTGACGTATAGCAGGGTTGTCCAAAGAGGGAAACTGTAGCAGACTGGAACTTGACAGTGGACTGCCTGTGTGCGGTAATAACATTAGTCAGACAGCCTGAACACAAAATAGAATAACAGGCATCATCACATCCTGAATGTGACATATGTACGTGTAAGCAGGCATGTGGCGGCTCACAGACACACTTATACGCTGTGGTCAGTCAATGAGTCAGTGGAGAAGTCAGACATTCAAACACACTCACAAACAAAAAATGCGGAAAAGCAAATGTCTTGAATGGCCTCGTAATTGTCTTGATTCTCATCAGAGTTTTGGAGCAGGAAGTAGAGCAGAGCTGCATTCTCTCTCTCTCTCTCTCTGTGTGTGTGTGTGTGTGTGTGTGTGAGCAGCGAGAGGAAACAAGGATCTCATTTCAGGCTGAGGAGGATCACATCTGATTCATGTGTGGAATGAGCAGGACGTGATGTCATGGCTGCTTGTGGCGGGACAGGAAGTGAGTTTACGCGCCTCTTTTACTCCCCGCCACCCAGTAGTCCAGCGAAAGGAAGCAACCCTCCCCCTGTACCCCCCACCCCCCGACTTCCTCTCTTCTTCCTTCCCTGCCCCCCTTCCCTCCCTCCGTCCTCCCATCCTGCAGCTGTCTCTGCAGTGTGTTGGGTCACACCACATGTTGGAGGACAGAGCACTGCTCTGTGGATATGCACACTGGAAACACAGCAGGGATAAAGATCAGCTTAATCTGGACTTGACCAGGGAATAACTCTGGGATGAAACGTATATATATTTACAGTTCCACAGTCAAGTTAAGCGTGGCCTAAATCCAAATGACACACTTAGTGGAGATTACATATGAACGTTTCAGAGACCCAGAAACAGACAGCAGTGGGTTAATGTGATTTCTTCTGATGCAGAGACAGCAAGAAAGAGACTCTGCTGTTTTTTGGATGGATGTTCCTAATAAAAAATCAACAGGGAGAAAAAGGAATGGAATCTTTTTTTCCCGTTGGCACACTCAGCCAGCTCCAAAAATACACCCTGACTATCCTGCACGACAACAAATATCAAGTGATATCCACCGACTGGTCTATGCTTTGCTAAACACACTATATTTACCATATTTCTTACATGATTTCCAAAAAGCCTGTTTTCATTTACCATTTCAGCTGAGAGGAATGTGCCCATCAGGCAGACTTAACAGGGAGCTCAGTGGTCTTTCAGCTGAAAGAAGAGGAGGAGGAGGCCATTGAGCAGGAGCATTGGAGCACTGGAGCCTGAACGTTGCTAAGGCTAACAGTACCCTGATTTAAAGAGACACAGTAATGTGCTGGCTGCCGGCTCGACTAAATCACAGAGATGGAGCTGTAGCAATGTGGAAGAACAACACAATGCTCCCTTTCAAAGAAGCAAACCCTTTTTCTCCTCATCTGAAAAGCCCCCTCTCTACTCTTTCTCCCTCTCCCTCTCTCGCCTCATCTCCTCTGCCAAGAGCTCTTGCGCCTGTTTTCTCAGCTGGGAGGATGGAAATCAGACAGAGGAGAGATGGGGAGACAGGAATGAAGGGGGAAAAGAGACTGAGGGATAGCAAGAGTTGAATTCAGGGTGACAGAAGCAGGGTTAATTGCCTCGTTATGATTTTGCTGCAGAGAGGTTGGAGGGAGAGAAGAGGAGTGGAAGAAGCGTCCTCTCGTGCTTCCATCAGGTGTCACTTTACTAGGTTACAAGTCAAGGGTCAAGTGTGCAAAAACAAAGCGGTAAAATCATGTGATCTGCTCACAGGTAATGGGCAAAAAATAGAAAACGAAGAGCAATAAAACTGACTTCAATTTGGTTCCATTCACTCGACAAGATAGAACAATGTGTGTGTTTTGAGGGGATCAAAAGCTTCCATCTGGTGCAATGTGGCTTGAGGGCATCTCCTGCCCCCACCCTGGCGCTACACTCTCCCACACACACGAATAAACTACACTCAACCATAACCCCAGTCCCTCTTTACAAGCCGTACACCCCATAAGACCATAACCTCCCCCCCCTCCATCCAGCATTCACACACACATATACAGCTACCACACCCCCAGCACAGACAGTGCAGAGTATCTAATCCATTTCCTCCACCACTGTGGTTGTCATGGAAACGCAAAATTCCCCATCTGAGTGACGAGAGAAGGAATGGAGAGAGGAGGGAGCGGAGAATTCAGTATGCAACAAAGAAGTCATTTAGCTAAAAATTCTCTTACTGCTTTCTTACGTTACAACTGCTTCTTCAACACTGCTGCTATGGAGGTGTGTGTGTGTGTGTGTGTGTGTGTGTGTGTGTGTGTGTGTGTGTGTGTGTGTCTACCTGTTGGCACCACTGCATATGAAGGATGCTGCTGTTGCTGCATGTATGAGATTTTGAACATGCCAGGACATTAGTAGGGGAAGTAAGCGTGTGCGTTCTCAGAGGTCGGACACGCTGTGAATGTGCAGCACCTCGGACATGCAGACACTGACACAGAGGCATGTCGACAACTCAGCGCCATGGCGACAGGTGTTGCCGCGGAAATGGTGCAGCTGCTGCATGGATATTTCAGGCTAATAAGCGTGCACCATCAAGCTCCTCTCCGCTCTGCTCCCTCCACTCCCCACTCCTTCTCTCTGGTCCCTGAATCAACACACCCCTGCCTGATATTGGAGGCTGGAATGTAAACTCTGAGTCCTTCTGGCTGTTTGATAAAAGGAACCAGATGCAGCGGTTGAGATAATGAAGATTTTCTAAACAAATTGAAAAATCTAGTAACTGCTGTCATGAAAAGAAAACTTACAATAAACACAGAGCTTAAGTGCAAAAAATCCAAAAACAGGAACATTTTAGACTGTGCAGCCATCACTGCTTTTAATCACATGAAGACCTGATTTCATACCTTACAGAAATCATTTGACATTTTGGGGAATACGCTTAGCTGCTTTGTTACCAAGAGTTATATGAGAAGGTTAATAACCCCGTTAAGTATGAAGCTGGGTGCCAATTAGCTTAGCTTAGCATAAAGACTGGAAGCAGGGGGAAACGGCTAGCCTGGCTCTGTCTGAAGTTCACTAATGATTTGTATAATCTGTACACAAACAGAAATGTATAAACAACAAGTTGTGGTTTTATAGGGAGTTACGTGCTGTAACTATTTCAGCAGTTGTTGCCTGGAAACCTCATCGTAACAAGACTCCAGGAAGTCACTGCTCACCAAGAAATAGTTACAGTATGCAACAACCAGTATAACAACACCTTGTCGTTTTTTAAATTTCAGTTTGTGTGCAGATTAAGCAAATGAGATACAATGTGTTACTTGAGTTTTAGAGGTGCTGGAAGGCAGATTCTATAACTATGGGCAGAGCCAGGCTAGCCTTTTCCCCCCGCTTCCAGTCTTTATGCTAAGCTAAGCTAATCACCTCCTGGATCCAGCTCCGTACTTAATGCGCAGAGAGCACATGAGAGTGGTATTAATCTTCTCATCTAACTCTAAGCTAGAAGCAAATAAATATATTTCCCAAAATGTTGAAATATTCCTTTAAGTATTTGTCTACAACATTAAATATTTGTGTCTAAAAAGCAACAAAGTTAAAGTTAGGGGCAAAACATTCAACAAAAATTCAGCTAATCTGCTTCATCAGGACTGTGTGGGTGTGGTTTGACCACATTTGACTGACAGTGGCGTTTCCCTGGCAACATAAGCAAACAACCCCTCAATCATCAGCAGATCCTGATTCTTACATTGTTAAATTCTCCTTTTTCCAGCAGAGCCACGCCCACCAGAAACAAGTGAGAAGAGCACAGACAAAAAGACAAATACAGAAATATCTCATGTGAAATAACCAGCATTGTTCTACTTTTGGCAGAAAATATGTTAATGTAGGACCCCATCACTCAGAGTCAGAAGCTGATAGAGAAAATATGTTTTCAGGGCCTTTGAATGTAATTGGGAATGAAATAGGAATGTGAAGGTACTTTTTGCTCTGTAATATCAAGTAATGGATATCAGGTCTTGTGTTTTTCATTATTAGAAACTCCACAAATGTCTACAATAATCAGAAATCTAAGCACAATCAAGTTGGAACACACACATACAAACATGTGGAAATTATATGAGAAAGTTGCATATTTGTGGAACACCAGGGAATGACAAACTGGACCTAAAACACATCTGAAACCAACACAGGGGGCCATGGGAATATTTTAAGAGCTATATCTCACACTCTGACAGTGGTCTGAATGTCAGCAGTGTTGGTGGGATACAAGGGACACGCCAGGACCTCTGGGACAAGTGTTAAACCAATCAGCAGTGGAGCACAAAGCTGGGAATTTACTCTCGGACCATGGGAAATACTCAAATACAAGACGTACCAGAGGTTTAAACTGATTGTTTTAACAAATAGAAATGTAGAAGGAAAGATGCACACATTCCTTCTGCATAAGGTCCATTCTAGCATCTATTATGTAAACTAAATATATTTTTAAGAGCGCAAGAAAATCCATAAGAAGCCTTATGACACAGAGCTGTAAGCCGGACAGTATACAAGAACATGAGCCACCTTTATTCTAGTTTCTGTGCTTTTTGACGCACTGCAGTCAGACTGTGCACAATTAAACTTCCCAAGTTAATTCACAGTCTCATTTGGAAATCTGCATGAATCATGTCTAGCTTGATGCATGAGAGTGTGTGTGTGTGTGTGTGTGTGTGTGTGTGTGTGTGTGTGTGTGTGTGTGTGTGTCAACAGGCAGAGGAAACAACCCTCCAAGAGGATTAATTAGAAAATACTGCAGGACGTTCTGAGAAATGAGAAAAAAGGAGGAGGGAAGAGAGAGGAAAAACAAGCTCCAGTGCCCTAATTTACTGCTCTCATGGCACGTCACTCACCCTCCCTCCATCTCTCTCTCTCTCTCTCTTTGTTCTCCCCCTCCCATCATCTAGTCTGCATTTCTGTCAGCACACAAAACTAATTTAAGTGGTCAAAATCCTTTCATTTTTTACCCATTCCTTTCTATTAGTGTCCCTACATCCATGTCCTCATCTCCTTTTTGCTAACCCAGATAACCAGACACTCTCTGCCCTAGATAAAATGGAGGTCTGTCAGTCTCCCTTTGTAACCCCGCCTTTCCTCCATCCATCTCTTCCCTGCCTTCCCTCCTCTCACCCCCTTTAGTGACCCCTCTGTATTTCCATCTTAGGTGGCGGTGGAGGTCCAGGGAGAGCAGTTTGTGTCATTCGTCTGTCCGTGTCCATAAATTTCAAATATTCATGTGCCCGCTCCGCGCCGCGCAACAACAGATGATGTCGGCTGGCAACAGACTCCCAGTTTCCATGGCAACCTCCACCATCCGTTTCCCCCCTCCCCTCCTCTCTCTGACTCAGTTGGGTGGTAGAGAGGGATGGTGGCGGCGGTGATTACCTCCCTGGCAACATGTAGCAAAAGTGGGAGACATGTTAGCATCACAGAGAGTGGATCACTAGGAGGTGAGAGAATGAAGTGAAGAGGCAAAACTACATATAATTAATGCTGATCAGAGAGAAGCAGGGGACAAAGGGGAAAAAAGAAAGAGGTTTGGTGATTCTACATTGAAAGAAAGACAAAAAACAATCATCTCTCCAGCTCTAGCCTCTCCTGGTCTCCTCCTCTGTGTCGCCTCTTTGTCCTTTCAGCCTGGCACAGGGACTGTAAGCTGCTTACTATAATACAGCTACACAATGCCTTTTAATACTCCTCTTTTACCCCCCACCCTGCCTGGCTGTCTGCAAAATGGATTGTAATGCAGCACACTGCCCGCTGTCCCCATGTGCTTCTTTACAGTGGCTGATTCTGTAGCTTTTCTGAAGGGGAAGTCGCAGCCCTTTACCCTTCCTTTCTGCAGAGCTACGTCTCTGGAATAGATTTTAATGCAGCACTTGACCCATCTGTCCTTTACGTTATCAGTATGGAGCGGTGACTCATACAGCCTGCACGGTCCAGCTGTAACTGTCCACCAATCTCAGTTTAGTCATTGTTTACGGGCTCATCGCCTCTGCTGCAATCCTCATTTTATGCCTGACTGAGTAACATCCAGTGTTATTGCCCACTGCCTTTTCAGCTGCAGCTATAGTATGTGTACATCTGCGTTTCCTTTGTCCATGTAGGTCATCGCTATCTCTGCATTTGTCTTTGTTTTCACTCCCCCTGCTTCCTCTAATAATGCCACATCAGCCTCCATTTTAGGGTAAAACAGAGGAAGAGAAAACCTTGAAAAAGCTTGAAGACAAAATACATTAAGCCCAGCATGTTGTGGGAAAGAACAAGCAGTAGGGAATATACGGGGAGGACATGAAAGAGAGATGGGAATGCATATTGGAGTGGAGTTGAAAAAGAAAAGAAATAAGAAGGGAAAAGATGAGAGAAGGGAAAGAGACATGAAAGAGGAAACAAAGTGAGTTAGAGCAGAGAGAGGTGAGGGAAGCAGACCAGACAGGCAGGGAGGGGAAAAAAAGAAAAAAAGAAAAAAAATCAAGGAAAGTCGGGTATGGGTGCCGATTTTTGTCAGCAGGAGGTGAGTGTAACCATGGTTACCAGGCAAGGGAGTGATGTCATCGCCTCTTATAGGCGGGGGTATTTTGGGGGGGGTTGGCAGTGTGAGTCTGTTCTTCACCCTCAGCAATTTTATTGTTGCACGTCAGGAGAAAAAATAGCGACTATCCTGTAAATGAGTTTGTATATTTAGGAATTTTGAGTTTCATTAAGCCTTTACAGATAATAAAAATAAAAAAAGAAAAAAAGATGTGCACTGGCACGGCACCAGATATTCCCAGTGTGTGCCAACTTCATCATTACCGTGCAGTTTCCCCTAAACCCCTTTACTGAATCATTTCCTGCAAGCTTGTTGCTTATCCCTCACACACAGAAAAAGTGATGAAGCTGGAACATCATCATCAATTGGTCAGTTTATTATTTTCTCAATCAATTAATTAATTACTTAGTATATAAAACCTCAGCAAAAATGAAAAAAAAAAAAATCACAATTTCCCAGAACTGAGTCTTTAAATAGCTTGTTTATCTGACCAACTGCCCAAAGTCAAAAAGTTAGCAAATCCTCAAATTTGAGAAGCGGGAACCCAGAAGTGTTTGGCATTTTTGCAAGTTCAATGACTTCAACGATTAATCTATTATTAAAATCGTTTGTCATTGTTTTCTGTGGATTAATCGACTCATTTTAGCACTAAAATCTACTAAAGAGTGAGTATGTGTGTCCATGTAGATAATGAAGGTCACCATGAAAAATGTAGATATCTGCACTCATTTCTACATAATAATCAGCAATAAAAAAAGGCATGTGAAAGAATCAGACTCGTTAACAATAACGCTCGTCTCTATCTTCATGATCGGAAGTTTAAATGTCTGTATGTGTTAGAATCTGCTCTGTTTAACCTCTAAATGTCACTGTGGATGTAGGCCTGGTCTCTTCACCCCATATTCACCCTACAGACGGGATTATACCTTATATAGGACACACACGCATGCAAGACATGCATGCATGCACACACAACCTCACACACACACACACACACAGACCACACCCAGAAATGTACTGCCCCCAGAGGAAATCAGACTGCTGCAGGATCAGCTAATGTAGGTCAATTGCCTGACAACTGCCCCACCTCCATTAATGTGTATGGACAGATAGGGGACAGGAGGGAAGGAGCAGACACACACACACACACTTAAAAACACACATAAGAAAAACAAACTCATCTTGATTTCGATGCCTCCTTCCAAAATTACATGAAAATGTAACCACTGACAACAAAGTGAACCATGTGTCAAAACAAAACAACATGCACGTGTCTGTGCTTACATACACGCATGAACATACAGTAAACAAACAGGCTGATCTCAAAGGGGTCAGGGGCCCAGATCCTTGTGATTAAAGCCTGACTATAGTCCAGACAGACACAACAGCCTTGGGGGGGTCCATGTGGATACAAGCATCACTTCATCTGTCCATCTAAAAAAAAAAGGCATAATCAGTGTTCTCTCAGCCCAGAGAGAACATGTGCTTTATCTGAACACAGGAAAGCACCAGCATTATGATTTAGGGACAATATCATTATCTTTTTATATACTACAAACAATCAACAGGAGCCACCAAACATCTTACCATCCAGCACAAACCAGGGTCACCTACTTTCTGTTTGGTTTAAATGTTTGACTTTTTTTTTTTTTACAGCTTAATAAAAAATGCACAAGACGAAGCTCTAATGAAAGATTTTAACTGCACTGACGGACAGTTGAAGAGACAGACAGGTGTGACTGCATGTCTTGGGTTTTAATCCTGCAATCTCACATTCACATGCTATGTACTGACTCACAAAGACGCCCCTAAATATGGCTATAGGTTGTCAGCTTGTCACTTTAAGCTGTGTGTGTCCACACTGAAGTAACCTGTACTGCTACTGACAGACACCTCCATAAGAGCGTTTCTGCAACAAACAAGCTACTTATACCTCTACTGTATTTGATTACTATACATGTGAGGACTCTGTAGGTATGCTTGACAGCCTGTGTGCACGTGAGAGAGAGAATAAGGGAGTAAGGGAGAGGGGTGGTAGAGAGAGAGAGAGAGAGAGAGAGAGAGAGAGAGAGAGAGAGAGAACTATGGTCATGCATGTGGCCGTGTGACCCCTGATGCTCATTGATATTCTGTTGGCATCAGCCTTCAGCACAGCCTGCAGAGCAGACACACCCTCCTCTCGCTCATATTTAGGGGAGAAATCCACCCCCAGAGACAGATGATGATTCGCGGGGATGAGCCATGACACTGCGGATTAGGGGAAGAAAATGCTCAAAAATGAAAAGTGTGGGTGGTGGCAGAATTCATGTGTATTTATTTGTGTTGAAGTGGCTTAGGGGTTGTAGGGTTCATGGTGAATTTGGGCAGCGGGAGATCAGCATGCCATAACAATTTAAGGAAATCTCTGGAAAAAAAAAAAAATGGTGACATAAACAAGTCTGTTGGTGTATAAATACATGTTGCATCTGATGTTTCTCACAGTTTCATCACGCCAGTTGACTGCAGAAGAAAAAGCTAGTTTGCTTCTTGAAGAGAGAAAAGAGGCAATGGATGATGAGAAGAGAAAAGTGAAGAGAAAAAGAAGGGAAGAAAAGGTGAGGAGGTCGAGGCAGAAAATGAGAACGGGCCTAAATTCTTCAGCCTCTCCTGGTTAATACATGAACATTTCCTCAAAAAGCCACACAGATGCCTGTTTCAGATAATGCACAATTCTTTACTAAAGCCCCATCTGCTCTTTAATGGGATTTAATGCTTAACTTGTCTCTGTATGTTGGACGTCTTCAGATCTCACACACACACAGCGACACACACACGCACACACACACATTACAGCCCTTTTCATTGCATGATGCCAGTCACATTAAGTTCATGTTGATGTGCAGGAGGACATGCCGACTGTTTTCTCAGCAGATACATCATATTGTTTTAGTGCAAGACACGCTTCACTTCCAGATGAACAAACACACAAACGAGACGCGAACAGAGGACAAAGTAGGCAGAAAAATCTGATGACAGGCTGATGTGGGATGGAGAGAAACAAAGGGATGGAGGAAGCCAGGAAGAAGAGAGCACAGAGGAAGCGAGACAGAAAAACAAGTAGAAACAATGACAAAGAAAATAGACACATAAGGAGAAACACAATCATATAAGTGGCTCCACAGATAGGAATGTATACGGAGACGGAGAACCAGACAGACTGACACAGATTTCTGCATGAGACAGGCAGACAGTGTTTTTAAATCGCTGCACCCTGGTGATTCAGGGTGATACGGGCAGCGCTGTGATGGAGATGTCACTCAGGGGCGTGAGGCACAGCCAATCGGTTGACACTCACTGGCCCATGTTAATTGTCCGCTAATTGTGTGTCACATGGAGAGTGTTATACAAGCAGCCGAGTAATTTGATCAAGGGGATATTATCAAGATATGATGGCCGATGCAAGGAGGCTGAATGAAGCAGGCAGAGACAACACGTTTACACACAATGTCAGGTGTGTGAATGTATGCACTCACTTGCAAGCAAATTCAAAATGATGCAAATAAGCACACAAATGCACAGATGCACATTCAGCACATATTCAAATATATATGCAGTCACACACGTATGATCATTCAAAAACATCAGTTAAAGCCCCCCCCCCCCTTTTTTTTTTTTGTTTTGCATTCCTCAGCAGTCACTCAGACCCTGTTTCTCTGGAGTTTAAATGCCACAGTAGTGTGTATTTCTCTCCTGAAACAGCAGGAAAGTTGAGAAATGGCCAATCTAAACAAATGAAGTGAGACTTTAATCCACAGTTCTCAGAAATGGAGACTGAGAGAAAGAGAGCGAAGCTGTGGAGTGTACAGCCAAGTTAAAGACAAATGAAGCAAATTTATTTCAGAGCCCTGGCAATGTGGGTGCCAACAGCAGCTAGAGAAATGCACACACACACACACAAAACTTAAGGGTCAGAGGAAAAGAAAAGAAAGAGAATTCGAATACAGAATATAAGAGGTAATATGTAGTGTGCATGTAAATTCATTGTTTTCTTCTCTCCATAGCTGAGGTCACATCTCCTCTTCCACATCTAACACTCCCTCCCTCCCTTCATCTATCTCTCCTCCAGGAGGCGGAGGGGTGGCAGATATGCTCCGAGGTTCACTTTGCTACCTGGAGACCGACAGCCTCCCTCGGCCAGCCAATCAGAGGCTGTGAAAAACAGACTCCTGCTCTCCTATTGGTCCACTGCTCCCGGGAACTCATTCCACTATCAATGGCCGTGTCATTGTGTCGTCTGGCAGTGCTGAAGCCAATTATACTGCCCCCTTTCTTTGTTCAGACCTCTTTTCTGCAGCAGACCCCCTTCACGCATATAAGGGCAGACACACACACACACGCGCATACAAATCTCCCCCGACTCCCCAGAATGTCACAACAAGAGACTGAGGGAGTCTGGGAATCAGGAGGACCTGAAACTCATAGTAATGAGACATCATTATAGATCCCATCACAATCGACCTTATGTCCTTGATCTGACCTTAACCAGAATAAACCCACAACTATAAAATAAACTGTTTACATAAACTACATGTTTTACTCTTTTGCAAAACTTAACCGTTATAGCATCATTCTTCTACAGGTCGCCCAAGTGGCATCTATGCAACCCTGCCTCCTATACAAATGATTGTGCAACTGCAACATTTAGCAAGAATCATGTTCAGTTTAAAGAGTGCAATGACAAGTAAGGGTGTAGAGGCTTAGAGGACACCCGTTTCCTTTTTCACAGTAGTAGTCAGTATTGACATTTTTATTATTATTTAATCACAAAATGTTTTTGAATTTAACCGAGAGGTTTTACATTGCCAAGCCTTAACCAGATTTGTCAGAAGCAGATATTAATCCATGGAAGAATGTTGTCATTGATGATTTCTCTGATGACGACGACAATGATTTCACAGTGATTATCACTGCCAACCAGTCAACGTGAACAATCTGTCTAATACAAGAACAAGACTAATGCTGTGTCTCAAATCGTTTACTTCCGTACTTACACTTAATATTTTGAGTTCACACTGACAAATATGGCAAAATGCAGTGTACTATGAGTACCCGGATGATGTACACAAAATTCATTTTTAATATAATTGAATTGAAGTCAAGTGAGCAAACAAGCTGGCAGATATTTCGGCGTGCGGCAACCGCGGTAAAATGTTGGCGATAATGCTCCGCCCGGCTGCAATCCGCCATTAAAAAGAAGAAGAAGACGCGGTCAAAGGTTGCGATTGTCATTTCCGGTAAGCGCACAACAGCAGTATTTGTTTTGAGACAACACTACACAAGTCAGTACATAGTGTACACAGTGTACTGCATGTAAGTGTACTAACGGAAGGACGCGATTTGAGACACAGCACAAGAGTCTACGGAAATGCTAGCAGCTCCATGAGGCTACACTAAATGCTAAACGGATGCTATAAAGGCTAAATGTTAATGTCTAGCAGTGTAATGTTTACCATGTTCGCCATCTTAGTTTAGCATGTTAGCATGCTAACATTTGCCAATTAGCACTAAACACAAAGTACAGCTGAGGCTGATGGGAATGTCACCAGTTTAGCAGGTATTTGGTCATAAACAAAAGTGACAGATTAACATTTTGACTTGATGACGCTAGATGAAAAGTCAGGGGATCCGTTATTACGATCACTCCTGAAAGAAACACGAATGCGTTCTTTCATGATGAAATTTCAAAATTCATGGCAATCCACCAATAGTCCATCCAAACATGTCCCTAAAAATCACAAATGTCAACCTTCAGCATTACATTTCCATTTATTGCTAAGCCAAAGTAGTACAATTTCTAACTTTGAGAACACACAGAGCCAGGTGCAGACCAGTGCTGCAGGTCCATCAAAAATAGCATGCTATGTATATTCACCAAATGCTCGACACGCAAAAGCGAATAATGGCTGAAGATAGCCGGAAATGTTTAGCTACAACTCCGATGAAAGCAAGCTGAAAACATTGTTGAAAGAGGCACAATGTGCTGGACAAGAGTCGTACAACCTGTTGTAATTAACACGGGGTTGCTTTGTTGTAGTCTATAAGATGACCTCTGTAGTCTGTCTGCCTGACATTTACCACTTACGACTTGTGTGACTTTTACAAACAATTTGGCTCAGTTGAAACGCTGCCAGCAGGATGACACAACAGTTTAACAAGCAGCATGGGTGAGAAAACTAAGGGCGTCTAATCAGCCATAATAAGTGAGGGAGTGAAGGACCTTTAACAGACATATTGAAGAACGCTCACTGACTATGAAGACAAGCCCTCAATCTATTGTGTCACAGATAACTTTTTACCCCGTCTTGCTTTCAGATACTGACATGAACTCTTCGGTGTAGGAAAACTTCAAACACAAAAACACGATGTGCTCACGTTTACACAGCCACGTGTGGTGTGTAAACACAGTCACAAGCGTGAGCGTAACAGAGTATCAACACGCGTTCGGGCACACCCACATGAGAACACACACCTATAGGCTACATCTAGTCAGCGATGCAAATGTGCCAAACAAACAGGGATGCATGCACAACAGGCGTGGGTCCAGACAACACACACACAGGTCGTCTGTTCTCAGCCGCTCCCAGAGTGCTGTTGGTGTGAACAAAGTCCACAGCTTTTTAATCCAGAGACGTCCGCTTCTGTTTGTCAGCTAATCAATTCATCACAGCCAGCCTTCACCCCCATTTACTCTGTTTTAATCCCTCAACCTCTTTCATCTGCTCTACTATACGTTCATTTCATTCATTCTCAAACCTCCCCACTGTTTTTAATTGCCACTCTCACCCTCTCTCTCCCTCTTTTGCAAACTCTTTTAGTCACTCAAGCTCTCTTCTGCAGAATTAAGTAGACCTCTTTATGATACCGTTTCCTTTTTACTGTTTAAATCATCTGTTAGTTGAAACCCTCATCCTCCTCATCATATCCTGACATTCCCTTCATTCACATCTGAATACTTTCATTTAGAAGCAAACAGTATTACCCACAGTGGACATACAATTAAAGGCTTCATGTCTCATGACAGAATTTAAGTTCTTCCTTGTACAGACGGAGAGGAGAGAGAAGGAGTGAAGGAGAGATAACTGTATACAAAGACTTAATACTACAAATGTATGAACCTGCAGGTTAAAACTGGTTTGTGGTGAACATTCCTACATTTATCCTGATTTAATAGTGGTAGAAGTTCGGCTGCAAATTAAGTGAACACCCCTTTAAAAGAAAGCAACTTTTGCTGTTGAGTATGAATGTCCTGAAATGAAAGTTTTAACTGCTGACAAAATTCTCTTTTACTGGTTGGCGTCATCATACAGTATTGTGTTATTGTGTAAATATAAATATCTTAATAGTAAAAAAAACAAAAAAAAGACACCTGCGGTAATTTCAGTGAAGCACTAGCAATAAAATCTTTGAAATATTTAAGGCAGTCAAGGATGTTTTGTTGTCATTTTGATGAAAGAAGTAAAAGTGCATCCAACACAACACAAAGAATTTATCTGTTTACCTTAAAACCCAATTAAACCTTTTAAGGTGAATGCTATGCAAGAAATACATGCAAATTGAAGTGAAGCAATGTGTTGCTTTGTGTATTTCCACTTTGTCAAAGCAGGTATTTTAAAGCATGAAATACTGTGAATGCATAGATTAAAATATGTTTCAGGCATTTTTAAAATACCATTTAAAGGATTAGGATGTTATGAATATTTGCTATTATTACGAATATTTGTGCAGTTGCGATGTCAAAAGTTAGTCAAAGGCAGAAACACACACACACACACACCCCAGTGAGAAGCAAGGAGCCACTGGTCCCATTGTGGTTTTACTTTGATTAGGATCAGATGCTGGAGAATGGCTGCCTGTGATGATTATTTCAGTCTTCAAAGAGACAGGAAGAGTAACAAAGACACACACACACATGGATATAAAGAAATGTTGCAGACATTTTGATTCACCATCTTTTCTTTAGTGTTGAGCCAGAATCATTACTGCTCTCTGGCATACATGTGTGTGAGCTCAAACAACCATCGTAAATGATGAAAGGAAGTCAGGTCTTTCTGCTTGAATTAACAGGGCAGGTAATGAGGTGAAAGGACGGCAGTGGCAGCTCAGGTTCAGTAAAGAGCAGAGGCCTTCACTCACAGAGCACAGGAGAGCCGGTGGGAAATGGATTCCTTGTTTGACATGAAATGACTTCCAAAAACAGAACTCATTATTTTCTCGACCTCTCTGTGGCATCAAATGCTCCATTTAAAATGAGGAGGAAGCTAAATTTGTGTATGAGTATGGACCACTAATAAAATTAGAAAATAGTCACATTTAATATTGTATTTCTCAATAGCATCACTTTGTGTTGACAAGTGGTGGAGACATAAGGACTCATTTTTTAAACCGTCTTCAACATGTGATTTTAGGCAATGTAATGGGGGGGGGGGGGTGTCAGGTATGAGGTCAGAGTAGGTAATTACGGCGGGAAAATTGCATATGGCGCATCAAAAGGGCATAGCCTGGGCTACTACAGTCAACTATGAAAATACATATAATAAATACATAAAACGCACAACATCGTCAACCGCACAAGTAAGTCATCCATATGCATCATTGGACAATGTGCATTTGTTTCTCCTATATTTACATTGCATTCTATGTTTTCTTATTGTGGAAATAAACCTTTCTCAAAGTGTTCTCATTTGTTAGTTAACATTTCTTGGTGCAAGCTATTTTACAGAACATTTTAAACAAACTGTGTATTCAAAAAGTGGTGGGGTCATGTCCCCAGCGTCTCCAGTGCAAATCACTACCTATGGTAGGCTGTTACTGCACAGAGAGCAGTGAACATCAGGTAAAAGTGCTCCAAGGTTTGGAAAGAAACCCTCGTGCTTATACTGAGATACATTATCCATAAAGTTGAGGGCTCCATTCAGCTTTCCCTGGAGAGTTTCATTGCCCAATAAACATCTTTCTTGACTCTTAACTGTGGGTGAAGTTTATCATCATCAGTAACATAGACTGACCTGTACATGGGGCAAGGGAGAGCGAAAGTGAGTTCACTTTCCAGATGGATTTAACTGAACAGCACCGCCACAGGATAAAGGAGTGATGCTTTTCTCTTTCCGTTTTAAATAAAAAGCAGATGCAAATATTTCAGCCTGAACAAGCTGCAGCCAGTGAGAATATCCTGTCAGAAAACTGTGAAAGATTTAGGAGGTGTGGGAGGAAAGAAAGGACTCAACTCACCTTACAGAACAAAGCTGAGGCCAGGGAAACTTCTGCAGCTATTTTGAGTATCTGGTATGACACAGCAGGGCATTCCCAGGACAGGCCAGTACTAGCTAGGCTGACCACTACAGGGAAGAGATTAGTTGAAGTTATGATTCATCACAGTCTATGTTAGGAAGTCTGCGCTGCTGTCAAGGAGAGGAGGTGGGGGTATCATGATCTTAATGATTGTGAGATGGGAGCCAGGTGTGTGCTTCCTCTGACTGAACTGGGTTCTCTGTTAAAGTCACAACATCTAAAGTGGGCTAGCAGCACTCTAAAGTTACAGGAAACCTCAAGACTCTGGCCTCAGTTAACCATTTTATTATTATTATTATATTATTCTGACTGAAGGTTTGTTTGCTGACACAAGAATCATCATAAGAAATAAAAAGCTGAACTGAGGCCAGACTTTTTTTTGTATGTTTTGGGAGTTTCACTATCCCAGTTTAGATGCTAGAACAGAAATGGAGAGGGAACACAAACGATGAAAAAAAAACATCTCAAGGCATCAACTGTTCTCCTTCTCTCTCCCTTACACACACAAACACACTGTTGAATGTGAGGGATCATGTTGAACACTGGCAATCAATGTTGGAAAGTGTCTCTGGAAACCCTGGAGCCATGGAAAATCCTGGAATGTATCTGTAAAAATAACTAATTCCACTGTTTATTCATTCTTCTGCTGTCTTCTGGCAATAAAACGTTAAGTTTCACAGAGTGCAGAAACTATCTGGTATTTTACTGCACAATGTATTTACATGAGAGAGAGGGAAGGAGGGAGAGAGGGCGAGAGACATATGGAGAAATGTGCTTCAAAAGGAATTCACTTTGGCAAAAGTACAGGAATACAATTGAGCTAGAAATCTCACACGCTGACATTTTATCACATTAACACAATAACAGATGATGTGCACACTTTCAGCGTGTTGACATGACCAAAGAATGAGCCAGTCACCTCATTAAATTACTTAAGACATTTTTAATAGTTCTGTGGAGCAAACAGAATGACTATGTGCATTATTCTGTATACATAGAGCAATCTCTGGAAAAAAAAAATCTTGTCTCCATTCAAATACATTAAAATAATCAACCATAAAAATTCACATAGAAAACAATCTCTTTAAAAAAATTAATGAACAAAAGGAATGACTCGAATTAGAAAACAAATGTTCCAGTGATGTTCTGATATCCTTTTCATTTTTTAAACCTCTCTCCTTAACGCTGGCCTGTTTTAGTATCTGGTACACACAATCACCTGGCACTGCTCACCTGCAGAGATGGGTAGAATATCACAGACATAAAACAGTAGTCGTGTCTCTGGTTTAAATGCAGCTACGATATATTTAGTGCTTTGCTTTGCACCTAATTATTCGGTTACTGGATTAAAAATGACACACCAGCACTTGATCAGAACAAGGATTTCTACACCTACTGTATTCGAAGAACCTTATTTCTTATGTTGCTTAAGTGCCAGTTCCTCCATGTCCAAAGACATTCAAATGTTTATGAAAGACGTCATATAAATGCTGGTGTTGTAGAGTAAAATTAGATTTTTCTTTTCCTGAAATGCTGAACTTTTGGAGCTATAAAGATTTTCTCAATCGCCAGCAAAATGATGCACTGATCTTGAATCAGTGGGTTGATAAAGACTGCTGAAGTCCACCCAGTAGTTATTGCATCCTGAGGCTGGCAGTACAGTATTGTGTTTGCATAGGAATAAATATTGCATGGAGCAGCTGACATCACCTCGCAGGATTCCTGTCAGATATTACACCACAACATCATGGCAACATGTATGCTGATGGCTACTGAATACAAATAAGAGCAAGGCCAGACATTCGGCAACTAATGCTGCAGTTCAGTGGGAGGGGAAGTGGGTGGACAGCACGCGCACACACACACAACTGAACACACATATGAACTTGTCTCGGCAGTTTTTGGGCAGTTTTCCAGTGTGCTATATCCTCAGCAGAAAGACCACAGAGCTGTTTATGAAACCTAGAATTTATGACAGCATGGTCAGTACCATACAGTAATTACAGATGGCAACACACACACACACACACGTAAGTCGAGTGTACACACTAAATATAGGCGGCTTACTTTACACACTCAGATATTCCCATACACACAAACACACAGGCATGTAAACTGCTCAGGCTAGGTTTTGCATGGAAACACCCTTTTTAAAAGCAACATTTTTTTTGGTTTAAGTGACTGTGGAAGAACTTTCTCCTCCCATGTAACTCTACTTCCCTGTGGGGTTTATGGGAATGTTCGTGTTTTCTTCATATAACTGTTGTGGGCACGTGTGGTAACATAGCTTAGACAAGTTTATGTAAATGATCCCCATTTTAGGTGAAATCTAACTTACGAATACACACCAGTGAAATAAATCCCTTCTCAGTAAAAAAAAACAAAAAAACAAAAAAACACACTGAAACACCCAGGTGATGTTGGACTGGTCCACACACCAGCCCAGTACAAACTGTGACTGGACAAAACCTGGGAGTGAAATGACAAGACTGGATTTCTATTGGTTGGCACGTTTTTCAATAATACAGCAAAATGATTAACATTTACAAACAGTAACATACGGTATATCAGACAATTACAAAGCAATATGTTTCATAGGTTAAAAAAAAAAAAAGTGAAAAAGCGCAAAGTGGTCATGGCCTGGAACATCCAGAGAAAACTCTGTGAAGCACCTGAATGGGTGCCAAATTCCAGATATTCCCGGTCTAAATTTGGGATTTAGAAAAAATAATAAGTGTGGATCCCTCCTGAGTAAGTCTTTGGAATCGTTCAAGATGCCCTTTAATGGGTGACAGGTGAATCAAGTGATGTAGAAATACAGTGAAACAGAAACAGACAAAAAATACATGAACAGATATGTGCACATGCTGAAGAAAGGAAATAAATCTTTATGACATTGGCAAAGATCCAAAGGTTGATGAGGGACATCCAGGGGTCGTGGCTGAGGTGAAAGCCCCGCCCTCATCCTCTGTCCCCCCCCGCCCTCCCAGAAGACACAGTCATACACTACCCTAATGATGAAGGTCCTGTTAAGACAAAAGTCAGAGAAGCACGGGCCCTTTTTTCAGTAAACTAATCTCAGATTGATATTGGCCCCTGGAATGGCTATGAAATATACCTGTGTTTGGATATCACTGACTCTGATAAAAAAAACTTCCTGATCAGGGTGCCTAATGGGACCGAGGAGTAGCAGCCTCCAGTAACTCCTCTAATGACTCCAACCCTTCTGGTGTAGACTCCTCCTTCTCCTCTGACTTTTTCTTCTTAGTGGGCACTTTGCTGGATGAAGGCGTGTCTTCCTGCATCAGCTCTTTAGCCAGGATGTTGGTCACTGCATGACCAGCTCGTCGGTGGTTGGCTGAGAAAGAGAAAGACACAGAGTGAGAGAGATAAACAAATAAAGAGACCGTAACAAACTAGATGTCATGTTTATATCACAAGTCCATGCAGATATGTCAGTGCATGCCATGTAGCATATCTGATGTATGTGCAAAAAAGACAAAACATGTCAGTTGGCCATACAACACCACATCAGCAGCCAGATACATAACATTTATTCACTGCAAATGAATAGAGGCAACCAGATCAGTTAGTTAACATGGGCTGAACACACAGCCACAAGTACGTGCCTCCAAGAACGTCATAGGCTTGTGTTTTGTATAATAAAACACAAAATGGATGCTCCCAATGTCTTTCCAACGTACACATACATGCATTACCATGACACACAAACACAAATGGTTTAATGGTGTGGCTATGTATGTGTGTGGATTAGTGTGACATCTGGAGCAACTCACGGCTAATGTCAGATTAGACTCAACTTGATCCTGACGAAGTGGAAAAAACGAGGAAAAAGGGGGTGTAAGAGACATTTAGAGGAAGAGGAAGTGGGACTGAAGAGGTGAAGGAATGGAGATGGTTAAGTGTGTAAAAGCAAGGAGGGAAGGAAGGGGTAAGACGGAGGGTGAGACACCATGAAGAGCAGGATGATTCATGCTGTGGGAAGATTAAAGGGGCAGGGATGAATGAAAATGAGATGAGACGACCGACCATGGATGGAGAGAGTGGGTGAGAGGAGGAATGTAAGGAACGGCAGAAGCAAGTAGTAAAATAGATCACAGACAAATAGTGGATGCAGTGAGGAAGGATGAGAGATGCATAAGGACGGACAGAGAACAGAGCGAGTGTGACAGATTGTGCCTCGAGGATGCCTTCGTTTTTATTGTTCTACCTGCTTACTGTTATTTCCTCTCCCCACACACACACACACACACACACACACACACACCTTTATCTCTACCTCCCTCCCTCTATCCTTTACCACTCTTCATTCTCCTCCGTGGGAGGACAGCTGTGCAGCAGCAGCAGCCATTTTGAATTATATAGGTCAGTGGGAGATTGTGTTTGTGTGTTTGCTGTTATTTTATGCCTCGTTTTTGTTCAGAACTCTTCACTCCTCAAGCAAAAGAGGCTATGTTAACATCAGTACAGGACACATTTGTTATCATAACACACACATTGATGTAATGTGTTCCTGTGCTACTGATGAGGGGGGAAAAAATATTGCCATGATGCAAACCAATAGAGATACACATGCAAATGAACCATGGTAACAAACAACAAACCAAAGATTGGACACATGGTTCTGATGGAGCAAAAAACACACAGAAACACGAGTTACCGAACAGGTTTCCAGAACTAGCTGTGACAAAGACACAATTGAGTCTGGGGAGAAAAAGGGGAAGGAGGATTTGGAGATTCAGAGTCATGTTCACAGTTGACTTGTCTTCTTTATATGTGAGCCTCACCTGGACCGATCAGCACAGACAGCTGGGGTGTCAAATTATCACCTCACATACTTTCCTTGGAGAGAGAGACAGATCACTCTTCATCTCTTATAAACACATGGGAACACTTTCTCAGTCTACTCTCACATTCGTCCTCCATATCCATTTTCGTTCCTTTCTAAAACCTCTCCCTTACTCATGAACTAACTAATTAGAAATTATGCAAATGACCCAAAAACTGAGAGAAAGAGTGTGCGTCAGTGTGGGTGTTATTCTGCGTGTATGCGCACTGTGTCGAGCTTGTCCTAAAAGAATCCAACCCGCAGAGAAAAGCTCTTCAAAGGCTGTCAACCCAGCTCCTCTCCTCTCTCATCCTCCTCCACTCCCTCTTGAGAGAGAAGACAGAGAGGAGGAAGAGAGAGGGGGATAAGAAGAGGAAGGATCAGAGGGTTGTTGCATTGGAAGCAGCATGGGAAAAAGATTAATTTAGACAGAAACCTGCTGATTAAAGTAATGAGAGGAACATTCTCAGACATTATTTAAATGTAGTTAAAATACATGACCAAACAGCCTCAGGAGCAAATACATCACCTGATAGACAGGTTTAAACAAGTATATCAAGTTAGATTCAGATATCACATTACATAGATAACACATCAAAAAACAAAAATGGATGGAGGATGAGGATGGCAGTATTATATATTTTTGTTATTGTCAACAAATCCCATGAAAAGACCAAACCAATGTGTAAGTCCATCTATCAAAACTTGCCTAATCCTATTCGTTCATACTATATTGATACTTCATACTTTATTTAAAAAAAAAAGGCAAAAAAGTTTTCTAAAACAGCCGGGCACTTTAGTTTTTAGTTAATGTTATTCAAATAGGAGTAAATGGTGTATTTGTTGCAGACTAACTTGTTGGGGACTTATGTGGTCTTATGTGGCTCTGGAAGTAGCTGTCTCAAGCCTGAGAAAATAACCCTGATGATGAAATGTAGGATCCAGTCTTTTTGGAACTTGACCCACACGAGGGACTAAAAGTCAGGATATCTCTGTCTCTGCTTCTTCGATTTTGACCACTTCTTCCAGCCTCCCAACCCTGTGGAAGTCGCTGGAGTAGCCCTTTAACACGTGGCACTACAAACATAGGAAATTCTCAGCATGTGTGTCGTATCCAGAAACTAGTGATGTTGACTAAACGATCCATGCACTTGGCATGAAGCCTGGTGCGTGCAGCAGTAGGAAATGAGACGTCGGGACTCACAACAAAGATCTGTTTACTGGTGGGAGTGAGATTGAATGAGTGTGTTTGCACGCTGAGGGGCGATCAGTGGCAGTGAAAAGATCATCTGTAACACATTACACTCCAGGAGAGTCAATAATGACTGCCTAATGAGGGAAAGAACTCTTTGTTGTACAGTATGTGTGTGCGCTGCCCTTATGAGGGGAAATTACAGAAACAGGGAGAAGAGTGAAGAGAGTAATTTTCAGACATGTAAGTGAGATGAGAAGGTAACAAGAACTAGCTCAGTGGCTTTGTTAAGGTATACAGAGAATACCCACCTCTTCTCTGATCACAGATTATGCCTGTCCTGAAACTTAATGAACATGAAACCTGCATGTCAGAATTGAGTTCTTACAGGGAAGCAGCCATCTTTATGCTCTTAGTTTATTGTCGGTACAGCAGCTGCAGCAAAGCCGCTGTCACGTGACAGCATGGTAACAGTGCCACGACCAGCATGAGGGTGTATCTGCAGATGTAGGCTGGACCTCCATCAGTGTCTCTAACTTAGCAGGGACTGACATCGCCCTCCTCAGGCCACACTGAGTAACACACCGCTGCTCTGCACTAGAGGACTGTGGGAAAGAGTGACGTCATGTAGCACCACCACTGACTTGTGTCTGTGGGTTAGTATTGATGTGCAAGCTCGACTGGTGCATATGTGTGGCTTGCTGGCCTGTATTGTCTCAGCGGGTGTTAAGTATGCATGTGACATCACCACTGCTTCATTAATGGCTTGATTGATGAGTGCTCTCCTATTGGTCTGAATTATCTCGTGTGTGTGTATGTGAACATCTGTGGAAGCACAGATCTTTGCAGGGGATTTTGTCTTCTTTTGTAGGAGCAGAGCGTCTGCAGAGCCAGCGTGTGCCTCTATTGTCGCTATCCCCTTTACCTCTCTGTTGTGATTGGAGCTTTGTCAACTTGTTGCTACTGTGATTGGTTGCTCTGGAAAGGGTCATGACCCAGCAGATGGGTCTATAGTGAGTGTTTAGACACGTCATTCCTCTACACACAAGCGCCCTTAAATTGCTTTAAACACGTACACACACAAATTAGCCTAATGTAGCCAAGCTGACGAGTTTGTATTCACACAAGGACATAGACAGACCACAAACAATCTAAAGCAGGGAGCCAGGGTGTGATAGTGTTTGAAAAAGTATGCAAGGCTGTCTGTCCTCTGGAACGTAACGTGCCTGTTGTGGTGTATGTATTGGTATGCAAACATCCATGTGTGTCTTTGTATTGGCATGCAAGCATCTGGTGTGTGTGTTTTGTCTGTATGTGTTTAGGGGGGGGGGGTAGACAAACGGAGGATACCCCATGCAGTCTGCTCATTCAACACAACCAGCACAAACACACACACACACAGTGAGCTGAGGTACAGGTCAAAGGTGAGGGGGTATATAGCCTCGGCAGCCTCGTGGCTTTCCATTCAGTCACACTGCTGTGACACAATGAGCATGACAACGCACTCAATAGGCCCTCAGTAGTCTTTTAACACCATGCTGGTGACGTTTACAGTCACCACAGCTGTGAGGGGAGGAGAGAAAGAGGGGAAAGGAGGGACACACTTAACCTAATGAAGACCCTTACACGCACAATAGTGCTGACTAGCTCCAAATACAAAAAATAATAACATAATACAAGTATGAGTACTGTTTTATTTCAGCATTTGTTACATAACACATCTATAATATATTTGAAAGTTATTACAAGTGTAACTTTTTAAGTGTTCATGTGTGCTTGGCAGAGAGTGAGTGCTGTTATAACATACCGTAGATAAGGTGGTCATAGAAGGTGGGTAGCAGTTTTGCAGCTTAGATCTGTATCACTGCTTTTTTGATTCCTTTTGTTATTTCTGACTAAAAAGTACTTGAGTATGCAATAAGACTGTCAAACTCAGAATGAGAAAGCTACTGTATGAGCAGCACCTCAAGGCAGAAAGATTCTTCTACCAGATCAAATATGGAGAAGAAAGTCTGAGTGATAACTCTGGGCACTGGATTATGTACATTTTTACATTTCTGGAACTACGAGGAATATGTTTGTTACCACTTGAGTTGTGTGAGGGCTGACAAAAACAGTGAAAGGTAACTCGCTGTGTATTACATATGAACATACAGTACAAACTTCACTGGTGTTTTGACTGACATGAGTGTAAGTAGATAAGTTTTCACATTGTGCTCTATAAAAGATTATTATTATTATTTGTGTGAACTCAGGGGGGAAGTTACCTTAAATATGGACCTAATTAGCCTAAGCACCTGTTTTTAATGCGACTCCTCCTCCACTCCTTTGCTTATTTATAGATCATTCAAAGGGATGAACCTTTGTTTTGTGTTTGCAAACTCATTACGTGACATCTGACTTGAAATACCACTCAACACAAGAGTTCAAATTTTTTGTATTTTAACTGCACGGACAAGTAATTAAAATGAGGTAAGATGAGCGACTGGTTCAACTGGCCTCAGGGCTAGTAGCATATTATATCGCACTGTCAGTGAGGGAGGGAGAGATCTCACCAAAATGATGCCACTTTTATGACATCTTACAGCTTCAAATGCATCAACTTCTATTTAGACACAACAGCAATCTTTTCAGTCATATTTGTGACCCGAAGAAAATTAACTACTTTTTCCTACAGCTGTGGTTTCCTTGATATTGTGTTGTGTTATATAAGAGGCAAAGAACAAATGAAGTCGCATTTTTCCTTAAATCTAGATCTCTGTATCCACCTTTCTGCCCTGTATGCAGTAAATTGTATAGATGTATTAGACATGGAGGAAACACTAAAAAATACTCTCCATGCATACATGAGCTGGATATAGGAGTGTTTTTAGCCTGCTGATACAGGCTGCCTCTGGCCCCAGTGGTGCCAGATATGTATCAGTTGAGCCAGCAGAGTCAGGATGTGCCTCCTCCTACATCAGCTCCACTAAATTAAGACCTCTGACTCAACCGACCAGGCAAACATGCGCACGCACACACACACAAACATAAAGACACACTTCTATTGTGTGGGTGAAGGACTTAAGGCCCTTCCCGGGTGTAAGACGCAAAGTGGGTAACTGGAAAGGAGCAGCCTTTAAACCACAATGAGGATTCACATCCTCCAAATCAGCCATGGAAAAACCCTGAACTCTGGCAAAAGAAAATAAAAAAGACAAGAGGAGACAGTGAGGAGGCACTGAGCAGAGACGTGATACATACAGCCTTTTACAGACAAGTGTGTGTAGGAAGGAAGCCTCTCTCTCCCTTTTTCTCTCTTTCTCGAACACACACGTTAAGGTATTTCCTGTTAGGAGTGTGAGGTGGCCAAACAGTATCATGGGTGACTGACTGAGCCCTCAAGTGGGCCCCATTTTTTTGCCTCATACAGTGCTCCTTTCCCCCGCTCCAGCTTCTCCCTCCATTTCCTCCTTTAACTGTTGCCTCAGTCAGTCCGTTCAGTGGTGATGAGCCTGAGCTGTTTGTGATTAAAGAGAGTTTACTGCACTTAGAGATTTTGAAAGAAAGAAAGTAAGACGAAAGACAGACAGACAGACGGAAAGAAAGTAAGAAAGAAAGAAACAGAAAGCGAGACAAAAAGAAAGTCAAAAAGAAAGAAAGAAGCAGGAAAGACTGCTCTGAGCAATTCCACTCTGGAGCACCGCTTCACATCTGGCTTCTATTGAGAGAGGTATTGGGTTGCACACACTCTTGCCCAGCCTCTCTTATGTGTGAATACTCAACCCACACATGAGTGCATGTGAACAAACACACACACAGGCTCCCCCCTTGCTCTCTCTCTCTCTCTCTCAGATAATGGGCACTGGACACTTTCCCACTCGTGGTTACACACGAGTTTCCTACCACCAGGTATCATGTTACAAAGTTACTATGCTAACAGCTCACATTGTCTCATTTTCATTTGCATGGGCTTACCGGGCCATATGGTCCACAAAATGTGCTACAAGTTTAAAAACAGAAAATAAAAAGGAGAGAGAAAAATACTCTACTCTCCAATAAGTGAATGTAACTGGATTGGGCAGTGGGACAGAGAGCAGAGTAAGTAGCTAACCAGATTACTGGCCTGTTTCTATGAGGTTACAGACTGAACAACATGCCCTGAATGAAAATCAATATAGGCTGGAGTTATGCTGCTCAGGAGTATGTCCTCATACAGGACATGGGCTTCTGGCTGGCCTAGTAATGACAAAAACAGCATTCCAAGATAAAATGGATTTTTGAGTTGAATGATTTAGATACAATAGATTTTATGATATGATTTCATGTACACATTTACAGTGAGCTGGGGTTTCAAAACCTGCAATAAAACCATGTGAAGCAGGTGTCTACTACTTCAGTTCTCAGTGTATGTGCACTGGAGGTTTCATGTTTTTCACATCACCCCTGTGTAAGTTGCATATTGGTCCGCGACTGGCTTCCCGACTAGTTGTAATGTCACAAAACCCTGCTCATATGTACACGTCTTAAACTCAGATTGAAGGTGAACATAGAGAATCATTCCCTCTTCAGCAGATGGATGTGAAAACAGTCTTCTGGTGTTAAACTCATGTACATACATCATTCTGCACAGTGAAGGTCAAACCTCCAAGTTAAGTAACAATAAGCAAAACACATTTTTGAGTGGAGGGGGATTTTAACAATTTATATTTTCTTAATACTTTAACCAGTTGATCAAATATGTTTTGCTTATTGCCCCACTCACTGATCCCACTTCCTTAAACTTTCAACCCACACTCTGGTTTATCCTGCTTAGCTCTACATTTATATTCCTCTTATATTTTCCTATTCCACAACCACACCCTCACCAGTTGTTCCTCTCTCAAGTATCCTGCTGCCCACACCCTCCCTCTTCTTCTGTTGTTGTGCCAGACATTGGTGGAATTGGCTTTGCCCCCCCCTGTAACCATGGCAGAGAAAACTACCACAGCCCACAGACTCTGAGCCATGCAACAGATGGAACAGAAACAGGGGAGCACAAACAAATCTGTTGTTGTGTGTTGACAGAAACATAGAGACAGAGAGGAAGAGGGAGATGAGTCTCATATGCTAAACGTGTTTCCGTATAGTATGTGTACCACAAATGTGTGTGAAAGGAAACAGAAATCTGTAAATCAAGTTATGACGCTTTGAAACATGTCTGCATGTTTTGTGAAGATTTACTGCTCTGCTTGTGTGAGTACCTGCTTGCCGTGGTCCTCTCTTTCTCCTGAAAGCAGCGCCGGACTGTAGCGCCTCCAACAGGCCATCCATGATACCAGTTTCATCACCCTCTGTAAACACAGCACCAAAACATGATATCAGCAATGCATCAACAAACGCTGGATGTAATCAATATGTGGAGTCATATTTTAACTTTTATTTATGTCACACACATACACCACTCCATTACAACCATGTTATTTTAAATCAATACAACCCTGACATATACACTCATTTTCTTTCCGAACAACAGGGGAGTGATTAGTGGTTTTTCTAAAGCCTCTACCTATCGCTGTTTCTCTCAGACACGCCAACACACACATGGGCTACCTCTATAACACACAAGAACAGCCTTATAGGAATGACACACACACTGAGACCAAACCTCCTCATAAACATTAAAATACTACAGAATGAATGAGTAACTGTAGCTTACAGTCAAAAGGGTATTGACGGTAAAGGAACCTTGTATTTGTACAGGTACAGTTTGTTATGGTTTCATTGTTTGTGTCTTTGTTTACATCCACATTGTCTGTTCAGAAAGTCAGTGTTTGGTAGCCTTAAATCAGGGAAGGGGGGGCAATCAAAGGGGTGTACTCCATGGCAATGCTGCTGTGTGTACAAGTGTGTGAGTGTTGTGATGATTGTTGTGTGGGCAGGATTCAGTGGCACAGCTCAGCGCTCAGGCAGATGGTTTTAATTATTTCTATTTGAACCTGAATACAGACAGAGGGGTCTGGAAAAAAGGGCAGTGAGGTTGGGGGTTAAAGGTTTATGTCTTCACCTCCCCAACCCCCAAACACAAACACACAGACACACACACTATTTAATCCTGCAGTAAGCCATGAAGCAGATGGCCTGTGGTCTCGTCTGTCACGTCAGAGAAAGTCTCTCTCACACACTTCCCAGACCTTCCACAGCTCACATACACCCCTCAATGTCCATGTCCTGGAACTGCACACATAGTTCAGAATGATGTAGGCCATGTTTTTCTCCTTCCGGGGAAACACATCTGGCACATTTCCACACACACTAATCACATGGTTGGCTTAAACCACTGGTGGAAGCACACAGACACACAAACCTATTTCTGAATATGTACTGGAGGCAATAGAGGGATCAAACAATGACCTGGCTGTGTATTGACCGACTGAACTTCCAGCTAAAACTAGAATGTCCTAGGGCCAGTGCACTCTATAGCATTATACATACAGCTCTATAGCCTTTTCTGTGTGAGTGTGGCCCATGGCAACACTATTTAATAAAGCCATATATGAGTCTTCTTTATCAATGGGAAGCTTTACAATGTTTGGTTTGTTAGCGATTAGTAATACGGCTAATAATAGGAAGAAAACACACTTGTTGGGTTTAATCACTTGTTGATAATCATGTGCTCTCGTTAATGCACGTGATTTTTCTGTGGAATAGATATCTGGTTGATGGTGTCATTATTGACAATCAATATGGAAATGGCCTCAAAAACTGTGATGGCAAAGTCAGACACAGTACAACAATGGCATGGACTGGGAGCAGCACAAGCATGCGCACACACTCCACACACACACACACACACACACACACAGACAGAGGGAGGACAGCATCTTGTATGGAGCAATGGCACCCCTAATGGATGTTCACACAATAACAGATGAGGACATGAATGGAAAAATTTACAGAGAGGAGTAGTAACAACAAACAAAGAAAAACAGAGAAAAGGGAAAAGAGTCTGAGAAAGAAAGACAGTGTTCAAGTGGGCTGGAGACAGAATACGGTACGATCATGGCACATTTTCCTAATGTCTAATCCCCAAGAGAGCATCTGCTGCCCTACTCTCCTCCTTCCCTCCCCCACACTACTCTTCCACTTGCTTTCTGTGTAGAGCACGAGCACACCTAGTGGCAGTTCCCATACCAGCATCAGTGTGGGTGTGTAAACCACACATGCACACACCCTTTGCCACACACATAAAAGCACACAGCCAGTCTTTTACAGACAGTACTGACACCTAGCTGTAGAAATAAGAAAAAGTCAGTTTCCAAGTGGTCTGGCATATGACCAAAGATGATTTTTCATCACAGCAGTAGACACTATTTATCAGATAAAATTAGAGCAAAGATCTCACGTAAAGCACAGATGGTGAATGTGGACTTTTGGGTGTGGCATACAAGTACTCTGTCCGTCTGGTGCCCTGAATCTTGAACCTCCATATTTCATGAGAGCCAAATAAAGCCAAGTAAAAACACTTAATGATTCAAAGATGAAATGAGTAATAATCTAATAAGAATCTCAGAAGAATCAGTTACTCATAATAACTACCATCACATGCTTAGCATATGAGCAAAGTGAGGCTCCACTGAGTGAGAGTCTGTCTGTCTGACTCACATAGGAATGACAAGGCCACGAACTGCAAACACACACTGACCTTCCAGGGTTTAACCAACAACTGGGATATCATGTTTACAAAGAGACAGAAAGTGAGAAAGAGGAATATTCAAAGATAGTAAGGGTATGTGAGTGCATGGGTGGGAGAAAAAGGGAACAAGGAACATGTGAGAGTGCGAAAGTGCAACTGCTGAAAACAACCTTTGTGTAATAGCCATCCAGTATGAGGCTTATAAACAAACACAAAGACAAAGACCAGGTGTGTGTATGCCAGATTTGTGTGTGGTTGAATTTAAATAGGGGGGGTGAATGACTCCGGGCTACAGGGGTAGTCAAATATGCCACCTGTATGTAAATGATCTCCAGCCCACTAATGCACAACACACACGCACACACTCATCTTTGAAGCACCATTATGTTCCATTCGTGCATGCCTCTAGAGGCTGAACGTGAAATTTGACTACCTTACTTTCTACCACAAAATGTCTGCTCCATACTTTCAACACAGAGACAAAATATCAGAAGCAGAGCCTCTGTGCTTTCTGTGTGTTAAAGTGCCCCTTTAAATGAACGGCAGACACAGAGGGAGGGAAGGGAAAAAAAGAAGAGGGAGTGATGGAACAAAAGCAAGAAAGAGAGGAGACGAGAAGCCAGCTGGAACGTGGAGCACTAGGAGAAAGACTTTTTGTAAAAGAGGTTCACAAAACACACACACACACACAGTGCAGAAACACTTTGGCCAAAGCAAGGGCAAAGCAAAACAGAAACATTCACAAGAAAACGACACTTTGTAACACACATACATACACATATACACAGACTGCACTGAGGCTGTAGCAAATTTTGACTGTGGAACTGTGGAGTCCCAGGAGAACCCGACTGGAGCCAGAGAGAGGAGGAATGTACTGAAACTAGGTCACAGTCTGAGAGAAGGGGGAAAAAGTATCTGTGCATAAATGTGCGTCTGCAAGGCAGGATTTGAGTGTTAACAGTGTGTATACGAGGATGAGAGAGTGAGAATGTGTGTGTGTGTGTGTGTGTGTGTGTGTGTGTGTGTGTGTGTGTGTGTTACACAGGACAATATGCTGCTAGCATTTTGCAAAAGTATAACAGCATCTCATAGAAGAGTGGAAACATGTTTTTGGTGATAAAGAGATTTAGCCGTTCTTTCACTTCTCCTTCATGGAAGCAAATCCCCCATTCACCAGAGGAGTGAAAAGAGGTCAAGCGGTTCCTTGTATACATCCTGCTTGTCCTCACTTTCTGTGGGGCTTATTGTTACTTGCTTACTTCAAAACACATGTCATCAACATTAGATTAACTCCGGTCTATAAATACTGATGGGTCGTTCCTTCACACACACGAAGACGCACACAAAGACACACACACAAGTATTCCACAGAAGCGTGGACTCTGACTGCCCCCAACTGGAATCTGAGGGAAATACAAACTGAGAGACGTGGAGTGTTTCTCCCTTTCAGTCACACACAGGCAAATAGATATATGATCCAGCATTTGTGACCTGCGTTGATGTCAAGGAGCTGGCTCCTCTTGAGTTTCTCCTCCTTCTCCTTCTCTGCCTTCTCCCTGGCCAGCTTGGCCTTTTTGATCTTCTCTTCAGCCTCCCTCCTCTTCTGATTCTCCTTCACTGCTTGCTGGTGGGTGAAGAAAGAGAAAAGGAGGAAATATCAGACAGTGCATATATGCAAACTATGTTTGAGTGTTTGGTGTGGATAACTTAGTGTGAAAAGAAAGTGATTCTTAAAACAAAATTCAAGATGACAGATGTACGATGGATCTGATGGATGTCTGTGTATGCAAACCTAACTTCAAAACCAGAGGATGGCGGTTATCCACAATAACTGGTAAAACAAGTTACCTCCCAAAGGGCACATTTACAGTTGATGTATAAACTGACAATATAATGAAGTCACTCTCATTCTTTATTATGTCAATACAAACAGGTGTACAGCCTTTTTTCTCCTCCTGGTTTGGCATTTGTGTATCAGCTGTGCCTCTTTCATCTACTCAATTCTTTTCGACTCCACTGAGGCTGGTCATTAAAGACTGAAAACCACACCTGCACCCTTTTGAAACAGATCAGACTTGAATTCATTCACATGCACAAAAACACACCTGGAACATGTTTTTAAAGGTGTTGAGGTCGCCAAAGAATTCCTCTATGGAGATTTTTCTTGGGTCAAAGACAAAGTAATCTCCCAGGTCGGCATATTGCTTCTCCATATTCTTATGCAGCAGATCCAGCTTCTCATACTGCTCTTGGGCGAGAGCCACAAAACTGTGGAGACGTGGTGTTAAGGAACAACAAAATCTCTGTATTTCATCAATACATAAAAATGATAATTTATGATGACAAGATCTATGGCTTGAATTTTCATATAAACAGACTGTTTTAAGCAATTGCTGAATCATTATGTTTTAATATGTAACTGAATAAAGAGGATATGGACATCTTCTCTGCAAACAGATCCTTGTCACTTTGTGGAGGAGGGAAGGTTTCCAGATCTTTTTGCAGGTTCTTAATCTGACGGCCCATCAGATCAAGGTTCTTCTGAAGTGTCTCTGCAGGAACTGCAGGGGACATGGGGGAAACATTAATGATGCAGAACACCTACATACGTACACCTACATACATAGCTTATAATGGACTGTTCTTTTTTTCATGTGACCATAACAATGAGAGCACACTGTATCAATAAGATGAATGTAATTTGTAAGCAGGGGTTGTAATGGATGATACAATGTAGGGATTGAGCTGTATAGAGATCAGTTAGATGTCACATGTACCTCTGCTGGCTTTTTCCACATGGATGAGATCGTCTGTAAAGCTCATGACTTCAGGATACTGCTCCTGGCACACATCAGCGAGGAAATGGAGCAGCGTCTGCTTCAGATCAGCTGATTTGGTGTCACGCAGCTGATTGGAAGAGAGGATTGATTTAAAAAGGTCACACTGAAGAGGCAATCCATCAAAAGTTATTTAATGTCTGCATGTGCTGTCAGTGTTTCACACTTTTCTGTTTACAGATGTGTGTATATGGATGTGCATGTAAAATTATGGGTTTCCAAAAAAAGACACTTGTCTGTGCGTCCATATTTCCACATAATAAAATCAGATAAAAATACAATAAAATGAATACAGACATCACTGTTGTTACAAGCACTTGGTGAAGCATCACTGTGCTGATTAAAGAATTATGGGGCCTTCTGTACATGTTTATGTTTGTGTTACATATACTACATACTTAAAGCTAATATTGAAAAGGCATAGGGGGAATCCTTAACATGTTATTGTCTGTGTACATGTGTTTTTATGTAGATCCCCTCTCATCATGCAACTGTATAAAATGTAATAATATGGCACAGAAACAAATTCTGTTTTTGAGTATGAGTATGAGATTCAGATATAACTCAGTGTTGAAAATAAGTGAAGCCAAAGACAAAAAAGCCGGTGCATTCATTCAGTTTTTATTGTGTGCGTGTGTACTATGTCTACACCTCATTTTACCTTGCACAGGTATGATATGGAGAAGCCGAATGCCTTTCCATTGCGTGAGCCAGAATTCATGTAGTTCCCGACAAGGAGGATGATCTCTAGCACCTTGGAGAAGGTCTGGCTGTTCCTAAGTTCCTCGCATGCTGCCGTCACAGACACCACATCTGGCTTGATGTTGTTCAGCTGCTCCTCAAACTGCAGCTTGAACAGGATGGCCTGAAGCCGTGGCATCAGCCGCTTCACGCTGGACATCTAGAGAGAGAAGAGGGTGGGGGGATTTGAAACCCATTCCTAGTATGTTTGTTGCCACATAGACTGTGTGTAGCTGTGTGTGAGTGAAGGGGATTTCATCCATTACTCACATCTTCCACAGTTGAACAAAGCAGTCTGTGTTTAACAGCATGAGGATTTTCTGTGTCTAATATATTGACAACGGTATGACTCTATCTCAGTATTTCAACATTCTCTATGCCTCATTTGCCATTACACTGATTTCCCCGCTATGTTTGTGGTTAGTCATGTCCAAGTCAGCTGGGAATTCAAACTATACCCATTTTTCAAAAACAAAATTGTCTAATTTGTGTGTGTGTGTGTGTGTACGTTTTCTCACCACTACTCCAAACTGCTCGGACTCAGCCAAGTCATCATATTCATCCTTCATCTCTCCCAGGACAGTCAGCTGCTCTGGTGCTGGCAGCTGTTTGATCAGGTTCTACGTGGCAATAAGAAGAAAATATACATGACTAACAGAATCTGGAGACACTTGTGTTTGCGCCACTTCCATGTATCCCAAACTATTCCTTGAGCAAGATATGGGTCTACACAAAACACAAAGACAGACTGATTGACCCTTGAAAGAAAATTCTTCTGTGGGTTATTCCACTTAAAGGATGATCAGCGTGCTGGTTCGGCTAATGAGCAGTAACCTTGAAGATTCAATGTGTGAAGAATCTTGAAGATTGTGTGTTCATATAACTATGTGTTACCCATCTTGCGCTGCTATTCTGGCCAGGTCTCTCTTGTAAAAGAGATAATTTATCTCAAGCGACTTTCTGATTAAATAAAAGGTTAAATAAAAAATGTCCTGCTGAAGGACACATAAACAAAGCAGAGGCTTGCTGTCACAAGAGTATACTATGGAGCTCAATACACTTTTCTCCTGTTCATTATATTGACTCATGATTCTACAAACAGCCAAATACACATTACACTGATCTACTCTGAAAGGCAGCATGGAGACAAATAAAATGATTGGCACACTTTACGGCCTAGAACATACATGAATGGATGCTTACACAGAACCTTATATAGCAACACTGGGGCAGATCTGAGCTCTGTACCTGAGCCATGGACTCCGTGAGGATCTTCTCATTAACCTCCAGGATGGCGTTCTTGATGTCTTCATAAGGGAGACGGAACGATCCCAGGAAAATGGCTGTATGAGCAAACACAATTAACAGCACTTATTAACATCCAATAAGGATTCAGATGAACACACTTTCTTGTTGCCATTTCAATGAAGGTGTTCACTAAATGCATGTAAAGAGAAATGTCATGGCTATGGAGGAGTATCAGGCTTACAAACAGATGGGCATTTGTGGACTTACAAAGGTTCTGTGCAGACTTTGAGTCAAGGATCTTCAGCTCCTTCACCTTTTTCTTCTGCATCTGCTTCTTTTCGTCTCCGCCATCCTGCTCCTTTTTGGCTGGAGAGGTGGACAGAGAAATGGGGAGGGTGGTGGTAAGATTCAGAGAAGGACAGAAGCAAGAGGAGACTTTGTTAGAGATCGCATTTCTTGGTAACTTTCTTAGTGTAAGATGACTACAGCTGGGTATGAATAGAAATAATGTGAATATGAAGGACAGCAGTAAAATCAATGGGTCCTGTAATAGAGAGAGAAGTGGATAAGAGGGATGGATAGAGGGCCTACGTGATGACTATAAAATCTGACAGACTTGGCACGGCCTTCACTTTTTTCACTCTCTCCCAACTGTATGGTGTCATGGAGGTGTTAGGATTATTGTATCAGTGGCCTTGGGTAAGATGGAACTGCTATGAAATGGCTGTAACACTGGGGGAAAGATGTCCCTGGTGTGTGTGGGCCTGGTAAATATGGTCGGACATTTGTTAGCTGCAAGGCATTTAAAGTTTGCAATCAGCTGACACACATACATATACAGTACACACACACACACACTTGACAGAAACACTTCACATTAACTGGTTCTGACAAGGTCAGGATTGTGACCGTAAGGATGTGTCAGTGTGAGGGGGTGAATGTGCACTGGATGAGAATTAAGAGTGAAAGATGAACAAGCAAATGGGTTTGACCACACAACAGCCCAGTGTACACAGGCACATCAGATCTAAGGTCAGCAGAGTACTGGGTGTCACAGTTGTTCACTTGTTTCTGACAGTATTATCTAACCACTCATACTCAATTTCACGTTCATCTGAAAGTGCAGCACAAATACTCTACGTCATGATTAATGCTGAAATCATTAGTAGATCAACAAATAATTGCCATAATCAACTGTTTAGTCATCTAACAGGTATGTATACCAAACATTTTCCGGTTACAGCTTCTCAAATGTGAGGAGTTTATTTTATTTCTATTATAAATGCCTTTTCAACTGTGGGTCAAAATAAGTAATTTTGAGACATGTTAGACATGTATATTAATCGATAATTAAAACAACTCTTAGTGGGGGCTTAGGCTATAATATAAATATCAATGGAACAGGTATTAAAACAAATCTTGGAAAAGGCCTAGGAGTATGTCTCTATTCCTGTTCACCCAGTATTAAAAAAATCCTGTAAGAAACAGGAGGATATATACCGCCCACTTTTCCCCCCTGTGTCTTATCTTTGTAAAGACCAGACAGTAACAGGAAACAAGACTCACTGTCTGGAAAACAGCCAGCTGGTACAGCATGTACAGTAAGAGTATGATGTGTTTCTTTATCACTTTCTGTCTGAAACACACAGACAAACAATACAAATTAAAATCAGCCCGTGTGTGCTGAGCAGCCCACCGGTTTCCACTGCCCGGTGATGACCTCATGTAATGACATCAGAGGCTAAAATTAAGTGGTTCCCTACAATAGACAAAGCTATCAGGACTGAAACTACTGTAACCCTGTAAAATAATGACTAGATGTTGTGGAGACAGACCCACTTACGGCTGCTTTTTACCAGCGTTACTAATATTTATTATAAATTGTAATTTAGGTTTACCTAACCCCCAGCTCTCTGTACTGCATATGTGGTCTTATTTCTTCACTTCCTCACAGCTTAAACCATCTTTTTTCCCCGACAATCTGTTCACATTCACCTGCAGTTTGTTAGATTAGTGAAAAGGTCTCATTCAAACAGCAACGCTGTAAGTATTCTCCACACAGACACAGAGATAGCCAATACAGCATAACAACTCATTCATCCATCTGTCCATCCTTCCATATGTCCAGTCAAACACTGCTTTGTGTCTATGTGAGAGGCCAATCAGTCGGACAGTCTGTTAACGAGTCCAGGCCTCTTAATGAGCTCCTCATCTCTCCATTTAGAACACACAAAACAGTCAGTCAGAGGACTGTGGCCTCAATAAGTCCCATTGTTTCACTTTGACACTCCTCTCTCAGAATCAACCATCACTTGTGTCTAAAGTCTGGCTCAGACTTTAGGGCAATGTGATCTGTTTTAACTCTGTACTTCTATCGAGAGCATATCATTATGCATTATATCAGTGTAATCAGCTGTGTGCATCACTACCATGAATCAATAATACTATTGTGTGTCCCACACTCCAGCCATAGTCCCTGCTGAGAGCAGGAAACCATAGCAGGAAGTCAACCCTTACACACACACACACACACACACAGGGTAGGAAAATCCATCAGGACATCTGAGAGGAAACAACATAAATATCCTCACACAAACACATAAACACAGTGAGTCACAGCTGAAAGGTTAGGAAGAAACTCAAAGGAAGTGACAGGCATCTACAAATAAACATCTTAGGACAGAGACACAAACACGGAGACTGATAAGGACCCCAAACAATCCACTTCTTCAAGACAGTGGCATGTAGAAAATGAGGGAAATAATACCTCTAAAGATAATAGTGAGAGAAATAAAGAGATCTACGAGTAATTATAATAATATCAGTAAAAGCTTAAACCCGTTAACACCCTGGGCACACGTACAAATATTCACATGCAGACTTATACAAAGACAGACAAGTACAAATGTTACAGAACAGATAAACGTCTAATCTGGATGGTATATAATCTCAAGGAGTCACAATCCAGTTAGTCTGGGACAAGACGGGTGACCTAGTGACGGCATCATGTCACTAGGTCAGTGTGTGTGTGTGCCTGTGTGCGTGTATCTCAGAGAGATGGAGAGCCAGTGAGGGAGCATGCGTTTGTGTGTGTGCATCCATGCTCTCATAGCTACGGTGCCAGCTGTGCTCTGGCCAATGGGATCGGGCTTAGCTATGTTGACATCAGGGCTGATTCATAAAATGGGGTCTGGTGTGTGGATTGTAAAATGGCTGCTCTGTGGTTTCCACATGCAGAGCCGGCTCATTTCATTTATGAGCCGATGGCACCTCTAGTGGTGGCTATGAAGCACTGCACCATGTTACACTTAGTCATTGTGGGGGAGGAGAGGAGATGACAGAGGCAGAACACACATGTGACTAGACACACACACACACACACATACATACACATACAAACACACTTGTGGAGTGCTGACATCTTAACATCCACATGTTTTATCGTCCCAGCTGCCTTTTTGTTACTCCGTCACACAAGGAAGGCTCCTTTTGTGGAAACAAATCACTACCACCCCTACTACCACACACACACACACACACACACACACTTCTCTTTTCCTGGAACACCTCCCCCTCGTCTCCCCAACAGCTGCTTGGCAATGAGAGATGATGAGAAAAAAAAAAAGGGGGGGGGGGGGTGTCTGTGCGTGTGTGTGTGTGCGCGCGCATGTGTGTGCCATGAAAGAAAAACAAAATTCTTCCATTTCTGACTTCTGTTTTTAATTAAGTGGAAAGAGAGAAAAAGCAGAGTGATGGAGGGGGAGAGGAGGCGAAGGAGGGGTGCACAGAATCATGATGAGCCAAGTCATGCAGAGGTCTCTGTCAATATGTAACCAAGTGTGTGTGTGTGTGTGTGTGTGTGTGTGTGTGTGTGTGCGTCTCTCTATCTGCACAAAGAGGAGTCTGTTTATCAGTCAGCAGACCTGAGTGTGTCCTTCACCCCCCCCCAATCCCCATCCCCTTCCTCTCTCGTTCCCTCACTCCTTAAAAGGAGAAAATGTGTGGTGGAGAAGGTGATGGGTAGCCAGGCTTGGAGAAAGAAAAAAAATTGGAAAAAGACAGATGGAAAGAAGGAAAAAAGAACAAGACAGACAAACAAAAAGAGGACAAAATGTACTTTCCTCCCTGACAACTTTGCAACTCAAAGAATAGTTTCAGTCTTTTTTCTATATCTTCTCCTGTCTTCTTATGTGGTCTATTCATCCTCTCATCACCACTCCCTGCTTGTGGCGCGCTGCAGTTTATTTTTAACCCACTAAAAGCTTTCAGATGATGTTCTCTATTGTATATCTGTGGTGCCAAAAGTGTTTTTCACGGGCCCTCTGGTGGCTAGATAGGAAAAAAGCACAACATTAACTTTATATAACTTCAAACTAACTTTTTTTCCCCCATTCAGCATTCCAGGGCTGGAGATTGTCTAAACTGGAACAGAGAAGAGGGTTTATAGTTTCACCATCAATATCGCTTGACTGAGCAGTTCTTTGGAAAAAATATTTGCTGAGGCTGCTCAAGAGAAAGAACCACACAGAGACACAAACAAATCTTATGCCAACTTTTAACATCAACAAAGACTAAATACACCTCAGGGAAACCTAATAAGAACATCTAATGTTTTTTGGTTTTAGAAAGTTTGCTTTAAGAATGCTAAAGTATTAGTACTAAAAGGGGAATGAGACAAAGAAGAAAAAGAAAGAGAGGGGGGGCATAAAGCTCTTTGTCTAAGGTAAACAGAAGGCCCAAACTCTGGCAGACAGAAGGACAGCTGTAGCCTTGGTCCCTTTAAACTTTAAATGTCCGACATTCTGTCACTCTCTATATAAGTGTGTGCGAGTGTGTATGCGTGCGTGTGTGTTACAATGTAAGCAAGTTTGACAGAAGAAGAATAAGGGGGTTTCCACGGTAACCTCGAGTCTGAAAGAACCCCTTCATCCTGTTTTTCACCGTGAAAGGAAATGAGGAGAAAAAAAATTCCCGACTGTGTGTGTGTGTGTGTGTGCATGTGTGACTGTGTGAAAAGGACCAGATGGCAGGGTGGGGCAGTGAGGAGGGGGAACGGGGGCAGGATGTGGGAGGGCCAGGATGCAGGGGGAGGGCTTGTGGGAGTGGCTAAGACGGTGCTCCCTTGCGCTCCCCTGGTGCATGAACAGTGTAACTGCAGCTTAGAATTTCTGCACTGAACTAAGTTGGATGTTATCACACTATATTTACTTTAGAAACATAACAAATAGCCAATATTCATAGCTAAAATATCTAGAGAGTCTGAAATACAGGATTTACTTTTGCTTTACCATCTGCTCATTAGACTTGGCCTGCTGGCTCTAACTGACACACTTTCAACAAAGACTGAAGGGCTCCACACTTCTGAAGTGTTTCTTCCAAAGGAGGTTTCAAATATATTATTTTTAATCAAACTAATAGGAATAAGTTTGTTAGAATGTATAAAACATAATTTGCTTACTCAGATGGTCTTAAATAATGTACAATTACAACCATAATAACTTGTACATATACTTTATTTGATTAAATTCAATATTAACATTAAATAGCTCTGTTAGTCCTCGTCATGAAATTTTGGCAACATCTTGTACCACCCACTTAAGTCCCAATCAGTAATGTTTTAAGATATAAATTATAGCTTTATTTGAGGATTTTGACTCATAAATTATTAGCCCATGTATTAAATAGCTTGACAGTTAATCTCATGGTGACAGCAGGTTGCAAACTGCAAGCTGATTATTTTGTTAACATTTGGAGGACAGACAACTTCAACATACTTTAAACTGGAAGACCTCCAGTCTTACAATAATCTACCACAGACCTTCAATGTTAACTCTTAGAAGTAAATTTAGAGTAAATTTTCTATAATTTGCCATGAACACAAAAAATATAAAAATCACAATTTAAGAGATTTTATTCTGCCTCTTATTAAAAAGTATTGTAGGGTAGTGTAATATAGTGACATGGCTTTTCATCTGAATGTATTGACTACATGAGGCACAAAGTGTGCGTCCTACAGTGAGGTTACTGTTTATGTGTGGAGTCACAGTGCCCTCCACTGGCGAAACTGGTGTACTGCTGCTAGATGGTTTAAGGCTGGCAAACCCCTACACCTGGATAAACTGTTTATTACCTTCACACTCCATCTCACTCACTATCCAAGTTGTGTGAGTGAAAGAGAGAGAGAGAAAAAAAGAGCTGAAGAAAGAACATACTGATTGTGTGTGAGTGTGTGTGTGTATGTGTGAGGGGGTACAAGGGAGGGGGGGTGAGACAGAGGTGGAAAGAGTGTGTGGAAGTGTTCAGGCTTTGGAAACAGTGGGTCTGTGGGTCTGTGTGTGCGTGCTAGTGTTGTTCTCTCAGGGCCATTCTGACCTCTCTCTGCTCTTCTGGCCATGAAGGTCTTCAGCGATGACGCACACACAACGCATGTAATGGCATCACTGATGAGACACACACACACGAACGGAGTATGCCACCTGCATTGCTGATAAGATGCACTACAGTCGCCATACAGACACAGCACTACCTTGAACTCGAATTCGCACTTGCTGAAACCACACAAACAGCCCATAAATCCCCATAGCAAATAACAGAGGACACAGATAGACCCCCACCACACCCACACACACACACACAGGGAGAGGTGAGCTGCGATGGTGTGCTTATTAAATCAGTCCTATATCAGCCAGTCTCCTTGGGACAGCAGAAAAGATTTACTACAGCAATTACACTGGCTAATTACAAGGAGGAGAGATAGAGGGAGTGAGGGAGAGCTACGGAGAGTAAAGGAGAGAAGGAAATCAAATCAAAAGGAGTGAGAGCAAATAAAGGTGTGAAAACTGAGACGACGAGAGAGCAAATAAAGGGGAGAGAGAATAGAGAGAAGTTAGTTTAAAGGACAAAGACGATGAGGATGTGACCTTGAGCCAGCCACAACACCTGAGCCTTGAATGGGGTACATGGAGGCAACACAAAGGTTCAATGTTCAAACTCACAATCCAGCTGTGTGTGTGTGTGTGTGTGTGTGTGTGTGTGTGTGTGTGTGTGTGTGTGTGTGAGAATGCGCGCCTGACTGACTAACTGAGTGACTCACCGAGTATGTAAGTAGTTTTCCTGTGGTACTCTGGTAGTCTGTGTGGTGCTTTGGTGTTTGTTATTCACAGTGTGAATGTCCTTGACGCTGCACTGGCCTTCACAGCACAGTGCTCCCTCTATGGGGAGGAGAGTGCATTACATCATTAAGCAGGCTCGCTCACTGCTTTGCTGGGTATCAATCAACCCTGATTCTTATTCCCAGTGCTGTGGATGGCATGCGGTGACATTTGCAGACACATACTTTACGTATGTGTGTGTGTGTGTGAGACTGACTGATGAGATTAGTGTTCTTATAGACAGCTATCTGAGAAGGTCTGACAGTCTCTCATACTTGAATATAGCCTATAATAGTAGCAATTAAGAACTGCTAATAACTTGATACTTCATCGTTCCTATAAGGGAAATACGAGCTCTTGCTCATGAACACTTCATCCTGTCAGATGGTTGGACTCAGGTCGTTGAATGTTACTCTCTCTATGTATAGTGCCAGCTGCCTGCCAAATGTACTGACATTTTGCTGCTTGTCACAACCATGCAGAAAGTCTCATTTACATGAGCACAGAGGTAGAAATGAAAACTTATAAATTGGGTTTCCATCTCAATTAAAAAGTTAGAAGAACTGTAACACACATGCACCCCATGAGGCACATTTTGCCCTGGGCAAAAAGGATTAGGTGCTGCGCTCCTGTCAGCCCTCAAATATTCATTATTACCTTATGGAAAGATAGCAGACAGAGAGCGAGTGGGAGCAAGAAGGAGCAAGAAGAAGGGAGAGTGCAAAAAAAGAGCATGAGTAAGTGATAGAAAGGCACTTTATGAATACAAGCAGTTCTGACTTATGCAAAGCAAAATAGATGAAAGGAGGACAGAGAAAAATGGAGGTCTACATGGTGTCATGCCATGGAGGACAGCTAAAAGCTCGTCGCAGGACTGGAGCATACACTCATCCTCTGTTAATCCCTCAGTTTCTGTCCTCTCGTCTCCAACCATCCATCCCTTCACTCGTCTTTATCTCTGCTTCAGTGATGAGGACAAAGGAAAGCACTCACTCATTTGCTCCCTCCCTCCCCAGTTTTCTGCCTCCTCCTTTCTCCTTCTTCTCTTGGTCTCTTCAGGCAAGGCTCGCAGGCCTGATTAGCAATTGTGACTTGACCGCATGGTGGAAAGATTGGCACACATGCACAAACACACACACAGAAGCATGTACACACACATATGTGGCAAAGAAGAGGACAAGGGCCAGTTCTGCTAGGTCTAATTACCCCTTGAGCAAGGCCCAGAGACAATGAGGGGGCTGGAGAGGAGGAGGAAGTTTTGCCATTTATAATGTCAGCCATCGCTCGGAGGACACACACACACTTCAGAAAGTGTATCTGACTGGAGGCAAAAAGATTGGGCGGTTTTCTGGTGCTTGTCACTATGGTTTTTTTTCAGCCAACATGTTACTATGACGAAGCCAAGGAAACTAGAGAGGAGAGGAGAAGGAAAGGAAAAAGGGAAAAAGAGATATGTGGAGAGCAATGCTGGAGGAGAGATAAAGGGGATGAGTAACAAAGTGGAGCAATTGCGAGGGGAGGCTGTATCGTGAGGGATAAACTGTGGAGCAAAAAGGATGAGGAGAAAGACAGTGTGTTACGGTCAACAGAGTAAGAAGAAAGAAAAGGGGAATGAGAGTCCAGTTCCATAAAGACTTTACCTCAATTATGATGATTAACACACTAGACAGACACCCAGTCATCTCCACATACATCAAACCCAAAGCTCCCCCTTTGAACTAGAGTTTAGAGTATTCTATTTACTGCTTTGAATTATTGGAAAACCAGAAAGTATAGTGATCCTGCAATCCATACTGCTGAGAACACGGTGAAAGCGTCTTTAAATTTGTGTATGTGAACCTCTCTTTGTTGCAAATGCTTTGGGAAAACTACTGCAGGTGTTTGAAATACATCAATAACACTGGATCATAGTCAAACCAAGTAGCTGGAGGGGGATGACAACCATGATCTGGCAACCTCCACCTCTGTGTGGGAACCTGGGGAAAAGTCTCTCTCATCAAAGATCCACTGGGGTGCTGCAGGGTTTCCAGTTTGTGAAATCAGTTTTACCCCTCTCCCAAAAGAGAAAAAAGAGCCCCAAACCCCCAAATAAACTAAACATGAGAAATAGATATTTAAACAGAGAGACAGGCGTGCAAAGCCTCTCCTCGAACATCTGTCTGCTGCCCTCTCTCAGGAATTGGCTGTAGTGGGGCTAGACAAAAAGACACACATGCATTGCACAAACACACACACACACACACACACACACACACAAACAAAAGTACACACCTAATCCCACCATGTGCTTAGTGAGCCATCAGGGGACGTGTTGCCAATCAGACAGCTATGTGAGGCTGAGCGAACGAAAACAATAAAGGAACAACACACAATATGGCTGAGAGACTGGCACGTGTTTGTGTGAGTGACAGAGTGTGTATGTGTGTGCGTGTTTGAGTTCACATATTCATACACACATAATGCCAACCAGAGAGCAGCTTCTGTGCTCACCCAATGCATTCCTAGAGGGACTGTGTGAAAACATTTTCTGGGTCTTCTGTAACTAAAAATGATTGATGGTAGTCAGTGTGGCATATTCAGGAAAATAATCAGTGTTTTAGGATTCACTGCTTATACATGTACTGTGCACATAGCTTTGGACGAAAGCGTCTGCAAAATGAACGCAATGTAAGGATCATCTTTTGCACTGCAGAGCTACTTCCACGTTCAACCTGCAGGCTGACCTGGATGTGATGTTTTTCTTGTACTATTTAAACAACAGGACAGAAGAGCACTCTTTAAATACATTAGCCAAAACTACGAGAATAAGATACAAGTTATAAAAGGCAGAATTTGACAGTGAGTTAATAGAGTGCTCCCCAAAATATTGTGTAGTATTTTCTTTATTCTACCTGTTGTTTGTACTGTGGACTTGTGACCTAGCATATGTGTGTGTATGTCTAGCAAGCTACTGCTCCTCTCTCCGTCTTGTCTCTTCTCACGGCTCACTGAGTGTGTCAGTCTGCATTGGCCCTCTTTCAGAAGGTACTGAGAGATGGCAGCACCATTAAAATTTAACCCACTATCTCACCACTCACCACACACCGACAAGAGAGGGAGAGAGAATGGCAGAGATAGCCAGGCAGGCATACAAGGATGTCCAGGCATGTATCTAACCACAGATATGCACACACACACAACCACACACGCACACTCAATCCCAAGGAGGAAGTCAGATGTGATAGCGAGGGATGGGGAGCGACGGAGCGAAAGATCCTATACAGATGGAAAGTAAAGAATAAGATGGAACAGATTACCGCTTGAAAATCACACACAAACACACACATCTGATGCATACACGGCTGAGGAAATGAGTGGCATCAATTCAGCAGGGGAAATGGAGGATGTGTATAGGCCTAACGTCCTATCAGTCTACACGATCCCTCTCTCTAAATCCACACTTTCTATTACTTTCTCCCTCATCAGCTCTGGCTTCTTCCCTCGCTCTCCTTTCTAAATCTATCACTCTTCTGTTCAATATTTTTTGATGCATAGCTTTTTCATTTTTCTGTCCTCTCTCTCCATCTCCTGTTTTTCTACTACTCTCTCTCTCTTTCTGTTCCTGTCCTTTTCTGCCCCAGTGGAGTGTGGGATAGCAGGCAGTGCTGGGAGGCCTATGGTCTCTTAATTAAGAAGCAAGGCGGAACGAGGCCACAGTTAACAAGGACACACACACACACAGACATTTGCATTGCTTTACTTGTAAGGACCTGCATTGTCTACAAGTCACAAAGCTAAAGTTAAGCATCAGCACCACATGCCTGACCTGAGTCTACACCCTTTAGCACTGATCCAGACCTGATTCCTAACCCTTAATTTGCACCTTGAAAAAACTGAGAAACAGCCAAAATGTCCTCACTTTGCAATACTGTCTTCTCTTGTATGGTCTAAAACTCAAAATCTGCCTCAAAGACAGAAGCACAAGAATACACACCCACATAAACAAGAAGCACTCTGTACATGCTCACAAAGAAACAGAGCAACAGACAATGTTAAAGACCATTGTGCTCAGGTCACACACATACACACACACGATTTCCTCTTCTTTCACACATCACAACACCTAATCAGAGGCTGAGGACCTGGGTTGAAATCTGCGGGGCTAGGACTCAATCAGCTAGTGCAATCAGACACAGGACACACACACACACACACACACACACACACACACACATATTCATTAACAGCTACAATTACACACAGGGACAACACACACATAATAAGCCCTGAGCTGACGGACTAGAGGAAGGCCATTACATTATTCAGTCTACCTCATCACCACTGTAACCAACAGACACACACACACACACACACAGAGGAGGCGTGATGGAAGTAGCTATTTTGAGAGCGCGCGCGTCCGTTCTCTGCGAAGGTGACTTTGGGCTGGCTGGAGTGGTAATTGGGTACACATACAAATGCCTTTTTCTTCCTCTTCCCCACGTTCGCTTCAAAGTCTCTCTTTTCTCCTCCTCTTTTCCTCCCACCATGATCCCCCTGTTTCCCTCACAGCAGCCCCCGAACGTGATTACATTTCCGACATGAGTGAGGGGTGAAGAGAGAGAGAGAGCAGTGGAATGAAGAAAAAGTGAGAGAGACAGATGATTGACTTGAAAAACAAAGAGGGTAGAAAACAGCTCTTGCACTGGCTGGAAAAAAAACAAAAAAAAACAAATGCACAGACACTGGCGTACATACATTAGCATTTGCCCCCTGCACACAAAAACGCACACCTATATATACACATATATATCATTTACTCGGCAGGGGAGCAAGGCAAAGCGGAGGAAAAATACACGAAATGTCACTCAGACTGTCATCCTGATCTTTTCTGTTGAGACGCACGCAGAGACACACACATACACAGTGCAATGGCCATCTCATTTCCTCAGACGAGTGACATTTTCTCTCTCTCTCTCTTTTTCTGCCTCTACTTCTGCACTCTGTCGCTGTGGTGATAAAATTAGCATTCCTTTCCCTCCTCTGCTTCTCCCTCCCTCGACGGCTGGACAAGAGGTGAGGACCACAGGGATGCAAGAAAGGAGAGAGAAAGAGAAACAAGAAGAAAGATGGGAACAAAAGGAGACATTAAGAGAAAGAGGAAAAAGCCTGAGAGAGACGGGAAGAAAAAGAAACAAACAGAGAACAGAGTGTGACAGGCAGAGAAAGAAGAGGGATAGTAAGACAAAGACGGCAAGATGCAATGAGAGAGAGCAAGAGAGAAGAAGAAAAATACAGTGAGTGGACAGGATGCAGACTGGTGGAGAGAATAAGGGGGTAAAATATACCCTCAAGGGATTCTTATCACCATGACAACCCTCTCCTGTCTCCTTTGCTGTCCAGTTGCAAGATGAACCCCTGCTACTTTAGTGGATATAAGCATGGACGAAATCTCCACTTACTATAGCAGCCCGATAATCAGTCTGCGGTATAAAAATTAGCTGTGATAAGTTCCAACATACTTTTAATAACTAAATTCAAACTAGCTGTGTGTTTGAAGGAACAACAAGGAGAATATGCAACCTTCAGGAATTAACAGCTGGACAATCACAGTTGAGCTTAGTTTGTTTACTCTGCGCAGGGCTGCCCCACGTCCGTGAGTGTGGGTGGGTGCATAAACCCGCATGTGTGCATGTTTCTACAGGGACAGGGCCCACAGAGTATAATTAAAAGCCAGAGACACGGAGTCCTTGGGAGCGACTGCAGCAAGAACTTTATGGGGAGAAGAGAAAAAAGAGGGAGGGAGAAACAGAAAAAAAAAGAAAAGGAAAACTGACCTTTAAAAACACAGAGTGAGACAGAGAGAAACGGTGAGAGATGAGAGAGGTGGAAGATGGGATAGCAGAAGATAGACTGAATTAGATTATGCTGAATTGAATGCGGCAAAGAAAGAACAAAAACAAAGTGAGAGAACGAGCAGGAAAGGAAACATTATTGGACTGAGTTGTTTGTGGGGGAGGGCTAGAGGAAGAAGAGAGAGACAAAGGGAGGGAGAGGGACGAGGACAGAGAGGAAGAGAGGGAACGAGAGAATCCTAATCAGAAATCTGAAGAACAAAATAATAAGGCTGCCTGACAGCAAATGTCAGCTCAGGGAGGGTAGCAGATGGAGGGGGAGAGAGAGAAAGCGCAACAGAGAGAAACAGGAACAAGGGAAGAGGGAGGAGAGGAAAAGAGGAGAAAAGAAACATTAGGAAGGAGACAGGTGGGGTTGGAGTGATGGAGACACATCCCCATCACTGCTCCCTCCAGGAGGAAGGAATACAATTTTTCTGATGCTAAGAAGCAACACATCGCCAGGAAAGATATTCCCCATCTCCCACTGGAGGGAAACAGAGCCGCCAGGTCAGGAGGGTGAATCCTCATATGATGGTGTATACGTGTGTGCATAAATGTGTGTGCATGTACACTAACACATTCACTGCCTGGCTGAGAAATGTTGCCCTTGAGCCAACCTTGACTGCTGTTTCACTCTAGCTAAGATTTGGTTTAATTCCCAATTCAAAAGCCACCTCTTTCTCTCTACCATGTTGCTTCATCACAACTTGATGGTCAGACAGGATCCTGACTGTATCTCACACAATGCTCTTGTAGCTTTCCTCTTTAGCTGTTCAGTGTTTGCACTTCAGTCTTTTTCCCAAAGAGATGAAGAGCAAAAAACAAGAGGAAGCAGAGCCATCGATGTAACGCATATCTCCAATTAAAGGGAACATTGCCTCAAAAAGCATCTTGTTTTTTTCAAATCATCATATGCAGTGATACATTTGACAACAAAACTGAAAAGATTATGTTTATTTAACTTTTGACAACAGTTATTGCCACACATGACAGCAATAGAAAAGCAGTAACATATTGGAGAATTTAAATAAGTTTAAGAAACAGGATATTAACCAACCATTAATGCTGGAAAAAAACTGAAAAATGTCTGTTTTCAATCTACAATTCTATAATGCAGATTAAAGTGACTGAACTTTGGCCACAGTCTTTAAAATTTAAACACTCAACAGTGTCAAAAAGCCAGGCAAAAGCCAGCAGTGAATTAGATAATATATGCATTCTGTTAGGGTGAACATGAGCGATGTGAATCTTAAAAGGAAATCAAACTTTAATGAGTTAAACAGTTCTTTTAAGCTAACCTAAGGTCAATGGGGTAGAGCCAGGGTTATCCATAAGTAATAATCACAGATTCCACTACAGCCGGCCACAGCTGATTTTGCCACTTGAAATTATGTGAAATAACTGTCAAATGTAGATTTGATCAAATTTACATTAATTCCATAAGTTTGCCCAAGGACGAAATCAAACGCTTGATTGTTGCCTGCTTAGTGTGTTGTCTGCACTATTTAGGCTCGATCGAAGATGGTTTCTTGGAGAAACTTCACTCCGTTTCCTTTTGATATTTCAGCAGACTGTGCCCATTTCCATTTCAGAAAGACCAGCAGAGTGGTGAATCTTACATCAACGAAATACATCACGTCATTTGGCAGCTATTTAATAGTCAAGTGCAGATGACCAACAGGTGGCAGATACTGAACAGTAGTCGGACTCTCACAGTTAAACTTTTAAGCATATGATATCAATATTCTAAGCTTAACAGGTTCAGAGCTGTGAAGCAGCTTGTCCTGTCAGACTATAAAGCTAATGTCATGTTAGCTCAGTCTGTTACAGATTAGATCTCTCAATATCATCATTCTCTCAATTTATCATTGTCAGTCATCATTAGCAATTACTTACCGGTAATTTGTCACTATTAGGGGAGGTGGACAACATGTGTAGTTGTCACAAATAAACGTATAATCTGTCATGATGATATTTTCCCTTTGAAGTCGAGTTCAATTATACAACTGCCTTATACAGGCTTGTTTATTTGTTTCAAGTTAAATGTTTTTACTAAAAATAGACAAACTAATTTTGGATCTTTTCATACGTTGCATCGAGAAAACAAAAGTCAGTAATTACACAGATAACTGTGGAAACACAATGAAAATTGAGGATAGGTTAAACAGATTATGCTCGAAAAACACAAATGTGTGTGTAAACGTTGAATTAAGTCTAGCTAGGTGGAAATGTCTCCCTTTAACGTTGGAGCTTTGACTGAGGTCACTGTTATGTACATACAGTGCATCTGCTATTTGAAACATCATTGTAAACACCGGAAGAATTCACATTTCTCAACTGTACTGGCATATTATAAAACCCACTTTGATTTAATATTAAGTTAACTGTAGTCTAAATATGAAAACACCTAGATATCTTAATCCAAATAGAGTAACTGTACAGTACACGTTCACATTTGGATTATACTTGGATTAAATGTGTTTGGGTATTGCGAATTTCAGCTAGGGATGGAAATCTTGACAATTATCTAAACTTCCCCTGGGATAATAGCAGGCATTCATCCCTGAGCTGTATCTCTATAAGAAGGTCAAAAAGAGATAGAGGTTATCAACTACTTAAAAAGCTGTCCCTGCATTTCCCCATAAACCACGGGTTCACCATCACACCTCAGCCGTCCTCCTCAGTAAGGACATCTTCCCAATCACTTGTTCTCCTATTCTCCCTCCCCTCATCTCTCTCTCTCGCTACACCAAGTGAGTAATGGCGGGAGCAAAGGATAGTGGCAGAGAGCTATAAAAGTGTAATTTGCTCCATTTTCCTTGGGAAACCAAATTCACTTTCTGTCCTGCGTTACAATCTGTTAACATTCAGATGGCCAGCATTGCAGACAGCGCATTACCCGCCTACACTCGCTACTAATGACCCTCACACAGAGTGCACACATTCACAAGCAAGGAGAGCAAGGACACACAAGCTATAAGTGTATTAAAAGTGTATACGCGTACACTTGCATGCGCACACGCCAACACACAAAGACTCAAATTCTGGTTGTAATGGACTGAGAAAGGGCAAAAAGGGGAAGGAGAAGGGAAAGAGAGAGAGAGAGATTATAAAAAGAAAATGTAGATGGGATGAATCTCTGTGTAGCAAGGCTAAGTATGTTTCTCTGAATTAAATTAAATAACTTGTTCAATCTCGCTTTTCACTCCTAAAGGGAAAAAAAAGCTCTGCGCTGCCCCACAAGCTTTTCTCCTCCTCTAATCTGTCTCTCCTCTAAGTCTCTCAAAGTCTTGTTCGCATGTTTTCTCTAGCTTTTCCTTCCCTTCTTTCTCCTCCTCTGTGTAAATCTCCCAAACTCTTGCTCTCTTACTCCATCTCTTTGTCTCCTTGTTCACTTCTTCCATGCCCGTCTCTCTCCTTCCCTCACTTGTTCACCAATTCTCTCTCACACTCATCTCATCATCCCACCCTCACAGCAATCCTTCCTCTCTTTCTCTATCCCTCTCCTCCATTTCCACCACTCCTCTCTCAGGGAGCTAATAGCCTCCTCCTTTGTTCTTGGAGAACAGCGGGGAACAATGGCGGAGTGGGGCTTGTCGTTGTGGCAACAGGCATGAGACAAGAGAGAGAGAGGAAGGGAGACAAAGAAGAAAGGCAGAGAGAGAAAGAGCAAGCACAGAGGGGATGCTGGTTGTTAGCCAGGCGGCAGGGAAGCGAGCGCTGGCTAATTACACTCGTTTCTATGCACACCGCAATTAAACCCTGATGCACACACATACGCTGCCCGCGCTCAGAATATCCACCACCAGCCACACACACACACACACACACACACACACACACACACACACTCGCTCTGCAAGATCAGAGAGAAAGAACAAGCAAGAGAGGAGGTGGCAGAGAGGCAGAAAGGGGGAGGCTGGGAAGGAGAAAAAAAAAAGAAATGACAAGAAAAGACTGAGGCTATTTTAAATCAATGCTACTGTTCTCTCTCAAGTAGCACAGTAAAAGTTCATTACACTTCTAACTCAAACACAATCACTTTCATCAAATATATCTGAATACTGGAAGTTGACATTAAGGTATGAGGTGGCTCAATGACCTCTTCACACCCACACATTCTCCACCTTAATCTAATAGTCAAACGACACACACCAGTTGCCAGTTGGCCTCAGTTTCAATACTCTATCATATTAATTCTTGCCCTCTCTTTTATCAATTGTATTCCCACCACTCTGCATCTACCATCAGTTCATCTGTATCCATCTAATCAGCTCATTTGGCTCCATCTCTCCACAGGATGATCTCCCTCTCTCCAGAGATGAAGAGCTTTAACGTCACACAAATTAACAAAGCGGGAACAGTGGAGGGAGTGAAGGAGAGGTTGATATGAATGTGAGAGAGAAAGAGTGAGAGAGGTGGAAATGGGGAGAGTTACATCCAGGTCACACCACCCTGTAGGGTAGAGAACTTATCCTCTGTCTCATAAACACCCCTTCCCAGCTTCCTTCATCCTTCTATCCATGCCCTAACACTCTTTTCCATTAACACACGTCTCGGAGAGATGTGTTCCACGCTGTCTGCCTGTCTATTCTATTATTCATGCAGTTTAATGCTTACCCAAAGTGTGTGCATGTGTGCGTAAAGCGTGCTGGAAGTTCATGTTAAAGAGCAGGAACGTGTCACTACATGTCTGAAGACCAGCTGATGGGTTGGTCACATTGACCAACCCTTTCAGTTTTAACCGCTAAAAAAGCAGCCACAGTATGTGCATGTGCATACCAACATGCACACAAAAAGAAAGCACAACTTCACACACACACACACACACACACACACACACACAGAGAGAGAGACAGAGAGAGAGAAATATGCAGGCTGCCAATGAGGCAGATGAGGAGTGAAAGGAGTCACATTAAACAGCCAAACTTGTCCTGTTTCGCTATCATAGCCCCAGTCCATTTTCATAATGCATTAAAACCACCGCTGAGAAGAGAGAGACATGGAAAGGAGAGGAGAAAGATGAGAAGGGGGGTGGAGAGAGATGGAGACACAGCAAGAGCAATGGAAAAGAGGGGAGAGGGGACAGGAAACATTCTCAAAGTAATCTAAAGCTGGTGGATGTATGGGGGTGCGAGGAAACAAGATAAGGATGAAGGGAGTGGAGGAGTAAGAAAAGAGAGCTCGTCTCTGAGGCAAGATATGGGAATAGAAAGTGTCTGATAGAGGCACAGACAGATTAGGGATGTGGATAAAAGAAGATGGGATGCACTGATAGAACAAGTGAGGATGACGACGAGAGATGGGGAAGATGATTTAGTCACAAATTTTGATTGGGTGTGTTGTTAATGCATGCGGGTTTCTTATGTGTTTGTAGTGCTCCATGTTGTGCGTGTGTGTGTGTGTGTGTGTGGCTGTACAGTGGCAAGGGGCAGAAGGTTCTCCGTTTCAGCACCAGCAGGCTGATGAGAGTTTGGGGCCAAACAGCCTGGAGGCAGAGCTGGCCTTGTTACTCTCTCTCTCTTTTTTTTTTCTCTCTCTCTCTCTCTCTCACACACACAAACAGACACACAATCTCAAATTTAAACCAAACAAAGCTACGGCCACTGCAACAAGCCAAGCATTTTGAACATTGAACCTCAGATCATAACGTTACGGCTATCTCATGAAAACAGCTAAGATGCTAAAATATTTAGAATGAATATCCAATTGTTTTATGAATAACTAATGTTAATAACAATGTGATGTCCCACAAGCAATTACCACACCAATCGATGTTAAAAGACCCATATATGTGGGTTTGCATGTTTTAGCCTGCTAAAGCTCCATTGCATGATTTTTTTTTTACATTAACATTGCATCATGTAATGTAAAAGGGTTTCTAGTACTGCTGATCCAACTGAGAAGTAACTTCCCATTGTAGAGCTATATGTGCAGCTTTCAACTCATTGTTGTGGTTCACCGGGTTGTACTCCATGTTTAAAACTGTGGGCAGCTCTCTTATATTACAAACACAGACAAGGAACAAAGTCAAACATCTGGCAAGCTACAGAAGACCATTTACTTCTTTTTGGAGTAAGTGGTCCTGGGGCAAAAGGTAAGTACATTTTGAACATACACACATCAGGTGGCCAGACAGAAAGAGAAAGAAAAATAAATTCCCATGTTTCTCTGTGTTTGCTGCATGTGTATATATGAATTTCATAAGCTGACAGAATACCAAGGTTTGCTCTTCTGAGTTGGTTTTTGAAACTTTTTTGATTCAGTAACACGATGAAAGTCAACTTACTAAGACTTGACACTTGCTTGAGGTACATAATCCATCACCGCTAACTCTATGCCTGCTTTTTTTTCTTCCTTTTTGACAAAGTTACATTTTTGTTATCAGTGAAAGTGTGATGCATTTATGACCTGGAGAGAAGCAATCTAACGCACATTAACTCAAATTATCCTTACATTATGCTTATCCTATTGTTTGTCACCAAGTTTAGATTTTCTGACAACCTCTATGTGTCATGAATATATTAGTGTGTAGCAGCCAACTCTCAAATCATCTTTCACCAACATTACAAAGACTTTGGCAAATGTAAGTTTACTGATAGATTACTTATCTAAAACAGGTTTAAAATCATTACAAGTTGATTTTTATTCTGTGGTGAAATGAGCAGAAACAAATAGATGCCTAGAAGGTAAGAAAACAGCAATCAAACATAAAAAAAACCCCAAAACACTGAAAACAGATGGTGGCAATTTATGGTACATGATTTGCAGTGGGATACAACATGCAGTGCACCCAGTATGATCTATTAAATGTATTTTAACCTTCAACCAAATCAACAGAGTGTGACTAGAAGAGGTTACTATCTTCTTATCATTTGGGAAGGGAAGAGTTAAGGAACCAGTCGAGTAGGGGCTGAGGCATCCAAAAGCCTATCTCCTCCTAGTCAATGGCGTGAAGGCTATCTCACACACACCTGACAGAGACAGAGTGCTGCCAATAGTGCCAGAGGGAACAAGAGAGAGGGAGGGCGGCAGACAGTGAGAAAGAAAAGGGGAAAGAGGGAGTAGAAGACAGTTAAAGAAAGGAGACAAAGAAAGGCATGAAAAGAGAGATGGATGGATAATGGTGAGCACAGTGGTCAGAGGATGACTATTGTTTTCATCTGAATGCTTGTTGCTCATTATGGGAAAAACTGACAGAAGGAAAGTTGGAGAGGCAGCATTTTGTATTTGTGTGTTAAGAGGGCTGACGACTGATAGAGGCACAGTGTTATAAAAGCACTAAGAGCTCCAGCAGCCACACGCTAAAACTTTAATCAGGCATTAATAAAAACAATATCATTACTGCCTGCCTAAGGAAGTATCAACACACACTTCACTGAATCTGGCAGGCAGGCAAACACACAAAATTACAGTCCAGGAAACACTGATGCAGACATAAATAACCTCATCACATTTTTCCTGATTTCACTCTGTCTCCATTCCCCTCCTCTTCATCCTCCCGCCTTTTTATTGCCTTTCATCTATCAATCTACCTTTAAAATCATTGTGTAAGATAAAGCACAAACAGAGCATGGACATACAAGTGCACAAACATCAACAAATAAGAAGCTAGATAGGTGGAGGAGCGAAAAAGCAGGAAGGCCGAAAGCATCGTCTCAAGGACAAAGGTAACCCAACTCAACTCTTCTGAAAGCAGAGCTGCTTCATACAGCAAAGAGGCTGAGACTTTAGTCAAGCAATTGTAAGTAGCGTGGCTCCCTAGTCGCACTATTCACCAAAGAAATAATGAAAAACTATGAAAAATAGGAAGCAAGACACAAAATGGACATCCAGAGAGGCACACCTGAATGCCGTAGCTTTCTTGAAAGAGTAGAAGAGCTATAGAAATCTCTCTTACACACTTTCTCTCTTTGACAAAGCTAGGCTGGAAGGATGAAAGCACTGAATGAAAGCCTACACAGGACTTTAAAAGACAGGATAATGGTGGCAAAGTAGAAAGGAGTAGCAGAAAACAAGGGCGAGGAGAAGACTGAAAAAGTAATTCTATGGATGTTCCTAGAACATATGAGGGGAAGGAAGTTGAAGGGGAAAAGAGTGTGAGGATGGATGAAGAGCAGAGGGTAATAAGTAACAATGAGGATATAAGTAAGGCAGTCAAAGAAGGAGGGAGAGAAAGTGAAAACCTAATAAGAAAGTAATAAAGTCAGAAAAATCATAAAAAAATTACTTTACTTTTCTTTCTTAGTTCTGAATAATCCTTGCCCTATATACGCACTCAAACAGAGCGAATTATGTGTATGTGCACGCGTGTGCACGCATGTGAACGGATCACGCAACGATAACATTACACTCCTTAATTCCTAATTAATCCTTCTAAACTGGATTATGGCGCAGAGCATGACAAGACCAGGATTCAACCCTTCGCCCTGATGACTGTGTGTGTGTGTGTGTGTGTGTGCGTTTAACATCACTTTCCTGTTTTTCAGCTTGAGGTCTCATAAGGCCGGCCTGTCCTCAGTTACATGATGTTGGGAAATGAAGCTGACAGTGTATGTGGTCCCCTATGACACACACACACACACACACGTACAACGTCTCATACACACACGTGTACACGCATACACAAACACACAAGGAGTCCCTAGACTACAGGTCTTGAAACACTTATGAATTATTGTGGTGAGTGGCAAGAACTCTAAGCATTACTTTACACATTTTAAGTGAGGACTCATGGGGGATATGTGCTTACTCACATAACAGACACAGGTCCCCTGACACACACACTTGTCCTGGTTTGAAAGCTGCCACAGAAACTGTCCCATGTGATGTATTCTGCAATACACTGCAGTCAGAAATAAAACCAGGGGGCTCTACAGAAACCAGTACCAATGAATTCATTTTATGTTCTAATGTTTGTCGCACACCACCCCATCTCTCTCCCCACACATATTATTGCTCTACAAATTCAACTTTGGACAATTAATATCACTTTTGGTAAAATAAATAAATAAATGAAATATCTATCTACAGTGAAATTCCACTGCTTTCTGAACCTCAGATGACAGAACAGGCAGAGAAAACAAAAAATATATATATGCAACAAATATACACCGGTGCAAATGTTTGTTTTTTTTCTCCTAAATAAGAAGAATACATGTTTCATATTTGAATTAACTATAACACTCTGTTTTGGTTTACTGCAGCTATTTGATAATGTCATGAACCTAAACTCTAACCTTTACCAAACAGTACCAAAATGTTTGCTGTGATATATAATAACCCATTGTATAACCATTAGCCTGTTGTAAATGAGCTACTACAATGGTCCAAATATTTGATGTTACTGTAAATGTGTTATTCATATAGTAAAAGTCAGCTGTTTAGGTAGTGGAGGGCACTTTTTAAAGGATTTTCACATTAGCAGAGGTAGCCGTGATGAGGCTAGAATGACAGCTGTAAAATGCACAGAATGTCCGAGCTGTTAATTATTTTAATTAAATGGACAAATATCCTTTGCACCCAACAGATAACTGTATTTATCTTCATGTGGTCACTGGTGACATTTCATCATGCAAAAAAAAACAACAAGAAATGTTAATCTGAGCACCTACAGTAGATACACATAATAGCCTATGGAAAGTGCAAGTTGATTTTGGCTAAAAATGTCAAGGAAAACAAGCTACGTTTGGAGCACAGTATAAATTAATAACGTGTAACATATTGTATTGTGTGTTACTGTGTGTTCAGTGCTGTGTTCTCTGTGCTCATTAATGTGATGGATAGATGGAGTGGGGGGGTCACAAAGGGATAGATGGAGTGAGTTGGGGGGAATTAGCATGCTTTCATGCATTCTACACCTCAGTGGAGCACCACAGGGCTTGTTGATGCCTCTAAGTGCTATGCAGTATTAAGCAGACAATCTCTAAGGAGGCGCGGTGGCATAGTGTGTGTGTGTGGTGTGTGCCGACTGACCGCTAACTGTGTACAGTTAAGTACCAAGCCCTAAATAACCTATTTGGAGAACAGAGAGAGGGAAGGGAAGTGGAGAGGTTCAGCGGAGAGCCAAACATTGTCAGAAGAGTGAGGCATTAAAATGCTGTGACGTGTTCCACTGCTCAGAGAGGGAAGAGCATAGAGGGAAAAAAGAAAGAAGAGAAGAGGAAGAGGAGAAGAGAAAGATTAAAAAGGCAGAGAAAGGACTCTGTCCGTCCTGTCTGTTCTCTCACATACTGACAGAGGAAAAGGCATGCAGGACACACATATATTGATCAAGTCACCTTTTGTTAAGAGCAGCAGTGTCATCTCTCACAGCAGCCAGCAATGCAGTACATCACTATGACCAACCTGACCCCTTAACTCTGCCCAACTCTCATTTCACCTTTTCTCACTCATATGCTCTCACAGCTAACTTAACTCAGTTTCCTCATTTTACCTCACCTCAGTCTCCATCTCCTCAAATCACTCCCATCGCTTCATGTCTCTTCACCTTTTGATCATTTGTTCATTTGATCATTCCCTCCCTCAGTGCGCTCTTCAATCGTACATTCGTCCTTCTTCGAGTCTCATTCATTCTGTGCCCCTCTCCTTCACTCTACCCTCAATAAGGCCATCCGACTTCTTGTCTACCGAACCAAGATTAGTCTTCATCCATCCGTATCTTTGACAATAATCTCTCTGGCTTTTTTCTAAACAGTACCTGCAGGTTTTGAAAGTCATATTAATGCTATGTAGAATAAATTTAAGATGAACAAATAAAGAAAATAAAGAAAGAGGCTGAAAACCTTAATATTGAACCTTACTATTGACAAATACTGACCTATTGGGTTCTCATAGCAGTGTTGAGTTTCAGAATGCAGGTTTGAACCAGGTACTCTCATCTGCCACTGTATGTTCAATTTTTGTTTGTTCTGGCAAACAATGCAGGGGCCTTTATGTATGTTTCGTTCAACTGGCTTCAATCAAGCAGCATACTTGTTATCATCAAACCAGCCCCCAAAAATTTGCACTTACCCATAGCAGTGGCAAGCTTTTAACTTTCTTGGGTTAGCCAACTACCTTGTGAGCCAACAAACAACGATGTTTTTAGTAACTTTCTCCCATAAAGTGCTATCCACATTTTTCAGAGTCTGGAAGAAAAGGAACGCAGTATGTTTGTAGTCCATGCAATTTTAGATATTTATTCAAATTATATTCAATAGAAAAGAAACCTGTCTTTATACAGAGACCACATCACTTTAATGATTTTAGATCAATTTTCAATATCTTCCAATACTTCTTTAATTTCTATGTTATTATTATTACTATTATTTGTAATGCTGTTATGGTATGTTGCTCTTGCAGTATTAAACCGCAAATCTTCTTTGAGGCTAGAAACAAAGAAACCAGTGGGAAGGGAAAACCTTCAGAGCAAAAATCAACATGAAACTTTGAAAGCAAAAACTCTCTTGGTTCTTCAAAAACTTTCCAAAACAGACTTAAAAAAAACATTCTTGGAGAGATCTTTAGAAGTCTCTGGCGTACCACACCATTCACCCAAACAGACAGGAGTTGCTGCTGATGCCAGGTGCATGCACAACAAGTCCTGAAAGGTTCGCTCCGCTCGCTGCACATCTACAGTGTAACAGTTCTAGCAGACAAAGCACTTCTAAGTACAATACATACAAAACAAAAGACAGACAGTACACATGCAAAACATGTGACTCACATTATTTATAGGTGCCGTACGTCTCATGTACTGTAGATTGTTATGGATAGTGTGATTTAATCTCAGTTGAAATGGCACTGCTTCAAGTCCTCCTTCTGAGGACTTTCTGCCATCACTGCACATCGGGGTTGTACTGTGTCTGCACTGATATTTTATATTCTTGCCCCAATGAAACAGGAACAGGAAGATTTGGGGTTAGGCAAGGATGGTTTTGTCTCTGAAAGAGGTCAAAAACAAGCTGAGAAATTATTAGAGAATTCAATGGGGTTTTAGTCACTCCACAAGCTTTGTTTTGGGGGGTTTTGGGTGAAGTCGGAGTCCAATTTCCAGGCCCAGTCAAGCTCTAAGGCCCCTCTGAAATGGTACAACTCCAAAGCCAACTCACTCAGATCAATACTTTAAGTAGTAACTCCGTTCACACAATGACAAATTACTCATCTGCTGTCTCTCTCTTTCTTTTACTGTTAGTCCCTGATGCCCTGCTACCATCACCCTGCTTTGCCAGTCTCAGTTTCACCCTGCAGTTAATCTGCTGGGTGGAGTGATGAGCGCTTGGGGAACCGACAAGAGGAAGATGAAGGAGATGAAGGAAGAGGGGAATGAGAGGAGGGGGGAAGGGATGGGGAGTGAGAGATGGCCATGCATTATTGAGCATACAGAGTGGAGTTTTTAGGGGATAAATGTGAAAGCATGTTTAGGGACAACCTTTTCCCTTCTGCCTCCCCCGCCTTCTCCCTTCCTTCATTACTTGCCCTCCCTCCAACTTTCCTTTCCCCACGAGGACGGCCACATCTCTTATTCAGCGGGGAGGTTAAAAATTCAAAGCTAGGAGGGGGAGGGGAGTACCTGAAAATGGTCAAAATGAAGGAATGTCTTTAGGGAGTTTTCTCAAGTGCTAATCTAGAGAGCTCCTTGCTTTGATTAGGCGCTTGAGTGTGTGCGTGTGTGTGTGGCGAGGGGTGGGTGGTGGTTGTGGTGGGAGAGTATGAGGATGGGGGAGGTAGATGAATAGAGAGAGGGAGAAAGAGAGAGCAGGAGAGGGTGTAGACGTACACTTTCATGCAGTGCAGTGTAGTGTAGCACACAGCATGGTGAAAAATTAAGGTGCCTGCAGGGCAAAGCAGAACCCCACGTCTCACAGAACACGACACATGCAGATACTGAGTAATGGAGCAAGGGCTTCAGCATGCAAACACACACACACACACAAACAGGCAGCTATGGACGCAAAGACATAGGAGAAAACCAACTGTAATTGACCAAGCAGCATATACACAAAGCATTATTGTACTCGCATAAACTATGCATTCAAGTTCTTGTGCCTACACATCCCTGACACATAAACACACAAATTTCAGTCCACACACACACACAGTTACTGGTAGCAGATTAAGGTCAGAAAATGGATCATGGCCTGGTCCACCAAGCTTTGTAAATACCATCGGTTTCTGGTGTAAATGCCACTGGGTTATCCATATTACACACAGCCTCTACAGCAAGAGACCAGGGGCCATGTTACACCAGCGGCAATAACAGCTGGGCTGGTTACAACACACACACACAGAGCTCACATACACCCTGGCCAAGCACAAAGTGTGTGCACACACAGATTGATTCACATGTTTTCCATATGTAAACAAGATAATGTGCACCTTAAGAAAGTTGGTACAAGTGTGAGCAAAGTTTGGGGGAAATTGATAGTTTTAATATGTGTGAGAAGCCCTTTAAGACATGGTCTGACCCATCAGCATAATGGGGAAGATAGTCTAATAGCACCCTAATAACTCACTAGCTAGCTAACAACGCATCAGTAGCAGCTCAAGGCTACCGTTAAACAATTCGACTGAGATAGGAGCTTTGGACTTTAAAGGACACTTTCAAATGCCTCTGTTGCTGCCATCTATCTTGCTTTTTCTCATTTTACAGCTTGCTTTATCTTCACCCTCAACCAGTCTTCCGTCATTTTTCTGGTTCCATCCCTCGTTTAGTCTCTTTTCATAAGAACCCCTTTATCAGTCAGAGATAAGAGAAGAGAGATGAGGAAATCAGGAGAGAGAAGAGGAAGAGGAGGAAGGGAGATGGGGGTTAATGCTCATATCTTGTCAACTCCATCTTTGAAGTTGTTGCTCTTCACCGCTCCATTTTTTTTTATGTATGCTATCAGTGACATCAAAGTGGGCTAAGTCTCCTGTGTGTGTCTATGTGTCTGTGCAAGCGTGCGTTTGTGTGTGTGTCTGTGTGTCACTGCCCTCGGGGATAGGTAGCTAATATTGCAAAAAATAAACAGAGAAGAAGTCGGTGCTGCGCAGCAGAGCAGTCAACCAGAGTCAATCTGCACCGCACTTTGACTCTTTCTTCCCCTCTCTTTATCGCTCCCTTTTCTCATGATTAACATGCTTTCTAATCATAGATACAGCCTCAGTATGACTTCCCTTCCTCCTCAACCCATCAATACCTAAATTAAAGCGCCTCTACCTTCACAAACACTTCTGACACCTCAGAGACGCAGGCACGCACACATGCAAGTACGCACATACACACACACAAAGCATACATACATAAGAAAAACAGAGGGGGAGGAAAAAGAGTGTGCTGCTGTGACCAAGAGGAGCAAAACAGGAAAGAAGAGTGGGTGGAAGGAGTGTAGGTGTGCATACATATATCCCTTCATTCCCACATCCTTCCATCTATGCTCATGTTTTTTTTCCCCCTCTTGGCCTGGGTGAAAAGAGACAGAATCACGAACACTGGGGATATTTAGCATCTGTAACAAGCTTTTGAGCTTATCAGCCAATCCCTCAATTAAACACACACACTCAAAGATTTCAAACATACTCACAAGCACAAACACACACACACACACACGCATACAGAGGTTCTCTCAGTCCCTGCTCAGCTGTCATATCACTGGGAACATTTAAATGGTAATGGTGTTGGGATGAGAGATTGGAACGCTGGCTGCCTGGCTGAATGACCGACTGGCTGGCTGGCTGGGAGAGGAGCCGAGTGAAGCGAAGAAGGCCTATTGCGTTTAAAAACAGGATAATCTCCAGGAAAGAGAAAAGGCAGCAAGGAGATTAGGCACACACAGCGGTAATGCTCCGGCATGAGTACACTTAGCTCATTTGCATGTAAAACAGAGGAGAGAGATGTAACGAGGGAGGGATGGAGGGAAGGTTGGAATGAAGAGAATGAGTGGGACAAAAGCGTGTGTGTGTGTGTGTGTGTGTGTGAGCGCGCCTACATGTGTATGCATAAGTGTACGCTTCTGCTTGTGCATGTGAGTGAGCTGTTGCATTTGGCACTGAGAGCCTATGTGAGCACACACAGATGTGTTTGAACCTGATAAGGCCTGATGAATGAGCGGCGTTTTGCGGCTGTTCCTCAACCATAAAGAGATGGTGAATGAGGGAACGCTTGCTATTGCCGCACTGAGAATACACACCGAGGCTTAGAGAGCGAGCGAAGCCAACCTAATGCACCGCTACTGTTGAAGGCTTAAGAGGTATAGTCAGGATTTAAACTTAAGCACTGGTGCACATAAACACTTAAACTTACACACAAACACACAACACCAAACACAACCTATAAACATCAGATCTTTTCATTTACAGGTTATACCTGCATATTAAAAAGCTAGTCTATATATGGGCTATAGGTGCTGTTTAGATTTATGTATCTCACAGACAGCACTGTACACACACCCATAGTTATCCATTCGTGTGGTCATTTGTTGTTGGCAAAAAGGTGGGGTGAGAAAATAGGGATTACAGATATAAGTGGAGAAATGGCTGCATCCAGAAATGGAATGAATAAGAGAGAACAGAAGGAAAGAATAGTGTGATATTTTCCCCAGCTCTTTCTACAGCATTAGTGACCCTTGCATTAACCTGCTTCTCTTTCTGCAGCCCCAGCCTGAACACTGCATGATTTATTAACAAGGCCTGCTACTGTGGGCTACACAAGTACAAACATACACACAAAGATATACACACACTCGGAGAACGTAAAACACATTACACACAAGCTTTTCAAAGCCAATACTAATTTAACACAATCGCACAAGAGTACACAAACACTCTTATGGCTTAATACAGTGTGCCCATTCCTCATTTAGTCATCTAAGTGCTTTATTAGTACATATTGTAAAGAGTCTCAGGAGACTGCAGCTCTGAGTCTACACATCCCATAAACTGTTATCTAAAACTCTCCCTAATTATACACCATCATACACACAAATGTACGCACAAACACACACACACAACTCACAAATGTTTCTTGGCTGTGACCTAGAGGGGATCCAACAGTGAAAAACAAACATCTTCTAGAAGTGGGTTGTGGGGGGATTATGAAACTGGGATGGAGGAGGAGGAGATGGAAGGAGGTAAGAAAGGAGGGATCTGCCCATGGAAGTGAAAAGCAGGGTCTATCCCTTTCTCACCTGTGGTCATTTTCAACAAAAACTTGCAAGTAATTTATCATGCCTGTCAAATGTGGAGCAGCGACTGCGCGGCCATCAGGTATAATCAGAAGAGACACTAAAGTGCATTATTTTTTCACATGATGTATTGTCTCTGAACTGTGCCTTATGAATGACCAAAGGGTAAATCTACAGAAACAATACATCACACAATCACACTGCTGACATTTTTGAAACAGTCCTGCAATCAGTCAGCTGTATTGTAAAAAAACAACAACAAACCAAAAAACCTTGCCAGGAGACTGTGCTTGCTTGAGTTATTTCATTAGCTTGGAAATGTTTCCTTGACTGACAATGACCTGTGTACTGTAACAAAAACAAGTCACCAAATGTTGTGAACTCTGTTTAGCAGATGTAATGACCTAATCAACAACACTGCACCATAACTCTCCATGCCTGGTCTTTTATTGCTAATATATTACACATCTCATCCCCTTTAACTGATTGGTTTACAACCCAAGAGAGGCCCCAGGCAAGCACACACACACACACACACACACACACACACACACACACACACACGGCCCTTTCTTGCTGATTGGTGGCTCATTAAGGTGAAAAGTGAATGGAACAGACCAAAGAGGAAACTCAGCAACAAATACATGCACACGCACACATACCTACAGAGAAGAAAATTGATTTCTTCAGAACACAGTGAGATCAAAAGGCTTATTATAATTGGTTTGTAAATGTGGCTGAGCTCACCCACCCACTCTCTCTAGCACATACACTAGCATACAGACACCCTTGCACTGACAAACACGCATTCATCTGCAATAAACTTGTCTGTATTTTACAGGAAGCGAATGTGATACAGGAAGGCACTGTTGCATGTGTAGGTGTGTTATGCAGCGATACAGTGGATGGCATCACAAAGTAACTCCTTGGGAAATGAGGTTGCCGTACTACAACAGACTGCAGAAACAGCGATAGAGACTGAGACACAAAAGAGGGAAAGGCGTAAAGGCTGGAGAATTAGGATATGAAAATTATCCTCACATTATGAGGATTAATAATCATATATGCTCCTGGCTCTTTTTGTCTCCTTTTCTCTCCCGAATCAAATTAATCACCACCGCTCCCCCTAGCCCAGCCTTTCCCTCTGCTCACTCTTCTTTTTTTTCCCTCCTCCTCTTCCTCCTCCTCTCTCCATCTCTCGCTCTCTCTTCTCATTCTTTTGCTAATTGGGCTATCTGAGGCACCGACTTTAAAAAGGCACCTGCTATCAAACACAGATGAAAAAGTAAGAAAAGGACAGTTCAAGACATATCTATATATCCATATTAGATGAACTGTGGATATTAACGACAACCTCTGTTTGGATTCTGGTCACCCGTTCTTATTACTAATGTTAGTATTATGAAAAGAAAGGGAGGAAGAAAGAAGAAAAGAAAACAAACACTGAAAAGTAGAGAACAGACACAAGCACATCAAAGTGAGGACATGAGAACCCGTAGCTTAAGGGGGAATGTGGGGATAAGCTTGCCGCCTGAAACTTTATACACTACACTAACCACTTAACGGTCACACATACTTGCAAATGTAAACAACTTGGCTGTTTACAATTGCAAATAGTCATATCAGGTCTCTGATTATAAGCCCTTACACTCGCAAAACACAACAATGGGAAAAATAATATCAGTCTTTTCCACACGCTGACAGGAATATAAACAGGAATAAGATGGCAGTATAACAGCATCATGTCTCCACCACAATTTGGCTAGTAGTTACATACTAATAAATTCTTGTGAATACTCTGGATGGAGCTTAAAATAGAATTTTATATCACACCTAGCTGTACAAATGTACAGGGTAACAGCTTCCTATTATCTCAGACTGGGCATCAGTTCAACCACATTCAAAAGCTCAGTAACATAACAAAATGCAGTATGCAGTCTTATTGAGAATATATCATCACATATTTCCTTTACAAAAGGTGGTGCGTAGGTAAAACAAACACACCCAGCACTTACAATGTACCTTCAACCTCAATATGTGTCATTGAAGAAAAATGTGATTTATCGATATCACACAAATGGATACACTGGACCACAGAGAGAAAGCCAGCAGGTAGCCTGCAAACAAATCTGAAAGAATATGCCCAAACAGCTCCCAGAGGTGGTGCACCTTCTGAAAACCTCGACAGTTTGCACCCTCAAGCCAAACCTAGCTCAATTTATTGACTGACTATAAAATGCATATTTCTCATTTCCCATGTTGACAGCTTAGTTTTGTATTTCCATCCTGGTGAATAAGATGTTCAGCAGCACAGTACTACTAACGGTGGCCGCTGCTGCAATGCAAGGCAAGTTAAACAGAGAGGAGAAAGGTGAAAAGTCTTGAGGTAAAGAAGATTAGACTGGAATAAAATCAAGTAAGGGGGAACTTTTCTCCAATAGTAGTCTAGACATAGATTATATTATATTATATATTGTTATATTGTTGCCTGACCTCAGAGCCACTGTTGAAAACATGTAGCCAAGCAGGCTGAACTGTAACACTGAAATACAATTTTAATCAGGTAGAAGGGGTGTGTGTTTGTGTGAGAAGTTAAAGGCTGTTAAATGAGATCTGATGCATTACTACATTTTAAAAAGAAACATGAAACCAGCACCTAACAATTTAGGTAACTTTCAGGAAATGCACTATGATAGGTTTGCTATGCTATGCACTGTTGTTAACATAACACAAGTAAGGTCACTTCAACTAGTACAAATAATAAAGGTTTTAATTATTATGTCTGCAATTTGTCCAGGATAGTTCCAGGATTCGTTTAGTTATGTTCCGAGATGCTCAGCAGCACCTGGACAGAACAGGAGCAAGAAGGATAACTGGTCTGAGCTTAACTACTGAACTTGACCCTGTTTTCAATGCGAGAGAGAACAGATAGAGATACATACATAGCTACAGATACACGGACTGAAAACAGAAATAACTACATAGATAAAGAGCGAAAGATAAATTATATGTACACAGTGTGTGTGTGTGTGTGTGCGTCACAGTGTTGAACTGTGTCCATGAGAGCCATGTGCAGCCAGAGGGCGTGTCTCCCACCATCAGCCCTCTGCTCTTCCACCAAGCCTCAGAGGTCAACCATGACCCGGCCCTGAGCACACTACCCCCCCACCCGCACGTCTGTTTTCTGTGTAGGTGTGTGAGCATGTAAACCCAGCTGCGCTGCTGGGCAGCTGATGGCAAGGAGGAGGAAGGGTCAGCGGTGGCTCGGTGTGGTGTCGATCGGCTTTTGCTGGGTAACGAGGAATGGGAGGTGCAAGAGGAGGAGGAGGAGGAACAAGAGGATGAGGAACAGTGAAGGCTGGCTCCCAGAGGTGAGGGAGAAGAAGGACAGGGAGGTCAGGAGGAATGTATTAGGCCTTGAGCGGTGTGTTTGAGCAAGAGAAGGAAGGATGAGGGCTGAATGGTCAATCTGCATAACCAGAGCTAGTTGCTTATTGGGCGTGTGTGCATGAGCAGCCACAGACACAAAGGCAGGTATACATATGAGGTGTCAGATGATTCAGCCAGTTAACGCACAGTACCTTCACCGCGTACCTGCTATGGCTAAAGTGCGTGTATACGTGTACTTTAGCGAGCTGTAGCAAACGCCACATCAACACACAAATAGGTGTGGCATATGTTGCACTAAATCAGGTGTAGTGTACGTTAGCGCACGCCAGTGCAACACCTACGTCACGTGTGTACCGCCTGTGTCTGCATTGTGAATCTATGTAAATTGTTGGCGTGCGTTCAGAGGTTTGGTCAGATCTTAGATGTCTTAAGTGGGCGCTAGTAAAGCATTTGAAGTTAGCTGGCTGAATCGTTTGACACCTCATAGTATACACACCACAGCGCAGATTAAACCACACAAGCGCACTCACAAAAACACAAGATGATTACACAACAGCTCAATGAAACCCCAATTCTGTTTCGAAGAATGTTTTATTTATAACTACCAAACTTCAACAGATTCAAAACCTGTACAGGAAATCAGCAACACATACACAGTAATAAACACACTGGACCTGGTGTGTGTCTCTCTCTCTCTCTCTCTCACAGACAGACACACACACGCACGCACGCACGCACGCAGTACTTCCACACAGGCAGACATACAGACAGGTGTGGGGCTATGAAAAGGCCACGGTGTCTTTATAGTCAGCTCTCAGAAAAGGTTATTAGACATCAACCGGAACAGGCGGCTGTCTCAGCCAATAAAAAGTAGAGGCGTGGGCGCACGGGCCAAGGGGGTAGGGGGGTCAAATCAAGGAGTGACAGGCAGACGTTAGGACTTGCCATACAGGTGAATGCAGATGGGACAGCTGCCAACACTGACATTTAACTGACATCAACAGCTAGCATCAGCCATGTGTGCATGCGCACTTCTGTTTATGTATATGACATGAGCAAGAGTCTGTGTGTGTATGTGTACCGAGACTGAATCTGAAGGTCAGATGGAATTATATACACACCCACACACACTGTCTGTCTGTGGTGTCCTGGTTATGATATGAATATGGAGGAGTTGGAGCAGAAGGCTCAGTGACACTGGGACAAGGTGATAGGAGTGGACAGGTGTGCGTGTGTGAGCGTACGCCCGTGTGTCAGCGCTTTGTGCCAGGACAGCAGGTGGCTAGTCAAAGGACATCAATGACCTTCTCCTTATCCCTACCTCTACCCTCCTCCCTTTGTCCATCTCTCCCTCTGTCCCCAAGTCCCAATTCATCTCACCCGGTAGTGAGCGCTCTGTCTCTGCACAACAAGTCATGGGCACATTGAGAAGATGAACACATACACAAACACAGGTGTGGGTGGTTTATTCATGAACTTGTTTGAGATGCTGTTTTGACACAGCGTTGCTGAATAATGTAAATGTGCAGTGTGTCCTCCAAGCAGAGGAAGGGACGGGTGAGAAAGGCTGAAGAAGATGTGTGGAAAAAGAACTAAATGGAAGTGTGTGCGTGATATTCTTACCTTTAGTGGCTGATGGAAGCAGAACAGGAGGATTGAAATAGACATGGAGTAGGGGAGAGAGAGGAGGGATGCAGGAGAAGTGAGACACAGAGAAAGACATTGCTCATTATTGGAAAACACAACATGATAACAACAGTAATAAAAACACACAAGCCACAGACTCACTCTTTGTCTGCGAGGAGAAGGCCAAGGTGAGTTTGGCAAAGAGCTCATTGTTCTCAAATTTCTCCTCTTTTGCCTTGGTCCAGAAACTGTTCTCAGTGAGGTCTTCAGGTCCAATCTAAGAGAGAGAAATGTCAGTATGTACAGAGAGAGAGAAAGAGGGAGACAAAATGAAGGAGAGAGAAATGTATTGTATCTGTTAGATAACCATATCATCAAATTGACCCAATGTTCCAAAAATGATCATCTGTGCACCTGGCAAACAATGAGATGAGCGGATAAAGAAGTCGACAGAACAAAAGAAACAACAGGGCTGTAAAAGGAAGAGGCAGGGGTATGATAGTAGAGGGAGGGGAGAAGGGTGAAGGAAAAAAGGAATCACAAAGAGGAAAGGGAGAGGAGGAAACAAGTAGTCATTTTCTCTAATCTTTGCACACTGGTCTCTACCACAAAGCGTCTTGAGCTTCAGAGTTTCACACACAGAAATACAAAGAAATACAGAGGGTTCCACTTATTTTTCTCCCCCATTCTTTCTGTCTTCACCCTTACTCAGGTGCTCTCTCTGTATCCCTCCCTTTGTCTTGGTGTCGCTCTCTCTCTCTATTTTCTGGTCACAAGTCACAATTAATTCTGAATGTTTTTCCTTCACTTTCTGAGTGTTCTCATCAAAGTAAAAGAGACAGAGAGAAAGTGAAACAGAGAGTGAGAAAGAAAGCAGTGGTAGTAAATGTATAGATATCAGTCCTTTCATTATGGACAAAGCTTCAGGGATGTGGGCGTAGGATGGTAAAGACAGAACAGGGAAAGGAAATGTGATATGGGGATGAGCTGAAGGAGCAAGAAAGAAAGCAAGAGAGCATGCAAAAAGGAGGATGAGACCAAGCCAGAAAAAAAAAAAGTTAATTTAAATTACAAAAGAATACTGTCCTTTCTAGCAGCAATTTAATTATCTTTCAGTGGCGCAGTTAAAAGAAGGCGGCTTATTAAAAAGCAATTTCTGTGACATCCTCGTCAAACAGTCTCACCAGCCCGAGAGAGAGAGAGAGAGAGAGAGAGAGAGAGAGAGAGAGAGGCTAAACGCTGATGAAGTCTGCTGAAGCCATTAAATAGTAGCTTTAGGCTAAAGAAAGACAGAGGGCCGTTTTGATGTTTTAACCATCACAGATGAGAGGGAGGAGAAGAACATGAAGCACATAGTCATGAGATACACGTATGCATGCAAGTCACTTTAGGTCAGAATCTCACTGTTAAAGCTCCAGCTCATATTTCTCTAACACTGTTGCACACACAAAAGCACACCCTGAGCAATCTCAGAAAAATACATACATACAAACTTTAAATTACATTAGAATTATTTACAATAAAGTCCCTCCCTGTTTTTACATGAGCATTAAGCTCATGTGATAATGAGGAGCTGAAATACAGTATGCTCTGTTAGCTGACAACCTCCTCATTTTCAATACTGGCGTGATTTATGGCATCAAGTGAGATTATCACGATCACACGCAAACACAGCTTCTTCCAATTGTTGTAAAAAAATGTCTAAGCAAGTTTCTGGAGATGCCATGAGCCTAATTCAACCAGCCATCTGAGGCAGGAAGTACCCACCTAAAAGACTTAATAACATATGATCTACATTCATGCTAAGTATCCAAGCCAAGTATCTACATAGATGTTCTTCCAAAGGAGCAAAGAGTTAGTTATATCATATGATGAATCAAAGAATGTAGGAAAATAACTGACAATTATGCAATTGCTCTTTGAGTATTGATAACATATTGAACTATCTTAGGACTGACCTTGCTCCAGTTGGCTCTCTTCATCTGGACCTCAGGCTTGTAGTCCTTCTTAGGCTGGAGCCCAAAGGGCAGTGGAGGTGGTGCGGGGGCAGCCCAGCCCCCCATGCCAAACGGTGGCGGTGGAGGCATGCCTGGGAACGGCGGTGGAGGAGGGATACCAGGACCCCCAGGCGGTGGTGGTGGTGGTGGAGGTCCCATCCCAGGTAAGGGTGGAGGGGGTGGTGGTCCAGGCATGCCAGGGAGGGGCGGGGGTGGTGGAGGTCCTGGCATGCCTGGTAAAGGAGGTGGGGGAGGAGGAGGCGGAATGCTGGCATGACCCGGTAAAGGAGGAGGGGGTGGGGCAACAGGCATGCCAGCATGGCCTGGTAGTGGTGGGGGTGGAGGAGGTGGGGGCATACCTGCATTCTGGCCAGGGAGAGGAGGGGCAGGTGATGGAGGGGGCAAAACGGGTGTTGGCACAGGAACAGTAACTGTGACAACTTTAGTCTTGGCCTCTTCCAGATCCTTAGACAGCTTTTCAATCTGCAGGGAAGTAAGGACACAGTATCATAAATATTGATTAATCTACCACTGGACATACTACTGTATATGTCCAAACCATATACAGTAATTTATCATATTAGCATGTCTTGACTGTATATTGTTTGTTGTTTATTCCTTGAATTGACATTCATTTTGTATAGATGTGCCAATTTCTACCATTTCCAATGAAAAGCCATGCCAACAGAGTGATTAGATTTGAGAGAAACAGGCAGAACAAAAGAGGGGAAAGAGTGACATAGAAAGGGATTAAAGCCTGTGCAGGATTGAGTTTTGGGAGAGATGGGGAAAGAATAGAGGACAAGGCGCAGAGAAAAACATAGCAGGGGGAATTAAGTCCACAGAGGAATTCAAAAGAAAAAGTTTTAAAGAGGAGGACAAACTTCTAAATTAGAAGTGTGGGTGAAATAATTTTTTTTATTTCAACACTGAAATACTAATTTCAGTATTTACATCAGTGAGGCGACAATTCTTGAGAAAACTGTCCAAGTCATTAAAGTTAGCCAGCTAATACTGGCCTATGAGAGAAGACGATTTGAAAGGTCTTAATGGAAATATAGTATATGCAATATAATGAAAGCGCACAAATATAGAGAAGTTTATTTACTGTATGTATTCTTAGGTGTGTAAAGTGTAAACAGAGTGCATGTATGTTTGTGAAAGAGTGTCTGTATGCAGCGTAACAAATTGTTTGTGTTGTTTCCTCGGACTTTGAAAAGAAGACAGCAACAGACATAAAGGGCCTCAGAGGCAAGCTTTCTTAGTGAGGCAGCAGATGAAGAGTTGGGCACAGCATCACACGGAGGACAGTGAGAGATCTCTACATGTGAAGATATCTTGGATGGGCAGTGCCTCAAACACAGAGAAAGTGAGCCATCTTAGTATGAGAAGCTTGTTAGATGCCTGGCTGGTGATGCTGTTGATGTGTTGGATAACTGTGTGTGCATATGCGAGTGTGAGTGTGTGTGTGTGTGTGTGTGTGTGTGTGTGTGTGTGTGTGTGTGTGTGTGTGTGTGTGTGTGTGTGTGTGTGTTTGGGCTTTTGCGTGGTGAGATGATGACTCTGTTGGCACCAGCCACTTTGGATGAGGCTCATTTTGGAAGCCGTGTAGTTCTCTTACTGACAGACACACACACACACAGGAACATCTTCATGCGGTCATGAGCGCACATGCACAGAGGCAGACTGTTCTGGGTCACTTGGTGTGTTTTTGAGTTTGGGTGTCACTGTGAGGCAGAGTCCAGCTGGTGTGGCAGCAGGACACTGACAGCTAAACAATCCTCATCTTTGCCTCCCTACTTTATGAGTGTACACACATCAGCGCACACACACACACACACCCTGTGTATCTTGGCCTTAAAAAATTCAGTCTGTCCCGTCTCCATCCTTTCCCTTTCTTCTTCTTTCTTCTCCCTTTAGTCACTCTTTATACTCCCATTCCCCAACTTTCCATGTTTTTATTGAGTTTCTTAATCTCTAAAGGATTTGGCTTCCTCTCACAATATCCTTTTAGTTTTTTTTTCCCCCTCTTTTCGTGCCATGCAAGCAGTTGGCTAAATCATTTAAGGCCAGGGGGCTTCTGTGTTTGTGTGGGTGTGAATAGATGTTGGACAACTTTTTGGTACTTAGACTTCTGCAATATTGTATTAAGCCTCAAAATATTTTACTTCTTGCAGCTTTAGCAGAAGTTTCTGTTTTGAGTGTATGTGTTTCCAGGACATTAAAGAAGACTGATTCAATTATCTGAATCAATCTTTATTGATTCTGTCCTAATGTTTTGGTTATTTTATATTGACAATGGCATGAACAATGATAGAAATACTGTGTTAAGTCTGTTTTACCTGGTCAACATGCCACAAAGCTTTCTGGAAGTGTCATACTGTCAGTGAATTCAGGCATTTACTTTAAGATTAATTCACACATTGATAACGTATTGAGAGAACACATTTAGCTTATTGGCTCAATACTGCAACCAGCTTCTATTTAGATTTTGAGTTGTTTGAATTAAAAAGGCATTGAGCCCCACATAGACAGGTGGGTTATGTGTATGTGTCTGTGTGTACCTGCTGTTGCAGAGTGCGTAGCTGTTGTTGTAGTCCCTGGTTCTCCTTTTCTCGCTCCACCTTAGATGTGGCCAGCTGTTCCTTCTCTTGGCTCAAGTCCTGCAGCTTCTGCTCATAGTCACCCTCCAGTTTCTTCAGCTCCACCTGCAACTCGTGGCGTGCTGTCAACTCTGCATCCAGCTAATACAGATGTAAAGGGTCAAAGAGGGACAGACTCAGTTACAGTATCTTAAAAAGTGCTCGGTAGACTTTTTGGTGACTTTACAATTTTTGTGTAGTGGTCAATTTTAAGAGTCATCATCTTGAGGGCAGTAAACAATGTTTTCTCAGATTTCACTCAGGCACTAACAAAAGGTCCCGTTAGTACCAGGACTGCACAGATACTGTGCCCTTGTTGTTAAAATGGTGTTCCTGATATGTTTGTGTAACGGATATTAAGCTAATAGTGTGCAACTTTTACTTTTACTTACAATACCTGCAGTGACAGCTACATCCACCGGGCAAACACTGTCTCTTGTGTTTCACAGTTTTATGTATTTTAAAAGGCCCATCTAGGGACGGGCACTGCAAATTAGCTTAGGCTACAAATGCTGTGGTGTGTGGCACTGGTTTATGCTACATTCTTGTCCCTATACAAATAAACATTAAATAAATAAAGAAGTCTCTTCCCCTGGATTGGAGGCACAGACTGAGTCAGCAAATAAAATGTACCCTGTTTACAGTAATATACTGATACTATGAGAAAAAACTACATTTAACCTCAAAATAAAATTTAAAAATCTAGATTCAATACTTAATAATAATAATAAAAAAATAATAATAATAATAATGTCATGAATATTACTATAGGAATATATTAAAATATTCTCTTCTGTGCTTGACATCAGCCATAATGTGAGAGTACAAATCTGACTAACAAATTAGGTTTCCCTGCTCAGGATTTTGTGGCAAACAAGCATTCTTGTTGACTGTGTAAAATGAACAAAGGATGAATAAGGTGTTGCTGCAATTCAGAAGGGCCACTACCACAGGATTAAGGTTGAGTGAGAAGTCTTCAAAGGCCAAATCATTTTATAAACAATTTCATTTTAAAGGATGATTGAAGAGAAGTAAAAAAAAAGTAAGCCATGTAAATATTAACCCTGAAGCTACCAAAACACCAGGGTTCTCCAATGAATATAGGAGCATGTTTGCGTGCACAAGCTTTTAGCCCCTCTCTTGAAGCTACAGCAGTTTCCATATCTCAAAGACCTGTAGAAGCCATTTCCTGCTGTCTAGTGCTTTTAGTTTCATTGTATAATTTACACTGAAAATTAGTGTCAATTATTGAGTTAGAATGCTTCAGTGCACTTGTATGAGCTCACTTCTCACTTCCATTTTAAAGCCTTCACGTCCATTAAAAAAAAAAAAAAAAGAGAAACATTTTACCCCCCAATTTTAATTTTCTCACTTTCATACATTTTCAAGGATTTTTCTTCTAGGACATTTGACAAACAGGATAAGAGTATTTAAACAGATGAATCCATGAACACACAGACACACATGGCTGTTTAATTTGCCGACAGCAGATCTGTTACTCTCGCTGTCAGCGTCCTGACAGCCTCATCCCTAATTCCTGCCAAAGAGACTGCCTGCAATTACCCCATCATACACAACTAGCACTATGGTGTGTGTGGTCAACGAAAATTAATCCAACTGTGTTCATGTAATGTGTGCTTCGGTGGATGTGCGTGCGTTCAGTGGATATGATCCCATGTGAGAGCGTGTGTCTTTATGCGTGGCTGAATGGCTAGTTTCAGCTCCCTCTTTGCAATTATCCTGTCACTGGGACAGAAACATCAAGGTAGCAGCACACCGCAATCAAGGCATTTACCCCCTTGTGTGAATGTGTGTGTGATGCGTGTTTTTCGCTAGGCTGTAAAGTATTTGTCTGTCGGGTAGCTGTCAGATGTGTGTATGCTCATTCTCTTGATCACCCTCTGTTCCTCCCTTTCTCTCATTTGTCATCCCATGTCAGCCAGAGACTGGTCGGATAATATTGTCTATGTGTGTGAGGGGAAATGTTAGCTTTTCTGTCTATGTTTGCAATAGCTTATGCGCTTCTGGGTTGACATGTAAATATGTCTGTGTGTATGGCATGCCGTTGTTGTGTGTGTGCATTTATGATTTTCAATGTGAATGAACTTGTGTATATTTCACCTTCTTCTCCATCTCATTTGCCTTGGCCTTGCTAGCTTCCACCTTGGTCTGGTCCACCATGTTGTCTGTGGACAAAGACAGGACAGAAGAAAGGAAAAGAGCAGGACGAAAAAAGGTGGTGGATAAGATAAGGGTTTCAGACAACGCATCCGCACACGTCTGGCCGTGAAGACATCGCACCCTTCAGTCTGGCACATGCTGTGTGTACACATATATTCACAAACAGACGCATACACACAGAGCAAGCGTCCTATGTGTCTCCCTATTTTTCCCTTGTCACACTACTCAAAGTCAAGATCCGTGAGACGATTGCAGAGGCATCTCATCATAATAGGATGCCATCTGTTGCATGCTGCTTCTACACATCATTACCTTTTAAGCCTCCAATACATACACCTTTGTCTGACTGTGTGTATGGGCGAGAGATCTGGGAGCACACTAATTTACCTCTATGCGAAATACATCTCACACCACTTTATTTCAAAGTCTTATATTCACCCCTTCTTTTTCTGAAAGACTGCAAAAATAAGACAGACCATATAACAGTCTGGGAGTAATCCATTATCAGAGGTTCTGCTTGGCAGAGGACAGGGTGAGAAGGACACAGGCTGACCAACAGGGTACTTTTACAGAATAATTGCAGGGTCTACAGGTGGTTCAGTGCCCAAGGGCTTACCGAGCATGTGCAATAAAAGAGCTAATTAACATGAAGATGAATGCCACAAAGTCACTGGATCAAAGACAGCTAATCATGATGCCCAGGAGAGAGATCAAATGGAAAGATGGCAGAGATAGAAGAGCTGTCAAAAGCTAAAATAGAAAATGAAGAAATTACAGAAACTTATAGAAAGTAAATTATAAAGATTGTGAAGAGATAAAGTTTGAGTCTTCAGTTGCAATGAAAATATGGCTAGTGGAAAAAAAGAGTTGAAACTATGCAAGATTCCTTCTATCTAGATAAGCTAGTAAGCAAGGCAGAGAAAAATGAGAAATCCATTTTGTGAAAGAAGGTTTTGCTGGATGAATAAACCTCACAATAATATGCCTACCCACATACAATTTCAGAGTGTGCGTTTGTGTATGAGTTTATATGGTTATTGGATGTGTAATGGCGGGGGGTGGGGGTGGGGTTACTTCTGTCATGGTGGCTAGGCTAAATGGGACAAACTTCGAATAGAGAGCACTAAGGGAGCCAGAATGTGGGGGAAAAAACTGTGCTGAATTTCAGAGTTCAAAGAAAAACACTAAATAATGCATGCAGGGCAGAATTGGGCTGCTTTCCACCGATAATAACTCTGGCAGCCTTAAAGGAGGCCAGCCAGCCTGAGAGTGTGTGTGTGTGTGTCAGGACGCATTTAGAAGCAGTGCAATTAGAGCCTCCTGTGGTGAGTATTGAAAAGGAGTATTGAACTCTTGAGACATGGCCTGCACCTCCATTCTGCTCTGGTTTAGTTTACTACAGTCAGCAGGTGTTTTCCTAGTCAACGTTTAGAGGTGTCACTCAAGTCCTGAAATCCACATGAACATATACCAGTTCAAAAGAGTGACAGGAAATGACAAGGATCAGTGGCCATCATAATGCTATCTTGATCCCCATGAAAAAAAAAAGTCTGTTACCCCTGTAGCTGGTGGGGATTCTGTGTCTTTCTCAGGATAGGTTCACAATTTTTCAAGTCTGTCTTAAAACAATAGTCAGGTGCCCAAATATAAGTGATGGGGGCAAAATCTACAGTTCTTGTTCTATGCAAAAATATATTCAAAAGTTTATCTGAAGTTAATATCAGGCTTTATCAGTCTGAGTTTATCAAATCAAGTGAGTACCTTCCAAAGTTACAATCTCTTTTAAATTCCCTCTTTCCGTTTCCCTGGACAATGTTTTCTTGCTGAGCTGCAGCGGAGGCACAGTACAAAGAGAGATCTTTGTAATGAAAAGAAACTTTGGAAGGTACTCACTTGATTTGTCTAACTCAGACTGCTGAAACCTGATATTAGCTTCAGATAAACTTTGAAATGTATTTTTGCACAGAATGAGGACTGTAGATTTTGTCCCCCATCATTTACACATTGGAAGTGCATTAGGAAAATATCTTTTTAATGGCCAATATGAAAAGGAGGAATGATCCCAGTAAGAAAAAAAACTGTTTCAATGTTCATATGGGCACCTGACTACTGCTTTAAGACAGACTTGAAAAATATAGGGGATGCTTGCAGAAACACGTACCTGGCACTGCTGACTTCAATTTTATTAATGTATTCACCACCACTGCCTGAGAGTTACCATCTAACCAATCTATCATTGTGTGTCAGGGATCAAACATTGGTAGAGGACAAAGAAATCTCACCTACTATATTGTGAAATCAGACTCTGGGATTGCTTAGTTTGATAAAGCTTTTATCCTCTTGATAAAGTTCATTTTATACCACTGACCTGTGACTGTAAAACCTGTAGCACAATTCAGCCCACACTAATATACACTCCCTCTCTGGCTCCACCCTGTGGTGTTTCTGGGCCACTACACATTGGTCAATCATGTAGATTGACAATGTAACATGTATTAAGACCAAATTAATGTTAAATCACACAGGCAGGTACATTGCCATCGACAGCAAACACAGAAATCGTGTCAGTGATTGGAGTGGGGGGCCAAAAGTAAAATATGGTTGAAAGTTTCAACCCAGAGTAGTGCGCAACAATGTTTTACAAATGTTTCTGGTCCATTTGGATTTTGTGTTGTTTGGTCTTTAATGCCTGTGAAAATGCATGAATATAGCTATAGCTAAAGCTAAATTTTAACAGTATTGGGTGATGGGCAAGAAGGCACTGTGTACACTTGGAGAGAGAAAAGGAAAGAATTGATCACGTGTGTGATGCGTGTTCTCATCTAACAACTCACCTATCAAGCCTTCAACGTTGAAGCTGAGGTGACGGCACTTGAAGTCAGGGTCCGCTCCATTCCTGTGAAGCACGATCTGAGCGATACACTCGTCCATCAACTTGTAGTACTGAGGTCTGCAGGAGGGAGGGGGTGACAGATTTACAGAGAGATGGATTAAGACACAGAAAGAAAAGGAGAGAGACAGGAAGAAGATAAGATGAGAAAGATGGAAGGAGGGTAACAATGAAGGAGAGTTTATATGTGGTGCTGGGAAAAAAAAAAAAGATTGTTTCACTCTCTACAACATACTTTGCATGTTGTGTCCACAATGACAATTATAGCAAATGTATGTCTTTTACAATACCAGTCTAGTCTGCATTAACAAGAAATCTGGCACACTGTGAGCAGAGGATGGGACTGACAAAGAGCAAGTAGGTTCATTTGTTCAGACAAATGTGTGAACACACATGCTTTGTCACTTTGTCTTTGTCTGCAACTGAGATTGGCTGTCTGTGTGAGCATGACAGTTTGAGTTTCTTGTCACAAAGATTGATTGTGTGCAACTGTGCTTGTGAAAGTGTGTTGGTGTATGTCCAGCGCCCCGTGTCTGATCCAGCCAGCTTCACACAGACACTCATTTTTGGAGGTGTCTTATTCCCTGACCCCATTAGATGCTGCCAGAGTCACAAACTCAATACTTTATTTATTCTGTCTCTCTCTCCCTCCTCTGTCTCTTAGTCACTCTGCCTTTGTCTAACACTTATTCCATTCTTTCACTCTACTTCAAGGTTTTTTCTTTTTGTAAAGCTTTCTAAAGATTTATCCGTGGAGCGAGAGAGACATCTAGTGTCTTTCTAGAAAACTGAGTAAAAGTGAAATAGATTTGTATTACATCCTGAATCTGGCATTCCTCATGAGCCTGAACACATTAAATTTAGACATTAGGTATACTGGGAAAAAGGTGGCTGGTAGACATACGGCTATATATATTTTGATGAATCCTAAAATAAATACATAGATTTCACTGCATTTTTAAATTACATCTATTAAGCCCTGTATATTCTGTGCACATGCACAGTATGAGTGCATTTGTGTATTCTAGTAAATCCCCAGGCCTCCATCTCTACCTGAGATTGACACACTTTAAGACCAAGAACGAAAAATGACCAAAGCAGCAGGTACTCTTTGATTCATTCCCACACAATTGCTAACCCTTCCATTCACTGTATGTTGCTCCCTCATTCTCTCCACATCTACCTAGCAATTTACCTCAACTCTCAATTTCTTCTTCATTATTGTCTCGCCCTCCACCTCCCTTCTCTTTTCATCTCTGTAATTATCAAGCTGTATTTTCTGCCACTCTATAGCTCTCCCTCCCACCCTCATTTCTTCTCTGCCCACTGGATCACCTGGCTGGAGAAAGCAGGATAGGAAAGAGGGAGGGCTAGAAGAGAGGGGAGGTAAAATACTTCAGCTGGGACTATTTGTTTGGGCGAACCTACCTTTTCCATCCTCACAATTTATTCCCCAAACTGTGTTAAAAATAAACCACAATTTTCCTGCCTGTCTGATAGCATCAAGGCAACGCCGGACCAACACAACTACTCAACTCAGATGTGTACATGCCTGCACATGTTTTTGTGTATTTTGCCTGTTTTCTGTGATATTATGTAAAGCAAAGCATTCCTCCCTTTTGTGTTGCTGAGTGTGAAGTGGACATGCATGTGTAAATGTGCATACACTATGCTGTACAGCTCTTGACTTGTCCTTAACATTATTCTACCACCGTCTTGTCATTCAATCAGTCAACTCTTCCTTTCTCTCTGTTTCTCTAGCTAAACCCTGAAGGGCTTTGAAAGACACAGGGAGAGAGACATTAGCATATTGCTGGTGATAAGAGGTGATGGCATTCATTTCGATTAAAATGGAATTGGACTTCTTTGCATGTATTAATTTCTCAGCCTTTGAACAGTGCTCTAGAAAACAAACAGCAAATGGAGGAAAGGGCTGAGATGTGGATAAAGAGACGGAATTGAAGAAAAAAAGAAGAAACTTCTTCTTAAATTTTCCTTTTGTTTTGGTTATTTTGGTATTTTTTATAACACTGCATAGGTACTGCAGAAGAAATTGCCAGTGGTAGTTACAGAAGTACTTTCCTGTATGTATATGAATGGCTTTATGATATTGACAAAATCAGCTTTTTTTCTTTACATAAACCTCAATATCGATAATGTAACAACACTTTGGGATGAGACTAAGGCTACTACACAAGACTAATGAGAAATATTATACCCCTGCATCTTTGCCTTGTTCTAAATGCAGCTTTTCTCTGTGCACCCAATCACTCAGAAAAACAATTAGCCTTATTCTAGTTTTAATTACCCATAAATGACAATTTATCTATCACAATAATAGAACAGCCGAGATAAGTAAATCCCACAATATCTAGTCTCGTCGCAAAACAGTATTATATCAACATATCAGCTCTAATATGTGAATGTGTGAGCAGGAGAGAGTATCGACATGCATGAGTGTGTATATGTTCATGTGCTACCTGGACAAATAATCATTACGGATCAGCAGCAGGTGTTGCATCAGGGACAGGAAGTGGCCTTCGGCCTTGGAGTCCTTCACAGTGTTGACTAGGATCTCAAACACTTCCCTCACATCATTGAAGGAAAACCAGTTAAGGCTCAATTAACACAATGAATAGAAGAGTTTAACACAAATATTAAATACTCCAAATAAAACATCTTCAACAATCATTGACAATCAGTGACAACTCTGAATAGTCTTGCACCAACCTTTGCTGCATATATCACTTATACAAGGCTTGGAGCAAGACAACTAAACACTGTGCACCCACTGTGGAATTACAGTGAGATACAAGTCAGACAGAGACCAGACTTAGTCCATCTGATAATCTTTGTTTTATAGGGACAGTGTGATACCACAGTTAACACAAGTATGTTTGTTTTCAAAATTCATCTAACCTACTGTGTTACATTATCTTTGTGTTTATCATGTGTGCAGGCAGCAGATACAGTGATGTAATGAGGAAGGCAGAGGGTTTACACTGTTCTGGCTACCCCTGGGAGACACCTGGTGTTGAAAATCATAACTGCATGTCAAAAGCAGCAAGGGGAATCACAGCAGCTGGTGAAATTCCTTTTTCAGCTGTTTTTAAAAGTACACTGTTACAGTAAGAATGAATTTCTTTTTATCAAAAACCTGTCCATCCTGGATGTCACATAAAGTCAAAGCCAAAAACAGTACGTGTTGTGTGATAAAGATAAAACATCGTTTGCATCCTTCCTTTAAAATATTTATCTTTGTCAAATCAGGACAAAATCATTATAGACGTTCAGGTTCTATAGAGATAGACCACATTTGCACAGAATAAAGCTATTAAGAGAATCATCTCAGATCCAGTCGTTCCACTCTTTTCACAAAGAGGTTAGATAATTATTTGATCACAATGATATCAAAGTATGCTAGCATGAACCATCAAGTCCACATACAACAATAGAAATGAACACTTAACCAAGTAGTTTCTATTGTTGTTGTGTACCTAATTGGACTGAGTCTTATCTGTAAAATAAAAAATATATAATTCAGAGTTGAAATAAAGCAACGACAAAGTCCACCAGTGGTTGGATGTATTGCTGTTTTTTACAGCACTACAGAGATAAGTACCTAATGTCTGTGAGATGCTAATTAGCAAAGACAGACTTTGAATGTAAAAAAGTCCACGCAGGGTTACAATGTCCCTGGAGCCTGAAAGATTGTGCTTATCAAGTATAAAAATATTAATTTTGCATCTGTCTTGGAAGAAAGTAAGTGGTCAGGCTGACTGTACAGGGGAACAAAGGAGCAATCTGATTTTGTGTAGATAGCGGCCTCAGATAGCGGTGAATAAATGCATATAATTCTATATACTATCTGTCTGAATCATACATATTCTTTCATTATGAAAAACATTATGAAGGTTATTCCTCTCATTCACAAAACTAGCAAAGTAATGTAAACGTGAAACCATGAGCATGCAAATTATGTCATAACCAGGTATAAAGATTTTCAAGGTCAGTGAAACCTGACGATTTCTACAGAGGGACAATTTTGCCCAGTGGAAGGATATTCCATCTCAATGCGGATGTCATCAAGACGCGCTTTGAGGTCCTCCGAGTCATCTTCAGCCTGCTCATCAAACACTGTGAGTTGCACCCTCAGCTCTTCGTTTTCTATCGTCCGCACCTCCTGCAGGGAGAGCGATGGGATGCAGGCGGAGGGATAAAAAGGCAAGGGGGAGAATGGCAGGAAGAGTGAGACAAACATTGAGTTTGGACAGTTTTTACAGCATATGAGTGTGTGTCTGCCTGTCAGCAAGACAGAGGCATCGAGAGTGAGAGAGACATGAAGAGTAAGGCTGTGCAAATGTGTGTTGTTGGAGAGTCACTTTGAGAGAAGGTCAAAAGAGAGTGTTTTCTGTACCGTCAGCTGGTCTCTGAGTCCCAATCTTAGAAGTTCAGAGCGAATATGGATCCTGAAGTCCAACTCTTCACCCCGGCTGATCAAGGCGTTGATTAGCTGCATGCAGCCACCCTGTCAAAAACACATTATAAAGTCAGCTTCACACTTGACTAAATGGATAGATAACTGAAGTACAAAACACAATATTTGTCAGCTGAGTAACTCTTTTACACTGCAGATTGCATCGAGTAGTGCTGTCTATCAAATGCAACTGAGCTGGTGTCACTTGTCAACCAAAAACACCCATGGGGATTTATGATTATTAAAGTATGTGTATGTGTGTGTATGTGTACCTTAAGAGCAATGTTGTGACTGCTCATGCCAGCCAGGAGAGGCTGAAACCTCTCAATGTCCCGTCTCTCTGCCTCCTCTGTAATGGCCTCCAAAACACGCTCATGACTGCAAAAAAAAGAAAGTTATGGAAATCATATCATATACAGTTTTGCTACATGTAGCTGGACCAAATAACTACATAATAAATACAAAATTTGCCATGAAAAAAAAAGTATGCAGAATGAAAAAGTACATTCTGTTGCTTTATTCGACAGGTTTTATTTAAACCCGACAGGTGAAAGAGAAAAGAAATATGACATGCGGTTGTTTAATTATTGATGTCAATGCTAGGTTGCTAGTCAATACAAATAGAGCAGTTCAAGACTGTAAGCACATATAACACTGCATATTAGACTTGTGCCCCACACCTTAACTGCGGGTAAGAACTGGTTGTCCAGGGCCATAATTTCTGTGTGTTCAACTTGTTAAATGACATGGTGTCAACATTTCACTAATGCTTACAGGTTCTCAGGATGTTCCAAAATTGAGATGGCAGAGAGCAGCTTGACAGCATCCACCATCATATGAGGCACCCCAGGGTTGATGGCTTTGACCAGCAGAGGAATTCCCTCATCTGACTCCAGCATGGATTTTAGACCATACTAAAGGGGGAGAGAAAGGAAGGAGGAAGAGAGAGAGAAAGCAGAAGGAGTCCTTTAAAGTTTATTTTCTGCAGCACGGCAAAGACAGGGCATCCATGGTTCAAATTACAATGTTTACATCAGAAGAATGAGTACATTTTATCTGGACCAAAAAAGACATCTTTGGAAATGACACACATATATTTGATTTTGCTAAAAACAAAGTGGTATAACAATCTGACTAGAGCTAACACTTTCAAAAACCCTACAAGGGAGCACAGGTTGCGCGATTACCATCTGTAGTGGACATTATTACTATGGGCTGTTATTATTATTATTATTACACTAAGACAAAGACAGATTTATTGTTCAGTCAACATTTATTAATACATCCAAAATCACCATTTCTGTTTGTCTGTACCTTTAAGATTTTAGCTAGAACTATGTATTACTTTAGGACATAAAGAGCAGTGTAGCATTTTGTCGCTCGTAGGCACCACATCATTGATACTCAATTACTGATGTGTAATTATTAAATGTGATCGATTTTGAAGAGATTCATACTGATTGCCTAGGGTTAGACACAAAACTCAAAGCACTCTTAAAGGTTATCAGTGACTGCAATCACTGTAATGAACTGACCAAAGTTGGTCACATTGACTTCATAATGCCCTCTAGAGGAAGAATTGCTACACTACAAGGAGGACAGAAAATGGGATGAGGATTCTAGTAATACTTCTATTACTTACAACTATGTGCAATCATATCAATGAACAGATTAGGTATTTTGATGTCAGTTAAGAAAGAGTCAATTTTCTTACCTTGTTGTTCATAAAGGCTTTTAGACAGCGAATGATCTCGTGCTGACATTTCACTCCCATCATTCTAGTTGGTGGATGAGAGAGAAGACAGACATAGGAAGACATTACAAACGCATTGCTAGAGATAACAATTACCTATTCTGTGGTTTAAGTGTCTTACGGGTACTCGTCTTTGTCCTCCTGTAGTCTTCTAAGCAGATTCAGCAGCAGGGCCAGTCCCTCATTTCCAAAGTTCTGCACCCAACTGGAAGTGACAAGACGACATGATTAGTACACTGGGCTTTTGACATTTTTAAAAATTTTCCACACGCTTACCACTCTCTTGGAATATATTTTGATTCGAATGTAATTTTCCCATTTCAATTTAAAAGATTTCCTTTTGTCTTCTTGGTATACCTTTTATCTTACTGAATAAGAAATATGCACTTAATCATTGACAATGACCGCATGGTTCAGGGACATAGCGCACACAACCTAACTTACAAGTAGGGCATGATAGCCATGTTTTATTTTTAACGACTAGCATGGCCTACTTGTATTTCTGGTGTTAAAGTAAATTTCATAATGCTGGGTTTTTTTGTTTTTTTTAATCACACCAATTGTTTTGTTAATTGTTTTGCCTTAAATATTTACTCCTGTGGGTGTTGCTGGTTCTAGTAATTTTACAACGGCACAATTATCACTTGTTATTTTGTGTATGTAGCTGATGCTGTATCCTACAGGCTCTCCTACCTCTTATAAAGCGAGAATCCACGATCCAATGTAAACAAAATGGTAGCCCCACCACAAAAATTCAGACCATCATTCCCAAATTAGAGGTATTTTAAAACAGATTAAACCTAAGTTATTAATGATTTATGGTGCGTAATGTTTGAAATAAAGGAGTAACAGTTCTATGTTTTCAGTACTGATAGTTGAGAAATTCTGAAAAACACTTTCTTTTTTTCTGCAGTGTATATGTGTGAGGGACTGCATAAGAATTTGCTTCCTTTAAGTCAGTTTTTAATATAAGCTTCATTGGCAGCAGTTGAAACATACAGTATGTGAATAGGTCTGTATCACCTCTACGCAACTGGAGGCTGCAATTTTAAAGATTTTTCTTTGCAAAATGGCTTACGCTCTGTCAAGTTACATGGTGATGGTAAAAGATCAGTCATTTTAAAACACCTTGCCACAAAGTCTCAATTGGATCAAGGTCTAGACTCCACACCAGGAGACTGAGACACTTAATTTGAGGCAACTCCTGCGTTTATCTGGCTCAGCGTTTTATTTTCATAAGCACTGTATGTATCTGTGTGTAGGTATATGTGTGTATCACCTGACAGGGTTGTTATTGAGTGAGACTCGCAGAGATTCCAGACAGCTCAGCAGCTGTGTGTCTCGGTAGTCTGACTTTAACTCCTGGATGTACATCATGGCTGATTTGGAGCTCTCCTTCTGGTCTTGGCCCTAATGAACAAACACAAACAGACACAGTGGGCATACAAACACAAAATCATTTTGCATTCTGCATTTATAAATGTCTTCCTAGGGGTTATAATTGGTATTATTTCCACAAGAAAGCACAACGGCAGGGCACCAGTCAAGCCTAATTGGAAATTTTGATTTGCAGAATCACAAGAGTACTGTGTGTAGGATTTTCTCTTAACAGGCTTATTTCACAGTTAAATGAACTGTGCTAGCACCCATCTGTGCTTGGTTATGTAACCCTAACCCTGATTGATTATATTACACCTGCTGCTTTTGAAATATTATTTATCCAACTACTAGAAGAGCAGTTGGTCCTACCAGTGATGGTTGTGATAGTTCATTGACTCTACCTTTTATCAAAGGCAATCTCTGAACACAGACCGACAGCCAAGGAAAGGCCTTTGTCTGTACATTTTTCTGAACAATTAGTCTAAGATAATAGTGTCACTGTATGATCTGATCACTTTTTTATTTGGCCTTGTAAACACTTCACTCTGGTTTCATTCCATTTGTTTTAAAAGTGAATATGACAAAACAGGCCCATATGTGACATGTAAAGGACCAAACGCTTTGTAACTTGCACCTATTTTAGCCAAAACTGAAAAACAACTTGCAACAACTTGCTTAGCACATCATATTAGCAGTATCTCTTTAGGTACTGACAGCCTTAGACGTGTGGAGGTACTGGGAGACCATCTCTCGTTTGATCATAATGTCTTTTTCCCTTAGAGGCTGCTGCTTCTCCCCATTCAGGTTCATATCCACCTGAAAAAAGACAGAAGGATTGAGATAAGAAGAAAAGAAAGAAGTAGGAGGGAAGGATAAACAAAGTATTTTGAGACAAGGAGATAGCATGATGAAAAATCTGTAGACTGAAGCAATTAATAAACAGAAAATAAGGTATTCAACTAATCTCTCCTAAATTGGAAGCAAGGAATATAAAGTCCCCATGGAGATGCTAACAGATGCTAAGAGATGCACAGTTTAATAGTGTGAGCAGACATGGTTTTAATGTGCTAAGATACGGAGCAGAATTATTAGATAATACTAAATTACTTAGAAACACTTCCAATTTAGGATTTCAAACACTGCAGTTTGCTCATCTTAAGACATTTGCGCTGTAAGGTAGTCCTTCACGTTTCTTGTCAAAGTCTGTTGTGACACAGAATGCACTTCCACAATTATAGTTTTTCTTTTTTCTTTTTTTTAAGTACTGGGGTAATTCTACATGAAGGGTCTTTAACCAGTGAGTGATTAAGTACTTCTGAGTGGAAAATACATAGTATAAGTTTCCATGGCTGTTCAGGGGAGATAATGAATAGGTGATTCTCCAAAAGTTGAATCTTTCACACACATACACTTTTACTTACCAGCATCTGTTCGAAGAGTTCCAGGACATATTCATCGGAGTGATCGTGTAGCATAGCACTTTGAGCATTGATCTCATAGCTGGCAGCTGAAGAGTGTCGCTGACCTGGCACCTGGCTAGGCTTCTCCTTGTCCTTTTTCATCCTCATGCTGGTGAAACGCTCCAACTGGATTAGCAGACAATATGACACAGGTCAGAGGAAAGAGGTCAGCGAGAAAAATGTGTAACCCTCACTGGAAAGCCACAAAACAAGGCAGCAATCCCTAATCAACTCACAGTCTCTGGCCTACTCTCTTATACCAATGTTAAATAACAGAACAATAATAATATACCCATTACCAAATGCTAGTTCTCCCTTAGTTTCGGGATGTTACATTCTCTACAATAGTAGAAACATTTCAACAATGTGAGACAATAATTAGGGGTTAGAGACGTCAAAGGTTTTTGCTGACAAACATTGCCACACAAAGTCAACATGCAGTTAACACTGCCAGGCGCAGAACACAAGACTCAGTTTTAACAAACAATGGAGGATTTCCTTCCTTCTGGTTTTAGTGACTTTGTGTGTTTATACCATTTATTGCCAAATGAAAAACACTGAAGAACATCAACTTTAGGATACATGTAACCTTGGCACATAGACATAGTGACCCTCCATAATGACTCATGAATAATAATAATCTGTCAATATAATTCTGGCATTCTCCTGTTGCAGGCACGTGAAGGCATCACTAGCATATGTGCCAAGGATTGCATGCTGTCAGTGTGCACCTTTAAAGCATGCACATCCAGCGTGAGTACAGCACAGGACAAAGCACAGTTACTCAACAACAGTTTGTGTTATGGTGGATTAGGTTTGTGTGACAGACGGTGACATGGCATTAAATGGATAATGGTGAGTTGGTTTATCAAAGACCACAATGACAGATGGACGAGTCAAGAATGCAGGTGATAGTGGCAAGAAGTAACAAACTTACCTCGTCAGGAATCAGCCGTTTGAGTGTCTGTAAAGGATGAACGGATGAAAGGGAGAGAAGTGGCACAGAAGGATAAAAAAGAAAAAAAAGAAAAAAAAAAATCGAACAGACGGCAGGGTAAGGTGGTGACAAGAAGGGAGGCAGATGGAGGGAGAGAAAGAGAAAGGATCAATTAGACAGAAATCATTTATGACAGGAAACTGATCCAGGAAACTATCTACAGAGTTCATGAGTGATTCACAGCAGGATAGAGGGAAACCCTGTAAAGAAATCACTGTCATAACTCAACCCAGTCATTCATACACATATCTAGAGAACTAATATATTTAAATTAGAATCTAAGTTGAGGTAATCAAGACATCTGAAAGCTAGTAATTACATGTGTAACGTATTAGTGACAGATCAGCAGTCAACACTCATAAACAGTCAAACGCAGAGGGACATCAATACATTTTTTAAAGAGGGGAAAGTGGCACCAATATATTGGAAACACACTTGCATGTCTTGGCCACCAGGTGTCAGGCTATGCTCAATAATGTCCCCATAGGGAACCCATTGTCAACAGTACTACTTTCAAACTAGACAAACACATGTCTTGACAAGGTCCCTGCAGAGCACATAACATCAAAATGTCTCTATTCAGAATAATCACAACTAACATCAGTATCACAAAGGAGAAGGGAATAACCCAAAGTGAAAAATACAGTTTAAGAATCCTACCAATGTGTTGTTCTTGATTGCAATTTTGCCTAGTATTCAAATTTGAAGGCAAGCTGTTTTCCATGCATTTTGACAGAGGAAAGCAAAAGTCCCAATGCACCTCCAAGTGCCATACAATGTCAACAACCTACAAGACATAAGAAGGATCAGTCTGGGCATGTCACACTACCCCTTGTTTGGACATCAAATAAAATGTAACCTTGGGGGTTGGTCTCAGCTGCAGGGGTCTCAGGGTCAAAAGGTCACAAGTTCAAACACAGAACAGGGTCTTCGTCAAGTCTTCTCATTTAAGAAAAACACACAAACATAGTAAATGCAGTGCTATGGACAGATGCCCCCCCCCTCCTTGGCTAAAGTTGAGGTAGAGAGGTGAACTAGCCTATAGATCTATGTTTATCTACACTTGATAATTCATGGGTCTCAGGGTACTCAGCATTCTATATTTCAAATTGTTAGTAAATTTAACAATTTTAGAAATTCAAGTATGGGGTAAAAGCATGCCCATAAACCAATAGTTGTGTGTGCTTAAGGCCGCTGACAGCCTTCACATACAAATAAATCAGATCAAATGAATGAGTTGAGTTGAGAAATTTAATGAATAGAGGCTGCAGTGAGATCCACAACACTTGAAAGCTTTTGTTCCAATTATGTTGCATTTTGTTTCATTTTTTTAATGACCAGGCCTGATGCTTCCACATGGCATTGAATTAGGAGTACATGTCCAAAAACTGGTTTGATGTTTCATTGTTCTAACCCACTACAGCTGTCCCAGATGTACAATGTAAAGAGCTGGCCTTGCAAAACGATAGCCTCACTGACCAAACACTTGTTGAAAAAGGTATGAAGTCTTTTCTGAAACAGACTGTAGATTTAGTAACAACTTTAGTGTAGTTATTAAGTCTTCCTGTGCCCCTTGTTAAGGGACGTCTGTACACCGTCCCTTTACTACAACTGTCACAGCTAGTTGTAGTTGAAGTTAATTGGACATTTTTCTGTAGCAGGAGAATAAGAGGTAGAGAGGAGGTCAAAAGAAAGAGAGAGAGAAAGAAGGCACTGTGATTATGGGGAGAGCAGTCAAGAGATGGATGTTCCTGCTTACACAGCTGCCATTAAATAACAGACCCAGCATCTACCCATGCACACAGACACACACAGAGGCAGAAAAAAAAAAAACACATACACATGTTGTGGTGCTATTCAGCCCACAGAACGGAAATATACAGCTGACAGTAGTTACAGTGGATTCTGGGTAATCGCATGGGAAACTGAATACTAGTGTGTCAGGAAGAAAGAGAGAGATAGATGGTGAAGGAAGAGACAAAAACACATTCTTGAATTTGACAAACCGTAAGGGTAAAGTTCCGCTTTTCAAACCGCAAGTACAGTTAACAATATATGCTCTCATAGACAAAATTAACCGCAGTGTTTGAGATCGTCTTTGAGGGGGTCAAATGGGCCTATAAGTACTGTCTGTCTGTCTGAGAAGAAACATAAAAGCAACAATGAACCACTTGAGAACCACTTTCAGAACTGCTCTGAGTACCAGGGCCTCCATTAAATGCATGAGCCAATGCCAGCTATGATCCCAGTACTAACTGGCTATTCATATGCCTGGGCGATATAGTTAAATTTAATACCACAACATTAATAAAAATATTTTTCAGATACACAGTACATCATAATATGGCAATAAATGCAAAATTGTGTATCAAATAGTCTAATTGTTGTTCAGCGCAATTAAATGTTTTCCACTGATAAGCATTACATCAGACAAAACTCTTTAAAACAAAAGCTTCATTGACTTGGCTTTTAATTACAATCTGCCTGGAATCATTACACTGAATGCCAGTTTTGTAAAATTATTACATATCATATATTAATCCATAGAAAGTCCATACACAATAATACTGAGTTATTCCCCAGCCCTAGATATTCATGCTACTGTCAGAATAATAATACCAACATAAAAATCTTCATGAATGTGTGCGTTAGCTACATTGATCCTTAACATAACATTTAAAAAAAGTCCACTCAGACTGTGGTAGGAGAGAATATGCCTCGACAAACTGATATTATTAAACTTAACGAAAAGAACTGAGTAGCCTGTGTAGCAAAATACCAGGACACTAGTGAATGATAAGGGGGAAAACAGGTGGTAGTGGGAGTGATTGGCCATCTTCTCAATTTTGTCCTAACCCACTTTGTACTATAATTAATAGTCGATTAATCAAATAGTGAATTGACAAAAAAAAATTAAATCACAACTACTTTGATGACGGATCAAATGATTTATCAAGCAAAACTGCCAACCATGTGCTAGTTCCAGCTTCTCAAACTTGACGATTGGCTGCTTTTGACTGTTTAACGAATACCTTCAGGTTTTGGACTTTTGGTTGGACAAAACAAACAAACAAGATCTCCTTGGGATCTGGGAAATTGTGATCGGCATTTTGTGACATTTTATAGACCAAATGATCACATACTTTTTTCATAAAAGTAAGTCACAGATTAATGAATAATGAGAGCTCCCTCCACTCTGGAAGCGAATGTAGGTGTCTGCGCGTCATTGTTTTAAAACGCCTCCGTTTCCGCCCGTCCTTACTAAAACGCAATCTTGGAGTTGTCAAACTAAAACGGGGTCAGCAGGGTTTTAAAAGGTCTCCATTTTAGGGGTTATAAAATGCTGGACTACTGTGGACGCTAGACATAAACGTAGCAAAAGTTATGCGTTTTAAAACAAAGTGTGGATGAAGCCTAAGGTAAGAAACTTCTACATAGTGTCCATAGGTGGGCTGAGACAACAGCAGGCTTGTAACAGCTAGTTAAGCCAAATGTTCAGTATCAGTTACAGTATCCGGATTTCCTAATAGAGAAGGAGTTTCATCCACCACCACTGGGGACTGGGGAACATTTTTGTTTCGTTTTTAATTCAATGTTATCATAATTTTTCATATTCCATTGTAGTGTATTGTCTATAGACTTTTTCCCCCAGGAAACTGGTAGTCGGCGGCCTAAACAATTACCCCATTTGACTGTGTTAAAGCCCAACAAAAAGCTGCAGCAAAGTAGTACATTTCCCAAAATTCAATCGGGTAAGTTGTGACATGATCATAAATAATGCAAAATTATGTTTTAATGAGGGCTAGGATGATAAAGGTGAACCTAAATTGTAGGAGTCTGGAGACAGGTGTAAACAAAAATTAAAACTGCAGAGTTGCAAATGAGGGGATATTTACAAAAGTAAGAAATCAAGAGTGGTGCACCGATTGCTGCTTTGCAATTTTCTGTGCAGGACAAACCCCCTGCAGTGCCCCAACGCAAAGCCCTTTACAAAACACCCACACAAGCACAGACACACATACAGTACATATAAGTGTTCCAAAGGGAGCATAATTACACAGCCTTCAAGGCAGCAGCAAATGTAAGGAGGGTGGGGTATGGTCTCTATCTGTCTGGTTGTCTGTCTCCAAGACCAGACAGCTGAAGAGAACGCAAATCAGCAGATGCTTTTGGCTTGTGACAGCGACATAATGAGCCAGTCACACACTGTTGCTGATGTTTCTCTGTGTGTGCGTACCTGCACCTGTCAACATTTTTAAGTAGCAGGTCCTGAGAGTGGTGAGGGAGATTGTGTAAATCATAGCAAGAATGAAAACTAAGTACATGCAGACTGGCAGGAAGCAGAGGCCACTTTTTACAGGCAAATGAGTGAAACACAAACAGTTCTGTCTGATGATGATTCAAAATTGGTGCACACTAGGTTAATGGTTGAGCTGCACAACAGGGGGAAAATATCATTGTCCTGACAGATATTGCAAATGTAATATGACTGTCACATTTGTGTGTATAATGTCAATCTTGTATCCTGTATTATCTTTATTCCTGAGAGCAACAGAATATAAATATCCATAGAACAACAATTTCACCTGTTCCTAGAGCACCCAATGTACTACTGATTGTCCACATACCAAGGCGGTGCGTCGACAGATATTTGTATATTTGAATATTCATCATCACAAAATAAAACTATTAATGTTTCATGTTATATAATAATGCAAGGAAAGTTTGTTGTTGTTCTAAATCTATCCAGCAGGTGACAGATGAATGAATCATACAGACCTTTACACTAATGGCATGAAGCAACTAAAATGTATTGTGATGCCAGCACAGATCGAATTGACCAATAAAAGTCTGTGAGTAATGGTAGAGTTGGGAGCATGAACATTTTTTTTATCAAACTAGGATTATAGCCACTGGATGGTATCTTAGTAGTGAGGTACTGGGAGAAGGCCTTTGCACTCAACTGTGTTCAAATAAATGGACCGGAGGCATTAAAGTCAAACTTCACCTACCAGGCAAGAATTAGTGTCAAGCCCTGCCTATTAGTGTACCACATTTCGATGGTTTTGATTCTGTCTCAGCCTTGCCTGCAGTTTCACTTAATTTAGTCTTACTATGTAGCTTCACACTTCATCCCTTGTAGAGTACTTAAAAAAAAAAAAAAAAAATCACAACTCCCAGCCAGGGACCTTTGCTGTAAAGACAAAATGTCAAAACAAATCTTTTTTTTAAAAAATGGAAAAAGCTGATTGCAATATGATAGAAATGCAATAAATAACAAATCCCAATATAAGGAGGTCATTGCAGATCTATACATGCTTTACACACCTTATATATATATATATATATATATAACCAAACTTATAATCCATTTGTGTCCGTCTATCAAATACATAAAGCATGAAATAATATCACAGAAATCCCTTTGGTCTTATGACTTCACGGTGTATTTAGAGAAACAGAGAGAAAACAAATGACCTGTCTGTTAAGATGGATGTGGGGTTATTGCACTCATATTTCTGTTTGTGTTCTGTTATTTGTAATGGGTAACATGTGGCATCGGGGCTGTAACATTTCTGGATATTAATACTGTGTGAAAAGGTCTGGGAGACAGAGTTGGGTGGGTGAGGGAAGTATAGGTGAGGGAGAGGGGTATGATGGTGTGGAGAGGACAGGTTAATTTCTGAGTGTATGCAGTGTGGCAATGGGGTGGTGGGGGGTAGGGTGGAGATGGAGGGTAATGGAAGTGTGGGAGAAGGCATATTATTCCTACTATATGCTTTGAAGAAAGATGGGTATGATATCTAGATTTTATATTTGAAAACCTCAGACCACTGAGCATTAAGCTGAAGAAGAATATGGTGGTGGAGATACAGTGCAGTGTGTGTGTTGTATGTGAGCGTCATCTTGTAACCACGTAGAGTTCATATTGTTTATAACGTTGCCATGGCTACGTACTGAGTGTGATATCGTACAGGGGAAAGCAGCACTTGGGCCGGCACACCCAGACACAGCTGAAAGGTTTCGTATGCAGCTTAAGCAGGAAATTACCAACAACCCTGACATATTGCGTGCGCACACGCACACACACACAGCCGTTTGATTAACAGGGTTCCAAGGAAAAAAAGAGCTTACTTTGCCCCAAGCTGAAAAGCAAGACATCCTGGAAAAAAATGAGATGACTATTTTTGATACATCAGAAATTCTCATTTGAGCATTGTACTAAAAGAGCAGGGTATGATAATGTTGCAGTCACTGTTTCACAGGAACACCGTCTGTTGACACATGCCAGGTTTGTTACAACGTCCAAAGTCCCCAAATCAGCAAACACAATATTTTTACCAAGGCTGTGAGGTCTTGGTATCTCCTCTCCACTACCCCACGCTGAATTGGACGTCTTCCAATTGTTTCACATTCGATTATTGATGCACTTTCTGATGCTCCTACACGCCTCACTGACCTACTGACTCAAGGTGCATTTGAGTACACTGACTGAATGTATGAAAGACATTATGATCAGTCCAAGTGGGGCATGTTTGCTGCATGACTGCACCTCGTCCTTGGTCTACTGTTGTTAATGGAGACACAAAACCCAAGCACCCCCGACCCACGTCCACTTAAAACAAGGGAGGCCACTGTTGCCATGTCTCTCTTTTTGTTTCTTTTTTCTCCCTGTCTTCTAAAACTTAAAACCAACTGAACAGACTTTATTATTCAAATTTCAATGAAATGTCAAATGAATAACATTCCACAATAAAATGGCAATTTTATTTTTTAGAAACAGCTGACTGAACTTCCATGGTTCCACAATTATCTGATACTTTGACAACAAACAGTCTTCTACAAGTACACTATACCCGTTTCCCACCGGTGCTATATAGCATGCTGTATCCATGGTGTGGCATTGCATGATGCAGTTCTGGGTCTTGCAAATAGTTAAATGGTCCTGTTTAATTAAGTGATGGTTGATACAATCAGTAATTATTAAATAACTTCAAAATTAATCAATTAATCCATCAATAAAGAGTTGTAAAGCAATTCATTTCAGTGCTTTCAGTGCAGCAAGGGAGCCAACTAACATTTATTACAGTGAGGGCAAACCTCAAACCTCCAATACATCACGCCACGTATGCAATACCTTTCATAATTCCATTTATGTCCTATGAAATGCCACATGCGTTCAAACATCCTGCCCCACTTCCTAACTACAACTAGCAACCAAAGCAGAAAACAATTTCTAAGAAACTCCCTGTGTACAGCAATGCAACGTCTTGCAAGACTGTCCTCTATAAGCTGTCTCACTGCATTGTATGCAAGTGACATTCCTGTCATGCAGCCAGCTTTCAACCTGAAAAACTACTTCATTAGATTCCGAAACATCTCTGGAAGTTCTGCAGCATATCTCTTTGTAGGCATTTTAACATGAGTTGAGGTTCTGTGTTGTTCTACATAACGCATCAAGAAACAGGCTGTTAAGAGGCTGGGTAAAACAAAAATACAAATATTAGGTTTCTGCCTTTCTCTCCACTTTCTTCTTTTTTGTTATTAAACAGCCTGTTACCTTAACAAATCTTCACTGACTTCTTGTCTAGTATGTACCGTATATCCCATGATGCATTTGTGCAGGTGGGTGCGGGTTAGGCAGCGTTCAGATCGAAAAAACATAGCCCCCTCATTCAGTTTAAAGAGGCCACTGCGTTCACACAGATGGGGGTGCAAACACAGGGCTCTGGAGAAAAAAATGCAGGGTTGTCCGGCAAAAAAGTTTCACCTTGCTTAAATGCAACGCACCGTTATCCGGCAAGGCGGTATGTTGGCCAATCTAATACGTTCAAACGCACATTTCTGGTAGATTACTTTGTAAAGTGAATGGTGCATTTCTACTGTTTACCATGTGATCGTCGAGACTAAAGATAAAATGACTGTCATTGTGATAACTTTTCAGAGTTATAAAATCCTGTCTAATAGTATTATAAACCATTGTGCAGTGTTTTGGCACCTGATGAGCCTTCAAACTCACAGTTCTACTACTCAAACTGGACTTCCTGGATCATATGTCATCGATTCATCAGTACCTGAAACAACATGCCCCCAACACGCAGTCCCTTGCATTTGTTTAAAATACAGGGCTGTTTTCAGTCTTAACGCCCAGTTACACATTCTGCTTAAATTATGAAAAAAATCAATAAAAATATATATTTAGATATATATTATTCAGTAATATAACATAACAATAATAATAATAATAATAATAATAATAATAATACCACTCAACCCTAGAATGAGTGCTTGTGCAAAACCAGACAGCCAAACAAACACACATGCACACATGAATAAACACAACAACAAAGAGGAAACGTCACACACCAATAGCCGTACAAAGCTGTGTGTAGGAAAGAAAGGGGGGGAGGGAGATTAAACAACAAGTCTACGGAGCCCTAAACCTATAATTTGGAGAGGAGTAGGATCTTTACGAATGGGTTTCACAGAAACAACTCAGATATTTAAAGGAAGTAGATCTGAATCACCAACGCTAACAGAACACAACTCAATTATGCCCTCAGAAGGCAAAAGAGAGAGAGGGAGTAGACAGGCGATGTCTATGTTCATATGGGTCAGGAAAAAACAAAAGCACTAAAATAATCCAGTCAACCCCCAACTACCACCTACATCTCCATCTCTCTCCACCACCACCCCAATCATCACCAACAACAAAGAAGCTTTAAAGAGGTTGTTTTATCCTCATCATTCACAAGGGAGCAAACTGTGGCATCAAGAAAGTATTCAACGATGCCAATTAGAAATCATTTCTTGAGTAACTTTGATAATCACTTATACTTTATACATCCACCTGAAATGTCACCATAAAATACAAAATGATGAAGCTATCAAGATTATTAGATAGGCCGCAATTCCCTTTTCATTTAGTTCAATGTGCTACAGACATTTTTAGATTTCCTGCTACTGAAATTTCTGCTTGAGCACTAAGTTTTCCACTAGTTCACTGCCAATGCTGTCACCTAGCCTGATGCTGTAAAGCCTCCACACAAACTTTACCTTTGCAAGCCGTTTTGTCTTATGACTGCATGCTTCACGGACCTCCGCTTACTTAGCACTTCTAACAGTCATTTCAATACAAACAAAAAAAAAACCCTGTTCAGAGTCATTTAAATAACGGTTGTATCCTGAAGCCTAGAGTCTTAGAAGTGATGAGGCTGCCACACAGCACAACTAAACTCTTCCATCTACGCACATTGTCACATACAAAACACAAGTTCGCCTACTGTATACAAATCTCAAACTTTCACCTCCATATTACCACAAGAACTGGCAAGTGTCACCCACACACACAAACTCTCACTACCTCCCTTATACCCTCAAATACTCAGTCCACTGTATCAGCACACAGAGACTTAGCTAATATGCATGCATCATTGACTGCTCCTGCTGATCACTGCAGACTTCTAAATGAACAAAGACAGAGGCAGAGTTTGTTCCTAAGGTGGCTTTGAGGCCCAACAATAACTAGCTTATTACATATCTATGACCTAAGACAGCCGTAAGTTATGAGAACTGCCTAAAAAAGAAACTGCACAAAGCTAAGGAGGGAGAGGACCAGAAGGTTCTCTGTCTCTCTTCATGGGTGTTGTGTCCCTGTCCATTTCTGTGTGTACCGCCACAATGTGAACTCAGGCAGAAGCAGAACGCCATGAATCCCAGGCTTGTGAGCATAGCTGATTAAGATATGCGAGTATACTGAAAATTCGCAAACAGAAGCCAGTGCCCAAATAACAACTGGGGATGATAATTTCCACAGCATTATTCCATTTCTGCGTTTCTCTTTTTAACACGAATCTGTTGCTTCATCTGTGCAATGTATCGTCTTGGATACGTCTAGGCAAATATCCAAACAGGACACTTGGAGTCTCAAAATGATAACCAAATGTTATACTGAGTCATTGGAAGTGTATTTTCTTTTACATTTTGGTGTATTTCCAGCTAAGATACTCACTCACAAATTAGCTTTAGTTAGTTTAGTTTTCTACTCTTATTTTGAATGTTATTTGGATATTTCCCATGGCTGAGTTAACAGTTGTTTGGGCAAAACTCACATAAACAGCGCCTTTCCTATGCCAGTGGTATCCACCAAACCCGTTAGGTACCATCTTCAGCTAATGTTGAGCCATGAAAAATCCTGTATCCTGTCAAACATATGATGTATTTGACCAAGTCAATATCTCCAATCCTTATTGGCTATAATACCCCACAGCAATTAGCAATTCCCCAAGCCAATTTTGGCAGCAGACTATTAATAAAGTGTTATGGTGCTATGTGCACAACATTTGTAAAGCAGGTCCGTGAAAAAGCACTGCACAGAGTTCTGTTGAAAAGAGAATCTCAACTATTGCTAACTTTTATTTGGGATTTATCCATATTTACCATTATTGCTATTGCCTGTGCTCTGCAGTCCCATCTACACGTTACTGGACTATGGGTACTAAAGCGCTGCTGTACCTCAGCTCACACAGGGATTATAATGTGAAGTAATGACAGATTTAAGGTTAAGCTTAGTTTCCTACACTCCTCGCCAAGACACAGCAAGGTGTGCGTGTGTGTCCAGCAGCTAATTTTCTTCCACGGCCGTGAATGTCTTAACATCTCGCTCCACTCCTAGTAACAGGCGTAGACTGTCCTCCACACACTCAGTTGTGAGAGCGGCACTTAGGCCCATGCTGTTTACAGTCGTGGTGTTGAGATACACAGAGCAGTCTGAGATTAGCTGTAATCTGTCAGGGGGAGACTTGGGAGAGTCACAGAGGAGGACTGACACTGTAATCCTAACTAAGCCCCCCATACACAACATAGGTAACACACACAGTCAAGAGCAATCATATCTGTGAGGATCAGTCTACAGGTCTGTCCATCCAGTCTCTACTTACAAGCAAACTCCTGTTGTTGAAAAGACAGAGAGTGTACTAGTGCATACTGTATATTCTGGGAAACTCCTTTCAGAACGCGGCCCTCTGTCACTGACTGAGAAAGAATGACAAGAAAAAGAGCATCAACCTGTATGAGCTTATCCATTTAGGACTAAAAGACCACCATACACACTGCAGTAGAGGTGACGCAATGATCAAAGTAGCTGCATGTCTTATTAAAACAATCATCATCTTCTATCACATCATCATGCATTTGTTGTCTTCACCACTTTCAGAGTAATACTGTGGAAAAAGTTGGTCTGAAACAAGCTGAGATCTGTACATTTACTTCTAAATAATGTGTGCCATTTTGTTAAAACTAGCCATTGGGATGACTAAAAAAAATACATCTTAGCATAATGGTACAAAAAATATTTTTACAAACTGATCACTTTGTGATATAGCCTAATAAATATATTATAAAAGTAACTGAAATGTGAGATAAGGGACAAATCCTATTAATAGGGGTTGGAATAAATCTGCACTGCGAACTTCTCATCGATGCACATAATGTTTCAAACCTGTCCATTAGGATCCAATGATAAGACCCTGCTCTATATGTTAACATTACTAAAACCTCCAAAGATTTGAGAGCAGGCTGTGTGTATGTGTGTAGACATATTTACCAGACCACTGGTACCTCCTTGCACAATGGATGGAAAGGAGGGAGGGAGAGAGATAAGGGTAAGCAATAATGGGGACGAATAAGGAAGCATCCTGTTCGCTATTTTTGCACAACTTCCTGTCACAGCACTCAGAATTTGAGAAATAATATAACAGGGTGGAAACACTGACATGTCTGTATGCGGTGTATGTGTGTGTATGCAAGTACACATTTGCAACTAGAACAAGTAAGAAGGAGAAGTAAGATTTAACAGTTGACAAAATGAGTATGTGAACAGTAAGTGAACACCCAGGAGATCAGAGTAGTTTGAACACAAAATTCACATGTTGCTTCATATTTTTATATATTTCCACTGAAGAACAGACACACCCTGCTGAAATGGAGAGCCAAATATCTCTAACTCTGCCAGAAATGCACAGAGGTGGCTGTTTATTTTAAGGAAAAGACATGAGAGTGAACAAAACATGTGAAACACTACTGTCTGACTCTGGACTAGCCTGTTTTATTTATTTGAACTGAACAGACTTTACTCCTAATGAAGGCCTTCAACAAACATCTGGGCAGGTGAAGCTGACAGTGGTAAATATATTATATATATTCAATAGCTCCGGGCAACATTATGCACACAGGCATTTGTTGAAAGTTCTTCTCTTGGGGAAATAAGCATGACAAAGAATGACATGCAGAGAAACAGAATAGTCTGTTTTCTCTACAGCCACACACTAAATGATATAATATAAAATGTATTCCAACATTCAGCTAGGCTAATGTGACTCTAGCAGTCTGAGTAAGTCAGTTAAAGTGGATATTTTGTTAGTCTTGATACTAGAAAATTCCCTGTTTGTGTTAGCGGTGGTGGAGGGATACTCGCTGGAAGTATGGAGACTTTGTTGCCTGAAGCAACATGCTTGGACCACCACCATTACACGGACCTACTGAGTACCCATCTGTGAGATGTCTCAACTATACAGCCATTATCAGAAGACACAGGCTCACAAAGTCAATTGTGAAGTCTGAACACATCTGAATCAAACAACCACCCAGGTGAAGGTGAGATTCCTTTCTAAGTATGGTATTATGGTAGTGACTGCATTCCTCTGTCTGTCTGCCTGCCTGCCCCAACAAATTGGTCACCGGCACTTTTATTACACAACTCACATCCAGTCAGAACAGGCTTCAGCAAACCAAACACAGTCCTCAGCTGAGCCGACAGCTGTCCCTTTTTGATCTGTAAAGTACAGTAAGGACAGAGCCAGCAGAGACCACTATGCATGTTAATCATTATCCTCACCCATGGTAGATTATTCCAACAAGTGTCTTTATTCCATCTAATTACTGGTGTCTTGACAGGATATTGGTCTAACTTGAGGATGAATGACAACTGCTGTAAGCTAGGTATTTAAAATTGCTGCCAGAAATTCTGAAGCATCTAAGAAGAAAGTCTCTGCATGTTAATCTACCATCCGTCTCAGTAAGTTAGCAATCCATAGGGTGAATCCACATTGAATCACAATGGCAGAACTGCTCCCTGTGTGTGTACTTTCCCTCGTGCTGCACTTCTGTCCACATGTCATCAGCTATGTCACACCAGGAGTTTTATCTTTGACACCTGCCATTAAATCACTGACTTGAGGTGTGACCACAGGTGCAACATGCTGTACTCTTTAAATGTGTTTTCAGAATCAACTCAGTAATTTAAGCTTTCCATACCCATCACACCCCCTGTAACTTGTTATTATCGTTGACTGCACCCCCACTCATGTGCATTTTCTGCCTTCCTTAATCCCCTTATCTGCATTTCTCTCTCTTTTCTGGCTTCTTTCCCACTCTTTCTTTTGCTTTCTGTCAAACACTCTTCTCTTCATTTTGTCTATTCCTGTCTCTGCCTCTCCCAGTCCCTGGTCATTGGTGGCTCGCTTGCTTTCCCTTGCTCAGCCTCGCTCTCTAAAATACTCCCGTTCACTCTGAGCCAAGAGGCCCCTGCCACTAGCAGTCCATTAACCACTCCAGTTTCACGCTGGCACTCAGTCATCCTATTCTTCAGCTCACAGTATGCTCTTCTTCCTGAGATGTAGTGAACAGGAAACTGTGTGTCTGTGTCTGCCTAGGTGTGTGTGTGTTGGGGGAATAGAGCAGACATAGATAAAAAAAGAAAGAGGGCAAAAGAGACCCACTGTGCACCAAAGCAAATTTTTAACTACTATACTTGACTACTTGGGTCAGACTAAAGAGTTGTGACCTCACTGGCTTCATTCATGGCGTTATCTTAAATTAAGCATATGCTGAGGTGGTTCCCCCAGGAAGTAGGTGCACTGCTGTGCAACTGCAAATGCAGATTTTATGCTTGAAGGAAAGTGCACTTATATTTGATATTAATCAGAGCTTAGATGATGAACACCAACATGTTACGCATTCAACACTTTAACCCGGGCTCACTGGTGACGGCTTGGACATCAAAGTCAGATGCAATACTACATATAAGTCAGTCAAACAGAGGACAGCAACTTCCCCATAAGCGTTTCTGGTTGATCTTGTTGTGACTAATAGTGCTTGAGTGTATTGTGGTTTTCCTCAGAAGATGCATTTCTTTAGTTAAGGGGTGGGACACATAATAAATATTCACAATTTGATTTCGATTCAGGGTGCTACAATCCAATCACAAAACAATTCTTTATGCATCTAAATGTTTTATTTCCATATATTTTCTTACCGTAAGTCCACATTCACAATATCATAAACATCAATGTTGTAAAAAATTCCATTATCATTTATTAACATAACAGAAGTAATCCAACTGGTAGGTTGAGGTTGCACACATGAGCAAGTCGGCATATTTTCCAAGTCTATGAATATTCAACAAGAGAAAAATATGTGCTGCTTAGACACTTGCTTGAGGGTTCTCTGTCTGGCATCAACTACAATGGGCTGGGCTTCTCCCAGTTGCAGGAAAAAGTGTAATGTGCATCTGCTTGTTTGTTTTAATACTGGAAGTTACAAGTTACATAGTGTATGATAGGGCTGAACAATTAATCAAAATATTATCAAAATCGCAATCATATCATAACCATGAATCATATCTGGAAGAATAATCTCAATGTTTTTTTTGCATATCGTTCAGCCCTACTTTATGACGATAATTGTAATTTTTCAAATGATCAGAATTGCAATATTCTTTGAGAGCAATTTTTGTAATGCAAGCCATCCTCTGACAGCTTCAAATCTCTGAAAGGAAAGTTCTATAATTCTGGCTCAAAATCCAACCCATGGTATTATAAAATTGATTGAAATGACAATATGAAATGCCAATAACTAGTAAATAGCCAATTAAGGTCAGAGAGAAATGCTAGCATGTCCCAGAAGAACATGCTCAAGTTACACAACTCACTCCAAAAATGGGTTATTGCTCTCCTTGATATACATTATCAGGGCCTGGAAAAATGTCAACTTCTACTTGAGAGAATTCAGCAAACCATCCACCTAAAAAACTGATAACCTGCCAAACTCAACAAGATGTCCCAGAGCCAGAATCTGTGATCTACAGTTCACCTTGTATCCCAAACAACGGTCCAAGGCAGTGATCCCTGGCTAATCCACACAACGCCTGCCTGCCTGCTGAGCCAGTCTGTTTATGTCAACAACATTCATGGATGCTGATCCTTTCCGTCTCTCTGGGCCTGAAGAACACAGATAGTGCTTCAGGGAGCACAGCTAAAAAAATGACCTGCTTTTGGCTTCACACAAAATACATGGATCATGCTCGGCTACAGAGGTACCTGTGAGCACAGCAAATCATGTTAAGCATCCCTGTGAAACATAACTACTGTGTGTCAACTGAGACACACACACATTATCAGGCTTACACAGCAGGAGAACATTACAGTATGCTTTTGTGGGGTATGGCTGTAGTAAACATTACTGAGTTTGATGTTGAGGTTAGGCAACATTTGATGCACTGAATGGTGATGGGGTAGAATATATCTTAGTGATTTTAAAAAAAGAAAAAAAAGCTAATTGAAAAATGGCCACCTGTCATAAATTCTGCATGCTGCAAAAAGCCATAGTATTTGTCTGAATGTCAAACCTAGTTGAAGTGACAGTTCAGTGGAATTATTCCAATAACATACTGTATAAAAAAATCATCAATCCCATCTTAGATTCATCCAAAAACTGTGACTGTGTCTAGAAAAAGATATGATGACTAAAACTGGAATACCAACCCACACTGCTTCATTCACTCCCAGGCGACACAATGGAGAGACATTCACACAAGGAACCAAATACCAAGCTGACTTGAGACCACACACACACACGTCATAGTCATACATATCACATCAAGTTATTATCACTGGTATGTCTGAGAAGAGGCAAAAGTGGAGAGCAATGAAGTCATAGATAAGTTAATGCCACAGAGAAGATAGTTGAGATAGACAATGTCACACTGTAGACCAAGTACACCATACATAATTCTACACCCTTGACCTCTGTCTGAACTCTGACTGGTGTAATACATTTTTTGCCAGAATGGCTTCAAATTTCAGAGTTAGTGGCGTACCGAAGTCAAGGTCATACCTCATACTAAAGGTGGGCATTCCAGCTGCACACACGGACTTGTGTGTGCAGTGTTATCTCTGGACATTGCACAATTGCTTTCTGTCTGTGACTCATGTTTACTTGTAGCCACACCAAACATTAACAGTACTGTAATATGCCATTCATCACAACGTTTTCTTTATTTTCATCCATGTCTGTGTGGGTCTGTTTTCAGAGGCTTTCAAAAGCACAAGAGCATACATTTACAGTACAGTATGGACAGCTTTTCACTACTCCACTGACTATGTCTGTATGCTAGTGTAGACTGACTGTACTAATGGGACAGTTCTCGTCACCAAAACCATGCCTTTAACAAAGATGACTGCAACCTCCTACCACTATCGTTACATGAAACCGGGCTCATGCCCAGGTGGTACTATCTACATGAAAAAGTTCTCAGCAAAAAGCCTGAACAAACTGCTCTGTATGTAACTGGGTGTTGTAAAGAACTGTTTGTGTTCACTCCTGTCAAACTCAAAACTCTCTGACAGTAAATGTGCATGAGTGCGAGTGTGTGTGGAGGAATTGTTTACTCGGTGACCAGAAGTGTCTTCTGTGCATCCTCTATGGTTACCGTTTGTCAGTGTGTGGAATATCAGTTTTCACCTGTTGCTAGACATGGCCAAGGGTTTAAGTTACGCAACAGTTTTTACTGGTTGATGACAAGCATCACTGCTGATGACTCATGCTGCTCTGCTCCCATCAAGACTTCACACTGAATATACACATGCTGACACAGCCAGGTAGACACCACATGATGTCATCTTATTTGTCACCTTGAGTAAATTCAATGTGCCAATGCCACACCTTACCATAAAGGTTAGGCCTTTTGACATAAATACATACAGTCCTCTATGTAAAAAAAAAAAATCATAACTTAGCATATGCGGTTGAACAAATGGATGGGTCTTTATAGTTTGTCAAATGTTGTTAAAAAAATAAAACCTCTGAGTCATTTGTTGAGGTGTCGCAATTTCTCAAGACTGCATAACTAGAAACTTGTTCCTCATATGTTGACACTTTCTTTGACCTGAATCGGGAATCCTACAGGGTAACATTTCAAGATCTATTGGCAGCTGGTGCACAGCTTTAGGGGGTGAAAGTAATTATAGGTATGGTGGCAGTTTGTTGCTTTGTAGCTTCACTTGAAACATGAGAGGAAGAAAATGTAACCATCAGTGGAGTTGGGTGCAACACTTTTGAGCCCACGTACCCACACCGATCACAAAAGTGCAAGAAGTTAAACCTGTGGGATACTCACAAATTTCTTTTTCCCATCTCCATCCTCGTAGTTCTTCTTTGACTTCTTGTCCTTCTTGGGACCAGCAGCCGAGGCAGAATTCCCCGACTGTGGATCCATATTTATAACTTAATCCGTTTCCTTGAAGTGGGTGTCAAAATAAACCCGTGCGGCGGTAATCTCCCCGCACTCAAACGTACAAAAAAACAAAGCAAATGTTTCCTCCGACGATGTTTCTTAACTTGCGAAAAAGACAACTGTTATTTTTCTTGGGCCTAGCCTAGTGCTCTGGCCAACTAGCCACAATTAGCACAGTATTGCTAATGATTTGGTAGAAAGCCAACTACACCAGACGAACCCCTCGCTAAGCCGCCTGTCTGTATCACTGAAGGAGGGAAATTCAAAGCACAGCACCAAGTCCTCGGGACGAAAAGTACGAAAACAGCCTGTTGCGCTTATACAATACAGATTAGCACTTTTATCTACCAGTATCCACGTGTAACACAAAGCGAAGCTTTAACAATGTGAATTTTAGGTCCCGAAAGTATGAGGCACTAACTGTGCTAACGTTAGCTTTAGCTAGGCTAGCTTGTCTGGCTACAGTAGGTAAAGTCTCCGTGGGGGGGAAAAAAAAACTCCGCTCTTCCCACTTCCACGAGTTGTTTCGGTGACTACAGCACGGGCGACAAGTTGGTGTTACGGATGACTTGGCCCGACGGTGTCTCCCAAATTAGCTTCCATGACTGCTACAAGTTTGGTAAACTTTTTAACCCCTGAATGACAACGAGGAAGCGACTTCGTTTCCAGCACTAGAAAAGTCTTCCTTGTTCTTCTGACAGTCCGGCCAGAGCTGGCTGGGAGGAGCCTGCGTTCTGCAACTAACATCACACCTGAGAGGATTTAACGGACAGTCCTGGCTCGACCGCACAGAGCTGTGGGTCCAGGGATCATCACAGCTCCACCAAAGGCTTACAGGGATCCCCGGTAAAATGAGGACTAGTCTAACTGCTGAATAATGCTATGGAACGTGTTTCCAACTGGCTGACTTGTGTTTAGAACTACACAGAACATGATGTAACAATGTATTGCGTCATAATTGAGTCATAATCTAGAATCTAAAATCCACAACAACAACAAAAGGGGAAGCATAAAAGATTCTAAAAACCCCAAAGACGGTCAAATGTCAAATGAGCAGTGTAGTAGAATAACCCACCACCAGCAGGCAGCACAGGCCAGTTAATCTGAAGCTTGGCAAGTGTGACAGATAGGTAGTACTGCTATGCTGTGGAGTTATCAAGTTATCACACTTCTATCACAGTAACCTCTGGCATCCCACACCTATACACTGAAGTTTAACCAAAGGTTCACTGGAAGTTCTCAGTCAGTTCAAGGGAGACAGGGTTTCCGGGGGCAATTGGAAGAATATTCTTTTTTTCACTATTATTTTGTTCATTTCATGTAGGATAAAAGCTCTATAAAAGAGGATCTCCCCTACAGCCCTTGACATTGTTTCTCTGCCGGCAATATAACCTTACCACATTACAAAGGTCTTCTCTCTGTGACCCACATTTCTGTCTCCTTCTGTTTGAATGTAAGATTGACCAGAAAACCTGTACTCATCTAAGGTTGCACACGCCCAGGTAGTTCCTCTTATCTCACGTATCTGGAAAGGAAATCTGCTGGTGGAGCTAAGCCACGTCTTCGTTGTGCAAGTGTTACAGTGATTAATGAAATGTAGTCATTAGTAACCTTATTGAACTAACAAGACCAGTGATGCTGCTTCATTTCGGTTTCTGTTTTGTGCAGGTGTTATTTGTATTTTGCAAAGGTGGTGTTTCAACATGTGTGGCTTGGGCACTTTGCCATTTTGTACTGTAATCACACTGCAAACAAATAGTCAGTCTTGGGGCGCCACCAAGCGATGGCAGGCGCTGCAGCGTCACCGGCGTTAGTACACCATGTCAAGCAAAGTTAATGTAGGCACCAATAAGAAGCAGTTGTGATGTAGCCTACTTTATTTTGTTCTCTAAAATGATTTGTTTGCATTCACACATGTAATTGGCTCTGGGTGGCGGTTGGAGTTATGGGGAAAGAATATTAAGATATAGGGGTAATTACCAAATGACTGAATCAAGAAGCCACTGTACCTATTCTTCTGAATATGCTGACTAAATCGACCCAGTTATTATTGTCTTCCAAAAAACAGCATATAATTTGGTCGCTCATTATAAATCTCACACTCAAGGCAGATGTGGCCTTTTGTCCCCCGCTCGCAATTTCTTATTTCAGCGCTTCTCAGATCCAGAAAATATCTTGATTACGCTCCACAAGAAACACTAATCACTGTGTTTAGCTCATCTCAGTGGTATTTTACATCTCAGATTAAGCATTCAGGAGTCACTGAATGAATGGTCAGAGTAATTCTTTGACTCCAGTTCCCCTGGCTTGAGCAATTTCGAGATATAATGTCCAATACTTGAAATGCAGTGTTTCTCTTACCTCTCACAGGTACAAAAACCTGTGCGCACACATTACGCGCACGCACGCACACTACCACAAACACAGGCACAGGATTACAGAGATAGGCTCATCAGTCTGTCTTGGTATGTGAGAGATGTTTTCCAACAACAAGATTGGAGAGGATTTGCGCATCACCGGTGGCACTGAAAACGACAACAGTTTGGTTTATCGCACAAGACTCGTCATAAACTTTAGCCTCAAGCCTTCATTCTCCTGGATATTAGCGCTATAAATTGTGGAGGAGAGGTTAATTAAAAGTGAGAGTGCACGATCAGGCTGGCGGCCCTATGGCACTCGTAAAAACGCTCCTACGCACCTATTAAATGATTAACAGTTGGCCCTTCACATCAGCAGCTGCAGCATCATCTTCAGCATCGCCATTCATAAACAGTTGGACGAAAAGACTGCTACTTCAAAGTACATTTCAATATGTTTATGTGACGATATAGGCCTACAGTCTGTCATTTAATCACCATTTTACAACGGACAAAAGGGTGGGAATTGTGTGTTGATTGCATCATTTCACAAGACAAGACAGTTAGGTTACAGTCATACAAAATATTTTATATACAAACCACTGTAGACTTTTTCTATGTTGACATAAGTCACGTTTTCCATGGAAAAAAAACAGATCCATCTTGTCAGGACCAGTGTGAAATGGCCTACTGTGAAGTTGGTGCCAGGTCAGATTTAAAAGCAACTATTAATACAAGTTTGGGAGTATACTGTAAAGAAATAAACAATTTGTTTCCAAAGTGCAGTGCGGCGGCCACGTGGGGGGGGGGGGGGTGATGTATTGTTTTACATTTCAGTCATTAATTACCAGAAAATATGGGTCACTAATTTGATCAGGAGTTATACTGTTATCTTTCCATCTGCAGTAGGCCCATGTACACCAAGTATCTTCAAACAGCCCTCCAATGACTGAAGTGCTATCTTTTGGGGATGGGTCTGTGGGCCGGAATAAGGTTTTGTTGGGGATTCCAGGTTATTTAGGCCTTCCAATGTGTTCAAGACAACGGATAAAGGCAACGACTTCATGTGTCTAGTACGTGCAGCAGCTGTTCAGGGGTGACCAGTTAGCCTTTAAACCCCCACAGGAGTCTCACAAGACCCAGAGATTTGTCCTGGGGGTCTATCCTACTTATAGGAGGTCCGGGCCTCTCTCAGTGACCTGTCATATGGCATGGAGGCGAAGAAAGAGTTCCGGAGCTGGCAGTTGATAAAGAACACAATGAGCAGCACCAACAGGAAGAGCAGTAGGCACATGACTATGTAGGTGATCAGGTCCGGTTTGTGGAGCTCTCCCTCCCGGAGCCCCACTCCCCCTCGCCCTGTGGTGGGTCTCAGGAGAGCGGCCACGCTCACCGAGCCACCGTGGGAGGCGTTCAGGGAGGAGGAGGGGGCGTGCGTGGAGGACTGGGCCATGAGCACCAGGTCGAAGTCTGGGGTGTTGGTGGAGTTGAGGAGGATCTGCCTCAGCATGGCGCCTCGCGGGTTCACCGGCTGCGTCGGTCGGCTGGAGGATGAAAAGACACGGAGAAGGTTATGTAGCCTACTGACCCCGTGGTTGTTGAGTCTGGGTGTCCTATTTCTGAAGCACCCATACCGATACGAAAGAATCAGGAGCGATTCCTGTGTGACAAATTTGGGAACAGCCTTTAAGGATAGGAATAATAAAAACCCAATGATCCCAAAATACCTTAATATCTGACAAGGTCACTGATAAATTCCATCCAGTGACACAGATAACATACACTGTAGGCATAAGTGATAATGAAAACACCATAAAGTAGGCTGGAGTCACTGTTAAGTATAGATTCCTTGAGGTGCAATAGGACCTTGTGATTTTGCTCTGTGTGGAATCCCACAGCAACGTTAAATGAACCAAAGCACATGGCTTTTGTTAAGGGAATCACTTACTTTGGTGTGCGCTGCGAAGAGTTCCGCAGGTGAGCTGGAAAAGACAAAATCCCGGCTCCGCATTCCTCGTCGTCCCCGGTTCTGTCCGCTCCAGCCCCGCCAAAGACGCGCTGTGGAGAAGCGGCGGGTCGATAGCTTTAAATCTGCGCCCACAGACCATATGTCGAGTGGGATATTAACGCAGCGTCTCCCGTCACATTAAACCGAACAGGTCAAATCCATGATCAGGGTCCCAGTGAAAGATTACGTTACCAACCCCACTTGTTGGCGTCTAAATCCAAATCGTCCTGCCACGCGTGTGGTTACGCGCAGACTGCGTTATCGTTTGCTACTGTGGCGATATCCAAATGACTCGAGGGTCTGTCAGAGGTGGGGAAGTTCAACGGCGATCGCTGGTGCGCTCACATGTCTCCTTGTGCGTCGTGGTGCGCAGTACAACAAGATCGCCTTTGCTTGTGCGTACAGGGCGCAGCTCTGCCTGTTCTTTTATCCAGTATAGTGTCGATTCGTGTTGTATAGATGCTACCGACAGTCTGTTCTTACGGGATTATCGATTCGGTATGACTAAATGGAGACGAAAGGAGGGATTAATGGAGGACAACACACAGCAGCACACCGGGTCATGAACAGCTTCCCATCTTCGCCCTGGGTTGGGTGTGTTTGACAGAGCGAGAGAAAGTATGTGCGTGTGTGTGTGTGTGTGAGAGAGAGAGGGGGGGGGGGGGGATTGCAGATCAGGAGAGGGGAAGGAGGGCGCTGGAGGCACGTCACTGGACAGGGATGTGTGTTACTGTAAAGAGAGAATCACAACACAAAGTCCTATCAATCAATCAATCTATCTATCTATCTATCTATCTATCTATCTATCTATCTATCTATCTATCTATCTATCTGTCTGTCTGTCTGTCTGTCTGTCTGTCTGTCTGTCTGTCTGTCTGTCTATTCGTCTATTCATATTATTTTCAAAGTAGTGAGAGAAAGTTGAGTCAGAACCATTTCTGGGCCAGTGTGGGGAATGTCTCACACTGGGGTGATAAGAGAACAGGAAAAGGTGTGAGATTGGTGTGTGTATGTAAGAACTCATAGAGGTGATTCAATTTTCGAAAAGGTCTACCAGGTAGCCTATTGTCTGAGTCTTAGTGCCCGAGTCATTTGAAGTGATGAATATCAGAGCACTACTGTCAGTCTGTGTCCTTTAGGAAAGACTTAAAGAGCAACAAAACTGCTCTTGCATTTCACACGGCCGGCTCTGCATGTTCAGAATAATAAATGTGTTTGCTCTCTGGGAAACAGATTTGACATTGGTGCTCGATAAAAAGAAGGTGCTAAATATGGTCATAGTTTGCTCTTACATGATGCTTTCAGACATGAGCATGCATACAAAGGGCCAGACCCTAAAAGCTCCGCTGATCTGCTTCATATTCAGCTGCACCTGTTCTGTCACAATAGAGTGGCTGGCAGATATAGAAAGCAAGAGCAGAGGGACACACACACACACACACACACACACACACACACACACACACACATTGCAGCCAAAATACAGTAAACCACATGCACGTATACAGAAACAGACAATAAAAAGTTTAAGGCTAACTAGTCTACAAATACAAAGACAAATACCTAGTGGTGTCCCACATCAACTTTGTATTCAACAATAAAGAGGATTACAGTGGACCAGAGTTTGGTGGAATGTGCATGGCACATGGGAAATCTAAATACAGCCTAAAGCCTTGTTTACACATGTGGAGGGACAGCAATAATTGTGACGGCTAAGGAGATTACTATTTATTATTGCTTTTTGGATGTAGCACTCGTTCCCTGCTTTGCTATGGGCTTGCTGCTATCCTCATTCCCATCATACATTCACACACACACACACATTCCCACAAAGACATGCATGCGAGACAGACACAAAGGCAAATCCAAAGACACACAAAGGAAATCTGACCGATTTTGCCAAAATGGTGATCAGTGTTATATTTGCAAAACTCCAACGCAAGGCCGGTAACAGTAAAAGACCTAACTCACACATCATAATCAGGTGAGGCATTTCAGTCAGAAAGAAAGGGAGAGAGGGAGAAGGATTGTTATATACCATGACATATATGTTGACTGATGCCTTGCTCTGTGAATAATTTTGAGAGTTATCAGGCTTTGCTCATTAGCTGTAACCCATGACAATGAATTTTGATTAGGAGTGATGAATTGTAATTCGCCACCACTATAGACTTCATTAAGGGCCTCAACCAATGGGAGCCCCCCTCACCCTCAACACTGTTAAGCATCATGTCACACTAAACAATTACCTCTGTCCTCCTATGTGTTTGTTCACGCCTGTGTCATACATGCACACACAAACAAAAAGGAACACAACAAAGACTCGTGCATCTCTGGCTAATTTTCACTCTTTCACCTTTCGCGCTCTACTTTACGAGTCGTCTTTGCCTCTCTAAGTCCCTCACGTCTCTTTTTCATTTCTCTGTTGCGTTGGTCTGTTTCTCTCACTTCTCTTTGCGTCTTTTCCTTCCCTCCTTCTCCTTCTCTCTCTCTCTACACCCCTTTCTCCCACCTCTTTCTGTTTCTTAATCCTTTTAATCCATAAAAAAAGGGGGAAAAAAGACAAGTCATCCATGAAGCACCAAGAGCTCAAAACGGAGATAAACAAGAAAACTAAAAGTTTTTGGATTTCTTTTTCTGAGTTTCATAATATTGTTTTACAAGATGAAAAAAAGAGACGGACAAGTGCTTAAAAGAAGCTTAATGTTCCCGCTGATGAGACATAACCAAAGCAAATGGCAGGCCGTGCAAGTCAACAGGGATTATGTATGTGTAGCCTACACACACCAGCCACACCACTCTCTCTTTCTCTCATTGACACACACACACACACACACACACACAGTGATAAAACACACAATGATACGCACTCCTCTGCACTCCTCTGTCAGCTAATTAAAGAATTGGGTCTGCTAAAGGGTTGTTATTTTATTACTCTTATTTTCCATTATTTCCAGGAGGGAAAGGAACAACGTTTTGAAAATCTTCCCTCAAAGCCCTTTTGCCACTGTTTTACAAGTTTCAGTCACCTCAAATTATGCCATGTCAAGTGAGGGTGAAGTAAAGAGCACAAACAAAAACCCTCGTAATCTGCACTCACAGCAGTGCTCTCCTCTGCCGTTGTTGCTAATTCCTTTGAGACAATTGCTCGAGTCTACAGAGTTTTGTTTATTTTTGCCTCATGGAAGAGTAATATTGTTTTGTTGCTTTCCTCAGCATGAGCTCCACAGTGCTGTGGAGTCATTCGCCGCACAGGCAGGAGTCCAGGCACCCAAACATACTGTCTATTGAGTCAATCCATCTCTGCTTTTCACTGCTTTACTGGCAGACGGACTCATAAAACACAACGCTACCGTTTCCTCTTGCTTGCTAAGACACACACACACACACAGAAGGACACACACAAGAACACACACATACTCATAGCATCTGATAACAGTGATACCCCCAGACAGACTCTCTAGACTAAAACACACAAAAGCCAAAGAGAGACAGATTATGAGAACGTCTGTGCACGCTCCTGCATGTGCGCACACAAACACACTCACAGGAGACATTTGACATGCATGAACCACGAGCAGCTGTAGACACACACACTGCTACACACTTACCTAAACAGAGGCAGAAAGAGAGAAAACACATGCAGTCACACACAACACAAAACAGACAATAAGATCACTAATGGTTACACAAGCAGCTAGGACTCCTTTATCTCTTATGTCAATACAATTCCATTTTCTGTTTGACTGATTTTCAACAAGAATCTTAAACAAACAAAAAAGAAAGTGACACGCAAATGTCTCCCCTCTCTCATTTTCTTGTAATTGTGTTCATTTTATTCTAACCATCTCCTCTTTAACCTCCGTGGAAAAATCAGCCGGCAAAATAGGATTCCTCCCTGCCAGCGCTTCAAACGCCCCCAATGGCAGAAATCAGACGCTCTACAATTAGTCACTTGATTATCTCGCCAGAACACCAAATGCTGCTTCTCATCTCAGGGAGGAATAAAAGGAGAGGCATTTACTTTCTCTCGCAGTAAAAATGACAAATGGATACTCGAAATGAGCAGCAGCTGTCATGTAACCAGTGAAACACACACATACACACAGGGCTGACACTACTTTTCAAATCATACATACAGTAGATATGCACATTACATGCATTCAAATGATATTTTGTGAGGCCAAAATACATTTGAACCTGCAGATATACAGTAAATTGTCAATGAAAAATACACAGGAAAATGAAAAGAAAGAAGTTTTCCAAAGTCTACAGTGAAGTTACAGTAAAATTAACATAATCTAACAGGTAAATTCAGATATTTTTTGGAAGTTTGACACATTTTGCCAATGTTTATTTTTATTTATACTTTTACTTTATGTTTAATTGCAGTATAGGATCAAATACAAATTTGATTTTACTATGTACACAGGCTAGGCTCAGATCCCAGTGCAGGTAAAGTGGCCTTTCAGCTTTATACCAAACAAAGCAGACTCAGCTAGTACAGGCCACCAGGGTATTTCAAAGCGTGGTCTTGAGGACAGTAAACAAACAACAAGAGAGGAGCAGAGATGCTGAGGCTCAGCTTGCTTCTCTTTTATCTTCTTTTTCATCTGCATTTCAAATGTGAATGATTTCATTGAGGTTGTGTATCAGTGAAGTAGGTTTTGGGGGCTTGTCTGAGTGTGAGGAGGTGTTGGCCAGCATTGCGCTGAAAGAAAATCATTAGACGAGGAGAGAAAGCAGTGTGAAAACATTTTTTTTCATTTTGCAGATGAGCTCACTATATAGTCATCTACATAAAACTCCCTAGGTAGTGAGTAGAGAGTAGTGAATGAGTGAATGATTTTGGACACAGCCCTAGACATGCAAAACATGAAGAAATGGAGAAGGAGGGCAGGAGGAGGTGTGAAGCAGAAGAGATGGGGAGAGGGGAGGTGGGGGTAGGAAAGGAGGGGGAGGGAAACTAAACAGATCAAGTGGGAAATAACAGAACCAGTGATCCCTATAGGACATCATCTCTGATCTCTGATGTGTGTGTTTGTAGTGTGAAGTTCTGCTGCTTGTAGGCTGAGTCTGGACGAGGAGAAGAGGGGGAGACAGAGAAGAAACAGACAGAAACAGCTAATCACTCAGTAACTGTTCCCAGGGTTACTAAGGTCACAGAAGAGGAGGAGCCAAACAAACGTGAGAAGAAAAGAGATGGAAACAGCAACGAGACAGAGATGAACAGAAAGCGACAGAGAAGAAAATAGTTGCTGAGACAGACAGAAACAAACAGCAGATTAAAAAAAGACAGAGAAACAAACAAAAAATAGGAGGGTAAATGAGTGAGAGAGGGCGGAGGCGAAAAAAAAACATAAGCCAACACAGTTCAGAACAAAGGGAAAGAGAAGCAAAGTGAGTCAGAAGATGAATGGTGGTGCAACAGCTATGGCTAGCCCATAAAAGGGAAACTATGTTGCAGGTACATAAATACACTGAGGGGAAATGTTGCGGTATATGACGAGCAGCAGCGCTGGGATTGTTATAAACATAACTTCCTCTCTATGTCTCACTCGGCTCGTACAGAGAGTGAATGGGACAGTGTTTGCAATCCAGGAAATTTTGTAGCAGTTCCTGTATAGCATTCCATATCCACTATTCACTGCTGTCGGTAATACTGAGATAAAGATTCAAACGAGGACGTGATAGAAACATGGAGGAAGACAGTGGTGATGATACTGTAGCAATGAGCCAAATGCTGCTAAATGGAAGATGATGTCAAGGATGATAAATGCTATGATGATGATGATGACGATGATGATGATGATGATGATGATGATGATGATGATGATGATGATGATGATGATGATGATATGAATGAATCAGGAGAATCATCAAGTTTTCTTTGAAACACTCAGATACAATGCTGTGCTTTTATGTGAAATTATCATGTTCCTGTGTTCTGATATTAAGATGCCATCTCTATTGATGACATCAGGATCAATAGTTCTCAGTTGCAGTTGAGTGAGAGATTTTGCCCATTGGAGACAGAAACTGTAATGGCTCTTGCTAAACTGTAACTTTTCATTTTTTTCATGGAAAACCATTAAAATGGACTTACTGATTCCTGAAGATGTATTTTGTGTCAGACACATTGACTTTAACTCAGTTCTGGCATAGCTGAGTGCCACTAAAGAGGTATTTCACAATGTAGGAGAGTTCAGAAGCAGAATAAACCTTAAATCCTAAATCCCAGTAAGGAAATACATCCCACTGGAGGTACGTGAAGAGAAATTCCCTCAGACGGTCAGGAGTTGGGCTGAGTTGGCCCAAATCCGGAAGGTGTATTCACAAAGGAATTCAAATAAATGTAATTGTCCCTTAGATTAGGTTAAACAGCAGGTCAAAGACTGAATGCTTGATTAGGTTACCTTGTACACCAAGAATCATCAAGCTTCCTAATAATGAGGCTCTATGAATTGCTCTGCAAAACACTGCAACCCACAAATGCAAGTACATTTTGTGCTGAAGTTCTGAACCTGAAACAGAGCGAGTAGAAACTATTATATGACATCTGTTACAATACAGGAAAAAGCAATGTTGTTGTTTTTTATTGTGATGACAGTGATGATGACAATGATGATGATTTCTGAAGGAAAAATCACCCCGTGACATAGATGCACACCTGACACATTTATCTTGTGCAGTTTCATGCGCTCCACTTGCAATTATGAGTGCACTCATGCCCACGTTTACTCCCATTCCTCAGCCTTGGGGGCCAGTTGAGACACCTGGAGGTGGAAGGGAGCTGTGATATCAATCCCTCCATTCATCTTGGACTGGTGCACTGTGGCTTTGAAGAATTGGTAAACAAGTCTTTTCTTCTGATAGCTCCCCGACAGCCCCTTCCTCCTCTTCTCCATCAGCCCTCTGACTGCTCCAGAAATGAGATATTGGCATTTCACCAATGATGGGGACTCTTAAAAAAAGTCTCAGCACTATGGATTTTTTACATGCTGTCATGTCAGAGAAGTAGTGTTGGAGTTGGAGTGGGTAAGATGATATTCTTAAGACTGTGATAAAGGTTGTATTTTTAGTGATAAATGGCTGTGATTGTAAGATTGTGACAGCTTTATTCTCTACAGTCCTCCATTAGTTTGTTTAAGAGGTTTGTCCTGATTAGGTCGTCTTCGGAGGGATTTCTTCTAATGAGATACTGCGACGAGAGACTGAGATGGCTTAAGGGGGTGATTGATGCCTCGGATAGGAGATGCATCTGTGTGTGAGTGAGTGCAAAAAGCGATGAGTGACACATACTTGTCTGCGAGAGTAAGAGCCACAGAGAGACTTTTGGGTTTAAGCCTGCTCCCGTGTTAAATCCTCCATTAATATGTGAGTTTACGCTTTTGTTTGTTTGTGTACAAAGAAGTAAGCGTTCACTCTTTAAATGTGAGTGTTTATGACAGTCTGCTGAGTGAGCGTGCATGCATATGGGAGCATTCACGCCTCAGTGAATGACCACCTACGTGTGTGTTCAAGCCTCTAATAATATACGAGAAAGTGTAAGCTGCTATGTATGTATGTGTTTATACAAACAAGCAAATATATGTGGATGCGTCTCCTGAGCGGGCTTTCAGGTAGTAGGCGGGAGGCGCGTTGAAGAGGGAGTCTAATCTCTCCTCCAAATCCCTGGAATCCCTGTCTTTCAGAGGCAGGAGGTCACATCGCTCACTGCTCTGCCAGGAGAGACAGAAACAGAGGAAGACAGATGGAGGAGGCGTGAGGGATGGAGAGAGAGGGAGGATGAAGAGGAGGAGAGAAGGAGGGAGGGCTGGAAACACTTCCATGCCTTGGGCCTGTGGGACAAATTACACCAGAGAAGGGATGTCAGTTATACTGTGCTGCTCTAAGACACACACACACACACACACACACACACACACACACAAAAGTCTTCAAGGTTTTCCATGCAAGCACACAGGCTCATGTCTGCTCACAGGTCATACACAACCGAGCATGAACAGATACACATAAAATTTTATCTCCTGATTAAAACAGGCAAAACACAAACACATGTACAACACACACACGCACAAAGACACACCCACACTGATGGAGTGTGTTATTGAGTAACGCCCTTAAGGCCAAAACTCATATCAAAAGTCTGAGGGAGAGCACTCAAGGAAATCAGATAATAGAATTTCCTGTCAACTTTCCTCGGACTGACTTTGTTGCTATGGAGATAGTCCAGTAAGGGTCTCGGCTGCTGTTTATGTATGTGTGTGTGGTGTACAGCATTTCTCGGCTTAAATTAAGTCTTCTTTCTATTGAGACAGTGTTTTGGTATTTCTACTTTATTGGCCTGCATATGTGGTGCAGCAGTGAGTGATGAGAAGGAGAGAGGAAGAGTGGAGGAAACAGAAGGAGAGGATGTGACAAAGGTTATAAACCAGACTCAACAACGTGATGAGGAAAGGATGCTCCTCTGAGTGTACCCAAGCCTGTAATTGTGGTTATTGTAGCGTTTTCCCTTAAAGCTGCGCCTGCCAACATTTTATCTAAAAATATACCTTAAAACCTGAATCATTATGTGAGAATGCTGAAAGATGAGTTTATAGACTCTGATGAAGTGCATGGTCATGGTTGAGAAATCTTCTCCATGAGCTGAAACTTAAATGCAAAATCCAAAACTTTATTTTGAAGAGCAGCATTTCATGTGTGAGCACGCCATCCAGAGAGAGCAGGACTCGTAAAAGCAGATTTTCTTCACCGCCTACATCATCCATACACACAAAAAAGGAGAAAGGTTTGTACAGTTTAAAGGTTCACATTACATGATTGATGGGTATTAAAGTCCACAAAACAAATACCTACCTGCATCTGTCATGAGGGGTCATCAATGTATGAACTTGCCTATCGTTGGTTTAACATTAAAAAGGCAACATAAATGGAAAACAAATGGTTTTTAATCAAAATATCTCTGCTCTTGAAATGACACTTTCTGCATAAACCAGTGTTGTTTCAATAAAATTGTCAAAATTGTCAAAAAAGAAATTGCACTGAAAACAAAGACACGCAAAATCTGTTGACCCTTGTCATACATAAAAGATGACCATGTAAGGCAAGTTTTAGTGACAACTTTACGGGGTTCATTAGCCTTTGTGTGATGGCAGACTAGACAATAAAATGAGGCCTTTCTGTGACAGCCTGAAACAATGCAGAGACAGTGGTGAATGAATATTATGGAGCAAGTGAGGTCCGATAAACATCTGGACATGTTGGAGCGGAGTGTTTACAGTGCTGCTTTAGAGGGCAGCTTTCAGGATGTCTCTGACACGGCAAGTGTGTTGGCGAGGTCAACACACACACACACACACACACACACACACACACACACACACACACACACACAGGTGCATGACTCAACTGCACACACTTACAGGAAAGCCAATTTCCCAGACACAGAGGGGTTCTTTGGCTTTTTGGACCTTCTTGGCAGTCTGCAGTAACCTCATGTTACAGGCTTTTACAGTAGAGTGAATGCACTGTGTTTAAGGTATTGCTCCTGATGTACAGTTCCTTACCACATGAAGGGGTTTGCAATTGTACTTTGGGGGTGGTGGGGGCATGTGAGGACTGGTTTGGGCTGCAGTTTGGGATGTAATGTTTAGCTAAAGAGCCTGCTAGCTTAGCCTAGCTGCTCATATACTAACTGCTGAGCACTGACTGACCCAGAAATGTGTTGGTGTGTGCTAAGTGCAGAATTGAAGTTTATATTTACACACCCATTTTAGGTTTTTGTAGGAACTCCGGACCTTTAGAGGAACCTAGTTCCTGTGAACATCCCTGAGTGGTCAAACTCAAGCCTCATGAACGTGTTTTTGTCCCGCACTATCTTCTATTATTTTTGAGTTTTTGAGAACCTTCTTGGGCTCTACTGTTTTTAACTCCGTAAACATTTGGTTTTATTTTGCACAGTTGTTTTGGATCTTTGGACAGAGACATTATATATGAAACTGGGCAATACAAATACCCTTGACATATTCTAGGTTCTGGATGATGGTTTGTAAAAAAAAAAAAAAAAAAAAAAATCAATGGAGCTTCAAAGACAAAAATTGTAATGGTTCCTGCTGTTAAAGTTTTAAGTCATTACATTATCAGTGACAGCATCCCTATTTTAACTTTTGTGACTTTTTTGGGAATATATGTAAGTGTTCTGTTAGTTTTAGTACATTTGGATGTGAGTTTATCTAAAAGTTTGTGCTGAGCTGCATGTTGGTACAGAGATCTGTGTGAATAGCTTTAAAACAGTGAGGACTGAGATATGCCTGTAACCACAAATAACTCTAAAACTGTAATACATTATAAATATAAAATGAAGGTTTGTATGTTTGCGTGTGAGTGCAGTAGTGTGTACTATGGATGTGTTATTGCACTGTGGGTAAGTGTACATTTAGTGCAGTTTGGGTCCTACTGGCTGCTCAAATGTTTGTTTAAAGAGCTTTTGTTCTGAATGTGTACATTTGTGTGCGCGCACACACACGCACACACACACACACACACACACACACACACACACACACACATACAGTTGCTAGAGTGCAGAGCAACACTGCAGCCACATGTTTGGCTTTGCTCCAGCGCCTGTCATCGACTGAGGGCTACCGATGGGGACAAACACTAAATATTTAGACTCATTAAATTTCACCTATCAGCACAGACATACAGAGTACTCCAATGATTAAACAACCCGTTTAGAGTTTCCTCTCTTTAATTCAAGGATCAAAAATATGACAATATACAGTACAAGATTTTGCTTTAATCAATATTTCTTGCGTACAATTTAAAAATACAGCATTTCAGGTAATTTTGTATTTCAGGAGGTGGGAATCTTAAAACCTTCTCTGGGAGTCTTATCATTATTAGCGTGGTTCTGCACACAGAAAATAGTTAGCTGCTCTTTCACTCTCCAACACACACAGTACAAATAAATAAAGACACAAGTTTAAGTCCCACAACTTATTTAAATAAAAACTTGACAAAACAACATTTGTGTATCTGAAACTTGATTTGGTCACTATAGGCTGAAAACCTCATATCTCTAAAAAGTCAACCCTTTCAATTACGCTTATAGCCAGCTGATTAAAAACGATCAATCAGCTTTAATGGTGCTAAGATGTGTGCTTGGGCCCACTACACCTATTAGTGAGTTTAGGCTTTTAACCTTAGAAGACTAAAAACTACCTGTAAGGCTTCAAATATTCATGGAAATAAGTTTTACTGTAACGGATGATGATGTTAAGATGAACAAGATCCGGTATGTTTTTCCCACCAAAACAAATGATGTATAATGACAGCCCTCTAAATGTGTTCACTGGTGCAGTAGGCCCCTGCTGATTCTTACTGAGGGGTTAATGACATTTGATGGCATCCACACAATAACGGAATACTACAAATGTGGTGTTTTAGCTTGATAATATTTTATTTTTTATGTTATCCAATTGGTTTTGAATCCACAGCAGAATCCCTGGAGAAACACGTTGATTAAATTTAAAACCGTCTAATTTATGAAGTTTTTGAATGACAACATGGAAATATATGCAGAGCAGTGATGTGTGAATGTTGGATGTTGCCGTTTCCCAGAAGCAGTGGGGAACAAAATGGCAATGCTGTCACATGAAGGACAGATACTGCGGCTGATTCCACATGTCAACATAATCTTTAGCACCCTATTTCTATCTACATCTGTATATTGTTTGTTGTAGATACAGTTTTCCACTTTGCACAATAAAAAAAGATCTAATTTCATTGAATGGGCAATTAGCAGTTTACCAAATGTGCATTATTATTAGGATCGCATTTTCTGTATATTTTTAACTTAAAGCAACAATTCAACTATTACCTACTCATCCCAACGTCAGTCGAATCTGGTGAAGGCAGCCAGTTAGCTAGTGCAGCGGTGTGTCTGATAAGTCTCCAAAAGAAAAACAAGACCATAAAATTACTCCACACAGCTTCTGCAGAAGAATCCTAGTGTTTTATAGCCAAATGATTGCACTGTTGTTCCAAAAGTCTCTATGTCCCTCTTTTTCTCATCTCACAAAGGTCTGGTCGCCCTAAAGCGATCAGACAGAGGAGATTTTCTGCCTTCATGTGCTCCTCATAAGCACTGACCTGCATTTTACAGCTGTAAACACAACTCCTCGAGGACACGTCGCCCTTTTGGTTACTATTCTAGAAAATGTGTCGCAGAGAGACACTTTGTGCTGCAAAGGCATAATGAGAGAATAAGAGAATATGATCTAGGTCATATTAAACATGTTTATTGGCTTGGAGTTGTTCAAATATGCATGAGACCTAGACATTAAACAAAGGGAGAGAGGTATCATGTGAAATGTTCCCATTTGTTTTTCTACATCCTATCTGTATTTGCTATGTATGAGTTAGCCATGCTTGCAACATTTCTGGCAGCATGTGCTCGCTCAGTACATTGTATTTTAAATTATTCTGAATGAGGTAAAAGACATGCTGTCTGGAGTAATGTTATTGCCACTTTTGCCTTTTTTTTTGAAACTCTACAAAGTCATTTTCTACTAACATAGGTTCTCTTGGAGACAGTTCACATGAAGCTGCAATACTGTATGTCTATACAACACACTGTGTGTTATGTGGACATACAAAGGTCTCTGACCGACATTATAATGAGAAGATAATGTTACATTTTTGAGTGAGCTTTAATGACTTTCAAATGCATAAAATCCTACAGGGTTTCCCGCTTTTTCCTGAATCATCTGACTCCTGATCATAACTTGTGCATTGTGGATGGAAATGCATTAATTAGATAGCCTGGTGTATAGAGGGGTGCACAGTATCTTGACAGGTGTCACTATGCTTGTCCTGACAAAGTGAAGACATAGAAGCAAAGCCAGCCTCTCTGGTGTGAATAACAGTGGCATTTTTTTTTTTCAGATATCTTTCTTTCGTGTCCCTCCTCGCTCTCCAGCCCCTCCCTCTGTGTCATTCCTTCTCTGGGTTTCCCTCTCTCTCCTCCAAGTGGGTGATGCGCTGATTATCTCTTGGCAGTGGATGTGGCGGCCCTCATCGCTGCGCTGCATCAGTCTCCAGCCCTGTGGTGCCTCCTTATATCTCATGGTGCTTGTGTTCTCCTCCTCATTCGTCTCCCTCGGTCTCCCACCCAGCCTGCGAGCCTCTGTCTTCCCTGAAGATGTTGCCTTTAATTAGAATTCAGCTGTCAACACAAACCCCCCTCCAACTGACTTTACTTCCCCTCTGACCCTTTGAACTCACTTGCAGTCGCTGCTATTTTCTTTTCACATTCCTCCCTAATTGGTCATTGCATATACAGAAACTACTGAACACTTGCCTTTTGCCTTAAGTAAGCAAAATTTCACTTTGTGCCAAGTTTGTTTCTCTCAAGCTTTTCCTCCACTTTCTTCTTCTTTCTGTCTATCTCTTAAACATCCTGCTTCCCCCACTCCCTTTTTCCCCCTCTTCTGCTATCAAGGTCTTAAAAATACCTACGCTGACCCTGCTTTCTGTCCCCACCTCCTCCTGATTTCACCCTCTTTCACATCTTCCTCCCTCCTTCCCTCTCTCTCCTTCTTGCGAGTCCTGTCAGTGTCTCATGGTGTTCTTGCCAAACTTGTCGCCAAGTTGTTGGATGAGCAGAGCCAGCTCTCCAGCGGCCTCGGACTTCTCCTCCAGGAGCTCATAACGGAGGCTGGAAATGTCTTGCTTGATCTCCTTCAGCTCGCCTATAACACAGTCGCACGCAGATACAACAATCAGGGCACGTGAACATGAACAAATACAGACTTGTGTGCGGGTAAGCTCATACTCACTGTAAGGCCACTGTGCTATAGCTGACACGTGTGAGTATACGCAGTCATACAGTTAATGCAGTACAATGATGTACAGCACAACCTCATTTCATGAACTTTATCTCACACATACAGACACACACACACACAGTAACTCCTACATCTTGCCTCTCACTAACACTCCACACACTAAGGCACACAAATGCCCTGAGCAAATAATGACACAATGAGAGTGGGACTTAATGAAGAGGGAATTTTTACCTTCGTTGACTTCATCGCTCTCTCTGTCCACTTGAGCCTTCAGCACATACCGCTTAATCAGGCGCTTCATGATATTCTATGAGGAGGAGAGGAAAGGAGGAGATTAAATAGAGAGAAGGTGATGAGGTGAGGTGACAACACGTGGTGCACGGCAGTAGAGAACAGCACTGTGTCTCAGAGACTGTGTGTGAAATGTTGAGTATTGATCTGTAGCCAGTAGGGTTGTCCTGCAGCTGCTGCCAGGGCTCAAGCAGTCAGTCTGTATAGGCAATCTGGATATGGGTCGATACTTGTCACCACACACACAAATGTCTTATCAAGTGACATCTCAATGCTTTGTGTGAGTGATCTTGTGTATCTGTGTGCTGGATGTTGAAAAGAAAAAAACACACACAAACTCGGAGGGTTGAGACAAAAGAGCAGTCGACCAGTGGAGGAAGTTCGATTTCCCTCAGGGCAACGGTGAAGGGCTGACTGAGGGGGAGAGCATCTCTTCCCTCCTCAGTGTGATACTTTGAGCTCATTTACAGTGTCTGCTTTCGATCTGCCTCAAACAGCTCATTAGAGGCATTTTCAGCCTTACTCTGTTGCTCTTTTTTTCTTTTTTTCTTTTTTTCTCTCCTCTCTCACTTGTTCAGTCCTGCCTTCCTTTCAGTTGATGCCCTTTCATCCAAACTTTTGTTAAACTCTTTCCTCTCGGTTGTCTCCAGCTCATCCCCCTACCTTCCCGCCTCTTCTGTCTTTCAAATCAGTTTCTCTTTACCTCTTCCCCTCTCATTTTCACTCTCTATCTCTCCTACTGTCATCCTTTATCACTCTACAGCCACCTCCTCTCTCTGCTTCTATACCTCTCTACTTTTGTTTTGTTCTGTATTCCTAAGCCTGTTTCTCTCTGTCTCTTATTTTATTCTTTCTTTTCCCTTTTCGTTCTTTTCTGAGATTCTCCGCCCATCCTTCACTCTCTGTCTTACCTGGTATCGGGTCGGGTGTTTTCTAGATTTTCTGGGGATGAACTCTTCTCCCGGGCGTGGATAAGACCTGAAGCGTTCATCCTGTTGCAACAGTGGGATATAAACAACAGTCCAGTGTTAATGTCACATTTCAGGGTTGAGTGATCTTCTATAATGGAAGCATTTGAAAAGGGTGTTAGAGGAGTGAACACACCGCCAAATCAAAACAACAATGAAAGGCAGGGCTTAGTGTTTGTATCTAGTGCACTCAGATGTCTTCAAAGAGAAGACAAAGAGAACTGACAGCCTCACTTGACCAGAGTGAATCTCTATTAACTGACTTCTAGATGCCTTCCACGTCCATGACCTTGCTTTGTAGCTTGTGTGTCATTTCAGCGCTGCAGTGTCAAAATGAGTTTTAATTTAAGCGTGGACACACGCAACTAGACGCTACACTACATGCACTAAAGCTGCGGAGGTCTGGAGATATCTCAGCATAATAGCAGAATAATATACAAGTTTAATACTAAATGATAAACAATGTGGACTTTTTGCTATTTCTGAAGAACAACTGACAAAGCTTTAAAGTTGAAAGCCCTGCCAAGCCAAATCACATTGTTTTTCTGTTTAATAATGTTTAATAATAATGTTTAGTAATGTAATATTCATATATAAATGAAATACTGAATGCGTCTGCACTAATTTCAAAACAGATCATAACAGAAAAACATTACTGAAGTGCATCATACAACATCTCACCAACCCACGGTATATACTAACAAAGAATCCATCATGTGCAATAGGCGTCATTTATAAAATGAGGATTTCAGTTACCTACAGACTACAGACCATTCAGGGCTGCATTAATTTGTACTCTCATTAATTTTATTACCAAATTTCTGAACTATGTTTTATTTCATTTTGCAGCGAAACTCATCTCGTGTTCTCTGAAAGAACAAAATGTACAGTAATCTTTCACTTTGTAGAACAGAGAAACACCTACTTCAAATACAGATGATTTGCTATAGAGAGGCAAATTTGTGTTTTTATCTACTCACTGCTTTTTTGAACCACACAACCAGATGGCAACTAATGTTTCAGCTTCATGTGAATGTGAGGAACACATCTTTTATGCAGAGGTTTTCCAAAGCCCAACTAAAAGCTTAAATCTCTTTGTTGTGTACTCTGTGATCTTGTCCCTATCAATAACCTGCTTTGTTGGCCTCTGCAGCCTCCATTTAACTGATATTCAATTTTCTTTTTGTTGCTTTTGGCAAGAAATTAATTGTCCTAAATACTGTGGATATATGAAAGACATATTCACCAAAGGGCCTGAGCATCAACTTTTGCATGCACACACAGACACACAGACACACACACACACACACACACACACACACACACACACACACACACAGAGAGACACAGAAATACTTACTGAACAAACATGTGAACTTATTATTTTGTTTATTCTCTTAAACATGTACGATCCACTTTTTGAACATATGCTGCTTTGAAACTAACATAATTAGCATTAATTCAGCTCGTCACTTTTCTCATGTTCCCACATGAGAAACATGGACCAAAAGACTGAGAGGAAAAAAATGACTGATTCTGAAAGACCACGCTGTCTTCTCTAAATCTCACTTGACATTCTCGACATTGCACTGTGGTAGAATGTGAGCTTATGTATCGATCGCTTGCTGCACCTGCTTGGCTCTGCAGTTAAACTGTCAGAGCTGCAGAACTTTAGGAGCTCACAGAGGCAGCAGGGTGTAACCCATCTTGTCCCCATCCGAAACCTACCCAGACATTTGAGCAGACGCAGGTAGATCCATTGGCCTGACTAATAGCTTAGCCGAGGCGCTGAGGTGAGGCATTTGAGCTGAGGAATCAGACAGAGGAAATGCCTGCGGACAAGGCCAGCGTTAAGATTGATTCTGTGTTAAATGGCGTATGCTATTTTCTTCACACAAGACTTTCTTTTCATTACAGTGATTTTATTTAGATGGACAATCCTTTAGAGGGGGAATGTGTGAAATTGAATGAAGCTAAAGTTGCATCCCAGGCTTGCACTGGAAATATCATGTATTTAGAGTGAGTCTTAACCACAAGGCCATCTGTAAATAAAGATTATTATTATTATTATTATTATGCTGCAAACAGATGGCCCAGTACATACAGGCAAGTCCACTGCAGATTGTTGTGCGTTCAATTAGTGAGCTTGCCCTTTGCCCCTTTTCCAATTTTAACAGTCCTTTAACTGAAACCACATGGGAAACAAAACATAACATCACTGAGCTGAGAAGGAGTCTGCAAAAGAGGAATATCTGGATGGAAAGTACACTCCTGGTAATTGCAGCAAAATGTTCTTAAAAAAAGGAAAAATTACAAAAAAGCAGAGAGAACTGAACCAAACTGTATTACAAATTGCTTTTTCTGTGTAAACTGTCACTGCATAATACAATTTTTCTGTTGTCTGAGAATAATATGCTGAATGGGAGGCAAGAAAAACAAGTTGCATGTTGTCACTAATTAGTTTGTAATTATTGGCTCCCACCACAGTTCCTGGAAAATGTAGGAATAGTTGAATCAAAGCATTTAGAAAAAGACTGTAATACCTTTAACAATTCTTCACAATGTCAACAATAATGTCAGCCCATTAGTTGTTCCCTGTCATGTAGGATAATGTAAGGAAAATAACAACATATTTTTTAGTTTGTGTGTCTTTAAGGTGTCATGAGCTTAGGAAACAGAGTAAGAGTTTCTGACACTGACCTTGGCCTGTGAGTTGAGCATGCCCATCTCCAGCTCATTGTTATGGCGACAGCTGTTGGCCTTGCAGAGGCGTATCAGGCAGGACTTGATGCGGAGGACCAGGTAGTAGAAGGACTTTGGGCTGGGAACCAGGTTGAAGGGGGCGGGCAGAGTGCGGCCCTCGTCAAAGTAGGAGAGCCACAACTTGGCTCGGGCAAACTTCCACTCCACGTCAGCATCCTCCTGCAGAGACAAAAAGACAGAGTGTTCTTGGACTATTGGGGGAGAAATGATCAGTTTCACTGAAAGGGTTCACTTTAAGTCAAGACAATTAAGTGCAAACCATAAAAGCTACTTTAGAACAAATAAATCAAAGATTAACAATTTGTTATCACATTAAACTGGTGTTATCACAGTTAATGTGAATGATTGAAAATAATAATAAGAATTATTATAATTACATGTGATTGTCATGAGAGTCACTATGTTGTGTCTAGAACTGAACAACATATCCAATGCATGTGTTGAATTTGCTTTACTTTGCTACTAGAAATATACAACTGAACATCTATCGGTCACCTGATTCTCAGCAGTGGTCTTTTTTGTCTTAGTGGGTTGAACAAGAGAAAAAAAAAAAAAATGTTTTCTCTCATTTGGATTTTTCCAAACTCAAATTTCTTGCAAAAAAGTAACTGAAAAAATATTATTGTTTTTATTCCAGTTTTTCGTGGCAACTTTCCAGTGAGACTCCTGCTTTTATTTTGTATTCTGTGTTTTTGCTTGTTTCCTCTGTATTGATCTTTTATGGCTCGTGGCATTTTCATCTCACTCTCTAATCCTCCAGCAGGCATAGAGGTGATCAAACAATGATCCTTTTTGACTTGTTGACAATATTTTACCCCTTCTGTATTGACTGACCATCTTATTTATGTATACCTCTATCTCCTGGTACGAGCTGTTGATCATGGCAATGAGCATGTTGAGGAGGACGACTACCATCGTGACATTATAGACTCCATACAGCACGTAGCCGATGTTCTCTATGAACTTATGGTCGTACTTCAGCACCACTGAGATCACTTCAGACAGCCCGAAGATCGACCAGAAAAGAGTCTTAAAACTCTCCTCCACCCTGTGAGGAAAGAGAGAAAATGCGGCAGTAAGAAAACAGTACATGACAGTGAATACGGACATAAAATCCCAACGTGTTAGCAGCTAATTGCTCTTTCACTCAGACACACGTACACGCGCACATACAAACACACACATGCATTTTAATGTTGTGGGGTTTATGTGGTAGCACTGATGAAATACCTGATGAGTCATGTCCAATTTGAACACATTATCCCATTTATCTCTCTCACACACACACATTCACCTACACTTACAATTACACACATACTGCACTGCACATACATAAAAACATGTTTGACTTGCAAAATCTCGAAAAAGCAGGAAATGACTCAACTTCAGCATTTGAGAGATAATTTGGTTTATAGAAATCAGTTCATTAAGTCTGTAGCCTTGTCCTGTGTCGACCTTTACACAAAATAGATACTGAGACGTCACTGCACTTAATGGGAAAACAATAAAGGTATGTTTTTTACTGCATAACTTAAAATGAGTGTGTGTGTGTGTGTGTGGTCTTTTTTTGGAGGTGTCAAGACGATAAATGAAAAAACATTTCAATGCAGGGTTCATTAAACTCACTCAAAACACACTGAACATGTTCAAAAATGAATGGTGGTCAAATTTACTTCCTTCAGTTTAATTTGAATATCACTGTGAATTAAATTTCTGAGACAGCAGTTGAACTACTTTAACTTCCAACTCCACTTGCCTTTTCCCCCTGACATTTAGATATGATAAATCAAGCACTGCTAATGTTGTTTCATTTAAAAAATGCAGTGTGCTTTTTCCTGAGGTCCGTTCAGACTGAGGGATCATTCTCTGACACTGACCCAGCATGTGAGATGAGGTAAAACGGTACAAAGCTGCAAGACCTGTGAACATTGACATTCAGGTACATGTCTGTTGTTAAATATTCCATGAGTGGCAAGCATGGGCTTGAGATGACATGGGGGGAGGCTTGGCAGGGAGGAAGAAGCCGCCTGGTTGGATTGCTGGAGGGGCTGCAGGTGGAAAGAGGCTGTGGGGAGAGAAGATCTGTAGGCTCCTGGTCTGGGGCTGTAGGCGTCTTCCAACTTAAGTTCTTTTAAAGACACAGTTTCATTGGCAAGCAGAGAGCTAGGTGAAGCCACAGAGAGAACAAACACACTCTCGCATGCATAAAAAGACAGAGACAGATACAAACACACACACACACACACACAGGCACAGACTCTCCCCTCCTCTCACCCCCCCACACACACATAAAAACAGAGACTCCTCTGGGGTCTTCAGCTTTAAGGAAGAAACCAAAACACACTCTTTAACCTTCAAGACCAGATCTGCGTGTGTTCTCAGCTGCAAAACATCTAAGAATATGCTCTGCCTTTATCCAACACATTTCCTTGAAAAATACATTGCTTTCTAGGAAAACATTCACCACATGTAACACACTGAGTGCTTCCACCAGGTAGAAATAGACATTTTGAAACTCTGTAATGACTTAGATATTGAAAACCTTGCATCACGTTTAGCATCGAGCAACCTTTGGGTGTCTGCCTGCAGTCACTATTCCCTATGCATCTCTGAACTTTAGCAGAATGGCATGATTAATGGTCAATACATACTATGTATTTATAGCCTTTAACCTCTGAGTAGACATTTTTCCGAACTTCAAACGTGCTCTCAAAATGGAAAAGTCATCCCATTTTCATTGATTTCTCCATGTTTACATGTATTGACAATCTGCTCACTTGCTAACATGACAGCGATTGAGTGAGTATTGAACATTGTGTTAAAATGCAAAAAACACACTTGCTCGCATGAAAAATTGCTACCATGAATCCATCAGTCACTATTTCAAAACCACAGAAGACTCTACCCTCGTAAACGTAAAGGTCCTGGACCTTTTTTTTTTTTACCTATCAGTGTCTTACTATGAGTGATGGGGCCCTACACGAACACACAATTTTCTGCCATAGTTTTGCAGCTTTGGTCATTTTATATATAAAATTTCTTTTTTCTCTCTCTGCTTTTCTCATTGGGTTGAAGTGGGTGGGACTCGCACACTTCTGTACTATTCAGAATCTGATGACAGTTGGTGGTCACTGTCCACCAACCCTGTCTCCTAGAAATTCCTTTTATTTATACATTACTCATTTGTTTTCCCAGTTACATTGTGCTGCCTGCATTATGTTCACAGGCAACGCTTTTTTTAAGTGAATGAAGCTCTATATTTATGTACTGCAGAGGACGCAGGGAGGTGGTGGTCAGGGTGGATGGTGGGACTTTGACTCCAGGGTTTGCATCCTGAGTCCTGTCTGTGTGTGACATTTTCTCTGATAAACCAAGACCACGATCACTTGGTTTCCTAACCTTAACCAAGTGCAGCGAGTGCCTAAACATAACCATAAAAGAAAGTTTAATAATGCTGTAGTCATTACAAGCGGATTGTATTGGATATTTTGGTGGAAAACAAATGGTCAGTCAACATTTTACTGATACTTTCAGTATCAACATTTTGTGACTTGCCAGATATGTTAATTAACATTTCCTCATTATGTTGATAGAAAACATAATCCGGTTGGCATTATGTTTCCTGCAAAACCTATTTGCTGTTATAAATTAGTTGTATACAAACATAATTTCTAGGAGACACCCACACACTCCTGATGGAGCAGATTAGCACAGTTTTTGACTGTTAAACTCTTAATAAATAATATTTAAAGCTGTTTTCCTAAACCTAACTAACTAGTTTTGTTACCTAAACCTAACCTAACTGCGACTGCTTCACAACCCTAACCACGTGTTTATTATTGTTACCATGGCGATGAAGGTCCGGCACGCCTATGTCGTTTTGGGAGTCATTGGCAAACGATCTATTCTGTCGTATTTGGAGTCATATCTCCTGCCACCGGTAGGAGCGCTAATTTATGAAACGCTCCTGTGCGTCGTATTAGAGGTTAGGACCAAATGAAATATGTGGTCGTGTGGGTTGGAGGACTTGTTGGAGAATCTTTATGTAGCCTACAGCTTAATATTTTGGGAGGATATTGAATCATATTGCTTTACTTAGATTAGATACCCGCATACCGGGTACACCGAGGCAACATAACACTCGAAACTCCAAGCACTAATATGAACTGTCCTGATCCCTATCAACCCCTGATCTTTAACTTCCTGAAGGTAAAGACACGAGTCAATTTCCCAAAGCAACTAAATCATCCTATAAATAATGTCTAAATCGCTTTTTCTTGACAAGAATTGATTAACACAAGTACAGGAAAAATATCTCTAAGTGCAAGAAGCCATTGATTTACTTAACTGCTTCAACATAAGTGTTTTATAATGAGACTAATAGTAACATTAATCAGCTTCTGACCAGAGAAACATGCAGTGACAACAATGTAACCACAGAAACATTTTTTTTCGGAACCAGAATGACATTTTAACTGGTTGACACCACGTCATCAGGTTACTTAATAACTACTTTGAGAAAGCGTCTCTTTCACAGTGAACATGGATGCAGAGGCATGCACATTACACTGACTATCACTATCATAAGCGACAACAGATTACAGTGACATCGGGCACTGGAGGCATGTGTGAACAGAGACACATTCACAATTATTAATAGAAGGTTTTCTTCTTTGTGTTGCTGTAATAGACAGACCATTGCTGCGAGACCAGCAGCGTCCGAAAGATGTTATCAACGATATCATCTTCTCACTCACTATTCACATCACACACATCCACCAGCCTATCGTGTAATCAGGAGAGCCGAGGAAGGTGATTTTGGTGGACTCGCCTTGAAAACCGGTTATTTTGAGCCTTCTCTCTTTAAATAATGTCTCGTCACTTATCTGGAGCCTCTCTTACAAGATAAAAATGCTTTCCCGTGGCTTTGAAATATGAAACAAAATAAAAAAAGAGGACAATTATGTTATATCCCAATTATCTTTTAAATCAAATGATTCTGTCTTCCAGCTCTCCTTCCCACCCGTGTGAAATGCTCACTCGATTTAGATTTTCATGTTCCCAAAATGGGAGTGTAGATAATGATGAAGGGCTTTGTTCCAGGCAACATTAATGTGCCATTAAACCAGACACTCGCAGGGACAAACGCACACGCACTATTTAAATGAGTGTGTTTTTCTCTCACCACATGGCAGACTATTCATATACACTGTTCATCTGTTCGCCTAGGCAGGTTGTTAGTTAATATAAAGATAAAATATAAACAATCCAATCCAAGTCAACCATATACTAATAATATACATGGCTACATACACTACACCTTCCTCACTTCTATCCATAATACACTAATACAGATAGAATACGGATAGAAGCGGATATACAGAGACTAGAGGGAGATCTCCCACACTGGATAATGTTGACGCATGGGCAGCCAGTGATGCTGTTCGTCGTCATTTGTTTTGCTCACCTTGTTTTCTGCTTATTTAATTCTGAAATTTGAAATCTGTGTGAGATGCCTCTCCGGGCGGAAGTGCAATTATGAAAAAACTAAAATGTATCCTTCGAGATCAACAACATTTATAAATTTGAATTTGTCTTTTGCTAATGTCAGCTAAGGCACCGGCCATGTGTGTATTATGCAATTCCCTGTTACTGAGATAATTGAGATACTCGATGCTGTGGATAATGGAAGATTTTTTTAACAACCTAGGAATGAGATTATTTCATTTCAAACTTGTGTGTGTCTGTGTGTGTGTGTGTGTTTTATAACAGCATTGTACAACAGGCAGTGAATCAGCAGAGACAGTGGGCATCTGGAGACAGAGATGGACAGTGTGTTATTATCTGTTATTAAGAGTGGCAGCTCGCAATAGGCTGCACGCAACATGGCGGCTTCACACACACGCACACACACACGCGCGCACACACACACACACACACACACACACACACACACACACACACACACACACACACACACACACACACACACACACACACCCTTACCCCTGCAGGACACTGACAGTAAAGAACTGACTCTGTTACTCACTCTCTCTCTACCACACACACACACACACACACACACACACACACACTCACGCCGCACACAGCATAGTGCGCGTCTGTGTATGTGTGGGAGACTGGTGAGTCACCTCGGCTCTGCGGGAGCAGTCCAAACCCAATCACAGACAGGCCCAAATCAACCTCTCCCCCCCAGAGACATGCTCTCATGTCTCTCTTCGTCTCTCCTGCTTTACGCTTCTGACTGGTGAGTCGTTGTTTTTGCGGGAGCAGTCCAAACCCATCTAGACAGGCCCAAATCAACCTCTCCCCCCCAGAGACATGCTCTCATGTCTCTCTTCGTCTCTCCTGCTTTACTTGTTTATTTTCTCATTATTTTGTCTCCTCTTTGTTTAATATGATGATGATTGATTGGCGAAATGTAAATGCAAATGTAGACTTTGTGAATGACTGCTCCCGGCCTTCTGCTCTGTCTCTCTCCTTGTGCCCTTCAGTCATTAGCAAGATATTACATTTCTCCTGCTCGATCACCTCTTCCTCTCTCCTCTCCTCTCCTGCAGACAGACAAGTAGTCAGACAGACAGGCAAATATAGACTAAACATCTTTAAATATTAAACTGAGTTTAACTTTCTATCTGTCGTGCCAAAGGAGCTGTCACCATGGCGACAGCATGGGCCTTGCCCACCTCAGCTTTTAATGAATGAATGTATGCTGCTCCCGAGAGATGCTTGCCTGCCTGTGTGTGTGTGTGTGTGTGTGTGTGTGTGTGTGTGTGTGTGTGAGAGAGAGAAAGTTTGATAGAGAAATAAAAAGAGGGAGAGGGAAAGAGGAAGGGGCTCTGAACAAAAACTGATGTGTGTGTCTCATGAGTGTGCCTGTTTATGAGTGTGTGTATATTCATGTGACAGACAGTGGGATACAAAATGAGGCAGATAGAGAGCAACGCAAAAGGAAGCTGTTTTGGTGTGCGTCTTCAGGCAAGTAGTGAGAGGCATCTTATTAAGTGGGGAATACAACACCACAAGACGAGCAATTAGGAGTGTTTTGATACTGAATCAAGCTCGACATCATTTTTTGCCTGCTCCCTCGCTGTCTGTCTGTTTTTCTGTCTCTCTTATAGTCTATGTTGTCTTTATCTTTTTATAATACACAGGACAAACGTGTTGGGACTGATTTTGGCTACTATTATGTGTGATATCAGCTAGTCAAATGATTAATGTGATGATCAATGAATTAATTTGTTTTGCACTTTTCATTTCCCGATTAAACTGTTCAGCAAACCCCTCCCTAGAATAGCAATTGTCTAATCATAGCTTAGCAGCTGTAGCTTGGCAAGTTTTGGATTTCTCCACATGTTGAAGCAGCGTGTATGGGGCTATAGTAAGACGATACTCAGAGAGTTTGCTGGGTAATGTCTTTATTAGCTTTTCCAAAACCAAAAACACAAGGATTTGGGGAAGTTTACACTCCAGCAACCCCAGCTAAACTTGTTACCAGAGATTATTACCCAAGTGTTACGTTTGCCAAACATAATTTGGTCCACATCCTTAAAAGCCTTTTCTCTGGAGATATTAAATACAAAAATATGAACAATTAAGCATAAATTTATCATTTGTCATACTTGCATGACTATGTAAGCTATAGCAACCAAAGTTATTTTAGAAAGAAATAATCTGATCTTACATTTTTCCTTATCTTATAATACTGGAACTAACTAACTCTACGCTAAAATACAACAGTTGTTGCTATTATTTTATTCTTTTACATGGATCATCCACTAGTGAGAAGGCTGATTTTTTTGTCTTGGAAATGCAGCTTTAGCCTCAGTCATTTAGCACATTATCATGCATATTTAAGACTCCTTTTACATAACTATCATCTCAAAACGAGTTAGCTGGAAACATTAAAAATGTAGCCAGAGTGTTGTGTCTCGTCAACTTTGTTAAGTTTGTCATGTCCTGTTTTATTGTGTAGTAACTCTTTCCTCTCGTTTCAGACCCTGACTTCCTCCCTTTGTGTGATTTTCCCGCCAGTGTGATTGTCTACCCCGCCCCTGATTGTGTTCACCTGTTCTCCCCTACCTCATGTATTTATAGTCTGCGTCTCCCCTTGTCCTGTGCCAGTTCGTCTTGTTTTTGCTCGTCAACAGACCCCCAATCCAAGCGTGCCAGCAAATGCCCTCTTTGTCAGGTTTATTTTGTGTTCATGTTTATCCTCTTCGTGAGTGTTTTTTGTTGTACTTTTTGATTATCCTCTTCATGAGTGTTTTTTGTTGTACTTTTTGATTATCCTCTTCATGAGTGTTTTTTGTTGTACTTTTTATTATCCTCTTCGTGAGTGTTTTTGTTGTACTTTGATTATCCTCGTTGTGAGCGCTTTTTGTTTGTTTATTGAAATACTTCAGTAAAACTGCTGTGGAACTTAAAAGCTCTGGTCTCATGAGTCGTGCATTTGAGTCCGCCGGTCCTGTGTCAAAGTTCGTGACAGAACGAACTGGCCAAGATATGGACTCAGCCGACTCGAAAAGACTGCAGCAGGCTCTCTCTGCACAGGGCACCATGCTATACCAGCATGAGACTCAGTTAAACACCATCAGCCAAGGAGTAAGAAGTCTCACCGAGCTGCAGGGAGAGTTCCAAGGCACAGTAACCGCGCAAGTAAACCTATTAGCAGGACAACTCCACCAGGTCCTGGCGCACCTGGGTGCCGTAGCCTCGGCAACACCACCCACCGAGACTTCACCCGCAGCACCCACCAGGAGTCATGCAGCCGTCCCTGCTCTAAGGCTAGCTTCCCCGGAGAGATTTTCTGGGAATTCCGGTGACTGTAGATCTTTTTTGGTACAATGCGATTTACATTTTATACATAATCCCACTGCTTTTGTGTCTGAGCAGGCTAAAGTGGCGTTTATAGTATCACATTTAACTGGTAGAGCGGCCGCTTGGGCCACCGCAGAGTGGGCAAGAAACTCTGAGATCTGCTTTTCACTTGAAGCATTCAAAGGAGCCATGAGCAGGATATTCGATCACACTTCACCTGCCCGGGAGGCTTCTAGACTCCTGCTACAGATCCAGCAGCGTTCCCGGCAGGTGGTCGATTACGCCATTGAGTTCCGAACCGTGGCTGCCGATAGTGGTTGGAACTCTCCTGCTCTAATGGACGCTTTTATGAACGGGCTTGCGGAGCCCATCAAAGACCAACTAGCACCTCTGGAGTTACCACAGGACCTAGAGACTCTCATCGCCATGGCAATACGGGTGGACAATCGCCTCCGAGAACGGGAAAGAGAACGACTACGGACCGCACTTCCTCTTCCCCGTCGTCGAGGAGCAGCGCCAGGAATGCACTTCCCCGGGACACCGTCGCCTTCCTTATCCCCAGGAGCCGGGAGATCGGCGACAGCACCGGCTGCAGAGGAGCTAATGCAGCTGGGGAGGACCAGGATTTCACCCGAGGAGAGACAGCGACGCCTACAAGAGGGAAGCTGTTTTTACTGCGGTCAACTGGGTCATCGAATCATCACCTGTCCAGTAAAAGATCAAGCTCACCAGCTATGAGGAGGGCGCTGGTGAGCAAGTCCTCATTGAACTATCCTCCTCGCCCTATGACGCAGGTAATAATCTCTATCAATAATCAGAGAATAATTAAGGGGGTGCTAATTGACTCTGGGGCAGATGAGAATTTTATGGACTGGGAATTAGCTCAGCAGCTGCAGGTTAAGACTGTCCTCTTGGACACCCCAGTTAATGCCAGTGCTTTGGATGGTAGTTTGTTATTCCGAGTGACTCATAAGACTGAACCGGTGCAAATAACTTTAGAGGGGAACCATACAGAGATTCTACAGTTTCATTTATTCACGTCAGCTCAATATCCCCTAATTTTAGGGTTCCCATGGTTAAAAGAACACAACCCCCACGAGTTCAGGCAAGATTAAAGGGTGGGGGAAAGAGTGTACACAGAAATGCGGGATAACTCAAGAGGCACAACTAGATTTTTCCCAGAGCTTAATAACGACAGTTAAGACCGACCATAACTCAGATTTCCCTGACTTGTCCATCGTCCCATCCTGTTACCATGACTTGAAGGAAGTCTTTAGCAAGACCAAAGCACTGTCTCTTCCCCCTCACCGCTCTTTTGACTGTGCTATAGACTTACTGCCTGGAGCGCCCATTCCTAAGGGGCGTCTCTACTCCATCTCCAGGCCAGAGAGAGAGGCGATGGACGAATACATCACCAACTCATTAAAGGCAGGGATCATCCGTCACTCATCCTCTCCAGCTGGAGCAGGATTTTTCTTTGTAGGCAAGAAAGATGGTTCCCTCAGACCCTGCATAGACTATAGCCCTCTCAATGACATCACAGTAAAAAACAGATATCCACTACCCTTGATCTCATCCGCTTTTGAACTGTTACAGAATGCAAAGGTGTACACCAAATTGGACTTAAGAAATGCTTATCACCTCGTCCGGATCAGAGAAGGCGACGAGTGGAAAACGGGGTTTAACACCCCTAGCGGACACTACGAGTATCTAGTCATGCCTTTTGGACTTTGTAACGCTCCCGCAGTTTTCCAGAATCTGGTGAATGATGTATTACGAGATTGTTTGAATGAATTTGTGTTTGTCTATTTGGATGACATTTTGATTTTCTCACCAGACCTTAAGTCCCATATAGGTCATGTCCGGCAGGTGCTCCAGAAACTGTTGGACAATCAGCTGTATGTGAAGGCCGAAAAGTGTGATTTTCATACGGATTCAGTGGCATTTCTGGGGTACATCATCACTAACAACCAGATACAAATGGATCCTGCTTTTCAACTAACTCATGGAGCTAACATTAACTTTATTAGCCAGCCAGCTAAAGCTGAACAGTTATCAGCTAAGCTGAAAAACTCTGCTAGCGACAGTTCATTTCAGAAGCCTGTTTTTGTCTTCGTCTGTCTGAAACGAGGGACCCATTGTTTCAAGTGTTATCGTAAACTGCAGTGGTGGAAGAAGTATTCAGGTCCTTTACTTAAGAAAAAGTATAAAATACGTAAGTTGATATGTGATGGGAAAGAATGGAAAGCTTGACAGGCAATTATTATCTCCATAGTTAATGAATTTTTCACATGATGGCCTAATGAACAGTACTGTAAGCGTTTCCATGTCCATATGTGATCTACCTGCTCTGGAGGTTCTCAACTCAACTAAAGGAATACATTTCAATAGAAATATTTAGTGTCAAATGATGGTCTCAGTGCTACTGTATTTCACAGGGATTACATCTCGCCAAGAGGGAAATTGAATGCTTGTCATCATTTGTAATGATAATGGAAGAATGTATTGAAAAATACTGAATACTTGCACAAACCCTAAAGCTATGTGTCTGCACCTTGACATTTACAATCCCATATTGGTCACACTGCATGAATGCATTCTTATTCTTATTTTCCTCTCTCTCTTCTCTCTGTCTGCCTCGCCTTAATTGTAATTGTGTCTCCTCTCCTCATTCTGACATTCAGATGTGCTTGACTGGTATAGGCTGAACATGACACCTCTGCCTTGCCTTCAGAGCTAATAAATTCTCTCTCAGCCACCTCTTATCCTCCTTTCAGACCCCGTCTCTCTCACCACAGCATCCCAGTCTCGCCACCATGATCCAGCTCTAACCTTCATTCTAGACTCAACTCACACCCTTTGTTTTTTCCTTCTTCCTCCTGACACCTTCCCCCAGTCTTCACTTCAGCTTCAACTTCATATTCCAGGCTGCATTTTCATCTCTGCATTTCTATGTGCCATCCTTTATCCACTCCACTCTTCTCTTTTGTCTCTGTTTGCATCCCTGCCCTCTCTCTCTCTCTGCCTCTCTCCATTTACTTTGGATTACATGGCTTTGTCCTTTGCTTTAATCTGATATGCCTCCTATCTTGCCCGTACTGTCTCAGCGCTCATTCTGTCTTTCAATTCAATCATGTTTCACTGGTATGAAAAGAAGGCCCATGTTGCCAAAGCATCTAACCGACATGACATAAAATAGCACATTATGGTATACAAACAGCAGTTAAGTGAGCAGGTAATAATCATCAACTGCTGGAAAAAGAACAGCTGACTAAATCTGTATACTGTACATACTATTTGAGTTATTTTCTGATTCTTTCCCACCTTTTCGGTTACTGGTAAAATGTGTGCAGTCTAAATCTGTGCTAAGCCTGCGTGGCTGTGCTTCTGTCTGCTGCTCAGTCGGCTTGACCTTCTCTCATTCTCTCTCCCTTCTTTTCCTCCTTTGTCTATGCACCTGGCTTGTCTACCACATTTTCCCTGAACAAACGGCCGAGCCAAAAACACCTTCCTCTGCATCTGCAACTCTCCCCGTGGATCTCTTCTCGTCTCTCATTCCCTCCATCTCCCTCCGTCCTCCTCCTCTTCCCTGTGGACTTTATCGCCTTACTTTGTTGCACTGCTGTTAGATGTCACTCTGATTGTGCTGCCACTTATTCACTATTATTTCCACTGTTTCACTTCAGTGTCAGTATAATCATTATTTTGATTTATTCAAGGTCCTTGACACCCCGCGGTGTCTTTTTGTTGTTGTTGTTTTTTTTTTACTCTGCCCCAAAATATGCCCGTCTTCGACCTCTGACTATTTCTCTCCTTTTTTCTGCCTTTACCTCTGGTCCTCTACCTTTCTGCCTGTCTCCTTCTATGTGCATTGTTGTCATGCATGGTTGACTAGAACATAGAGACAGGTCCACTGCTCCACCATCAGAATCCTAAAGTGTGTGTGTGAACTGATCTGTACATAAATGTTTGTTTGACCACCTAAGCACTCGTTATAGCATATGCAAAAACAAACAGTGAGAGAGAGGATGTGTGAATGTGCGTGCCCCTTGTGTGTGTGTGTGTGTCCCACGCTTAAGTGTATTTGCACGTTTGAGAACATTATTGCGTGGGCACCCAACAAAGACCATGTGGTGTGTGCGTTTTTGTGTGTGAGTCAGATGGCCGTCTGAGTCTTCGTGCCTCTGGGGATTGTGTATGTGTGGCTATTGCTGCTCAGTCTTCATTAAGCCCTATCCAGCTGTGCATTTATGTGTATACAGTATGTGTGTGAGTTTTAGCTTGTGGGACTGAGTCTATGTGTGTGACAGAGAGAGAATGATATCCTCCGCCTCACTCCTACACCATACCCCACCCTCCTTCCCCTCACATCCCTCCCTCCGTCCTGCAGCCTGAGTGGCCCCTCCTGGGGTGTCATTACTACCTCCACCTGGCTCCCTCCTCATCTTCCTGTATCAGAGCTATCAGACCAGGTCTTTCTTCTGCCCTCCATCAGACATGCCCTGGCTGTCAGATAGATAAAGTCACACAGCCCACACACACACACACACACACACACACACACACACACACACACACACACACACACACACACACACACACACACACACACACACACACACACACACACACATCCATACAAGCACATGTTCTCTGCTGGGTGACAGAGAGAAAAGAGATAGATGGGAGATTGTTCTTTTGGGAATTCACAATTTGCGTGCAACATAGGGAAGACTATTATTAACAGTCATACCAAACATATCGCAATCACACTGAATTGAGTGGGACAGAAAAATAAACATGCACAGACACGAAAGAGACACAAAAATGCATCACAGTGCGCAGATTGCAAATTCTATGATACATTAATAGACACAACATTGAATAAAAGGGTAGATTAGACTGACACAACAGAAAATTAGACACAGTGCAAAAATAAATGCATTTCTGTCTCTCTGCATAGTCCAGTCCAGGCATTTGCTCTGTCAACCACTATACTGAAGGGTTGAGATTTAAAGACACACTGACCCCTGGTGGTGAGACTGACAACAACAACAGAACTTAAGGCGTTTCTGTCATGCTAAAAACATCTCTATGCAGCTCCCACTGCCAGAGTAGCCCATTGTAAAACTGTCAAAGGAACACCAGTGGGGCACTTTTAGAAGCAGAAATTCAGGGACACTTTCTTGCCAAAAAATCTCAAACTACTCTGACAAGAAATGCAGACAGAGGTTGTTAAGATGACCAGAAGTAGTTCCTATTTTTAACATGGCTGTGTTAGCGCTGATTTTTGAAATCAGCCTTGATGTTGATCTCTAAAGCTGAGAGGAGAAATGATAACGGGACAATGTACAGAGCTGGATCGTACACTTATGATGGAAATGACTGTGTAATGGTAATGATAAGGCACTTCCATCTGCAGGGCCCAGGGTCTTTTCTGTACTTGTCCTTTGCTTTTTGAGAAGTCTTCATTATGTCTGACTCTCGGGTTGTAACCACAATCTTTCTGACTGTCCATTTCAACTCCATTAGACTATGTTTCTTCCTGTCTATCTGCCTTTCTGTCAGTTCTGTCTCATGCCGCTGCTCTGTCTGTCTGCTCATCACGTTGCCTGGATCTTTGGCTCCATGAAGGCAGCCAAGCAGAACTCACAGCCTCTAAGGCCCCTGTGCTTTGGCTCAGCAGAAGAGCTAGTGTATGTGCACAGCACAGAGGTGCATGGTAAGTCAGAATGGGAAAGAAGGGTCCTCACACTAGAAGTCCAATCACACACCTTTTATCATCAGTGATTCTATCTAAGGTGAATGTTCAGCAGGTCATAAACTTTTTGTTCCCAGTCTTCACATACCTCACACGTGATAGGAATATGTGAGGATAATGGCGGTCAAACATCTGGTGCATTTAAACAAACAACTGAGGCTGCACAAATGAAAAATAGACTGGTATTTGAAGTTATTGCACCTGGTTTGGACCCCATCTACTTATACTGTAGCTTATCAGCTGTAGGTTTGGGATATACTATACTATCTGAAGGGGTTGAAGGCAATTTCATAACCTTCTGACCTGGTGATGCTAAACAAAGGTGTGTAAATGCACAGTGTTTATAAGCTAATCTTAGTTATACACATACTAAAGAGAAATGCCCATGTATCAAGTGGACACATAGACCCAAATGCAGGCAGATGGACAGACAGGTGTATAACCAGATAAGTCTCCTGTCAGTGCCCTTGTCCAAGGCACTGACTTAGAATTGGAGTTGGTCTTAAAAAGAACAGGCAGGCAGACAGATGGACAGACAAGCAGTTCAGCACGGTAAAAGGAAAACTGAATCACAATCACTGTACAGCTTGCCAAAACAACTACAAACAACAAAGCGGTGGCAATGCTCCCAGGTAATTCTAACTTTATCATATTTAATCCTTTAGTCTGGTTCTATTATGGAGGGGAAACTTAGACGCAAGGCAAATTACTGGACCAATAAATCTGAAAAGGCAGGTCTTAGTCCTCATGCAAGCAAACGGTGGTGCATCAAACTACTGTGAGGTTTATTGGGAGTACTCCAAAACAGCAACAGCAAACAAGCCCACAGCACAAGGTTTATGCTTATGAGGAGACAGATGTTGGCATCTGGCAGCAGTTTGTCATGGATGGAAAGCCCGCAAATACAAAATTAACTGAAGGCAAGAATTCAAGTCACACTCTAGACTGCCTTTCTTTATGTGTTCTTCACTGATATAAAAAAACTGTAAATTATCCAAAAGAACATAAACAAGACTGTCATGCTCCACTACAGATTGGTTTTGAACCTGTCTATTGCTCTAACCTAGTGGGATTACCAAACTTACTACTTGGGACTTCTTAGTCCAGGCTCTCTTGCAACTACGAATTGTGAACCTTAATGTACCAGATGAAAAACTGCAATTACATAGACTTTGCCACTCTGGTTAGTAAAAAAGGAACAGTTTATGACCATGTAATTACAGACCAACTTGCAAAGCATGTTTTGCTCTATTGGACTGAGCAGAAATGGTGTAATGTCATCTGTTTAAATCTGCGGATGTCTTCCTCTGAGAAAATGAAGAACGATATGCAACAGGGACAGAGTTTTCATTTTTAAATGAATGATGATAAACAGACTTACTGACATGTTCTGTCAGCAGCCCAAGATAGATTACTTTCCTACAAATATCAGACAATGACAGTGAAAGATACCCCGTCACTCTGTTTTGCAGCTGATGTGAAGGGATGAGCACGCAGACACACGGATAAGCTAAAATGAAGGAAGGAGGCAGAAGCATTGGTGTTCAGATTGATGTGTTGTGGGACTTGTTTGACGGGTTGATTGCTTTACAAGCAGGTTGATACATCACACAACTTGTATGTAAAAATGCAACAGTAAAACTGATAGAATAAACTTTGAATAGCTTGCTGCTGATGTGGATAATGTTTAGTGACAAGTGAGCATATTTAAGACATTGTATGGTTGGGTTTATGCACTGCAGCCTGTAAGTGCAATCTGACTCTTCAGTTAAATGTGCACTTGACCATTTGAAATGGATGACCCTGATAATTAAGTTAAATGCAACACTTAAGCAGGTAAAGTGCATTTAGAGTGTTGTTATCATTTCAGTTGGATGATTTTCAATTATCAAATAGTCTGTCCCACTTGATTTGTCTAACTCAGACTGCTGAAGCCAGAACAAGGACAAGGAAGAGATCGCTTCATGGCCAGTAAAGAGAGGAGTATATGTACAGATGGCAAGTGAATATTGTATAAAAATAGACTTGGAATAAATGTGAACCTATTTTTGAAGGGTTCACTGTTAGAGTCTGGTTAAGTGCTGGATGAAGTCATACATACTTATGAGCTTTAGTTACTTGGTACAATGGTCTCCATCATATCACTGTCCACCACCTCCTTGGTGTGTTAAATCCTGCTTCAGATCAGAGTCGGTCGATGAAATTCACTGACTGTACCCTCTCACTTTATTAAACGATGGGAAAGTTCTTGTGCCTCAGAGAAACTTTATCAAATAGACTGGCATCAAAAACTGTTGAGACACTGTCTCTTGCTCTCTTGTTAATTTCTCATCCATATTGATCTGAAATAAGATGGATTTTAAAAAATCAATAGGCCGAGATGTTTTGCCTCATCGTTAACTGCATGTCATACCAAGGTTATTTTTTATCAGACACTGGGCATTTAAATTATACCAATATTGATGCATTTTCCCCATAGCTCAGACAGAATCCGCCATTGACATCTCTCACTGACACCTGCCATCTCACTTCCATTTTAATTTTAGTCAAAAACAGTTTTTATGGGAGAGATACAGCAGAGTGGATCTAAACACATAATGGTGCCGGGGAAAAGCCCAATTTCCTACCCATAACTTTGTTCAAGCAGTGAGATGAAACCACAACTCACCAGTGTTTGTTATAGATTTTAGTGAGTGGGCCATCCCATTCACCATTCTCCTTATTAAATTTTAGCAAATAGCCGATTGCCAGCAGTAGGCCTGAGGGAAGATTAAAGTTCGATCTCTGCCACTAATAAAGCACCATGGATTTAATGAACCCAGCAAACAGTCTCATCGAGGAGGACATGTGACGATTTATATTATCATGGGGGTTTCATTGTTGTATGGCCTTGTGTAGCAAAAGTGTAGTAACATAGGACACAAATCAGACACTTTTGAAATTAATTCTTTTCTGTCTTGCAGTCAATTCTGATATAAAATGAGCAGAGTACGGCCATCATGTCGCTACAGTGTATTTGTCTTTTTGAAAGCGTTTGTGTATGTTTGTAAGAGCGTGAAAAAGATGCAGAAATATAGATGTAAAGGCATTATGTTTAGACATAACCACCATCTAATCACACAGTCACACACATTTGCCGAAACACTGTGGCGGCCAGGCATAACTCACGTGGTGAAGGCAGGATTGTACTTGGCTCCCAGGTAGTATGAGTACAGGTTGAACATGCCAATCATGAATGCCACAAACACCATGATGAAGATGACCATGAACTTGAAGATATCCTTGACCGTGCGCCCCAGTGAGATCTGCAGTGGGCCAAAGCTCTCGTTGGCAGGCAGGATGTAGGCGATGCGTGAGAAACTCAGCACCACGGCGATGGCGTACAGGCCTTCTGAGATGATCTGGGGATCTGAGGGGCGCCATTTGTTCCTGGCTGGAGGAGAGGAAAGAAAAAGACAAGTGGCTGAGTAAGCTGTTAATGTATCATCTGAATGAGCTACTGCAGAGTCAAACCAGAGGTCATTGAGTACTTGTCTGATTTTGAGGGAAACTGGTTATTTGCCCATTTGGGCATTAAAATAGGTCCCTGGTTCAGATTTTACCCAGCTAACAGCATTATAGCTCAAAAATACATGTTGAAATGAAATTTATAAGTGACCTTATTCCTCAACAGCTGCATTTGTGGATTTAGGATTTAAATATTTTTCTGATATCAGATTGAAACACATGGTCTGAAGGTGGTTTACTATCCCAGTATTTTTTACTGCGCCATAATATCCTGTTGTGAAAATTCTGCATTCCTGTGGCTTAATGTTGAACTTAAGCTGCACATAACTGTTCTTTAATATGTATGTAAGTACAGAGCAAACTTTTGGGATCTAAATGTTTGCGAGAGATGTTCCTAAAGAGCATAATCTTGGCTTTTAGGAACATGTGCTTTGACGGAGGAGAAGGTACTGTAAGAAGATGGATTACGTGAGGATGGAAAGAGATGTTGGAGAGAAGACGGCGAGGGAGGAGGGAAGGCAACGAGTATGAGACGGGTGGACAGCAAAGAGAAGGGATAAAGGGATAGTGTGTCCAAGGGGAAGTAAGGACAGAGAGAGAGAGAGCAAGAGAGAGGATCAGCTAAAGAGGCACAGTCAGACATGTAGACAAGGAGGATAATTGAGCTAGATGGAAGAATTATATACAAAAGAGATGAATTACGTCCACAAACAGAAAAAAAGAAAGTAAAAGAAAGACTCCATCTCACTAATTTGCTGTTAAACTGTGACTATCTAGGACAAGGAGGACATATATATTATACACAATGTGTGCACTTTTCAGTGCAGATATGAAAACATATGGAGAACAGCTTATGGGGACGATGACTGACACTGCAGTGATATACACAGTCATCTATTTACTGATGTGTCATGACAGAGTCAGACCACCAGATGACAGCACTGATGAAGGTTCCCTCAGCAGGCCACTAAGACGTGCACAGCGCAGTAGCCTGCAGCCTAGGGGCAGATTTTAATATGGTGTAGACGAGTTTTGGTTCTGGAAGTGAAATAAAAGTTTATATGTTCTGAGATCTTGAAGTTTTCCCATTTTTTAATATTCTGACACTCTATATTTCCTAGAATGACAGACAGAGTAGGGAAGACAGGTATTAATAATAGCCTGAGGTGGGTCTTAGTATTCTGAGCTTACATATATTGTGAAATCTCAAATTTACAAAATAACTGTTCACTGTGTTTGCTCGTCTGCTGAGTTTATGTCTGCCTGTGTGTATATATCTGCGCTTACGTTTTATTGTGAGCATATTGCATTCACTTAAACCTGTGCATGTGCATATGTGTGTGCATGTATTTGTGTTGGTGTGTATGTACAGCATGTGAATGTGCAACAGGACAATGTGTGCATGTGTGAACATCTTGAGATAAGTATTTTTATCTAAATGACAAATACAGTTTCATCTTCTAGTGTCCCGACTCAGGTTTTAAGTTATTCATGAGATTTTTACACAAGTATTCATTTGATTTGCTACTCCTTATCAGTGACTGATGTAGCACAACAATGATTCAAGCACCTCATAAAAGCTTTTACATTTTATCATGTGGTGTCAAATTGGCCTTTCCTGGGGACAATTGTCTGGTAGATAAGAAGTGAGGCAGTTTAACATTTTGTGCTGCAGAAACAAACAATTCTTTCAGACTAAAGATCAGAAGAATTGGAGAGTTATCATGAATAGCGGTAGTAACAATGGAAAACAAATAGAAAACAAAGAAATTAGTAAACTAAACAAGAAACTCCTAGATATATTAAAAACCTTTAATCAAATGTAGTAGTGCTAACATTACTGACATTAGTTATATTCATTGTTGGTGTGACTGCTTACCGTAAGTGAAGTAGGCGACTTCATCAGGCAGCGAGGCGCTGCTGAGGTCTTCGTCTGGTACGTGCATGTCCACATACTGCTGGGCTTTGGACGCCTTGAGGAACGCCATGAAGCGTGCCGTGAAGGACGCCGCAAAGATGGACAACATGCCAAAGTCCAGAACGTTCCACAGGTGCATGACGTACTCTCTGGGTCCGTCGGTCCAGATCTCCTTACATTCTGACCAAATCATACCTGAGGAAGGAGGACACACACACACACACACACAAACACACAAATAAACACATGAATACATCGCGGAAAGATGGAAAACACACGAGATCAATACAAATATGCAAAGATAAAGATGCTCATACAAACATAAACAAGTTTAAACATGCACTTACACAGATGCTGACAACAAAGCTTATAATTTATGCTCAACTACTCAGACATCCCCACTTATAGCTCAGGTGCATACAAACAAACACACACACACATACACACACACACTAAAACACACACAAACCTAATTCCTCCTACGCAACCACTCTGTCATTCTCTATTTGGAGCAAAAACAAGGAGAGAATTGCTTACTGAAAAGGCCCCCTGATCAGTATCATTTCTATAACAATTACTGGGCCTTCAAAACATGCTGCTGGAATTACAATTACCCTGCTCTACCAAAGCCACCACTCACTGCACACACACACAGAAACACACACACACACAAGCACCTGCTGCCAAAACTACCGCGGATGGGAAAAGAATGGTGCCATTACACGTAAACAATTAAAACAGAACCATATGTGCACCAACATACACAAACCACTCACATAATGTTATTATATGTGTGTGCGTGTGTGTGTGTAGATGAAAGGAAGAACATCAGCAGATGGGAAGCAGCTGAAGTCTGACAGATATTGCCATGGGCTATTTATCTGTGGAGTTTGTCTTTGTCTTTCTGTCACCCCCTTCTTTCTCCGTTTCGTCACGCCGGTCTTCTTGCATGCCATACACTCCAGCCCTCCCTTTACTTCCATCCACCTCCCTCAACTGCTGCCGTCCTCCATTTCTTTTTCTCTCCATCCCTCCCTCTAATATTTCCTCAGCAGCACCTCTCAGGTCAACCTCCAGCTTATCGTTAGGACTCAGCATGGCCACTGCTTCAACAAGTCTGGCCTGTGCTGCACCCAACCAGGAAACTTCTATTTGATCTTTGGAGATAAAAGAGAATAGATTGTTGTATTGCCATTACCTTGGCTTTCATCCACTTGGTTGGTATGGTGCTGGATTAATCTTTGATTCTGCCTCGCATCAAAGTTGGGAAAAAAGTTCACTGACTCTCTCTAGGAACTTTACTGATTTATGGGGAAGGTGTTGTGTTGTAGAAAATGTTTTAAATATATTTTGGATTAGCATCAAAAACTTTTTAAACCTTAGTAGAAACATTTCCCTAAACTCAAAAACAACATTTAAAAAGAAAATCCACCAGGAAATGTTTTGCCTTGACTCTCTCATGTGCCATATCAAGGTTATTTCTTATCATCAGTTATTTCTTATCAGAATCTGCCTTGACAGTGACTGTCTTATCTTATCTATTTGCATTTTAATTGGCTGCAGAATTTCAAACCCCACCACAGCGCGTGTGCACCATGTGTGTGAGAAGGAGACTCACCCAACACCCACTTCATGATCAACATCTCTGTCCAGGAGAACTGCGTGGTCTTGACCCTGAACACCTGTCGTGGGTGGTCTGTGATGGTCTCATTGGGCAGGTTTTTGACACCCTCGAAGCGGTCTGAGGCGTTGATAACCAGAAGACCCAAGAAGATGGTGAAGGAGACAGCGTGAGCCACGAACTTCATGAAGGGGCTTCGCAGGATCTGACCAAGCTGGAAGTGAGAAGATTAAGGATATAATAAGATATATGTTCCATTGTGTATCTGTGGTTTATAAATACTAACTAGGGACCAATTGATTAGTGAAGGTTGAAAAGAGATTACTAACATTTGTTTAAACATGCATTTGCAGATTATTGCAACAAGCTGTAAACACAGTAACTACATATTAAAACCTTATAAACTTGATTTGGTGAACGTGTTGGCGAATAGTTTCCTATTTAAAGATTTGAGGACACAGAGCAACATTTGTATTCAAATGTGTTTCTGGCCATCTGGTCTTTGTACAATATTCACTCTCCTTTTAACTCCTAATTACTGTAAAATATCTAGCTCCACTATGGCCAGCTAATTGCTAATTTTTTTAACATTTTGAATCCTGCACTGTTTACATCCATGTTTTCCTCGCAAGCAGTCTTCTTCTTCCCTGCCATTGCTTGTACATTGCTGCATTTCTTGGTGTATTACTGCCACCTGTAGATCTGAAACCTCTCTATAGGACTACTAGAACACTTGACATTGTATTTTTAAGATGATGTCAAAGCACTTTCATGTCACTGCAAAGTACACTAAAGGAGAATGACAAAACATCTTACAACATTAGTCATATTTGTCAAGTAATTATGTTCTCTTGTGTTTGCCAACACAACTGTTTGCAAAATCTGTTTTTGTGTCAGGGAATCAGGCTGAAGATACATGTTTGAGCTCTATTTTCTTTGAACAGTTAAAAAATGACTATACACAAGTGCAAAATTGCAGCCAAACAAGACATCTGTTTTTATTTACCGAAATAATGTGTTCATGCTTTTTGCCGCGTTCCTGAGATCCTTTGAGATCAAAATCTGAAAAGCACCACTACACAACCATCTCAGCAGGCAAATAGCAGCTGTTGTAATTCATGGATGTGCTTAACCACGATCACTTTCACACCAACATAATGCCAGAGTAACTAGATGCCAGACAATCAGCAGTGTTTGTGGAATTGCACCATATGGGGAGAACATAATGCAAGGTGGTGCTGCACAAGGAGCGTTAAACATGCCACCACCACAGAGAGGGACCTTTGTATAATTGCACAGAAATATGCCAAGAGACACAAGTGCACATACATGCACATACTCAAACACACACTTACACACTTCCAACCCCATACAGACATCATTGAGATCATTGCCGCTCTCTAAACCTGCTGTGTTCAATATTAACTACCCACAGGATATCTCTATTCTCTGCATGCACAGTAACACATGTCACACACACATACACTACTAAACCATGTGGGAAGAGGTTGTCTGGTAAATCTTAACCCTGCAAAACCTCCTCTAAACCTCCTTCTACCACTGGGATGGCTCTGCCTCCTTCATTTCTCCCATCTGCTGTGCTGATAAGGCTGATCCATTTCAACCCTCAGCTTAAATGAGATGGTCATCCTAGATCAGGACTACTGCTGTGTGACGACTGCAAACCCCATGGGTTTTTTTTTTTTTTTTATCAGTGTGATGGTTACAAGAGCTGATCTTCTCTCCTGCAATGAAATGGTGGCCGCTGGCAGAAGGCGCATGCAGACTAAATAAAAGAGGTTTGGTGTGAAATGGAAATCTCACAAGGCCAAAATAGAGCTGCTGTGTCCTTTGTTTTCTCCTAACATCTTTTCACCTGGGAGACTCAAGCCTGACGGTGTGCCGACAGGCATCCACTCTGAATAATTAATTATCTAGATAAGACCTGTCATGCTGTCCATACATTCTATTTACATTGTGTTTGACTGTGTTTAAATGACAATCGATTATGGGGGACTCCACTTCTCTCTCTGTAACTAACACACAGATACACAATCCAATTTACCAATATAGATTATTCATCCCCTGTTTACCTATATAGAGTTCCAGCAACAACTCTCCCACCAAAAACCCTGAGCTTTCTTAGTCTAATATTTTGTAGGTGATACAATTTTTGCATCCTCATTGACAAGGGTTAAGGTATCGCGGGACTATTCATTGATGTCCACTCACTGCAGCAATGATAAATGAATCATGACTCTGTCCTGTGTGTATCGATTGGACTTTTGTTTCCTTGTTTCTTGTTTTCTTCTTTTTTCCTTTCCTTCTTTCCTTCACGTAATTCCCAGCATAGCTCCACCCAAATTCAAAGTAACTAGTAATTATAGCCCGCATACAGTATAGATGTAGGGGAGTAAAAAATACAATATTTCTCTCTGAAATGTAGTGAAGTAGAAGTATAAAGTAGCATAAAATGGAAATATACAAGTAAAGTACCTCAAAATTGCACTTAAGTACAGTACTTGAGTAAATGTGCAAATTTCCCACCACTGACTGAATCACAGATTAATTCAGCAATAGTTCATCGGTAATAAAATCCTACAAGTTGACCCTTCCAGGGAAGCTGTATACTGTGCTGTATAAAGATATTTCTTGACTTAAGCATAAAGGTTGTTCTAGGAGGACGGGAACCTGATGGATTGGTTTTTTTTACCAATCGCTTGTTTGTTTTTCTCATTTTCTATGTTTCATCTATTTTCTGTCACTCAGAGAAAACTGAAAAGTATTCCTGTGTGCACCTTCCAATACGTGTCCCATCACTCTCTGCATGTTTTTATCATTTTTCAATCACTAAGAGAGATTCAGTATTAAATAAGCATCTGTTTTTCATCACCACCAAAGCATATCTCATATTTTCCTCCTCCTTAAAGGAGATTTCTAAAGCAATTATATCCACGTTTTCTCTGGCTGCCTTCGATGACTTACTACTTACTTTTGATTAGACAAAAATATAAATATCTTCTTCTTCTCTCCCCACTGATATGAAATGTAATGTGGTTTGGGTTTCTGATAATGGTGTGTCGTGATGGTGTAAAAATGGAGAATATGATGAGCTGTAAGAGATGAGCAACTGATGAGATGAGCAGAACAAAATTGCATGATTAGTGCCAGGTGTAGGAGGGCACACTACACACAATCAACCAAAACACATCAAAGCTTTCTCTCTGCAACCTGCGTCTGTCTTGATGTATTTCTCTGATTCGCTCCATCTTTATCTGCTTCATTATCAAATCCATTTAATAAACCTTTTTGTCTCGGTTGAGCTGCTGTCAAAATATATCCATTTTGTCTCTTAGTTATTAGTTTGATTTAATTGTTTTTGATTACCCAATTCTGCCTTTTCAACATCTCAAATGTCTATTTTCAGTATTTAAATGGTCTTTTAAAATTGTGCATATAATACTTCTTCTACTACTACTACTACTATTACTACTAGTAATAATAATAATAATAATAATACACAGTTACAAGGTGCTGTGCATCCTATATTCATTTGTTATTTCTCCACACTGCTACCTTTTTTCCTGCTCTCTCAGCTGCGTCAGAAAATGGCAGACTGCGACACACAGGCTCACTGGTTGGTCGATTCATAAGCAGATGTAATCATAAACGCATGCACGTGCATACAAGCACACGCTCATACACACGTTAACATACACAGGTGTTTTTGTGACACAGTGACATCAGGAGCAGCTAGTGTCTCATGACTGAATCCATGTCTCGAGACGCTCTCCATCCTCTCTCACACACTTGAGATCAGCTGCTGTCTCTCTTTCTTAGTCTACAAAATGACTAATTCAACAGTCACACCTGACATGAACCACTCAAAGATCCTCACCACACACACACACACGCGCGCGCACACACACACACACACACACACACACACACACACACACACACACACACACACACTAACCACTTGATGATGAGGTAGAAGATTATCCAGGTTGATGAGCAGATGTGCACACACCTCCTGTGTGGGTATGTGTGTGTGTGGCCTCTATCATATTGTGTCACTTTACAGATTATAATTTGCTTGATGGATTATTAACAAAATGTGATAAAGTGTCTCAGGGCCCTATAATCATATGGAGATTATACAGTGCTCTTTAAATAGGAAATCTGTACTTTTTTTAAGCCACGCTAGTCATTTTGTCTGTACACTTTGGTCCAGAGTTAAATATCTTGACAACTAGTCAATGGATTGCAATTAAATTTGGCCACATATTCATGGTCCCCAGAGAACTTGAGCTTGTAAGGTTTGTGCATGTGGAAGTGTGAGGACCAGAAGCAAACCTTTGCAAAAATATGAGTGATTTAAACATATAAGCACACAAATTCACAAGTGGAATACAGTATGCAGTGGTTGGAGGACTTAATAAACAGGTTCACCATTAGAATTGTAATTATTGTAACTGAGGTTAATCCAAGTTTACTAAAGCCGTCCCATGAAAGAGAAAGATACAAACAGCCCCTCTCCACTGAGTGTCTTTGACTCAAAGATACAGTGGATTTTGGATGGTGTATAACTTTAGCATGCAGCTATATTAGCATTGCTAATGTTAGCATGTTCATAGACGCTGTAACAAGACTGTAATGGGACTGTTAGCATGTTAGCATTTAGCTCAAAGCATAGCTCAGCCTAACTACGGCTCAGAATGATGAAGTACAGCTTAGAATAATGGAAGCTGAACCATGTCTGTAAATGTAGAGCTGAGTCTGAGATGTCCTAAAATGGCCTTTGTACAGAGGATAAAGCCTGATTTAGATAACATGGCCAAACATTACATGTTTTGCCCCACTTGTGGTAAGGATCAAAGAACAAAGAAACTGATTTTTCATCCATCCAACAATTTTGTTTTGGTATTCCTTAAACTATTTGTTTTTAACAATGTTCTGGTGTCAAAATGTCAGAAATTATAAAATGCAAATTGTTTTTCTAATGTCTTTCTCTAAAAAGTTTATAGGTATGCAAGAGTGTCACATTCTGACATTTGTAAATAATTTCATAAATGGCAAAAAATATATTTTTTGTGAGTTTGTCAGGTCACTAAAGACCTGAGGTATATTGGAATGTTTAAAAAAAACAAAACATGCATTATGTGTGTTTGGTTGTGTGTGTGATGAACTCGGGTCAGGGCTGATGGTAGGACAAAGAGCTCGAGGTCAGGGGAGAGGGTGGAGTTGGTGTCTCTTGCTTGTTTGTGTGTGCCCATGTGTGTTCATACCTTGCTACATGGCATTATCCAATAGGAGATGGCCAGGAAGGGCAGACCTACGGTGACCCCCAGCACCGTCCAGCACTTCACCCCGACGGACTGCTGCCTCAGACCGGGCAGGTTCTCGTACCAGATAGTCAGCAGCTGCTGCTGACAGTTGGGATGGGCAACAAACTGGAGAGAGACATAGGGACAAGAAATGTAAATCAATGGAGAAAAAAGGAGAGGAGATGGGGGCTCAGATCAAGGAAGGTGAGAGAGGAGAAAGAGAGAAAGAGGAAGGGGAGAGAGGAGCAATTAGCAGCCACAACACACATCAATAAGGACATTTTCAGAGAAGCAATACTAATGTGCTTTCTCACCCTTTCTTCATAAAACATTCAGATTTTTTTCTGATTGTTTCACAGATCCCTTGAGGGGTCTATAAAGTATTTACAGCAGCACATTGAGCAAACAATCTTGACATTACATCTCTGGCAGATACACTGAAATGGCCCAGTAGTCACAAACAGGAAGAAGGTGGCTTATTTAACAGGCTGACAGCAGAGGCATAGTTATCTTGGGGTTCAATCTTTAGCAAAAACAACCCTGGAGATAAACAGCATATTGAGTATAAAAATCTAATCTGACAAACTATCTTTGAGCTTTTTTATTGAAGGTTTTACACATAATCATTAAATGCTGCTAACAGGCTCATGCATCACTGAAAATGATCCAATAACATAAAATCTATATATGACACTCTGAAAGGGGTCATTCAGCACAAGTACTTTTATACTTTTATACTATTCATACTGGAGTCTGTCTTAGAAGTACATTTGTGAATACAGGACTTTAATGGAGTATTTTTACATTGTGGTAATGATCTCAATACTTCTTCCACCACTGTATCATACCCAGGACACAACACTCACAGTGTGAAGGGGGGACAGTGTGAAGAAAATTACACCAGTGGTTGTTTCAGAGTGGCACAAGTTAGAACATGGTGCTGTGGTACATTGTTTTGTTGTTTACCTCTGAAAATCCAGTTTTTCTTGTCTCTAGATACCATGGATTTATAGTGTTGTCTTTAAAAATAGATAACAGAGATGGAGAAGGAGGTGTCCTCTATAGTAGAGAGCATGCTGGTCTATTTCCTCTTAGTCTCGCATAACCTGACTTATCTCCACACTTCGTTTTTTTTGGAGAAAGGTCTGGCTGAAACCATTATCATTCTGGGATAGGGGGAAAATGCCCTGGCTTGTTTGTATTTCTTTAAACCAATCATAATCGTCTTGGGCAGCTCTAAGCCCAGGATGCAGCCACGGTCCCCTTGCAAAATAGTGTTGGGGGGGGGACTTGCCATTTTCAGCGTTGCTAGCTCGGAAGTTGTTGTCGGACTTTGAAAATGGTAACTCGCAGATAGCGGAAGGGGAGGAGAATTCTGACTGAAATAGGCAGCCAATGGCACGCTTATACCCACATCCTACTTCCTGTGAGACCGACTAATTTCCTCTAAATGTTGTTGTTTTTATGGTCTAACCTTGAACAATCAATCCAGTCATTATGCCCCACCCCAACATCCTGTTTGGATTTTAATACCAAAAGCAGCAGGTTGAATTTATTTATTTACACAAATTACTACCTTTATCATTAAAAGTACCATTGCTATGCATGGTACTTTCTTGTGCTTTTGAATTACGTCAATGCAATGAGTGTAAAATGAATAAGGTTAGAAATATACTATATTCATGAAGAGGGCTTATGGTGCTCCTCTGTATGTTAATATTCAAGGTATTCCTAAGAAGCTGAGTGTGCAGCCTGATGGTCTATTTAGAGCACATCTATTGTGTATTCATTACAATCAAAATATATTATTCACAACGCATTTGTATTCACGGCTGCCACTTGGCTTCATTTAGAATAAAAAAATGTCAACAAGCAGCAGGTTGGGAAATCAATTTAACATACAGTATGCAAAAGAAAGCAGGCAGAAAATAAGAAGCACTGAGTGTTTACATTCATTACTGAAGCATGTTGGCCTTATTAGATAAGAGTTGGTCTGGCATTTCAGCATCTGCTGACAACTTTACACCAAGAAAGGAAGTGATAAATGAAAGCAGTCACTGGTCTGGTGAGGAAGGAGAGGATGGATGTTTTTGTTCCAGCTGGAGGAAGGATGTGGAGAACAGAGCAATCGATGCTCAGTAGGAGGTCAACTAGTGTAACAATCAAACTGTGTGTTTGTGTATTGTTTTTCGTTCACATCTAAGATCTGAGCAACAGGTAACCTCTGGTCAAACCTGCTCTCCCTTGATTTTTGTTAGCCTCTTTGTTTTCTCCCTTCATCGCTCCCTCCCACTCCTTCACCAATCAGGCATCATCACATTCAGGGAGCATTTATCTGGGCTGACGACTGACATCCTCTGCTCCCATCCGCAGATCGAAACGCACACACGCACAATGTGTATGTATGCACTCATTAATTTTTACATGCAGAGGGAAACCACACACACACACCAACCACTGCACACTAAATCATAGTTAACATGGTTTCCCACTGTTGTCCACTGACCAGTCCATCAACCCACTGACCCATGACATTAACTTTGCCAGCAACATACACTACATGCAGTCATGCTCCACCTGGTTTCCATGGCAATCTATCTCTCTCTCTCTTCTTGCCTCCTGTGTAATTAGCTTTCTGAGTATTTGCCATGCTCTCTTAAAAAACAAAAAAACAAACAAAATACAGCTCCAACAGGCTGTGTACTGCTCAACACACAGAAAAATACACGCACATACACTAACACACCACCATGTACACGCGCACACACACACACACACACACAAGGGATTTACCTGATTTGAGAAAACATGCAGCACATGAAGGTCAAACATGAACGTGTTTTTGTGTTAGTAAGAGAAAAAGAGAGGGAGAGTATGGTAGGGGAAAATGGGGAGAAGGGATTTGGTTTGACATTTTGTAAGAACACTTCTGCTCAGCAGGGATTAACTTTCTGACATAAAGGCCAGTTTCTTGTTTGTTGTGCCACACGCACAAAATTATACAAACACACTGTATATACACGTGCACAAAATGGCTCATAGACACTAACTTACTTACACACATACACACAAATATACAAGTTGCATGTAAAACACTGCAGTTCTTCCACGTTAATCTTCCTCAAGACATATTATTCAATTATGGTACATATTGTATCTAATTCACTTTTGAGGAAATATTTAAAACCAACATTTAAAAACATGTTTATGTTGCAGTTTATTATAATAAACCCCAATAACCAAATATTCCTAAACAAAACAGGATGTGGATAGGAACTGTGTAATGTGATGTGACTCTTTAATCATACATAGGGACGTCATCTACAGTAGCTGGTATCTTGCTCAAAGACTCTTATCAGGCTGGATATCTAGTTCTTCAAACAAGTCCTCATATCAAATCAACAACGTAGGTAGTTTGGGCCATGGGCAGTAAAAAGAGTTGTATAATGTCTTCTGTGGCTTTAGAGGAGCTTACCAAAATCTGAAATAATAACCCATGATTATATCATAGTGATATCATCATGGTTATCTTCTGAGCTGGGCCTCTGATTCTTCTTTGTTTTTTCGGGCATTTTGCCTTCATTGGATATTGACAGCTGCAGAGAGAGACAGGAAAGGCGGGAGAGAGAGAGGGGATGACAAGCAGCAAAGGGCCCAGGCTGGAATCGAATTCGGGCTGCTGCAAGTCCCCCAACTTTATGGAAATGCAATGTTAAATTGCTGGAGTAACCCTTTAGGGTAAGGGTTAAGTTGAGGAAAGATCACTGTCATGGTTAAAGGAAACCGACACTGAGACTAGACGTGAACCCTGTTCTCAGGTGTCCAAACACTATGTACGACCATCCACCACCCTGGCCTCCTCTCCCCTAGGAATTGCTGCACCATAAAAATGTCACACGACTTCCTGCTTTGGCACTGATACCAATAGGTCACTTTAAGCTGCTTGAACGAACAACCACCACTGCTGTTTTTCTCAGTCCTTTGTACCGTGCTTCTGTATTTCGTTATTGAAATTTGGAGTATATTGTTGATGGTCCTAGAGGAATAGATCCTTGCAACAAGATTTCAGGTTTTGCATGTTGTGTAGTGTAATGGCATGTAAACAAAATGTTAACTATACCTGCAATTGAAAGTACCACTAGTCCTTTATCTATAATAGATGGTTGATTCATCAGTTATTTTTTGGCCATCTTACCTTCTTGACTTCGTACTTGATGGCCAGTTTGACACGGCTGAGGCAGGGTCGGTTGTAGGGGCTTGGAGGGCACTGGTCCACGTCGCCGTTTAGTATGGCCTCCACTTCCTCTGTGTTCCGACAAAGGTCCAACACACCCACCACAAAGTCCTTACACTGCATGGACAGCTTACGGTAGTCATTCTGCATGAGTCAGGGGTGGAGGTGAATAGTTGAGTGGGGAGGGAAGAGACAGGGAGAGAGGAAAGACAGAAGAAAGGACAGGGACGCAGGGAGAAGAGAAACCTGACTTAAAACAGAATTTAAACATCAACATTGAGCAATCATGTAATCACCTGGTTTCAGACAACGCAACATTCTTTAAATACAGTATATAAATGCAGGCTTCGTGTGAGGGAAGATTCATCAAATCATAACTGTGCCTGCAGCTGCCTCCTTTGGGTCCTCACCTGTGTGAGCTTGGACATCACACCTTTTATTTTGATTAATGACTTGAGAAATGTATTCTCATTTGCCATTATAATATGGCTTGAGTGTAAAAAAACAGAAAGGGTGATACTGTCTTTTGCTTCATGACCTTTCCATCTTGAAATAAATCAGCTTGACTGCAGAAAAAGTCAGTTGGGAGTATGTTTGACCTTATGTCTAAAGCTGGATTATCTTTATAAATGATATTTGCCTATGAAGGGAGTGCACTTGACTTGTTTTTATCTTAATAGCCAACCAATAGCCAGCAAATTTAATGTTTAAATTTAAAGTTTGAAAAAAACAAAAAAACAATGCGGTCACTGCACCATGCCCATGTCATGATAGAATAATCATTCTCACAGTAATTTCACAGTGGAAAAAAACTACATCTTTGTCACATTCCCAAATTTCATACATTGTCAGCAACAACAATCATAGGTACAACAGAATGCACTTAAATTAATTAAATGCTCATTTATTACATTCCCATCCACTTGATTTTATGCACAGTTTGAATATGCACATAAATAAACTGAATGGAAATGCCTGAAATTTATTGCAAGGTAACCACTCTACCAGGAAGAACAAACAGTAAAAAATAAAAAGGGAATCTGAGAAAAACACCATAAAAAAGAAGGAAGAGAGAGGATGAACACAGGAGGCCAATCCATTCATTCAGTGAACATAATTGTCTTCCTATGTGGGAGGCAACAAAGGAATGCCATGAATTCAGCAGAGTAACAGGAGAGTTCCTGTTGCAGTCTTGTTGCACTCTCTTAAGAATATTCATATTATAGTGGTCGATGGAAACACTGACTTGCATTTTATTTTGCCAACGTTTTCAAAATTTGATGAACGTATATAAATATAATGGAAAAAAGAAAATGGCACACTCATAACTCTGGTCTTATAAAGACTGATGTTTCGGCAAGTCACCTGGCTGGCATTTATACTCACTAGGACAGGTGTTGCAAATCAAGGCGATCAACATGAGGCCCGTCGAACGCCTAACATGTGTCCACATTATCAGGAACACAAGAAAACAACAAGCACAAACCAGAACGTTTCTTTCAACTTATAAAGACTAAAACTTGGATCTTTATAAGTTGATACAAATGCATTGGTGTTATGAGTGTGCGGCTTTCCATTCTCTTTTTTTAATGGCTGCCTGCGAGCTAGCACCTCATTAGGATGCGTGTGTGTTTTCCAACTGTTTTTTAAGTGGAAACATCATTTGTTGCTTCATATTGTTGCTTATTTAAACATTTTTGTTGACATTCTTGGTGGAGTGAAGCTAATACTGAAGCTGCAAGATGTGAGTTTTTGAGAACTGCGATTAATACCGGGAACCCCGGTAGTTGAATATAACTTTGCCCACTTCACTACAATTCACAATTCCTGTCAGGCCTTTCAACCCTCTCTCCTCCTGTTCCTTCACCAGTCGTTCCAGTTTCAACCCTTTGCCCCTCTGCCTTGTGGCCCCCACAGTTCACTTCTCACCCTTCTTTCTTACACTACCTCCCCTCGCTCCTCCTGCCTTGTTCTTTTCCTCAACACTTGGCCGAGCAGGTAAAAAATCAGCAGATTGGAGCTTCTGGCAGGTTTAGAGTCCCTAAGGACTGACACTCATTAGCCATTCACCGCCTTGTTTGTTCTGTGTTCAAGCATACCATTACAGTGTGTTGATAATGCCTACTTTCATCTAAACTTTTTGCTGGTCTCCCCAGCAAAATCAAAAAATTACCAGTTCTACTCTCACTTTCCTTCAGGGCACACCTTTGCTGTAAGCAGGAATGATATGCAAGTATGCATGTAGAGTGTGTACTGTATTTTAGTGCCCCTACTGACCATGAACATCATTTGCGTTCCTCCAGTGTTTGACCCTTTTGCTGAGAGTTTCTTTCTAGTATGACATGTCTTGAATATAAAATGGTGTAATTAGTTTTGTGCAGTCACAGTGTTTTCGTACTCTTAAATACCAAACAGCTGCAATATATGTGATACATTTTAAAATTCGGCCCATCTGGCTTGGATTTATCACAGAAAAAAAAAACACTAAACTGAATGTTAGATGAGGTTGGTCAAAAGGCCCATCACTATCTGCAAATTAAAAAGTAAACTCTGGGCATCAACCAACGACAGCAAGCATCTATTGGCCCTTTGGGGACATGAAGAAAAAAAGCCGGCATTTGGTGTATTCTACCTTTAGGCTGCTAAGTGAAAGAAATCAATTACAATCTCATCTCTGTTTACATTCAGGGAAAGGTAAGGCTTCAGGATAGTACATGTATGACAGTACAATACAAGAATGTTTTTTATTAATGAATGACATTTGCACCATAAGACACACATCAAGTACACACACGCCCAGACACCACACACATTCAGTATATGTGAAAATCTAATCAGAAAGCAAGGTATGTGGTTTGTGCCTCGGGGGCTGAGATAAAGGAAAGAGAACAATGTTGTGAGATTGAAAATGGGGACACAGCAGTGTGAAGCAGAGTGAGAGTGGTTACAGATGAGTGAACTGAGGGGGACATGAGCCAAGCCTCAAGCATGGAGGGGGGAGGGAGATGGGGGATGGAGGGATGAGAAGAAGAGAGGGATAGAGAGAGTTTGTATTACTGCACTTCAGTGGACATTCACCACCATCAGTTTACTCTTTTTTTTTCACTTTTTCACTCTGTAGCTGTGTGTCTTAATTTAAACTAAAATTGCCATGACTCAAGAACAGTAAAATGTGATTAAAATAATTTAATGACACCCTCTGCCGCCTTACTTTCTTTCGCTCTCTCTCTCTGTGGAGTATGTATGTGTGTGTGTGTGTGTGTGTGTGTGTGTGTGTGTGTGTGTGTGTGTGTGTCCAGAGGCTCTTATGAGAAATTGATGGGCTGTCTTGAAAAGTAAGACGTCTGAAGATAAATGTTAGGCTGTTAGGGATGTCCTTTAGACGTGCACCACTAGCAGTACTCTCATCTCTGCACTCTGACATGTTACGTATGTGTGCCAGTGGGTGAGAAAGTGGTGTTTGCTTGCACTTGACTACATGTGTACATGTGTATACATTTTTATTTTCTGTAAGCACAAGTGGACAGATGAGCTGTGTCCAATACTACGTCCTGATGCTATGCATACATTTAGCATGTTAACATGGTAACATCAAGCACATAACCTTTTTAATGTTAGCATGGACAAGTAGAAACGATGACACATTGGTGGTGATAGATGAAACTTTATAGAGGATCATGAAAATCATTAGGGTTTATCTTCTGGGGGGCAGTGAATTCTGTACCAAATTTAATGGCAAGTGTTGAACCAACAGAAAGATGGACTGACCAAACTGCCATTCTCATAGCATGGCTGCTTGTGTGACTACGGGAACATGGGCACATGAAGCATAACAGTAGGCCTGACCAAGTACTTCATGCTCGGATTTGATTCTTGCATCTGGAGGTCAACCCACAGTACTTGGAGTTCTGGAGGAACAATTAAAATCTTTAAAAAACAATATATATAAACAGAAGAGCACAGGTTGCTCTGTGTGGCTGACCGTGTATCATGCATTCATGTGCTTGTGAAAATCTCCAACTTCTGAAAGTTGAAGTAATTTACAAACTATGCTGTCAGAACAGAAAACAACAGAAAGAAGCAAACATCGCTGTCATAATTAAAATGATGTGAATCTGGAAGCTTCCTTCATTAAATAGGCTGAAGTCCTATTCACACAGGTTTCACACAGCACATTAACAAACCACAGCATATCAGGGTATTACAGAGACAGTGTCAGAGGCCTGGAACCACCTTCTCATAATGTCACCAGCTATCCACTCAAGAAACAGAATTAACTGCTGGTGAACTGCTGTAGCTGGAGAGCTACTCGTTAAGTCGCTAGCTGGCCCAGAAGTCACAATAACTCCCAGAGCTTCTCTCTATTTTCTCTGTTCTGTTCACAATGGCGCAAATTCACGTCAAAGTTCACTGAAGTTGAACTCTACGTGGAACAATCACACAGATTAATTTCCTTCATGGTGATTCCATTGGAATTTATTTATTTTGCTGCAAATTCTTGCCATTTAAATCCTGGTGTGACCAGGCCTTAAGGCCATTTTCACTACCTCTTACTACAACTGGTAAGACAATAAAATATTAGAGATTGCGACAATATTGATTTAACACAGATATGATGACACAAACACACACACACATACAAAAGCTTTAGAAAACTGATGTCAGACTGATTGTATCAGACTTTGGAAGGGAAGAGGAACAGGGAGTCAAATAAAGAAAGAAGACAGGGGGTGATAATGAGATGGTAATGAGACAGATGAGCTCCAACACAACTCTGGTCCCTCAGGTGAGCCCTTCTCATTAACTTGTCTGGAGACAGGAAACAGAATGACAAGCAGAAAGGCTGAATGACAAACACAAAGGTGGGCAGTCAAACTGAAGAATGGATGAATAAGCACAGAGAGAAATGAACAGAGAGCGGAGGAAAAGAATGCAGCAACACATGGCCGGACAAAGGGAGACAATTAAGCAACGGAAATGTTATCAGACCATTGTTATCTGATTGGTTCAATTATATGATCATGCCTTCTATATTGATGATCTCAACTATAAATATGATTCAGTATGCAATCAATGGGAGCTGAGCAGTGTTGTTCACTCCAAAGTGAAACATACCTGTAATTTAAAGTTCATTCATACACTGTATACTCCAGTTGTTTTCTTTCACATTTGGTTTTCTTGCTACATGACTGCTGAAAAGGGCAAATTCAACATGTAGTCGTCTTTTGACTTTCAGAATTGTATTGGAATGATTTGATTGTACACATTTTTGTGTCCAAATGAATAATCTTGAGCAAGCTGTGATTAAAAAGTTAAAAAAGCAGAATTTATGATTTAAAGGACAGTATTCTTTTTTTTCTCCCACGTGTGTCTACAATGTGGCTGTTCCTCTTTCTCAGTGAGTTTCTCTCATTTGTCAGTGAGTGTGCTGGCCTTAATATCCCAAGCTAACTGATTTGGGACAGGTGTACCATCTGGCACAGTAGGTGGGAATCATCTCCCTCTCCACCTCAAGCCTGTACTTAAAACTTCCCCAAACCTGCCACACAGTGTAAGTTGTGCCCCCCCGGCCCGAGCCAATCAACCTGCTTCAGGACAGAAGCCGGAACATCCAGGTAGGTTTGATTCCTGGTAAAGAAACATATTTAGAGCATGTGTGTATGTGTGTGTGCCCCTTCAAACAACATTGACTATTACACACATGAGCAACTTAATTTTCTCCAACACACACACACACACACACACACACACACACACACACACAAACACACAGTCTATCTTAGTATTTTTCCACCACCAGCATTATCATGGAAGCGAGGTTCATTTTATCGACTGCAGAATTTAGTATGCAGTCTTTTTCCTCAGTAAAAGTGCACAAAAATCTCAATAAAGTGTTCCACTTTACAATTCTTATTTCACCACAACCTGAGGAGTGATTGCACTGGTAATAGGCAGTTCAGAAGAGGAATAAAAAGCTGGGAGTGCACTGGGAAATCTAGTCTACTGACTAAGTTGAATCATTGTCAGAGACAGATCTACAGTTTTTTATTCAGCAATGGCAGAATAAGAGGTCTCTCTTCTGCCTAAACTCATGAAAAAATAAAGAAATAAAACAATGTCGTCCTCACCTTACTTCCCTACATCCCTCTACCAAATCTTTTGCACTTATGTGCTTAAGCAACCCATATAAAATAGTATGTTTGTGTATGTTCGGGCATTAAAAATTGGGGGGATAGAAAAAGTAAAATACTGATAAATAAAAAATGAACGATGTTGAGAAAAACATAGAAACCACCTTACCTTAAACTCGGTCTCGATGTTGGCCAGTCTTGCCAGCTCATTGCTGAGCTCGAGGGCGGTCAGAACAGGGTCTTCACTGCTGAGTGACAGGTAAGCTGCACTGGCCAGGCCCTTATATGCATTCATCCTGGAGCGTGAGTGACTGAACGAGTCTTTCTTCTGTTTCTCCACACATTCTGAACACTTACAGAAGTAGTCATGTGGCCTTTCTATGCGGGCCCCCTTTGTCAAAAGGATGTGGACGATCTCGTACTCCTGGCAGTGAGCAGCCAGGATGATAGGCGTGACGTCATGCGAAAAACGTGTTCCATCCTCGTCATAAGCGAAAAAAAAGTCGTCATCATGCATCTCCTGCTCCAGAGGGCTCGAAGCCAATCGGAGACCTCCGCCAAAAGCAGAGTGCGCGAGAATAGCTTCAACGATTCGAACGTAACCCTTGGAGATAGCCAAAAGCAGACCATCCCCAATCCTAGCCAAACCATCCTTCTTTAGAAGCAGCTCGGTCACTTCTAGGTGCTCATTGCCCACTGCCAGCTGCAAAGCATTCTGGCCCATGTAGTCCACACAATTGAAGTTAAGGGTTTTGGACTCTTCCAGCATTTTGCGGACCACAGGAATGTTTCCATATTCAGCAGCATCAAGGAAACGCTCCTCCTCAGCAGTGAGGGGTGAGCCACGTTCATTGAACATGTAGGCTGGGCCCCGCACTGCCTGGCGACGCCCCTTCTCTCTCAGTGTGGTGTGCCGGCGATGCATGGCCTCCACACTGGAGACAGTAAAGAGGAGAGCAAACAGTGAAGGCGTGATGAAGTGATGGAGGGTGAGGGAAAGAAAAGTGGAGAGCAAATGATGGAGGCAAGAGGAAAAGACAGATTCATTAGTTACATCAAACTGACTATGGTGTAACAAGGCAAACAAAGTCATTACTGTCTCCCCATGTGGATGTCCTCTGTGGACAGGGACTGGTCAAACGCAATCAGCGGTGCTTAACACAGATTTCTCCCCTGACCTCAGAGAAAGCCCCACCAAGACATCTGTGAAATATCTGTCCCCGGCCAGATCAGTGAACCGCTACCAGGGTCAAAGCTCATTGTGGGGCCATCTCAGGTCAACAGCTCTGATTGGCAAGCGAGAGATGAAGCTGTCACCTTAATTGGCTCTGGCATGACAAACTCACACTACGAGTCAGTGGTCATCTAAAGAGACTCTTTGGCCGGTGGTGACTATCTTTATCTATTCACACATGCATTTCACACAGGCACGGACATGCACCTCCTATTCAATATGTCTTTAGTTGTTTAACTTCCTAAATGGAGCACAATTTCCAGTGACACACCTTCACATCCCAGCAGGACAGAGCGGGTAAAAAGTCTTCATCAATATGGACTTGTCAAATAGAACTAGCTGTACCTTGCATAGAGCTCCTGGTAATCACCCCTGTTACTTCAAAACATATTTTCTTTGGAATTATTGTACTCCTCCCATTGTACTTTAGAAACACAGAGATCTGTCATTATGTCTGCATCTGCTGTGCGGTCTGACACTCCGACCCACATAGTGAAAAAAGCCTTGATGTTCCTCAAAGCTGTAGAAGTGAGAGGGACATAGACTGAGTGACAGTGTGGGAATGGAGTAAGAGACACTGAATATGGGTGCTTTGAAATGAAAAGAGGGAATGACAAATTAGCAGTAGTGTTGGTGGACAATTAAAACCCAGAACAGTTTAGTTCTCCAGTATAAAATAACCAATTAAGACTTGAGATTGAATTTATAAAATGCTAATATGATAGTATGTCCCAAAGAGAGTAATTGAAACAATTCTTGTTGACTAAAAGGAATCAAACCTACTTTCTAACTTGAATAACTTTAAAAGCACAATTGGCTTGTATTGTCCATACAAAAGACTTTCAGTATAATTCTGCTCTTTTGTGTTATCTAAATTGCTGCAGTAACCTTACAAATGACATGGGTCCAGTTTGGCAATAACACCTGCCACCAAAATAAAAAAAACAAAACAGGTAAGGCTTTTTGTAATTCCCATTACTTTGCGTGTGTGTTTGTGTAGGTGTGTGTGTGTGTGTATGTGTGTATGCACAGAGGGCTGGGCATTGAAGGAAAAGGTGAAAATGGAAACTTCATGATCGAGACAGGGGACGTCAATTGATGTGAAACTGAGAAGATGAAGAGAGCTCAGCAAGGCAATTCACTGTGTGAGAGAGAGAGAGAGAGTGTATGTCAGTGAGCATTTAAAGAGCTCTTGATTTTCGATTTACACAATCAGCTGGGTACATGTATCCCTTAGTCTGCCAATCAACGGTAGATGGCAAAATCTCCCTTTCTCTCTCTCTCTCTCTCACACACACACACACACATGCTAAATTGCAGACTATTTCACAAATGAACACATACAAGAATACAAATGTGGACACAAGGTGTGCCCATGGATGAACACGTGTGTGACAACATCAGCATGCATACAGAACGTGGACACAACATACATCAGCTGTAAAATGTGATGCAAACCAATACAATTGCCACGCAGCAAATACTGCCATTATGGAGATTATAATAATATAAGGTATTTGCTTCTTAAGGCCAAAGTTTGTGCTGGTGATTTACTACAATGCATTGTGCTGTAGGGTGTACCTAATATCTCCCCCAACCCCCCACTTCCACACACCCACACACACACAGACATATTTTGTAAGCATTGGGAGGATTTCTCATAAATGAGGGGACAGTCTGGCTGCCAGCCCATTTAGATAACCTTATAGTCAGGTAATGAATCGCCATTTTCCATCCCTCTCTATCTTCCTCTCAATCCATCTTTGACTGTTTGTGATTCTGATCTGAAATAGAATTTACCTGCATCATTTCTGTGTGGAATTACAGTCACAATGACAGGAGGAGGCAGATACAATGGAGATGGATAGATAGAGAACAAGTGTGTGTGTGTGTGGGAGAGAGAGAGAGAGGAGAGAGACAAAGGGATGAACGAGAAGAAAAAGACGTGAGTGAAGGACGGATTGTGTGTCTGCTTATATACCTAGTGTGTGTAATTGTATCCGTACATCATATAGTGTTCTTAAAACTAAAAGGTCATATTACCATTGTTGCAACCAAGACCACCGGGCTTTATTTCCCACATGGGTGCAGCAGAAGATAACGTCATGCTACACAACGAAAAGCTCCCACTACCATTTATTACAAAATGCACCTACATCATACTCCATCCCATTCCACTAGAGTCGTCTCTCTGCCTACCTGTTGGATATAAATCCAATATTTATCCACCTTTAATCTGTGCTTTGGTTCACAAACACCTGAGAAAAAATATCTGGGTTTATATAGCTTGCTAGATGTTTGACTTTCCTCACTTGTTTACTTCCGCTCTCCACCATTTCACACTAAGCACGTAGCATATAGTCAGCTTGTGTAAAGTGAGTGTAACCTTACTGACAGGAGAATCAAAATAATGGACTCAAAGTTGCAGAAAGTTGCAAAGGGTTGTAGAATTGGGTCCTAATTCTTTTTCCCATTTCATTTGATTTAGTGTTAATGGACTGTTTGAAGAAACCTGCAATGTGTTCATATGTTAACAGTTTCCCTAAACCACACACTGTACTGATTCAGTTGTTACTGAGTCTACACAGCTCTCATTTTGATGCTGCATCCAAGTCAGAGGCTGCTGCAGATCAGTCAGAGACCCTGTCCAAGCAAGCAGCTCCCTCTCCTATTAACAACAAAACTGTCAGAAAAGGGAGAAACTATCTTACATCACTGCTACTGGTGATTCCAACTATATTACAACACACCATTGCAGAAATCTTTCCTTGCAGCCAAGCTGTAGTTCTTTCATACCAATGATACTGTATTTGAATTATATTATATTATCAAACATTATTAATGTAAAGTAAGCCTCTTTGTGAAATAGGTAACCCACCAAAGCAAAATAATTTGTTGGCTCTACTTTGAGTTATATGTCTTCATTTTGAGTTTGTGTGTGTTTAGGTGCCTTTGGAGAGTTCTGATTTCTGACACTTTAGAATTAGCTGCCAAGAAACACCCATTTAAATGCACGAAACAACCACGATCAAATGACTATGTTCAAATTCTAGCTGACAGCCAGAAAGTAATTGTAACCATGAGCTATGTTGTTGAGGTATCAAGCCAAGAAGACAATCTCCACTGTGACTGACTACCTATGTTAGAAATTTTGCACTCAAATGAATGAAAAAGCATACCTGGATGGAGGGAAATAAACACATCTAAACATATGCTTTTCTTGGAATGACCTTTAGCAGTCATGTAAGCGTTATTCCTAGTTAGCTAAAACAAGCAAAACCCCATATGGTCTTTTAAAAAGGTGCAGTTTTTGCAGTCAGCATAGCCATAGTCAACATATAAACATAGTTTTAATCCAATCAATTAATATGAGCACAAAGAAAGTGCTTTTACATTTGTCGGAAAAATCAACAGATTTTGGTGATGGGAGGATTACTTGAAAAGCACTGAAAAATGTAGTGGAAATGTACACATAACACTTATAGAACAGCTTCAGCATACGATGAAAATCTCATACATTATCTGTCACTTACTCTCATACTCTTCTGTCATGAACTCTTTATAATCAGTTTTGAATTGATCATCCTCTTTTCTATAGCTGGACTTTCTAAGGTTGGACCACCAAGTTCATTATTTTCAGTTTAAGCAGTCAAGTAGGTTAGGTCATTTACCGGTGAACTAGAGAAAAAAGAAAAGAAGATGAATCAGGTCTGAAATCAGATTTTGAGGAGAATGAGTGAAAAAGAAGTTTTGACTGTATTTACAGAACTGACTAATGAGTTAGTACTTTATCAGTGAACAGACATGAGAGGAATATTTTAGAAGAGTTACACTCTCAGCTCTCTCTCTCTCTCTTTCCCTTCTATTTATCACACACACACACACACACACACACACACACACACACACACACACACACACACACACACACTGACACTCTCTCAAGCAGTAAATTGCCAATTTTTAAGATCAAAGGTGAGTTGCTCACCATATTTTACTGGTAATGAGAAACAGGCATGTTCACCCTCTTTTACCCTCTCTTTCACACACACACACACACACACACACCTTGTCAGGCATCACTGAGAGCATACATGGTTTTTTATTTTTTTTATTTTTTTTACATGCAAGGCCTTTTAAGATGAACACTGGTGTATCAAAGGAGCAGACCAGGCAAGATCAAAGACCCAACACTGAGGCCTGCCATTCTCAAAATCTGATACTCATAGCTAAGCTGGCAGTGCTACATGAATATCAATTTAGTATCACCATCATAAATGGTAAATGCATGTCCCATTTGTGTCTGTGGATGTGTCCTGCATGGATGCAAAGGACTGACAACGGACTTGTGAGCACTCATCTCACAGTGAAGTAGCAGGACAATTGAGAGAAGAAACAATAAAGGACACTACTTTTGCAAAACGGCATAGAGGTTCCCAATCAGGGTTTTATGAGTGTGTCTGCGCATGTTTAGTGAGTGTGATGAGTGTGACATTATGGGGAAGCCGATTTCTGTAGTCTGCTCCAGCTCAGTGTCACATGGCTTTGCCCCAGTGTCTCTCTCTTAGTCAGACTAACACACAACACACACACATACACACACACAATCCCTGCTGACTGCTGCTTATGCGTTCATGCACCGGGACCAATCAAGATGCTCTCTCTCAACACAGGGACAACATAAGGGCTGTAGCCTGAAAACCCCCAAAGACTCACTAATTCCTTCAAACTCACACACTGTTCACTGCCTTACATGCTGTACACAATGTACATGCATTCACAAGGGACACGCTACAGTCAAACCACAACAGCCACACACAGTCAGCGGAGAGAGAGAGACATCCCAGTTATTGAATATTCAAGGTAGAAACACCATATTCCAGCACAAGCTAAGTAAAATGACAGCAAAAAAAAAAAAAAAAAAGTTTAAATGTGACTCAGTTAACACAAACTTAATGCACCTACTGAAAATGTTCCATTTAAAAAGGGACAACAGTTTGCAATTTAAGCAGTGCACGACAGTACAATATATGATCTTCCAGTATTACTAATCTACTGTAGGCCTATATCACAGTCCAGTCCCCTTGATGTAATCCGTAAAGGACTTGTAAAGCACAGCTGAGTGTCCATCATTGGTCCATAGCTGCTCACACAGCTCAATGCAGCTGGCTCCGTGAAAATCGTGGCTGCGTTACTCTACTCTCACCAAAACTGACCTCTACTTGTTGACATTGTTGGCGGATTACTGCTGTTGATTAAATTCTCTCGAGCCAGAATAGCTTTTCCATGTCTAAACTATCGCTCAGCCGCCTCTTTGCATAACTGCAAATTGCAGAGTTTGTAAATAAACACATGGACTCATCACAAGGCCGCGAAACTGGTCACTTTACTTATTTGTCATGTCTCTGGATATATGAATAAAAGTTGTGGGTGAATATAAAAGGATGACTCACGTTTGCCTGGTTTCGGAGTTTAACTCGGTGTCGATGTGTTGGACAGAGAAGTGGTTCCCGTGCTCAGAGAGCTCCGGAGCCCGGTGGAGTCTCTGTCCGCGGTGCTGAAAGCGCTCAGCGTTCGCCGCGCCTCGTCCTCTCCACTTGGGGAACGAATCATCGTAGTGGTCGTACACCGCGTCTATCCGCACATCCTGCCGCGAACGAGACGGAGAGGCGCTGTCCCCGGTGCTCTTGTGGAACTTTGGCGGTGTGAGGTGTGGGGAGTCCCCGGGTTCCCGGCTCTCTGGAGACGGGTGAAGACACTCCGTAGATGCGAGGTAAGGCGGGTCTGTGTTCCCCAGCAGCGGAGAGGCGGATGAGAAGAGGTCTAGGGGCCGCGGAGAGGAAGGAGATCCTCGGGGAAGACAGACGGGCAGAGGCGGGGAGGGAGACCCAGAGAGATGCCCTCTCTCTCCGCTGTCGCTTTCCTCTCCCTCGTCAGACATTGGGAGAGTTCGAGTGCGACATATACTTTAAATATTTTAAGCTATGTGACAGACATTTAACGATGTTTGTCAAAGTTTCAACCGCACAAGTTTCTTCTGAGCCGCGCAGCAGAGACGAGCCAAGCCTCCACCTTTACACAAGAGTGCGCGCACCAATTAGAGATCACCGAGAGCGCGCAGGGAGCCAGCCCTTTACAAAATGGAAGAAAATGAACAAGTGGCAACACCACAAAACAGCTTAACTTACACATGGCATTGGCCTACAAAAAATGATTAGGCTGCATATGTTTGCATTTACTATCGAGAAAAACAAATAGACTACGAATTCAGTCTGATATAGCCTATAGTTGAATGTTTGAAAATGCCTTTTTAGGCTACTTTTAATACACACATTTTACTGCTGTTCTGGTAAGCTAACACATGCGAAGTAAATCAACTGTCTTCTTACTTACGACCAAGCACACATGACCAACTTTTCACCTCATAGGAGAAAAAAAGACAGAAAAACAGGACGCAGCAAGTGACCCGTGGCTACTAGCAGATAAAACGTCCCCCTTTCTTTGTAAAAGAGTTTGCACAGTGACCAGTTTGTTTGTTTCAAACAGAAGAGGGGAGAGAGAGAGAGAGGGATGGAGAGAGACACTTGAAGAGTTGGAGGTTGGTTGGAGGTTAAAGGGGTTAACATGCCCACCTGTTGTATGCCAATTACTGGTACTGACATAATCTTGTTATTGCTTCAGAGAACAAGCAATTAAAGCAGCACACATCTAATCTCAGTGGTAGGTTTATGTTAGGATACATCGAGTCCTTGTTTGCTCTTTGGTAAGTTTAGACAAACCTGAACAAAAAGACTTTTAAGGTCTCTGGCTTCAGATATAAAGAGGAAGATAACACAGTGTTTGAATGTCACTCTGTTAGTGTGTATCCTTGTGTGTGTGTGTGTGTGTGTGTGTGTGTGTGTGTGGTTCTGTAATTAGAGGCAGAGACCGATTAGTCACAATGGAGACTTCCTGCACCCCCGCACAGACAATAGCCAGTCCTAACCCAGCTCTTTGATCTGTCCTTGTATTTATGCACCCAACACATCACAACAAATCAAATTAACACACATCACACATGACAAACTGTTTCCACTGTATTTACATTTGGGTAGAAAATAGTTCCTGAGGTCTGTAGATTATCCTGAATAGCTGGGTTTGTTTCTAGAAAAACACACGCATCTAAACGTCTGTTTCATAAATAAAATACATTCTCCATATTGGTTGAATTGCTTATCTGTAAGTTACAAAAACACAGGAAGAAAAACTTTGTAGTTTGGTGCTTTCAGCTGTTGACCACTACGTAAATCTTCATACGCTTCATTGTTTCACTACTTACTTTTGGCTCACTTCAGTAGCTTGAAATTGCTCGACTAAGTGACAAAGTCCTTTCCAGGAAATGTTTAAAAAATAAACGGTACATATAATTTCTTCTCTGGGAAATTATGAAACTAAGGGCCCATAAAATCTTTTAATGTCAGATTTCCACATCTTCCCCGCTTTAGAGTGATAGGATTCAAATGGAGAAACCAGTGAAGCAGCCCTGCAGGAATAATTACACGTATGAAAATGAATATTTGACTGATACTGTAGAACTGGTACAAGTCACTCCTCAAGACTGTCGGTTCACTTTTGGCAAGCTTCCAGTAAAAACTAGCTTGGGCTTTCATACCAAGTGATCTGTATGCTCTACACATTCAGACCCGGTGACCTTGAGTCTGGGAACATCTAATGGTGAAGCATTATTGTTGCTGAAGTCCATGTGAAGTCTGACCCCACAGGTAATAAATACATAGATTAGTGAGATCTGGGAGAAACTGTATACCACTGTACATGAAGAGTGAATGTCAAGAGGCACTGAGTGGTGTGTGTGTGTGTGTGCGTGTAAATGTCAAGGGTTGTTGTGAGTTTATGTGTGTGAATTCAAAACTACAATAAGCTGTATGCGGACTATTTTTTGTTTTGACAAAAAGCTAAGCTTAATAATAATAATAATACTGTATTGAAAGTACCATTGTAAGAAGCCCAGTATTAAAGATGGGAGCCTGAGTCTTAGTGAGTAAGTGTAACAATTATGTAGTACTCTAGCTGTCCAAGGCACATCATTAATCTTCCTGCTTCACACAAGTAAGCCACTACAGATTTGCAAACCATAATAAACGATAATCCTTTAGGAATGTTAATATATTGAAAACAATGGAATTACTCACAATGTAGGGTCTCTCTATGGGTATAAATGTTCTGGCCTCAACCCAGTCACTGGTGTCACAGCAGGATTTTTTAATTGTTTGTCACAGGCAGAACTCCTGCTGGGAAATCACTGATTGGGGGTGTTTAGAAAAGCTACATGCTTGAAAGTTTAAATCAACAGAGAACAGTGCAGCAGCACTTTCAGTCCCATGTGATTCAGTGTGAAATTACTGTTTCAGAGCAAAGGTAGCAACCACTTAATATAGAGGGGTTTGTAACATATTAAACACCACACTGAATTCTATGTCCGCTCAAAATGTTTGAGTTAAGATACTAGTATGTTTAAGAAAGACAGGCAGAGACGGATGCAAGGCAGGATGATTGAAATATATCTGAAATATATCAAGGTTAAGGGTCACATTAAACACTACTCCTGCTTTCAATTGTTTCTATCAGTATTGGGGACTCAGTGTCCTTCCCCCATCTGTGGCGTCACCAGCTAGCTGCTTGCAGCATCTGGTAGAAAACCTAGCACCTCTCTGATGAACCCCTCCGGCAGCTAAGTCAGTCTAGTCTGTTGGACTAGCTGTTGGAGGGTTACCATCCTCTGGTGACAGCTGACAGCAGATGTGCCAGTTTGGTGATGCCAGCTATCGCTTCCTCCGGAGGAAGCAAGGAGTAATAGAATAAAGGTTCACAGTCCTGGCTGCACATTTCACAGGTGTTTGCCTGTTTGTCAGCAAACCTATGGCATCCAGACAGAAAGTCCATCAGAAGGAGCTGAGAGACCACGACGCCCCAAGCTGTTTATGGTGTTGGCTGAAGAAGGAAAACTGCAACCCTGCTGTCCCAGCAGGTCCACCTAGTCCTCATTACCTTCGTTCCCTTCAGGTATGTAGAGCACAGCAGGCCACAGAATAGTGCCCTGTAGTCTAATGGATCTGCAACATTGGTCTGTCCATTTTGACAGAGTTACCTGGCTTACATTTTTAGATAGCAAAACAGTGCTGGTTTTAAGTAGATTGTAGTAGACATAGAAAAATCGGAAATCACAAATGAAAGTACATAAAGTAAAACCAGATTACCATTTCTTGTTCACTGACTGTTCAGATATCCATTTCTCCCATTTCATGTGCTTTTACACACACAAACACACACAGTCGAAGCTTTTAAGAAAACATTCTTTGCAGAAAAAAAGGTCACATGCACATGGAAAGGTGAGCGAGATAAGCTCCATGTCCCATTGTATGTTCACGCACACTGACTGAAAGGCAAGTAGTAGTAGATAATCTGTGTATATGACCAAGATGATACTCTTCACTAACCTTAGTTGTATGTTAAGTATGGCAAGTTTGGTTTAAGTATGGTACATTACATTCAAACATTTTCTTGTTATGTTGATAAAAACATTTAATCCGGGTGGCATTACATTTCCTGCAAAACATATTTGCTTATGCAAATGCTGTCACATGTGAACATAATTTTTAGGAGACAGGGTTCACACAGTAGAGTTCAAATGACAGAGAGACAGTGACAGATTGTAGAAAGGGTGACAAAAATCAATCATCCAATGGGTCAGTGTCAATTTTTTTCGTCCCTTCGTCTGTCCGACTCTTTTTCACACCCGGCCCTCCATTCATTCCTTTGCTGTCAAACATTGTCTCACCCCCTCAGCTTATTTTGTCTAGTCCCAGTTCCTGTCACTGTTTCATCAGGTCTGGAGGCAAAGTTTTCTGGGAGGTGATCATATGTTGCACAAAAATTAAAATACTTGTTAGAACTATAGAGGGTTTTATTTCAAATTTACATTTACTGTATGGATTAGAAAAACTGTGTATTTCACTGCAACTGGTTTGGTCATCAGGTCATCAGGATTTGTCGACTCTAATCAGACCTCACAGTTTGAAGTGTCTGAGTGATTGAATGAGGCTGAAAAGTGGTAGAATGGTACCGCAGGTCACGGGTAAGCAACCTGGCTTCCTGTCCTATTGACATCAACAGGCCAATCAGTGTTAATGTGTCAGAGGAGGAAGGGCACGAAAGCTAATCACTCACACCCTCCATCGACCTCATAATAATTTTATCGGTTACTTGATCAATGACACGTCATGTGGACAATGGGGGCAGCACTCCCCTGAGGAGAGCAGATGACGGTGATGTTTCCCTACAGATTTGTTCTTTAGTTTACGCTGTATGCTTTCTTCATTCTCTCTCTCCTTCTCCAACCAGCAAGATCCTTTACAGCTGAGACTGAAATAGCAGGCAGATATTGGAGTCAATCCATACTCTATGCATATTTTATTAGTACAGAGCAATGTTTAAAACTTTTATTATGTCTGCTTGCCAGGGTGATGAATGACTTGTGACAGAGCATTTAATGAGGTATTCTGCCAACTGGCCTTTATTAAAGATATCAGACACTTGTGTGTGTGCGCGCAGGTGTCCAAACCCCAGACCCATACCGATGCTATTATGTACACACATACACAAAACCATGCAAATTCATGCAAATAAATGCTCTGGGAAAAAATATTTTTCTTTGTCTGTTTCTTCTGTTATTACATAAATATATTCACAGCCACTTCTGATGCACCAAAACCCAAGCACCCAATACAGTGTACAGTAATTAACATGTATTATTTACACATACACACACACACTTGGATTCAAAGCCCATACAGCATATACACTCACTGCAGGAATGTAAAATCAGGAATGTAAAATATATACATATACATATATATATATACATTTATATACATATATATATACACACATATATACATATATATATACACACATATATACATATATATATACACACATATACATATATACACACATATACATATATACACACATATACATATATACACACATATACATATACACATATACATATATATATATACATATACATATATATGTATGTATATATATATATATATACATACATATATATACATATACATATATATGTATGTATGTATATATATATATATATATACATATATATATATATATATATATATATATATAAATATATATATATATAGAGACAGGCCAGTACATTCCCACCTTGACACATGACTCTAAGTCATTATGGAAAGTGATGGAAAGTGTTTCTGGTTCAGCTGAAACAGGGTTTGCTGTGTGTGTGTGTGTGTGTGTGTTATTGTACCTGGCCTTGGAAGAGGCAAACTCAGCAGATGGAAGAATTCAAGGGGAAAATCAAACTTATTAATTTAATGTGCAGGTAAAGGACAATGGGAGAAATGGAAACTAAACCTCCTCATGGCCAAAGTCACTGTTGATGCTTGTTGTGAATTTTAATTTCCTCTGTTCAGCCCAGCGAATACTACCACCAGAGGGCCAAAAGACAAAATGACAACTGGCATTATTCCCCTGATTGCAGAGTAAATCAAAATGTGCTAAAGCCTTTCTCTTATGGGTCTCTATTCTAAGCTCCAGCATGAATTCCTGACAAACTGTGACATGAAGCTGAAGTTGCATTTTCTTCTCAAGAACTCTTTAAGTTGAGATTCTCAAGCCAGCCTTAAATTTTCATGATAAAATGGTGGGTCTTAAACCCTCAGTTTTTCCTAAGTGAATGTGCATTGATTTATCACTTGCTGACAATTACACTGTTTTCACAGAGGAGCATCTGCTGATTTTTGCGCTCTGGGGGTAAGAGTTGTCACGGACTACAACTAGTAGTCCATGTGAAGTGGGGAATGCAGTTTCTTTCCTCCATGCTGAGTGGATCATTGGAGTAATACCTGCCATCAATTATCCCCACCAGTGGCCTATGCTGGGAGGATCAACACTGTCTCTGGTACTGAGGCTGCTCCCTCAGCTAAACAGCTGGAGCACTGGATGTATATGAGGGAAATTAACGTTAAAGTCACTGAGACATCGAGTGAGGGGCCCCCTAGCATGTAAAAAAAACTACCTGGGTTGATGTTACATGAATATGTGCTGACGTCTACTTAAATGAAAATCTAATTTACAAATCACTATTGATTGCACAGCAGGACAGGCTAAAAGTCTGTGTGCAAGACTTGAATATTTGATAAGAAACCACAAATGTTTATGACAATGCAAATGCAACTATAACTGAAACTAAACAACATAAAAGTTAAACTCATCATTTCATAATAACAACTAACTGTCCATTGTATACAACAAACAAACAGGAAAATACTAAACTAAACTATTTAAAACTATGGTTACAGTGGCTAGAGGAACTGGCTGACTGACATTGTCATAAGAACATTTATATAACAAAATATCCATTGTAGACCATGTGCACAGACTCCACCTTCATCCCAATGGACTCAACACAGACAAACACAGCCACCACCCCATTATTTAGTCCTCATGTCCCTTCTGTTTGTGCATCCATCACAGTTTGGAAGTTTCAACATCCTGTCTTTGCACCCTGAAAACATGTCACCACTTCAATCCATTATAATCAACAAGAATTAAACCCCAGTTGCTGTTCTTAAAGAACTAAAACTACCAACTTTTTACAGCCACCTTTCCAGAACAGAGGTGAGTAATTGATCCTAAAAGGATAGATTTGGGGTGGAGTATCACTTGAACGTCTCCCCACAAAATATTCCCACCGACAGTGACCAGGTTTCTCTCTGAACTGTAAATGACTAGACAATACATCTGCCTCTAGCCCTGTGGTGGAGCCACACAAGCCTTACTACTGGCTTGTAACACCTCAGGTTTCTTTGCCAAAGCCCTTCATCTCAGTCTCACCCAGCCTTGACAGCCATGGGAAATCCATGCTGTAAATTGAAAAAGGTCCTGAGAGAATGAAGAGGCGGGCTACATTTTCTTTTTCACACGTCTGAACAAAGACGTGAAAGTGACACAAGGCTGTGGTGTTAAGAGTGCTTTTCCATGACAGCTAGTGGTGTTGTAAAAGACATCAGCCCACTAAATGCATTTAATTGATTAATTAGAAATATGAAAACTGGAAAATATAAAACAACAAACAATAGAACTCTTACTAATCTTAATCCTCGTGTTTGACATTTTCAATTCATTGTTTCAGACTAATGTACATTTATACATCTGGATGTCTGCTATCTCTCTAATTAAGGAATGTGCCAACCAAATCCAACAGATATATAACAGATCTTTTTATATTTATAAAAATATTTCATGTAGGTTGTGGACAACACATTTTTCAAACTAAATTGATTGTTAGGTTTTGTCTCTATGGATTGTTAGGATTTGTTGATAATAAAAAGATGAAATAACGCCAGCATTATCCTTTAAAAGGGGCACTCCACTGATTTTACACATGAATACCAGTTTTCTAGTCATGGTTAGTACAACTCAGCCTGTGATGCAACAGTTGTGTAATATCTTCTGTGGCTCTGGAGGAGCTTTGACAAGTCTCAGAAATTGACTCAAGTGAAATCAATTGATTGAGTATGAAATCTTCTGGATTACCCCTTTAACCAACAAGCTTGCAATCTATACTTCATTGTATTGTAATAAAATAAAATACCTACAATTATAAAAAACTGGAGACACATGAAATTGTAAAATAGAAAGATTTCACTGACCATGATTTTGCATTATGTTGAAGTTTACCACTACTTTTCAAAAAATATTTATGTAATTAATTTATAGTATTACAATAGAGAGACAGGAAACAGGTGAGGGATTAATGACACTGTAACAAAAGTTCATGGTCACAATCGCACCGGGAATGTTGCGATTACATAGTATGCATCTTAACAACTCAACCCCCAAACGCCCCTCATTGGGTTAGGTGATTTTTGAGATTCTTGTGAGTTTTGTTTGATGTTTCTCACAATAAATGAAAGGTCATACTCTCCCTGAAGTTAAGTGAAGTTAAAAAAAAAAAAAAACAGGTTGGTGGTACAAGAAAGCAAGAGGAAACAATTGATCTCAAGCCTCTAACTTCCCTTTACTGTATTCTGGTCAACCCCTGAGTGAACTGCAAACAGACTTCACATACACCTGTCAGCAAACTGCACAGAGCATCACTTCTAATACGTTCCAGCTCCCTCGCTAGTTGAGTGGAATAATATCTACAGCAAAATTGGAGCTTATGAAAAGCTATCATTCAACAAAATTAGATAATTTCCTTCTAAAATGGAAAAAGGTTGATCTTATGACTATCTCTTGATTTCATTAGTCAGTAAAAATATATAGATTTTTTTTTCCATCCACAACCCTAATGCTGTGTGCTTTACTGTATGTTATGTGAACTAGTATTTATCTCAGCATGCTGTGCAGACTTGGAAGTTAAAGCTGTTTAATTAGCATATAAAGCAGGTCTGTCCTATCACCATAATTCTCAGCCATGCATTCGCTCAAGGCATCAACTGAAAAGTCGTACATGGATGCACAATCAAATCAACCTAAATCATTTAATTCCTAAAAGAGGCTTAAATTTAAAATGCATGTAGATTCAAATGTAACCACATACCACATTTTATGCAATTATTGCATACAGCCAAACAAATTTAAATACACCAATACGGTTACAAAATTCTGCAGGGCCAATATTCTCAGGAGAAGACCCCATTATTAATGCCAAGCTTCAATAACGCTCTCACATACACAGACATAGTGGCCTGACTGCCTCAGCCAATGCTCCACTGCTTAACTGGCAGAGTGAGAAACTAACTTGCAATGACTGCTGAAATACAAATGAGATGTCTAGTTTTCCCAGGCATTTAAATGAGGTGAAATATTGGTTGCCAGTGTCAGCTAATGATCATGCCAGTAGCCCGAGGCATTTAAATGAAAAAGAGTGAAGGGCTATGACATATGATCATATGACATTACAAACACGTAATGTTCTCGCCATGCAGTTCTCTCCAAACAGGACATCTCATGAACAACAGGTCACCATTTTGAATCCCCACACTGCCAGGGGGAATCTGGGCAGAAGAAGGGAACAATAAACTCACCCACCTCCCCCACAACTGCCACTACACTTGCCCTTGAGTAAGGCACTTATCACCCCTAACATCTCTTACAACGTAACACTGATGTTCTGCACGCATGAGCTCATTGGCTCGTGTTACATTCATGCTTCTGCAGTTTGCTGGCATCAGTAGATTATGTGCCACATCAGCATCTGCTATTAGCTAACAAGAAAAAATACTAGCATTCAAACCTACAGCATGCACAGAAGCTGAACTTAAAAGTTCGTAAATGTCAGTTTAGCTATTCTGCTGTGACTGCAGCTTAACTCTTCTAATCTTTCTGCAAACAGCAGTGTGATAGCTGCAGCTCATCCAATTCTTCTCTTGGTATTTCCCCCCCCCCAAACATTTCTACACTTGTCTGGCTTATGTTATGATGTCATGAAGTTATCTGAATCCTGTATTTAACAGATTTATATGTTTACTAGGCGAATACGGTGGGGGATTTAGTGTTCCCCGATGAGTCCCTTGGGAGCTTTGCTAAAGATCACAGACTTTTCTGCCAAATATAACTGAACATCTGTACATAAGTGTACAAATTTAACTGTACATCCACGTCCTATAATTGTTTGATGCTAGAATAAAATATTTTGAGCTATTAGTACAGTATATTGTCAGAGACATTTATGTTTTTGGAATTGACTATTTATAGCAAATGATTATACAGTTAGATTTGACAGGAAAGGCTGCTGCTCTTCGAGGGAGCTCTCAAAAAATCTGATGAATCAAAGCTGATGTATGTATGAGTCACTAATGGTGAAGCATGAATGAGGCAGCTGATGCCAATCAGCTGATGCAAGCAGGGCTTCATTGTTCTGCCTTAACGCAATGCTCCATATATCCAGTACAGTACTGTAGCTGTAGTATCTAGCTATAGTATTTGTTAACTATTAATGTGCTGCATCTCCAATTTGGGTGTTTTTAATGTTTTAAACATATATTAAAGAACTACATGTTCCTCCATGTGTTAAAAAAATACTTTATGAACTCTTTAAATCCCCTTTGGACAAATGTACCCTTGCAGTAAGTCACATTGCTGACATTTTGGAGAATATTTTCACTGGACAGTAACATTATCCTGGAGATAACTTTAACAACTCTGAGTCTTTTTTAGGTTTATTATCATGTATATTGGACAGAAGGATTTAGGAAGAATGTAATGGCCGCCAGATGAAATAAAAGGAGCAGGACACGTAAAGTCTGCAGAAACAGCTGTATTCCTAAAGTTTAGGTTTTAGGGCTGAAGGTGGCTGGGATGTACTACAGCAACGGATTTGAAAGTTATTTACAATACGAGTGACAGGAGAAGACAAGGAGAAAGAGGGGAAATTCAGTCTGTATATCTGGAGAGGTGTACGCCAGCTTGTACTGTGTGCACTTGTCTTATTTTATGAGCACAGTGTGAGAGTTAATGATGAAGACTCCTCTGTCTGAGGCTGGGAGAGCACAGTATCTGCACACTGTTCAATGTGTTTTACCAAAGTAAACATCTCCCCCATAAAACGCGAGCATCGTTTATCCTGCCAACTTTCTGCTTGTTCGAGGTTCCTGCTCGTTAAACAGGACTCCTGTCTTGTGTGTGTGTGTGTGTGTGTGTGTGTGTGTGTGTGTGTGTGTGTGTGTGTGTGTGTGTGTGTGTGTGTGTGTGTGTGTGTGTGTGTGTGTTTCTGCACTGTAGGTGTAGCAATGGAGCAAAAGACAGGAGCTGACACCAACTAACAAATTGTGGCTGTCAGATGTAAACACTGTATTTCAAAAATGACAAGTTTCCTGGAATTTAAAAAATAAAGCTTTGTGTTAAGTTAGGTGACAATGCATTTTTGGAGATACGTCAGGCTTTGAAAATGTCAGCCCAAAAGGTACAAGAGGTTTCTCAAGCAATAAAGGAGCATGTAACTTCTCTGGAAACATTAAAACAAACTCGAACTAGAGATCATGTATTGGTGCAGATACTGACATTAATAAGCGGTTCGGGTATAGACCGATCCACATCAAATAAAGTTTCTTTATCACCGCATTAGAAATCTCAGTATTTCTGCTGTCAGTTGCATTCAGTCAGTCACAGTGGGCTGCCGACTCAGCTGCCACTAAGAGCAATCCCTAGCGTCTGGTTATCTGATACTAAACTTATTCCAGTGCTTTTGATGCAGTGTGGTATCGATTTTAAATTAGGGAGAAATACACCACTGGTATCAGATCGATACTCTGTATTGGCTGTACTGGAATCAGTATCAGGAGAGAAAAGGTCGGATCAGTTCAGAAAAAGGATCAGTGAACTTGAATATAATTGTTTTTTTATGGTTATTCCCAACTTCTCTGTTTGCAGAGAGTAAGAAAGAAAGAGAAGTGTGGTTTGTGTGTGTGTGTTGGGTTTGTGTGTTTCCTCTCACAGGAAAACAGGAAATGGCGGCTTGTGCGAGTAATTGGGCTCAGGTGCTCATCCATAGACTGGGGCAGGACTCTTTTTTCCACTCACATAAACACACAAAGTAAAGACAAATATACACAAACACACAGGCTTTGCATTTTGCTTCCATTTCTTTCAACTCTCCTGCTTCTGCCCCTTTTCTCAATCACTTTCCCTCTTTCTCCGTCTTCCATTTTGCTCCTCCTTAAGCCTCCTCTGTCCATCACATTCACAAAGCATACAGTCTGCCCTTTCTCTTCCTCTTCCTCTTCCTCATTCTCCTTAATGTGCCCCCAGACTGAAAGGAGAGAGTTTGGAGGGTGAAAAAGACAGCCGTGGACAAAGGCTAGGTGTCGTGTAAAATATGGATGAGATCGGGCTGTGAAGGTTTAGACCATTTGAGCTCCGACACAAGACAGGCAGGGAGGCTGGGAGGGAGGGAGGAAAAATGGGAGAAAATAACCTAAGAATGTGAGACTTACTTTTTGCAGCAGACAACACATACTGTGATCTACAGGAGTCAGAGCCGACCAGTGAAAGCAGGGACACAGAAAGAAAGTGAGGAAACAGAAACATGAGGACAATAAGAAAAGAAGGTGCACAAACAGGAGCAAAACTCCCCTTTAGTAGTGAAGGACAAGGGAATAAAAATAGAATGAAAACCATATTGATTACAATGATAACCCTTATTCTCCTGAAACAAAATAACTAAACATTTTATTCAAAGGTAATGGAAGCTGGGAGGTGTTTTCCCAAATGAAATCACGTCCAATTTACTTTCCTCAGTTCATCTGCTCCCTCCACTCAATCTTATTTTCCTCTACGGCAACAGGGGAGGAGCAAACTGTGCCAGTTTACTAATGGGAGAAGATTATATTCTGCAATGAATCACAAAAACCCATCTTCTCATTCTCTCTCTCTGTCACCCCACCACCACCTCCACCACCACCACCTCGCTCCCAGGACCACATTGCTTCTCCCCAAGGTTCTTGACATTGAGATCACCTCGAACATTGTTAGTGATTTGTTTTAACACATTTATGGCAAATTCAATATAAGAAGAAAAGCTGATTGGGAATAGCATCAAAGAGCAGGACTAAGGCCTGAGGAATTAAATCCAGATACTTCCCCAGTGTATTTAAAGATTCAGTATAAATTGGAGGCCGAAAATAAAGATGGAGACGGGGGGAGTGTTGCTGAAAGGTTACTCTGTCCCCACAATCAAGCATAAGAGGAGATATGAGGAGCTGCCTGAGAATTGCCTGGCTTATCTATAATGGCGTAGAGCAGCTGCTTGTCTCTGTCACATTGTCGCTCTCTCTGTCTCCCACTTTATGCATCTTACTGTCTCTTATCACAGCCTTTCAGTGACACTTCACCTCATTTGCAAATTGAACAACCGAGGAAGGAAGAAAGGGAGGTGTATTTGGTGTGCATAGCTGTATATTTGTCTGTGAGGTTGGTTGGATAACATCAACCTGGAGTTACCATACAGGCCTACACACACATTTATAAACATGCACAGTAAACCACACAGCATCTAAAATAATCAAGACTACTGAAAGAGCTTACATCAGTTAAAAGCTTGCAATAATTTTCTCATACAAGGAAAACTCCTTTTGCACCAAAACAAAGCCCCCATTCTTTAAATTGACATTAATGTGTCACATCATTTCTCTGGAGAGGTGACAAGTCACACCTTTTGACTTCAAACTGACCTTCAAATGACATTTTTCACCTCTCATCAGATGGTCAGCACAAGTGACACCCTGTCAGAGAGAGACAGCAGGTGAAAGGAGGCGAGAAGGAGAGCAAAGTGCATGGCTGTGGGATATAAAACATATATCTATTTCATGACAACCACACACAAACACAAACACACACAGAATGTGATCATTTCAAAGGTTGTATTGATTGACAGAGAAGGCAGTAGCCAAGTAATAATGACTCTAGAGGTTGGAGCTGTAGGACGTCAAACTTCTGACATTTTAAAAGAGAGAAAAGCTTAGTACTCAGATGCAGAGCGTGAACACACACACACACACACACACACACACACACACACACACACACTCAGGGATGCAGGCTGTCTTTTCCCTTAGAGAAGAGAGATCATTTAATCCTCTGTACTACAAAGCAGCATTGATCAGGGACAAACTGTTCCTGCCTCCAAAAACAAACCAGACGACATTACATACAATTGAATAACATTTATAGTTTCTAAATAAAATATACTGTAAAACTTACTAATCAATATGTCAGAGAAACTGCTACATTTTTTAGCTTTGTCAAAGATCCACTTAGTTATTAATAGGACATTTGACCAAAAAGTTATTTCAGTTATGCGCCCACAATTGAGACCAATGACTTTTAATTTGCATATTGAAGTACTGGTGTCACACAGGTCAGAATGGAGAGGTTTGCATATAACATACTGTACAAAGCCTTGAACAAAATGAGTACGTCCCCCAACATCTGTAAACCTCCAAATCACCAAAAATTGATTGCATGCCATCCTAAAGCTCTTTTAAAACTGGCTGTGAGTTCAGAGGATCACTCACTTGTTTCTTGTTAAATCTATACGTTTTTGATTGTAGGCAATGAAAAAGAAAAAAAAATAACTCTAAGGCTGATAAAATGAAACAGAATTCCTCCTCCTCCTCCTCCTCCTCCTCCTCCTCCTCCTCCTCCTCCTTGTTCTCTCTCTCTAATAGCCTTAATAAATTATTTAATCTGTGTTAAACGAGACGCAAAGTTTAATTAACTCGGTCTGCCCCTGCAGAGCTGGAAATTAAACTTTTGTCCACTTCATCTTTTGTCTCTTAGTCAAGCTCATACATTATATTGCTCAGTGTTTCAGCCTTGTCCAACACAGGGACGAGACAGAGAGTGAACAGCTAATCCTCTGCATCTCGTTTCTCACTCTGCACAACACAGAAATTAATTTACCATAGTTTAAAGTTACTTTTAAAAAAAAGCCATGCGACATATAAAAAGCCCTGAATCTGGCAGGAGGATCAACAGATGTCCGTTATCTTTATGATCTCAATCCAAGGCTAGAAGGAAGCATGTGTGAAAATTACACTTCACTTATTGGATCTGCCTTGAACTAGATCCAGGATTTCAATGAGTGCACCAGGTAATCCAGAGTCACTGAGTACATAATGAATAATGAATTGTCTCTTATGTCTATTTACTTGAACCCTGGAAATTACCCGGCATGCTAATTTAGCCTCTCCTGCAAATACCTACGACAGCAACATGTATCATCTAGTGACCAATTCTTTCTGCAGGGACTGAAGGCTTTAAAAGTGTTTGCTCAGTGGGCTGATTTAAACTAATATTGTTACATTATGTGTTACTGCACTAATGTATTCTCATGATCCTGTATTATCTTAAAAAGGCAAACAAGTGTCCTTTGCAAAAAATCTTTTGAGCCTGACTTTTCACTCTTTATCTTGGAAAAAGTAGTTTGACAGAAAGACAAAAACTCAAAATCCACTTGTTCATTATCAGCGGATGGTGTTTGCTCAGTTGTCATCATGTGGCCAAAGTATGGAAGTCTGATATAAACGACCACCTGCACCTGATCCTCACGACATATGTTCAAAACTGCCATTCATTCTGTTCTATAGTCACTCACCACTCCATCAGGTAGACGGACAAGTGACGTAGACATCAACCACATGTCCAGCTGCATCCCTGTGGATATTTCTGCTCTTCCTATTCTCTTTTCAAGAAGATCCACTCTGTTGGGACATAAAATATACAATTAGGTGATTACTATCATGGTATTGCAACAATAGTCTCTTTCCTACAAGATCCATCTATTACTGTTTAAGAAATACACAAATTGGGATATTAAGCTATTTGATTCATTTGCCTATTTGCTGACATCAAGTCAATTTTAACTATATAGCTCAATATCACAATTGACTCAAGAGGCTTTACAATCTGTGCAGCATACAACACCCTTTATCCTTAGAGCTTCAGTTCAGCTAACCTACTATAGTCCTTCTACTCACCCATTCTTGCACCTACAATGGGAGTCATTAGCGTACAGTACTTTTTCATTCTGAATTATCACTGTTCCCTTATGCAACAATCTAGATGTTCCATTGAGAAACACAGAGAAGATTTTAAACAAACATGAAAAGGAGGAAGTGGAGTGCTGCTCCTCTTTGCAAACAGAGAAACACTTTTTTCTCAGTAGTAGTACTGAATAATAAAAGGGTCTTTCCTCACAGCTAATTAAATTTGTCCAGCTTGGTCTCCAAGACTGATAATAGCACATTCAGGGGAATTAGGAAACCCTCATTTCTTGCTTGCCTCTACTTTCCCATTTATCTAGTTTTGGCCTTCAAAGAGAAAGAGAGAGAGAGACAGTGAGGAAGACAGAAATGGAAGGACTTCATGATAATGGGAGGAAGGAAGTGAGAGGACAACGAGGGAGGAATGACAAAAGAGAGGATAAGATACTGCACTTGCAGTGCGCTTGCAGTGTCTTGTCTCCCGTCCAATCTTATTTTCAGCCGGAATAATTTTTCATTAGCGCTCATCACAGACTTATGAGTCGCAGCCGCTCAAAACCTGTCCTTTCCTCCTTCCCACTCAAATTCACTCTTTTGTCTCATCATCACCCAAACATACACACACACTCCTGTACTTCTATACTTTTGAGGACCTTCACTGACATAATGCATTCCCTAGCCCCTTACCCTACCTAACCATCACAACTAAATGGTAAATGGACTTCACTTATATATGTCATGGTCCACAAAGGACTCTTGTCTGGACTCTGTGTGTTTTTGTCTTGTTTCCTGTTCTTATTTTGAAATCCCTGGTCTTGTGTTCGTGTGTGCCCTTTACTTCCTGTCATTGTCTGTTTTCCCACCAATTTTGATTGGGTTCACCTGTGTCTCGTTGCTCACCTGTGTCTGTTTCCCTCGTTGTCTCTTCCTCTACATATACCAGTCCTCTCCCTTTGTTCCTTGTTGCGTCATTGATGTTGCTGATGTTGCTAGGTTTACCAGTCTCCTCTGTTCCTGCGTTTCTCAGTGTTTTCCCTGCGTGTGCTTTCTGGAGTTTTTGAGTTATAAAATAAATCACCTTTGCTGCATCCAACCTGCTGTTGTCTGCATTTGGGTCCTCTCCCTGCTGCCAGGATGGCTACACGTAACAATATAATGCTTTTCAACCTTATTGGTTCCCAAAGCGCTTTACAGATTGGTCTCATTCACACACCGATGGCATGTGCAAGGTGCTGGCCTCCATCAGGAGCAACTTAGGGTTCAGTGTCTTGCCCAAGGAAACTTCGACATGTGGACAGGAGGAGCCGGGGATTGACCCACCAACCCAGGGATTAATGGACAACCTACTCTACCTCCTGAGCCACAGTCGCCCTACATCCCTAACCCCAACCCTTACCCTTACCCTAACCTAAACCTAATTCTAACCTGAACCTTAAAACCATGTCTTAACCTTCAAACAGCCCTTTGAAGGTCTGTCTGAAAGTGAGGACTGGCCAAAATGTCCTCACTTCCAAAAATGTCCTCACTCCTAAGGTCTAAAACTCAAATTGGTTCTCACAAAGATAGCTGTACACACACACACACTCTCTCCTGTCTCTCCCTTTCAAACTTCAGCCAAATTTAATTAACAAGTAAAAAAGTACAAACTCTCCCATGGGAAAATAAACACAAATAGGCCCTTTAGAGAGACGCGTCAGATTATAGTGTGTGTGTGTGTGTGGGAGCCCCCGCACTCAAGAACATATTAGGTGAGAATGGACAAGAGAAAAGTGGCTGCAGTGTATATATAGCATCATCACTCTGGGGTAGTAGTTGGGGAACCATCGAAACAAGTGAGACAGGAAACACATGAGAAGCGAAGAACCCATGAACCCAATCACAGCCTTCCACGGTGATAAATGGCACTATATGAGTGCAATAATAGAGTTATACAACAGCTCTTGTAGTCATCAGATTCTGCACCCTTGCACCTTCTCATTAAAAACTATCCCCTGTTTCTATTTCTGACACTTCTGGAATTTAACTGCCACTCTCAGTGTCCTGCTGCAACAAATTGCGTATTTAACGGCAAACACACAGTGCCCTAAAAAGCAAAAGGATCAACAGAGCAAAAAAATGTCCCCATAAAAAAAAAATAAAACATCTATTTTTTGCCCTGCCTTACTGACATACAAATGAAAAGTGTTTATAATCAAACAGTAGCTGACAACAATCATAACAAAACAGGTCTGCAGCCCGGAGATGACTACAACCAGTGATTTGTGTCCTGTGAGTGTGCAACAAGACTGGTGTTTTTTCATTTTATTTTCATTTATCATTATTAATTCCATTTTCTTTTTTAAATTTGTTTTCATTTTTTATTTAATTTAAATATATTTCATTTCCCTTTTTTTTTTTTTTAAACGCCTGTACAGGTGTAATTGTTTTCTGTTGATTGGTGATCACATGACGTATTGTTTAAAAGAAGAGCTTACTGCTGTCGTATATGCTCTGATTCTGATGGAGGCTTCATTTCGAAATGTGTCAGTAGATTCGTCAGTCTATTGATTGCAAATAAATGTAACAAAAAGGTCAACATGAGGTGATTCTTTTGCCGTTTTTGTCCTCTGGAGTGCCGCCTTTTTCAGACTTATATAACGGTCAGTAAATTGTCCCTGAAAACCGTCTCACCTGTATTTCAACTCACTGCACCATATATTTTTATATACATTTTCTCCTCAAAAATGAAATGGTTGTTAGGTAAAAGGTTGAATGGAGCTCAATTTAACTGGATTCAGTGGATTAACTCTATCAGCTCATTTCAGGGAAGAGGTTTGGAAGGAAAAATCAACAACAAACTCTTAATGTTAATACCTGTAGAGGTATGCAGGTAAAAAAGCGTCATAAAAGTACCTGATCCGAGCAGGGAGCTCCAGCCAAATACTGATTTTGAGTTTCCAACAGATACAGTATCTAAACTCATGATGACAAAATCATTAAGTGAATCAAGGATTACACTTGCTCTCCCTCTCATTTTTTTTTCAATTTAGTCCAGGAAAGAAAAACTGCATATTACAAAAGCGTGTGTCATTATTTATTCTTATATCTTCACACCTCTTTACTTGGCTGACACTCTGATTGAGCTTAACCGTACTTGAGTGCTTGACAGTGTATAAAATCTCTGAGTAAACTGAACAAACTCTATTCAATTTGCTTTATTTCAGAGTGCGGGTTTATATTAAAAAGAAAATCAAATCAAACATCAAATCATGCACAGTCGTATTACACATCACATCAGAAACACACATTACATAGATAGATACAATATACCATTAATCTTGTCTCAAAATGCATAAATAGACTTGTGTGCTTTATACTGTGTGCAGATTTTGGTAGGATTTAACAGTGCATCAATTAATGTGCTCGGCCCTATCCTGTCAGCACATACAGTTATACATAAGGGTTCTTTATCAATTCTTGATATGTGGGTACATGATGGTGACAAACATATGACTAGCACAAATAGTAATCCGCAGCATCCTCATGGCAACATTGTGAGCAACTGTAATTCTCATTTTATAAGCAATGAGTAGTACACAGGGACATACAGTACAAAGAGACCTGATGTCAGTTGAACTTCTGTGAAAGTTCTGTACAAGCATCTTACCCTGAGCATTTTATTTTCAACAAAGATAATATGAGTGATGAAGCGAACCCCGAAGCAAATAGAATAAAGACTGTGCTACAGCACCAATGAGTTTAACGTGCATTTAAATCACATTTCTGATCGGTAGAGGAGTGTTTGCTGTAGGCAGCTCCAGTTTGTGCTGCTGAACCGGAGCCAAAGCTAGCTGGCAGCCTCAATTACCTTTATCAGTTAAGCATGAAGAGTGATCAAATATGAATGGGAAATTGGGCAGGGTTGCACAAACAAAGCAAGAGTGAGCTCATATTAAAAACATGTTTATAAGGCAGCCAGGTGAGAGGGAGAGAAAGAGAGCGAGAGATTAACAAGGGGAGAAATCACTACAGTAAAACTGGTGGCCATAGTTACTCTGTGTGTTTCTATGTGTTTATGCATGGATGTGTTTCTATGTATGTGGGATTCTCCTCAATAACAGATGAGTGTGCTTGCCAGACCATTAAAACACACATCTGCAGCAAATTAAATCTGTTGTCCAAATCTCCATGGGTACCCTGTGAGCCTAACGCACATTTCCCTCTAGACACCTGCCTCCATAGAGACGGACGAGGATAATCGAAGCATGGTTAAAACTACACTCACAGATACATTATTTAATTTATTTTTCTAACCCTTACTCATTTTAAAAACAAAAACAAAGACAAAACATTTCATTCTACATCCAAAAGGAGTCACAATAGAAACACCAATTAAGAAAATGTCAACAATTAGATATTTGGTGTCCTTGTTGCTTTCACAAAAGCAATTCCAACGCTGAAAGCTATGCCTGTAGGACTTTGTGCTATCATGACAGAAAAAATGCTCAATTTCAAATCCACATGTCCTAGGCATGTCTGCACTCTTACATAAAGCTTACATTTAAAGCCTCTAAAAGTCCCTTGGCTCCTATATTTATGACTAAATATGCAACAATCAAAGACAAAAAAGACTCATGTCAAATCTCTCAATAACCAAACTGTTCAAACTTTGGCTGACAATAGTCCATTCATGTAGGAACCCATCACTCATAGTAATATGCTGATTGAGAAAATACGTTAAATGTAAAAATCTTTACAGTTTTGTCAGTTTAATGTTTGAGTGTTGTTAGATATTAACTTTTTCTTTCAGCTACGCTTTCCATCTTCAAACAATGAGATATCAGCTAAAAGGTAGGACTGCAGGACTTTGGGGAGAGGCCACTAATTTACCCCCCTACTGTAGAATTGAAATAGTTCACATTTTGGGAAATACACTTCCACTCTCATATCTCATAAAGTTCACAAATTAACACGTTATATGTAGTTTCTTTTTTTTTTTATCTGTATAAAAACAAAATTCATGGTTTTACGGGGGCTTATGTGTGGGACTATTTCTTGATTACCACTCCGCCAGCAACATTTACTGTTGTAATGGGTGACAACGTAAAGAAACATACAGACTTCAGCAGCTTTAACCATCTGCAATAAATCAAAACCAGCCTAAAACACAATGGGAACTGTTTTCCTAAGATTAACAAGCATCACAGAACCCAGTGAAACTCAGGGCCTTGGTCTGTCTGGTCTAATGTCAGCCGGGTTTAATGTGATTTCAGTATTACTTAGACATGAGACGCAAGGAACAGATATAGTTTAGCAGAGAAGATGAAAGGGCTATATCTCCTGATTTGAAAGAGACAGAGCGAAAGACATCAGACAGCAGCATCAGTATTACCAATAACACCCCCAGGCCCCATTTCCTAATCACAGCATTAATGAAGATGAATGTGTAGCTTGTACGTGTGTGTGTGTGTGTGTGTGTGTGTGTACAGGCACGCACTTTGACTGGGAATATTTGTAAGTGCTCACTCTTATAAATTATATCTATATACAGACAAATACAGTATATGCATGTGTCAGTGTCTTTGCATGTTAGCATCATTTTGTGCAAATTTACATGCACTCTCTGTCACACATTTATGTGTAACTAAATGTTTGATAATGTTCAGCGTGCATACTGATGTAACTGCTCTGCATAAAAAAGCAGTATTCATTGTGAACTTCAAGCTGCACTTCCCCCTAGTAAGCCACCGTAATGACTTATTATCCCCGAGGGAGGAATATGAAGTATTGGTAAGCCATCAACTGATTAGACAACACAAACAACACAATGTCAGCTCAGCTCTGTAGTTATGATGCCATGGCTGCCCATTAGTTTACTGCAGACACATAAAGTCTGTCTCTGCATTATGACTCAGTGTGCACGGTGTCAACATATGTGAAAATCAGAAATGCAAACTCATACACAACACATACAGAATACTGAATACAACTACTCTATCCTTTTGTAAACAAGTCACTTTCTCTTTCTCTATTTAGCTTTTGTCCCCAGATATCCTCATGTAATCTCACTTTTGCTCTCTCTCTGTATTTATATTTCCCACAGGTGTGTTGTAAGTCGCTCTCACTGTCTCGTTGGAGTAGTTTGGAGCTTGTGCATAACAGTGGGTTGTCCTGATTGCCACAATATGTTATGTTGCTTTGAGTGTGTTTGCATTTATGTGGGACAAAAAAAAAAAAAAAGAAAGAATGACAGAGATAAACACACAAAGCAAGAACGACTGCAAAAGTGCAAGAGGAAAGGGATGCATACAGGATACCATGTATTTGTGTGCAGAGAGAGAGAGAGAGAGACACTAGTGGTACAGTACTTGTTGGATGTGGGGAACTGACCTTGATTATACAATATCTAATATCAATTATTGAATCCTTCCGGTGCACTGATGTGTTATAGTATATTAACATGCTCCAGATGACTAGTCATAAATAAGTAACATCAAAACAGCCTGCCTGTGTGACAGAGGGATTTGGTTGATAACCTCATCATTCACTTGCAGGGAAATAGAGAGAAAGCAGCCAAATGTAAGGAAATGTAACCAGGAATTAATTAACAGGGCGAGCATTAAGAGACATTACACAAACCACACAGTATGCAGAATATAAAGGTTAACAGGTAATGTGCACTTACCCAGACACATATTACAGCCATTACCATTCATTATAAAAAAGTTACACAGTATTTGCATACACACAAACACACACACACACACAGTAATCATTTGTAGGAGCTTGTAAACTCCCTGGAGATAAATATAACAGCTGATTAACCAGCTATCAGGCCCTATGAAGACCCACTGGTAATTTATGACAACCATTATCACCGTTAGGTAGCCAACACATAAACACACACACACACACACACACACACACACACATACACACACTTTCACTCTCATACCAAATTACCAACACCAGTTTAATAAAGCAAACACAAACATAAAGGTTCTTTATTTTACTTATATTAGTGTCAGGAAGTCTACAGATACACTTTTCAAACTAATGCTGTGTCTCAAATCACATACTTCCATTAGTACACTTAAATGCAGTACACTGTGTACACTATGTACTGACTTGTGTAGTGCGTCTCAAAACAAATACTGCTGTTGTGCGCTTTGACCGCGTCTTCTTCTTCTTTTTAATGCCGGATTGCAACCGGGCGGAGCATTATCGCCAACATTTTACCGCCATTGCCAAAATATCTGCCAGCTTGTTTGCTCACTTGACTTCAATTCAGTTATATTAAAAATGAATAAAAAATGAACGTGCTTTTACTTTTAGCCGTAACAATCACAACCGCGGCCGCCATTTTCATACGTTGGTGGTCCCTCCCCTTCCGCTACGTAGCCAAGATGGTGACCGTTGAGAACCGGGTGAGAAGTGTGCAGCGTTCCACACTCAACTTTCTGACCATTTTGTGTACATCATCCAGGTACTCATAGTTCACTGCATTTTGCCATACTTGTCAGTGTGAACGCACTTATGCACTCAAAATATTAAGTGTAAGTACGGAAGTACGCGATTTGAGACAGCACAGGTCTGAAGCTCATTAATTAACACGTATATCTCATTTGTTTAATCTGTAAACAAACTGAAGTGTAAAAACAACAAGTTATGGTTTTACGCTGAGTTAACTTTCTGAACTATTTCCTGGTGACCAGCGACCAGGTAAAACCACAACTGTTTTCACATTTTGGTTTGTGTACGGATTAAACAAACAAAACACTAGTGATGGCGAGATGAAGCTTCCTGAAGCCCTGAAACCTTCCAGCCAAATGGTTCACAAAAAGGTTCATTTCTCGAGGCTTCATGTGCACACAAACCCCCCTGCTGGTCAAAGGTAATTTTATCAATTTGTAATACACTCAAGACTGTCCTGCAACAGTGCAGCCATGGGAATGACTGCCAAGTAAAAGAAATCACTTCATCTTAATAAATGCATTTCATGTATCGTTCATGTATTCATTCATATAAATAAAATTTCTATTTTCATGCAAAGCACGAAAATGCCTCAGCATGGATGAGGTGTTGTTGTTGTACCGCAATTCTTTAGCACACAACAAACACTTCATCTTGGATTAAAAGAAAAGACAGGGGAAAATTATAGTACATTGCATAACAAACATAAAACACATGTAATAATGTTACTGAAAGTGTACTTACCTTATTGGGAGAGATCAGATCAAAATGTTCCCACACGGGGGAAAACTTTCTCTTTCTCCATCAAAATAAGCAGCAGTATAACAAAATGCACCTCTATGTCACCCACAAACCAACAAATCTCCAACACTAACCCACGAAGTGGTATATATATATATGTTCATAAATCGCGCCAATACTCGAACCACTTCCTGAACCAGCGAGGCTTCGAACGCCATCAGTGACGTCACTCGCCCTAAACGACACAAGCGTCGATACGCGCTTCACTAAACACTTGCGGGATTTCTCGACACACGCTCCGAAGCATCCGCACGGTACGACCCATCACTACAAAACACAATGTGTTAATTAGTGAGCTTTAGAGGTCCTGTCAGGCATATTTTTGAATTCTTGAGTGAGCTAGGCTAGCTAGGTATAAGAGCATTATCGATCTTCTTATCTATGTCTTGGCAAGAAAGTAAATAATCATATTTCCCAAAATGTCAGACTAATCCTTTAAAAGTTGTCTAAACACAAGCAGTTGCAAAGAATCTATATATCAAAGAATATATAGACAAAACTATGAATCTCACCAGACATTCAATGCCAACTTTCTGTACAGTATTGAGGTTTCATACCCATGCAGCCCTAATCTAGGCTTCAGTTGGAAACGCCTGCTACGGTCATGATACAAAATAACATTAATGACAGACAGGGGAAGGATGCGTGTAGGTGTACATACATGTTATCTGAATGTTCTGGTACTCTGATCTTACAACTAATTCTGATCTGTAGTTTTAAGAAACCCTACAAAAGCCCTTTGAAAGTGTGAACAAAAGCAAACTGTCCTCTCTGAGGGAGTTTCTTCATCTTCCTACCCATAGTGACCTTCACGGGGACAGAAACACAAACACCCCCTCTGGACACACTGAATTGTGTCCTTTGCGTGGCCACGTTTTGTGGGGATAAATTAGATATTGTAAAGCGGGTGTTGTCTTTGTTGGATTGATGAGACCTCCATTGTCACTCTGTTAACACCCTGACAGTGAGAAAAATGAACATACTACTCTGTTGAGTACCTCTTGGCTCATGACTGACAAGCCTTTAGCATCAGCAGGAATAAAGCAATTCAAGGCACACACAGTCCCCAGGTGCAAACATATTTAATACACACATACACGCTTCCAATTTGACTTGGCAGCTGCTGTGCAATTCCACTGTTGTTTTCCTTTATTATTCCTGCACTTTGGTAAACACAGAGGATTGATTGAATTTGCGTCTACGACAGGGATGGTGTGTCCCTCTGGTCACATTCTCACATACACACTCTTTCACACACACAAAGGCAGGCACACTCATAAGCTTCTGCAATTTAGCTTATTTGTAGTACGAGAGGAAACTAATTCAAAATACAGAACTCACATGTGCACTGCTGCTGCTGCAGTTACATTCAAGTTATGGAAATCACAGAATTTTCCTGCATTTGTCAGACCGCAGAGAAGAATCCTCCAGCAAAACCATACAGCGCTGCAACTTTCACTGCAGCTTTCAAAGCACTTGAAAGTGATGGTTCTCTATTTGTGCTACAACTACTATTTATATTAAAGAGTAAATACACCCTATAATTCTGTAAGAACACTCCCAGCATATTAAAAAAATGCAAATATGACACGGAGGGTTAGGGGACACTGACTGACCTCCGCTCTGTGTAGCATACAGCTGGTAGTCAGAGCTGTGTGTGTGTGTGTGTGCCTGTGTGTCTGTGGTTACCGTTACTGTTCGTCAGTCGTATATGTGAGAGGCACAAACTGTTGTTCTCCTAAATACATCCATGCAAACTGTAGCTACGGTAAGCCAGTGTTTTGCTTTGTATACTTGGTGCGGCAGCTTATATACGAAATAGACCTCGGAGTCGTGCCTATTACATCACGGTTAGGGAGGGGCGAGAAAATTTGTCTGAACCAAACTTTCAAATCCAAGCAGACACATACAAGGTATTTTTGACCAAAAAAGCATTATTATTATTATTATTATTATTATTATTATTGTTATTATTATTATATGTGTTTTGTTGGAAAAATCACCTGCATTCCTCTTTAAAAACCTTTAAGGAAGAAAATCCTTTTCCAAAGCACTCTGAATCTTCATAATGAACGTAACATCATATGTTAAAAACACAACAGGAGATTTTGCAGACTCTTAATGTACTATTAAAGACATGGAAATTGGATTGAAACTCAGTGGAGTGTTCCTTTAAATTTAGTTGTGTGAATACAATCATCCATGTAATTTTAATACGGATAAATGTCCGTTTTGCTACTTTCAGCTGTTAAATACTGATGATTTTAAGTCACTTTTGTTTAAGTACTTTAACAGGAAAGAAAAAGAGAGGGGGAATGACATGCAACATAGACCACCAACTGTCTACAATAAAGTGATCACATTCTGATTGTTTCTGTGGCCTTTGTGGACTTTCAGTAAGTTTTAAACTAGGAAGTAACGTCCTGCGTATTACAGCTGAAATATCAACGGTGCTCTCGGTCACCAGTGAGGGGAGCTTCACTGCTAAAAGCTACTGATTCGGCTCGTGACACTGATGATTCAGTATAGTCAGTTCTGTTTGAAGATTCGGTGTCACAGATTTGTTCGTACATGTACTCTAGATGGGACTTTCCTCTAGTGGGACTAATCGACCATCGAGGGAGCATGTGAAAGAGTTAGAAGGGTGATGGTGAGGGCACTAACGGGGTCATGACCCTTCCAGAAACATTTCTGCTCTAAAATACTATTACAGTAGTAACGCTGATGGGATTTGTGTCTCCCTTTTGTCTCCACAGTCGACTAATTTGACAAACCTGCTATTGTTGGTGCTGACAAACTGATAGTCAATACACAGAATAACACCCAGCACCTGCTTTATTTATAGTAACACTTACTGTATTCTCTCCCACTATCAGCACTTTAATCCCTGATTCATGACTTTGACTCTAAACTTTTATCTATCCAGCTCTCATAGTTTTCCTTCTCTGCATTTCCAGTCATTTGTCCCTCTTCCTGCCACTCACTCCAGCTTTAATAACATCATTGCACTGGGAGTAGATAAGTGTGGCTGTTGTGATAAGGAGCTGGGAGAGGGAACGATGCAATCTGTCTCCATCTCCTCCCACTGTCACAGCAGTTCTGATCCACTAGTGGATATGAACGTCAGCTCTATTGATGTGCAGTACAGCATGGCTGGTATCTGTGATCTACAGAGGATACGGCGTCTCATCTACTGATGTTATTCCCTCACTTACCCTGAATATTTCAAATAATGAAAGATGAAAAGTCTGATGAGGATGGTCATGGTAATGGTGGTCAATGAAACTCTGTCAAGGGTTTAAGAGGTTAAATGCTTCAGGTTATACATTAATCTTTTAACTTAAATTAAAGGTAGAAATTGATTAATTTTGAGCTAATTTTCTATCCTCTGGGTGCATGAAACCTAATCAAAATCCATTTAATTGTCTTCCCTTCTCTTATTATTACGATAGGCATGTTCAAGATACACTGTTTGAAGCCAATGGAGGGATGTGCTTTTCCAGAACAATTCTTATTATGCTGATAGATTCAGCCACTTTTCAAGTATTGATCCTGTCTATCTCAAAAGAACACATTGTGTGTATGAAACTGCTTACACAATGCATTTTGCATGACAAACACACTAAAGCAAAAATCTTCAATGAAATTGCATTCATTAATATTATCATTACTATAGCTTGCACAACTAACCCATATGCTTGACCTGCTTTGATCAGCTTTGTTCTGCCATTACAATACCTGAGCTTTCTGTTGAATTATTCAACAAGATACTTACATAATAACATTTGTCACATTTCAAAGATGACTCATTATAAAACTGTAATCTAGTTATTATTTTCAGACATGTTACAGCCACTAGCACGGTACATGTCTGTATTTGTGGTCAAAAGAAAGAGAGAAAAAATAACTATACTGTAGGTATTATGAAGTTTCCCTCATCACCCCAACTTTCTCAAAGTAGACAAGCCAAACTTTTGCAACATGTATTTTTGGATACACTTTTTGAAGTTATAAAACACAAGTAAAATAAGGTAGGCAGATAACATGACATATGTTAGGCTATGAGCAACACTACATATAGAACATTTAAATATAAAACACAGTTACTTAACAAAACTAAATCACCAAAAAAAAAATTAATGACATTTTTAAGTGTAGTTAATTACTGGTAGATAAAATACAGTAAAAGTGACCAGCCAATAGCCTACCAGTCTTTTTAATTTCCTTTTTAAAACCTTAAAGATAATCATCATTAACCAGTGAATTCAGCTGTGAAGTTACAGTTAGCTAAATAACACTGTGGTAATAGACATACCTTCTTTCTGTCACTCGTTCATGTGCTCATCTTCCTGTTAAGCTCTTGGTCAGTTTTGGACCACGAACTTTCTCAGAGTGTTAGCTAATGTTAGCAAGACTGTATTTTTGGACCTACCATTGTCTGACATTCTGTGACACCATATTTCTTCGCTTCTTGGCGATTCTGTCCCGTCCATTTCTACGGCAGAGAGGTCAGGAGACACCTTCCACTCGTCACCAGTGTATCGTCACTGTAGCAGCAAAACAAACAACGTGAACCATGTTGGTTAAACTGGGCTGGCTAAACACTTTCTGCAGCAACGTTAAGGCTTAAAACAACATTCTCTTAAAGCAACAGTCTTAAAGACCCTGCACACTTTAAGGAACACCCACACAGGTGATTTCAATTATTTTGGCCGATTAGACCTCTTCTCAGGAGTGTGTGGGTGTGGGAGAAGAATCCAGAAGATGGGCCAGATGTCCTCAGGATCTTCACCACACTTTAAAAAAACTAGCAGATACTAACAAATAAAACACTGAGTCCAGATGAGTTCAGATGTGAGCAGAGTTTACTGTTAAATCAAGCAATACAGCAAACACGAGTCCTTCCATGGAACAACTGAACTTGCAATGCACAGATCCTTCCTTTTATACCCTTCTGCTACCCCTCCTTCTGTGATCCTAACAACATGGTACCACCTCTTGACCTTGAACTGCTATTCCTTACATCCTATGCCAGACACCATTGTTTTTTCTTTTTTACTAATTCTCCTTTATTCAAAAAATAATGGTGTCATCTTCTGGATGATTCAGGCTCCAAAAGTCTGACCTCATCGGATCACGATAAATGATCGTGTCAAATGCCAGGTGATTTCCAAATGCCAGGGGCCTGACCTCATCGGCTCATTGACTAATGGTGTCTGCTCATAGCTTTGTCTATTTTTTAAAAAATCATGGTGCTCTAGTGTTCTAGGTACTTTCCATGACCATCATTACTCTAGTGCTCTTGCCTATCTAGTCATTTCTGCTGTTTCATGTCTCTTGCCCTTTATCTGATTTTATACGTATGATAATTGTGCTCATTAATATTGTCTGTGTACATACAGCTAGCCTGGTTCTGATTCCATTACAGCATCATTACCCGGCTATGCACTACCAGACTTCCAGTGATTTGTCATACAGTTGTTATTCTCCGTGTTAGGTCATGCTACATGGTTATGTCATACTATATGGATTTATTCCCCACATGGGCGTGTACAGAGTGTGCTTAATTGGCAGCTCACTCACTCACCTTTGTTGCACCTGTTAGGGTGAGAGCTAGCTTGATGGCTCTTCAATAACTCTGTACTGAATGAAATCACGTACAGTCCTGTGAACAAAATACCAAGGGCGGAGGAAGTAAAGTACAGAGCAAGTGTTCTCTGAAGTGTTGACGCACGTTGTGAACGGCAGGCATTCATAGAAAACATTGTGTGGGGGTGTTCTGATGGTATACTGTCGTGTGTTGACCTTTACTATTAAATTAAGTTCTTGCTCCATTCAAAGGGAACATGTACTGTTGTGAATATGTAATTAGTCCTTGAATATAAAGCAACCAAACTTTTTAAAACAATCTCCTGAAATAAATAAATCTTGTCTTTGCTGTATATGTCTCTAAGTCTCTTATTCAGACTTGGACAGTTGTAAAATCCTAATAGGACAAAACTTTCCTTCAACTACTCTAGATGTTCACTGTTCGTTCTCTGTGGGTTTTCCGTCTTTCATTCTGCGTTGACTGCTTGTTAGAAAGCTTTCTGCACTCTTGCTTTCCTTTTGGATGACCAGAGGGCACTCTACCACCTGCTCTCATAGCTTCTGATACTGGCCTTATTCATTTATTTGTGGTAGTGGTTTTATTATTTTATTTATTGGGGCCTGAAATTGAAGCGCATTGCCAGATCACAGATTTGATCCCCTGTTCCTGAAATGTGTTGGCAAGGGCCAGCAAATCTTGTCACTAATCTGACGACACCTGCTCCAAGGATAATTGCTTTCAAAGAGGGCGATGTCCTGCTACTCTCCTCCTTACCACACACTCACACACTCACACACACACACACACACACACACAAACACTACACTATCTCTCTTTCTCTGTGCCTGGTTCAGTGTCACTAAACCACTTCCATGTCATTCTTTGATCCCTCTCTAGCCATCTCCACGCATTCAGGCACACATCTCCATCTCTTTCTCTCTCCCTCACCCCTTCAATTTCTTCCCATGTATTAAAGCTGATGACTTACTTTGACACATGCTTGAGACTTTTCTTTATTGCCTTTCCATCTCCAGTGGTCAGCGAAGAAGTGTGAGTGTTTTAATCACTGCAAAAGTTTGAGAGGAGGCTAAAATGGAACTCCAGGGGTTAACTCATTGTATCATCTGATTCCTCTCCCTTGCATTGGTGTTAAAACAGCCCTCTGCTCTGATATTACCACCTCCACTCAGCAGGACTTTTCAGACGCTCCACTGCGGCACAACACAACGTCACCTCTGGCAAGAGACTTGAAGAAAACAGATAAAGCCTCTGGGGAAGACACCTGCTGATCCCGACATGAGCCAGCTCTTTTCAAGGTTTTGTGTTTCCTAAGCTCCCCCTGTGTCCTCCTTTTATTCCTCTTTACTCCTAATAATTCTCTTCAGTAATGCATTTGTTCTCAGTGGAAGATGTGACAGCGTTACCGGATAATTACATGTTTTTTTCATCCCATAGCTGCCATGGGAGTTGCATTCCCTTAAAGTAATATAACTTTCATATACATTCTCACAAAAATATCTATATGATTATAACCAAAGTGTATAAATTCAAGCCCAAATGCCTACCAACAATAAAATACTTTTAGTTGGAGAGCAAAAGAAACAGACCATTTTTTTAAGCTGTTACCTTTAAGTGAAGTTATCATTTCACTTGATGATATGAAAGTACAGTATGTTCATAATCATATCAAGCAATTTCTATTTCACACGTGTTTCACCCTTTAAACTTTAGTCTCAATATTGGTTAACTCTGTTGAGACTCTGCATTGGTGCCCTAAAACAGATTGTGTAAATAAAGTGGTAGTTTACCCAATAAAACATTAACAAAATATCACCACCTTTTCACTCGAGACACAACTGCATGGATCAAGAAGTCACACAGTGAGGATTCTTCAGTGATCCATCGTCGGGACAGAAGATACAGTGGCTTTTATCCATCCTACTTCTTTGTTTCCATAAAGTGAGGAGGTATAAGGCCATACTGAACCTCTGTGGTGAACTGTCATGTGGTGGACTCACTGTTGCACATATTGACTGTGAAACAACTTGCAGAATTTGTCTGATGCAGCCACTGGATCGATCTACAGGAATGTTTCTGTATTGTCATCTACATCTACTATTTCCATCTACATGTATTCACTAAATACATAGAGATGGCGCTGCGCCCACTCCTACATATATGATAAGCAGAATCCCACATGGAATAGGTGATCAGACACATCACACATCTGGGCTTCACTATCAGCCTCAGACAGTACCTACATTGAGGAGCCCATTTATGTGAAAGTAAACCCACGTCCAACCTAGGTCCACGTGCGTTAACCTGTTCAGACTGTCTATTCGGGTTTGACCTGTATCACAGTGTCGGTGTGAATGGGGTAACAGACAGTAATACAGATTTGGCACATTTAACTTGATTTTCTGAAGTTTTCATGGAGCTAAACAGACTTAGACCTATTTTTAACTAGTTGTAAGATGAAATAGTGTTTCCTAGTAGCTGATCTCCTGGTTGATTCTAAATTCAGAAGTTTTTGCTTGTTTCTAGCAGGGCTTTTTTCTTTTTCTTTTTGCCGTGTATTTTGCAGCATCTGAAACTATCACTCAGTCTCAAGTGTTTTCTACTCTTTTGTTGGTGTCTTTGTTCTTTTTTGTTCTGCATCTTCCTCCTTTTATCTTTCTGGTTATCAGATATCAGTCTGGGAGATGAGAGATGACTGTGCACTTGTAACTCGATCTCAGAGAACAGGGGACGGTGACACTTCACATCAAAGGGGCACACACACACACACACAGCGTCATTTTTGGGACAATGCAAGAAAAAGCCATCTGGCTAGAGTTAAAAAAAAAACAAGAAAACATGTTCAATAGCTCAGTCAGCAGCCTTTCATGAATAATAATGCAAACAGAGCGTCAGTGCTACTGTATACAGTTCCATGTGTGCTTGTATGTTTTTACACTGGATGACACTGAGGCCGAGCATGCTGTTCTGTAAACTCCAGAGTAATTAATAAGCCCACTGTGCATCACAGGGACGTGAGAGGGAGGAGAGGAAGAAAGGGATGAGAAGAAGGAGGGGCGTCAATGAGAAAGCTGTGCTTAATTAGACTCTTACAGAGGACTGATCGTCCTGCGGGACCTGCCAGTCCTTCATAAACTCTTACACCAATTACCACTCTGCTGAGAGAAGAACACGCACACACACACACAGAGAGAGAGAGAGAACAATAAAGGATGGTGAATGACAAAGTGATTGGCAGGCACTGGGTGTCCCAGTGACTAAGTAGGCAGAGCACATATTGTACTTTGCATTCAGATTTAAAATTACTTTTCCTATATTTTCTGGTTTCTGGTTTCATCACATTTGCAAATTCATATTGCTGTGATTGTAACTTCTATTTCCCTTCTGGCATATTTTATTGCAAGCATTACAAATATCATTTCAATGTGGTGATAAGCTAAACAAACAACAGTTTAGCGAGAATGAAATAGAAAAAGAGCAGCGGGAGCTCAGAGAGGAGGAATATATTCTGCAGTGCACACAGTTCCAGGTGGTTAGCTGTGAGTTTAGGTCTGTATTGCTCTGATATGGCCTGGGCAGAGCTCTGCATCCATCTGGCAGCCAAGCACACACAGATGGAGGGGGGGTTTCTCCGTGGCTCAGGGACTGTCACTCCTGGATCTGGATGTCCTGGAGCTTTTTGAAAGGGTGTGACTCTGAACTCAAACCGTGACACAAATTCCTTCTCCCTCTCTCTATTCTCCATCTCTCGCCAGGTTGCAATTATTCTTAGCGGTCTGTCTGATCTCTCAAAAGCAATCTCACTCTCATCTGCAGACGTACAGGTCAGGTCCACAAATCTTTTTTTCTGTTTCTCTGGTACAATTTATCCCTGAATTTAAGGTACTATGTGTGGAGCATTTTGCTATAACTAAACAAAAAGAACCATGGTTGACACAACCTGCAGCCTCTATCTCACACCACTGTTATTGTTAGTGCTTTAGTTTCTTGAAAAACAGCTTGAAACCACATTTCCTATAAGCTTCATTTGTGCTTATAGGAAATGTGGCCCTAACCTCGATTCTTCTCCAGTTGGAGAAAAATCAAGGTTAGGGCCGGTGCCACAGTCTCAGTCTTATCTCCGATTCAACACAATTCTTGTTCCTTGTTTCCTTCCATACTTCTGCAACAATTTCTGCCTATTTTTTTCTTTCACCTCCTACAGATGAGAAGAAATAAACAGGAAGGAAGTAAAGCAAAGTAGAGTTCCAAGGTAAGTGTACAAGAATGGCAGGGAGGTGGAAGAGGGGTGTATGGAAATGTGGAAGGTAATGGAAGATTAAGGCCATGAAACCAGGTTGACGCATGAAGAAAAGATGGATGTAAAGACATAATGTAGGAAGACAAAAATGAAAGGAGGAAAAAAGAGTAGGGACAAAACATGAAGGGATGAAAAAAGTTCATGGAAAGAAGAGCGCACCAGAGAAGCAAAGGAGAGGAATGAAAGTAGACGAAAGTAGAGAAGGAATGAATCGGGGGAAAAAGGAAGAATACAAATGGATGGAAAATGGAATAAAGGACACAGTTTGAGGGGGGAAAGAGGACAGAGGAAACAAAGATTAGAAGAAGGAAAAATGGTGGGGAAAAAGGAAGGTAGGGAAAGTTAAGAGTGAATTAAGAACATCTCTTTCCATCTCAGTACTGACAGACTTGTTGTGAGCTGCTGCAACAGATTGGCATCACAATTCATCACCAGGGGAGACAGTGCTCTGCGTGACTGATAACACAAACACGCTGTTATTAACACACAGGCATACAGTTACACACACCCACAGACGTATGCATACAGACGTGTACACTGAGACACACACACACACACACACACTCGTATGCACGCACAAGAAGTTTGCGAGCACTTGGCCTTTGAAAAGAAAAAAGACAGTGGATAGTGTAGGAGAGTCAGAGCGCAGCAGAGAGTGGAGAGCAGCAGGAAGCGAATGAGAACAGGAGGTGACAGAGGGCGGTTACCTTGGAAACCAGGCCTCTGGTGACAACTGCCTAATCAGTGGGTGGACAGTCAGATACCCAGGGTGATTCCCCAGAGACGTATGCTCATTTCCCCTGTGGATCACTGGAACTATTTTACATTAAAGGCCAAAAAGTGACTTTTCACACAATCCCTTTAAGAGACGTCTTGTCAAAAGCTGCTACTGTACTGTATGCAAGCTTTGTTTAACAGAAGCTTAAATCTAACATAGTGCTAGCCCACAATTTACACAAGTGGTGTAATTTGATTTACAAAGAGAAGCTTCACCTAATGAACTCCTCAAAACTTACAACCCTTGCCAAATATATTAAAACTTTTTTTAAGAATAGCAATGATGGCAGTCATTAAGTGTATTGCACTTTGTTAGAAAGACAGTAATCCCCCCCTCTGAATCAAAGTAGTTCAATGAGTTCTCATCCTGTATTCCATATGAAAATGTTGTGTATAATGTATGGAAAACCCCCACTTAATGGTATAAAGATTGCGATCTCTTATTATATTTCATGGAAAAACCATTAATAAAAAACCTAATTCAGATTTTGAGAGCATATGGTTTTTATTACATCTTTCTGTGCGTGTTTATTGTAAATAATATATTTATCTTTAGTTTTCTTATTAATGTGACTTGAACACACTATGGATCTAATATGAAAGGGGAGATATGTTTTGTTTTGTTTCTTTGTATATAAGCTACAATTTTACACAATGGTGGCCATTTTTCCATGTTTGTAAAACAATTCCCAGGGTACAGTCCATTAGTAATCACACTATCTCCTGAGCATGAGTCAATAGATCATTAGAGGCCTGTGACTGGTGGAGACCAGGAAGTCTGTCTGCTCTGGGGAGTAAAACACGGAAGGATTCCAATTAGCTGTCAGTGTAGACAAATTAAGAGAAGCGCTGAATATTATTTGCTTAAATCAAGAATGCAAATACTAAATAAGTCAGGTTTCCCACAGGTGTGACACTAAGGGATCTGACTGGCCCCTAAGGCTATCAGCTTCAGCACCACTTAGGCCCTTGAGGGATTTTCATTTGCTAAATTGAGGTCCTCATCATAACAAGACACGCTGTATGGACCAGGCTTGCGGCTGTGGTAACCGTTTTCCTTGACAGAGGGTAGATCAGAGGTCACGGCCTGGAGTGACAGACAATTTGCCAAGTAAGCATCAACCTGATCGTCCTGCTGGGGTCAACACTGACAGGGTTAACACTGCATTATTCAACATCTATCATGGAAAAACAAATGCAAATTTTACATGTGAGTGTGTAAGTGTGTGTGCATATAGCAAGGGTGTGTGACTCTATAAAAAAGACTAGAGAAGCTTTTTTGAAGTTTGTGAAAGAGAAAGAGCAAACAGTCATTGTTTTGATACAAGAAGCTTTTTGTGATGCACACATCTAAGATGAAGTATAAATGTATTTTCTTTGTATTGTTTTTATCTCAGTCCAACATTCTTAACACAAAGCGCCCACTGGCTATTTCTTTCTTCCACCAAGAGATAATATCCTTTCCTTTCAGTCTCCCTCCATCTTCCTCTTTCTCCATTTCCTCTTCTCTGCAGCCATTACGTCTCTGGCATACACAGACTGTCATTAGGCCAAGGAGGTATCTGATAGCATACTTAGTGCCACAGAACACACACACACACCATGTGGTGTGGCACTGGCACATTGCAGTTTCACATAGAGTATGACCATCACCAATAAGGTGGTCGATTTAAGATGTCAAACTCACTCATCATTATCTGCTGCTGCCTGCCCTGCTGCTGCCTGGGAATGTCATGCTTATTAGTCTCACTTTTATAAAGCATGTTGCAGGATGACATGGATCCCACTCTCCAAAATTTCAATTCCAACAATCATTATGATCCATCCAATCAAACTGAGGAAGAGCTGCTGCCCTCGCTGCTCCTGCCGGGTAGAAATCAAATGCCTGACTCTGTGTGCCTGCAGCTTTACAGCCCGGGCTGGTTGAGCCATGAGATCTGTTCCAGTTTTTATGGTCTTAGTCATGGACATATGCCTTAATACGGCTCTTTTTTTTTTTGAACAAGAGATTTTGTCACATGTGAATTACATCATTCCTTTTTCAAGCAAGAGGGGAAATTCGTTTTCTCATCATCCACTCTGCCCCTCTGTAGTATTTCACAGGAGCTTAGTATTAATGTTTAATGCATGCATTCTTGCTGTAGTATTGCAGTCTGTGTATTTACAGCAAAACTCACATTTACTTTTGCATACAAGTTTGCAACATGCTGTGTTTATTTACTGGCATTGAATAATGAATACTATCTGGATGTACTCAAGTTTTCACAGAGGCCACTGGTTTTGAGGCGTTACATACTTATGCTAAGCTAAGCAGCCATTAGCTTTGTGCTTCATGTGCAGGTGTTTGTTAAACAGGTAACAGAAATGGACCTCGCTTCACGTGACGCTTCAGAGGTAAGGACGTCTCATTTCTCTAAAAAGATATTTCCTCGTTTCTTCTATCTCGCATGGTTTCCTTGAATCTCTCCATGCATCCCTGGTGGGAGGGACTAAGAAAGGAAAGGGAAACGTGGATGCAATTTAAGAGACTTGGGATGTACCCTAAGAGTCTATAGCCATGCTCTCTGTGAGGCAGTACTTGAGTTAAATGCTCACATCAGCATGTTAACATGCTCACAATGATAATGCTAGCATGTTAATGTTTAGCAGGTATAACATTTACCATGTTCACCACTTTAGTTTAGCATGTTATCATGCTGACATTTGCTAATTAGCACTAAACAAAGTACAGCTGAGACTGATGTTATTAGTTTTGCAGGTACTTGGCTGTTAACCGAAGTATTGGAAAAAATAACAAACCTGATGATGGCGCTAGAGGATCAAAGTGATTACAAATCATCCTTGTCGACCATGAATATGTGTACCAATTTTCACAGCAATACATCTAATAGTTGTCAAGATATTTCAATAAAGATAAAAAATGTCAACCTCCTGGTGGCGCTAGAGGAAAAGTCAGGGGATCGCCAGAGTCAGTAGGATAAATTGTCTGGACACCATGAATATCTGTACCAAATGTTGTCCCAATGCACCCAGTAGATGTTGAGATGTTTCACATGATAAGTGAAAGCTTTAATGGCAATCCATCCAATAGTTGCTTTAAAGCTGGGGTAGGCAGAATCTGTGCAACCTAGGCAAAACCTTCCGCTTCTCTCTCTGCTGCCTCGTATCACTCCGCTAAGCCCCTCCCACCAAACCCACAACTTCGACCGGCAGCAGGAGTCGGTTCCCCAGTGAAACTGTTTCCCTCGTAGGGCTCTCTCTCCACGGCATGAGCCTCACCGAGGCCGCGGTCCCTCCCGCCGTGACTTGTTTTCTCAAAGACGCCCCTCCAGTGCTTCGCGGCCGCAGAGCAGAGTGCCACAGGCTTCAGAGACAGCTGCAACGCCGTCCAGCAGCGGGATGAGAGGCTAGTACACCACACACATGCCACTGTCCCCCGTCAAAAGTTATTCCCCACTGTTTGTCATCATGCCTCTTTGCCACTCGTCGTTATGAGCGCCATGACATTGAACGTAATGAGCCTGAAGCTCCGTGTGCTGCCGGGACGTGTTGTTTTGTACTATATGCCGCTGAAGGCAAAGGAGGTGTTTATCACAAGTTTCAGGATTTTCAGCAGGATTTTCCTCCACTGAATCAGGTTTTCACCATTTGAAGGGACGTGTACACACATCTGCTCTTGTAGCTTAGCCAATACGAACACACCGTCTCTCTGAAATAACCTGTGATAGGCTAAAGTCTACCGTCACAGGATAGATTTTCTGAAGCCTGAAAACAGAGGCAAGGGGGGGGGCTGAAATGGAGGTCTGCTCTCAGACCACTTAAATTACAATATGCTGCACGGTTAATATGGCATTTTTGCCCAGTGATGCCAAAAGAAAACTGCCTACCCAACCTTTAAATAGTGTCATGACCGTGATATTGCCAGGTAACCAGCTGAGACTCCAGGAAGTCACTGCACTCAGCCAAGAAATAGTCCTGCACATAATCCCTCTAAAACCACAACTTGTAGAGGGAAATATTACTTTTTACGCCACTACATTTATTTAACTGTTGGAGTTACTTGTTACTTCACACATTAAATGCGTTCATACAAAACATATACACAACATATAAGTCCAGCCAAGAAACAGCTGTGGCACGTAACCCAGAAAACTGTTTTTACACTTAAGTTTGTGTACGGATTAAACAAACGAGATCCAATTACTTAATTAGTGAGCTTTAGATGTGCTGGTAGGCAGATTCGTTCTGACTGGACAGAGCCAGGCTAGCCAGTCTTCATTCTAATCTAAGATAACTGGCTGCTGGCTCTAGCTTCATATTGAGACACATACAGACATGTGAGTGGGATCGATCTTTTCATCTAACTGTTTGCAAGAAAGCAAATAAGCGTTTTTTTCCCAAAATGTTGAAGTGTTCGTTTTACTTTCAGTCACTAAAAACACAGCTCATGTTCATTTGCCATGACTGTTCAACCATTACACAGCATGTAGTTTGCTACAAATCCTGATTACTCATAAATTAATGTGTTGTAGTGCTGTTTATGCCTGACTAGAGGGCTGAATCATGCTGAGTACAATTTGCTGCTTACGTCTGCATAGCGGGTGGAATTAATGCTGGGATACACATATGGTACACAGAATGGCCGACTCTGATCTTGAATCTCAAATATCAGATATCCTGCTTTCACATCAGGTTATCTATTTTGATGATTTTTCATGGAAATAGTGGGTTTCCCTTCATAGTTTACTATATGTCTTGGCTTTTCTGATGAGGTATTGCGGCTGGTGCCTGGAGAACAAAAAAAATCACATCAGAAAGTTGGTCGTTTTGCATTTTCTCACATACTGCACTGTAGTTGGCATCTGACTGTGTGCTTGATGCAGTTTTGGGGATTTGCATTGATCTCCTGCTCTCACTTTTGCTGGCGTGAAATTTCAACTTTGCAGGGAGCCATATGAAACAGAGCTTTGCAGCAAAAAAATCTATATTTCTATTTCTTCTCAATTAATGTTGATGTACTGTGAGTGAGGTGAGAGACTGAACTAACCTGACATGGTTACAAAAGTCTATCTGTCCACCTAGAAAATATGACAAACAGCAATATAAAATAGTGAGTTATCAGTAAGAAAGCAAACACGTAGACGTCTACTGTCTTGTCAACTGTCTTTACAGTAATTCTGAGATTAAACTGTGAAATCTGTCATTAGTTCTGTAAATACTGTAATACCTTTCATCTCTTTCCTGTCCATTATCCAATGACACACTCCAGCACGCTGTCATCTGCAATTCTGCAATTTTAGTCTGAACCATGTGCTGCAGTATAATATAGTATATGTGCTACAGTATATTAAACATATACATAACCCATACTCCCAAGCCTGCAGGCACAGATTACATGTGGTACATTACACTCACATGCATCCTGATGAGTGATCCCAGAAAGAGGGAATCTGAGCAGCACGGCCTGCTCTGATGAGCTGTCAGATTAAGGATTACCAAGGAGCACCATTAAAACTCACAGCAGCACTGTTACACGTCCTGCTCCCCCCTCAGCTGTTTGCGAAACCTGTCAGAGAGACGGAGAGAGAGTATTAGAGGGAGGGAAAAATGGACTGGAAAGAGTGAGGAGAGGGATGAAGTGTTGGCAAAGTAAGAACTAGACAATTACAAGGAGGCAGGGAGAGGAAGGTGAACTGACAGTAGAGAGGAGAAGGATGGCTGATAACTAGCACGTTATCAGACTTGATTTATGGAGTTGTGTGGGCTATTCAGCAGCTTATCCTTTTAACACATCGGCTTCTTCCATCAACCACAGTGGGAGAGCTCACCACCGGCACATTTCAACACTGCACTCTACAGACTGGAGCTGGAATTTCAATTCTCAGAAAATAAAGAAGAAAAAAGTGACTTGGGAATGGAAATAATAAACACAGGCTGATACTAGGAGATCTTGAGCATTAGTCATTTCAAACACATTTTTTTTTTAAATTATGCAGAGATCAACTTAAGTATCTGGTACAATAGCTAAACAAGTGAAATTGAAGGTTATAAGGAGCAGCTCTCAAAGCCACAGTGTTACCAGTGTCTACTGTTTCTACCCATGGACAATATTATTAAAATGTAGCAATAACACCAAAGCTAATTGTCAGTGGCAGCTGTAGTGTTATGTAGCAGTTTAGTCAGCAACTGTCGTGGGTGAAACTTGGTGTAGAAATGAAACTGAGTTCATATCACATCACAAACTCCCACGAAAACAATCTCACCCAGCCTGTTTTGGATCAACTCCCCAGTAATTCACAAAATCATAGAAGAAAAATCATGTAAATGTTCAGTTATAACCACAGAGAAGGCTGCTTCACTTTACATACTAATATTTTTTTCTACAATGGCTGTGTATCTTGAGTACTTTTTTCACTTTATAATATTATTACCAGGCACCAAGGACACATGTATTGATGTGGCAAATATTCATAGTGTCCCCTAACCCCCAGCTATCATTTACTTGCACACAAACACACACTGAAGACTGCTGGATTAAATTCTAAGACCTTGGCTGGAAAAAAAAGGAAAGCACAGATCAAAACACTGCTGACCAAAGGCAAATGGCTGGAATGAGAAAACTGTCCTTGTGTTAACTTTGGAGGGAGAAAAGCCAATATATAAGGCCTACTTTTAACCATTACATTTCAGACGCAAGACTACAGAGAGAGAGGAAGACGCTGGTAAATCACTCAACTATAAATATCACAGCTCATAACACTCTTTGTTCTTTGCTGAACTTCAAGAACAATGCAGGTTTTGTGTTGACATGTTATCCCTATCTTCTAGCTGTATCACCAATCATTCCTTGTGAGTGAGTTGGCAGATGTGTAAGGGTTCAGTGGCCAACAGGAGGAAGTGCATTTCATGATGAAGGTTAACAAAGAAGAAGCCTGTGAACAGTGTGCATCATGTCATCAGTTCCATAGTTATGACTTACCCTTCATGTTTCAGCTGGACAGCTGCCATCTTGGTGAAGAAGAGGACGCTGCGTAGGAGTGGGGATGAGCAGAAAGTCCCTGCAGCTGTGACACGATGTTGTAGCAGACACTTCCTTGTGGCTGAAGTCACCGGCAGAAGTGAGAACCAGAGATTCACTGAAGCCTTGATTCTCACTTTCCTCTCTAATGTGAGAAAACACTCAAACTGTCGGTACAGAAAAATCAACTACTTCACCTCTCTTGCTCTTACAGCAGACCAGAACATATTTCATTCAGTCACTTTATCTTTAAGGGAATTGTTGCTATGTCTTACACAACTCAAGATCTTTTACATTTTTCTTGGTTATATTTTACTCTGAGGATTCACAACATGCATGCCAGTGGTCTGTGTAACCATTCTTTATTCACCTTTTAAGCCTTTCGTCAGTGTTTTACTGCCCCCTAGTGGACAAGGATCATAACTACAACTCTCATGATGCTGCCAGCCTCAGATCTACAGGCTCAGTTATTTTAACGATATAATGTTTGCACTGTAACAGTTTCAACAATAATGACAAAGCTTATGAGGAAGTTATTGATTCTAATCTATAATTTGCTTAAATGTATCTGTAAATGAGCTTGCTTCCACTTGCACTGGATATTAGTATCACTGGTTTCATATTACCACCTTTATTACTTTGCCACTAACTGCTCATTATAAAATTCATTATGATTTCTGACAGAGCGGAGCTGCTCAGCCATGTCTGTCATCCTCCAGTCAGGCTGATACAGAGCGGAGCAGCAACGGCACTGAACAGCCTGCAGATCTCAGGCCCAGCAGGGCAATGTGCAGCTGTGCTCGGTTGAGATAGATATTGAAAAGCCCACAGTGAATGCATCTATAATTCACAGACCATTTTACTCTATCCTAAATAAATTAAAAACCTTTCTTAATGTTCAACTGTGCTTTAATCCTAATCCCTGATAGTAGCATTTCAAACTTTAAACAAACGCTCCACTCTTTGAATTAATTATTTGATGATTTTAGCTTTCCAAGGGAAGAGCTGACGCGGTACAGTTTTGTTTATATATTGATAGACAGGGTTTGAAAAATGTACACCTAACCTCTCTGTCTTTCCACAGCCTCCAGAATCTTATGTATTTGAGCATGTGTCCATCAGTTTATTTGATCATTACACATTTGATCATATCAGATATTTGGAAAAAGAAACCTTCACTGTGGGGCATGAATTATATAAGCTAAAGGAAGCAATGTGTCTATATTCTAATTGAATGAACATTTTAATTAGAAAACAGCACCTAATCTACAGCTCCAAGACTCACACAGGACATCACAGGGGGGTTGTGACCTACTTTATCACAGTTTGTTCAAAAACCTGTTTTTTGTGTGAAACCAGGCTTTAACTTTAGGGTTCTTTTTACAGATATAAATGTTTTTTTATATATCCTGATCAGCCAGGTACAAAAACAAATGGTATTTTTTAAACTTTTGTATAAAACAGCTGTACCCACTGGGCTTTTGCAGAAGGAAGACTGTTTTCCGTGTAAAATCTCCTGCAGACATAACAATTCATGTCCTTGTTCTTAGTGAAATATATTTCTTAATGGGTGTGCATTTCATTCTCTCTCATTCTTTCGTTCTCCCAGCAGTGATTGCTAATAAATTCCTTATATGAAAGCCGGCATGATGCTCTGAGAATACAGGATATTAATATACTTTTTAATATATTTATTAAACTGATATGACTAAAAGTAATTGAACAGGCACAGGATGTATGCATTGTCCAATACATTCTGTACAGACATAACACTGGCTATTGCACCTGCAAACAGTTTGTCCAACCACTTGACCCACAGATCTGAGAACAGAACAGATGCAGATGAGATGGATGAAATGACAAGTCTTCAAAATACAGCAGGGAAGATGCCATCTGAGCACACAAGTTATACCAATTAAAATGACATGTAAGTAATAACACCAAACAAAATGACAGCTCCAATAAAAGCTTCAAACTAAATGACAAGGATTTGACGTGCCTTCAGAGGCAAAAAGTAACACTTATAATAATTGCAGGAGTTGTGTGTTAGGTTTTGCCAGGTTTTCCATCTAGAAACCATAGAAACCACAGCGCAGGATCATTAACGTTAATATGAATATGATGAACATAGCCACGAGCCATTAATAATGAGACATATTTTTGAATACATTTTCAAATAAATCTTTGATAGCTTCGTGAGCATGCTTCTCATACTTTTAAATTTTAAGAAGCAACGTTTTCCACATTTCTCCCTTTACGCATGAGAGATTTTGTCGATCAGTATTTTGGTACATTTACACACTTTCCAGGACAGTCTTGGTATTTGCGATGGGAATGAATCTGTTGGTCAGTCAAGTGATGCAGCACCTTTATTCCATGTGAGAAAATACAGCATATCATTTAACTTAACCGCCAATCCAATCCATCCCTCTTTTTTTTGCAGAAGTGAGATAGATGTCTGTGGGCTGAAATCACTCTGTGGTCACAGACCAATGGTTTAATCACAAGATCCACACTCCAGACTGAAGTATTGCAGTACCGGACTTTGCATGAGTTTTAAAAGGCTAGCCTGCAACTTTAGATTGGCTGTGGAGAAACCTGGTGGTCAACGTGGCACCAGGTAATGGCAGTATTAATAAGGGAGAGTAAAAATGTCTCCATTGTTCTCAATGACCCTCTGAGTGCAGAGAGAACCATGAGGAAATAAAACCACCACTGGGCAAGTGTGAGATATTCATCCACATCTACGAATCATTAAAACTGCCTAATTCTAAATTATATTTTCTAACATAATGACCTTTTACCAATGTAGGTGATGCATTAACTCCCTCATCGACTGCACTGGCTACTAATTTATATTCATCACATGCAACAGCCTGTGTGCTTTCTTAACAATTGATCTTAATATCTTTATTAAAATGTCACTAAAGTCAATGTGGAAACTAAGAACGTGCCCACCTCACTTGCTAACTATCTGTCAGGACTTAGAAGGGTTTAGTTGCATGGATTCAGAACAAGCCAGGACAGACTTGCAGGATGAGTGAGGGCGAGATAACACAAGTCATAAAATAAAGCGCCACACTGGCCTGAAGGCTGCAATGTTTCTCCACCTCAAATTGTTTCTTCTGCTGCAGGAGAAAAGGGGAAATCAGCTCACCACCCTAGGAGTTTGTTTTGTCCTCTGGGCCACAAGAGTTCCCTCAGATCCTGGGTTGTTCTTTCATTATTCATACCCCCTCTCACTCACTTTGCTCGTATCTAGCAACATCAACGTGTATTACAAATCACACAGTATTCTATAACTTTGGGAACTACCTCACAACAGAGCTTGTAACTTATACTCACATCACATACATATTTTGTGGTGACCCCAAAAAGACCACATAGAAAAAACTACTAACAGTTTTGTCTAAACTCTGTGTGCACACTACAGATGCTGTAGCATTTGAACAGTATGCTCCACAGTTTAATGCTCCTCTTTATATTTGAATTTTTCTTGTTTGTTGTATCAGCGCCAAAGCTCTTTGGCAGGGTGTTCCTGTTTAAAGTCCTTCGGGAGGACACAGTAACCTTTGTGCTTTATCAAATTATTAATTTCCCATTAACTTCAGTCAGTCACAACAATGCTGAAAACCACATAATAAGAAGCTTTTTAATCAAGCACGTCAGCGGGATGGTTTGTGTTTGCTCGTTCTTGTAGAAGCAGAATTGATTGAAAGCTGTAAGGTGGCATTTCGCTTCACTGGGAATCATTTGAATTACCAGGAAAAAAGGTCATGGCACAAAAATAGCCTTTATTGATAAAATCAAATTTCAAAATCAATTATATTAAGGCAACAGCAATACTGAGACAGACAAGCAGACTGAGTGAGTGAGTGTATAATTTGGTTTTGAACTCCTTTGTAAAACAAATGCATAAAAATACGTAAAGGAAACAGGAAATGAATATAAAAGATTTAGAAATGATTGGCACTCTCTTTGGCCGGATCACCAGGCTTCACATCCTCTGATTTGGAGCTCTGTTGAAACAAACAAACAAACAAACATGTATAATGTAAACACAAGGTTTACCCTTAGTTAGGAGTAAAAAAATGACTTAAATATGTCCATGATGTTCATCTGGAAGATCGTGTTGGTGTAAAAATGTTCAAATAATACACGTCAGTAGATTTTGATCTTTTACATTTCAACATTGCTTGGAATAATCTACATAAGACTGGTGTTGGTGATAAATTTGCATTACTACCTCTATTAATAGAGTAGTTTGACATTTTGGGAAATACACTTATTCACATTCTTGCCAAGAGTTAGATGAAAAGATCGATACCACTCTCATGTCTGTACGATAAATATGAAGCCAGCCAGCAGCCGGTTATCTTAGCTTAGCAGAAAGACTGGAACCAGGGGAAAGAACTAACCTGGCTCCAGTGGTGTATAAAGTACCTGGAAAGCCACACTTGAGTAAAAGTACAAGTATCTCATTAGAAAATGACTTTGGTAGAAGTTAAAGTCACCTGTTGTAATATTACTTGAGTAAAAGTTTTAAAGTATCTGATATTTACTGTACTTAAGTATCAAAGTAATTTTCTGATATTAAATGTACTTAAGTATTGAAAGTAAAAATACAAGTAAATGCTGTTGATAAAAAAGCAAGCAGTCAGAATTTTGTGAATTATGACGTTTATTCACCACCTTACAAATGGAGCGTACATTACACTTGAACCTCACTGTACTTGAACTTGCACTTCACTTGAAATTCACAACTTAAAGAACTTTAAAAGAACAAAATCCTTTGTTTTTCCTTCCCTCCCATTCCTTTATTCGTCCTTTATTCGTCCGAAATTGAAACTTAACCACGCTTAGAGAGCACTTGTTTGCACTTGCGCATTAATGTGATTAACCAGCAATATAACTTGCAAGCTAGCTTGCCAAACCTGCTTGCTTGCAGTCTGTGTTCCAACATCATTAGGCTACCAAATTTCTTCCGATTTTATTTGTAGTAACGATGTAACGAAGATGCTTACGGGAAATACATTGGAGTAAAAATACACATTTTATTTAGAAAATGTAGTGGAGTAAAAGTGAAAGTTGACAGAAATATAAAAACTCAAGCAAAGCACTGATACTTCCAAAAAATACTTAAGTCCTGTAACAAAGTATTATTACTTCGTTACATTACACCACTGCCTGGCTCTGTCCAAAGGTAAAACATCCACTTACCAGTTCGGATTAAACAAACAATATATTAAGTGTTAATTAGTGAGCTTTGGAGGTGCTAGGGTTTTTACTTTTGGACAGAGCCAGCCTAGCTGTTGGCCCTTGTTTCCAGTCTTTATGCTAAGCTAACCATCTCCTGGCTGTAGCTTCATATCTAGCGTAGTGGTATCGATCTTCTCTTTTCAGTCTCGGCAAGAAAGCAGATAAGCGTATTACCCAAAATGTAGTACTGATTCTTGAATGTCAACCTAATGCTTCTCTGTGGGAACCTGTATTAAACCTGCTGGTCTTACCTTGGACTTGAAGAGGAGGTTAATGACGCCCTTTGAGCGTCTGTCTGCTGTTCGGTCAGAGGTCCCACAGACAGACACGGTCTTACTGTCCCTCCTGGCTCTGCTGGAGTCCACCTCCTCTGCGCCCCCCACCACCGCCAAGGACAGACCTACAGACAGAAACATCTTTAGTGTTTGTGCCTCACTGATTACCAGCTTAAACTGAAACCTCTGCCTCTTCCTGCAGCTAGATGATTTTTTTGTGACTAGTTGTGCTCTTGCAGCTGTTGTACTGATGAACTGTGTGTTCTGGCAACACCGGAGGCACTGTGTGTATGTTCAGTGAGGCTGTACAGCTTTTAGTCAACGGTACTAATCAGAGGTAGTGTATTAACACCACAGTCAATTCTGGCTCAGCTGGCCTGGTCCAACATGGCAGGATGCCAGAGAAACATCAGTGAAGTGTGGCCTGATGCACTATTTTGAAGTGCAAGGTTATGTAACTGAAACAATGAAATATAAACTAGATGAAACTGCGGCCAAGTTCTGAAAGAATTACAACTGACGTGACCGATTCACTAATTTGCCACCTTGCATCAGAGTGTGTTAGGTCAGGATATTACTGCAACATTCCCCAGCTTGCCAATTTGTTTTTAACATACACTAGACTTCCAAGGGCATATTCCTGCCATGACCTTGTGTGTGTGTTTTTCCTTACAGTCAGCTTTCCAGAATAGGAAGAGAAAAAAAAAGCACAGTACTTCCTCTCAGGTCATGACTTTTGATTTTGACTTTGCGGGCCCTTGGTTTATAGGTGTAACTCAATTACAGTACACTATGCAGCACCATGTGGATAAGTGCATGTAAGTCACCTGTGATGGCAGGCAGGGATCTGGAGTTGGCATTGGTCAACAACACATTTCCTTCATTCGGCTCAGACAAGTTGGTGTCACTGCGGAACTCCTGTTTCTTGGACAGCTAGAGGGAGACAGAGATCACACAAAACTCAGCAACAACACTTCCACACATACTCAGCTCTATTACTTGAAACATCCCTTAACATGCCGTCTTTTCACTTCTTCCCTTCCTTTCTTTCTCTCTACCTTTCCTCATTTTTCCTCCTCTCTCATCCTGTGATCTGCCTCCAGCTAAAGCTCATTCTCACCCGTTTGCAGTCCAGTGTACTCGTCCTTTCTCTTTCCTCTGAGATGAAGATCATGCTGCTCCTCTTCTTCTTCTTCTTACTCTTCCTCAGTTTGACCTCGGCATCACCCACCGTCACCACCCCCTCCTCCACTGTACTTGTGCTCACGCTGCCGCTGGAGCGCGGCAGGGTGGAGGTCCAGGAGATCGGCGACTCGGGGGTGGGGTCCCTGGAAGGAGGCAGGAAGGGTGTGAGTAAATTAAAAGGGGTTAATGAAGAATACGTATTTGCAGTTCCATTTTATTGTATAGTGTATGTATGTATCCGGTAGATGAGATGCGTCATTCTTGCTACCTGTCTGCATAGAGTTTGGTTGGAGTCCCACATTCAGATCCCTGCAATGAGGAGACCGAGATGATGGAATGACGAATGGAGCGCAGCATGGAGCGAGGACGCGTGGACTTCCTCTCATCCAGGTCCGGCTGGAAATAGAGAGCTGAACTGTATTATATCCACATAAAAAGACAATACAACAAGGATAGGCCAGTTCATAGGTAGTGACGGTGAAACAAAGCAGAAGTACATCATTAGAGAAAGCAAGAAAAGCAAAAGTAAGTTACTCATAACAACAGCATATCATATCACTCCTACTCATCATTAGTTTAATCTCTCCTGAAGGGCAGAGCCAATTTACAAGTTAATGACCATATTTAGCCCCAGTCAGACCATCCAAACCCCGTTCTGGTTGTAGAGAAATTTAAAGGTACAAATCCCATATCAACACTCTACTCAGAGGCTTTTGTGACTACTTTGATCTTTAAAATTCGCCTGGGTCAGCTCATTTGCAGCTTAATTAGCGCGGCTCTACCACAGTAACTCTGTGTCCAGCCGTGCAGAAGAGAATATGTTTTGGACTCCAGAGAAACACCATGTTTCAGTAAAAAGTCTCTTATTTCCATACTTTTTCCTCTCTCCTCATCCTTCTTTTCTTACCAGCTCTCTCACTCCGTACTCCTTCTCCACTTTCTTCTTCAGCTGTTTGAAACACTCCTCCATGCGCTCGTGGAAAGGACGCAGGTCATCTGTCACTCTCTTCCCATGGAGAGAGATGCCTCCACCTAGCAATGGGATCTAAAAATACAAACGTTATGGTGTCAACAGAACGTCCACATAAAAGCAACACTACTATACGTGGTGTGTAGATGTATTCAAGAATGTGTGTTAGCATGTTCAGTACCTGCCATGCGATGAGGTCTTTGAGGCGCAGCAGTTTGTCTCTGTCCTCTGTGTGCTGCTGAGTGTACTCTTCAGTAAAGAACGCCTGATAACGAGAAAATAATAAAAACTCATTTAAGGAATCAGGGCTATATATTTCACCTGCTCAGGCAGTTTGTAAATTGACTTTTATGGGATATCATAACACTGAATGGTGTTCAACACTAATAATATTTTCAGTTATGAATACACCAGACTTTAATAAGTTCATTGCATTTAATGTCATTTGGACTGATCATATTCAGAGCCTCAGGATGTGATACTGATTTTTGATACTGAATTAATTCAAGTCAATTCATCAGGAGAGATGAGTCTCGCAATAAAGCAGTCTCTGAGGCTCAGATAACTTTTCAGGGACTTAGTTTTCATAGAACAAAATTTAAAAAAAACAGTACAGAGATGGTGAATTTACACACACACAGTCACAATGAATCAGTGCTTACTTAGATAAAAATGAAGGCCGCTACAAGAAAAACAAGCCAAAATCAGTGTAAACTTGTGATAGGTGTAATCAACATAATGGATTTTTACCTCCACTGCTCCTATACTATTTTAAAAAACTAAACAAGAAAAATACATTTTGTTCCGCCAGTGGTGTAAGAACCTCTGATGAAGCCCTAGTTGGTCATTGTAAATGTTTTTTAATAGATGGCAATAAAGACCCATAACCAAGGGTTTAATTTATGATAATCACACTCAGTTTAACTCTCACTGGGAGCTTTATTCAATAGTACAATGGTCATTAACTGAACTAGAAAAGTATATTTGCGAGGGGATTCTAGGGCTGATTCTTTACAGTTTACCTTTTCATACTTGGCAAAGCCGCCCATGACAGCTGGGTCCACGATGCCATTGAGCAGCATGGAGAGGGGGTTGATGGGAAGGCTCCAGTCAGCCTGGTATTGGTTGATCATGGTCAGAATCTTCTCATTGGTGGACTCCATGGTCTCTATGGCGTTCTCCAACGGGGACAAGGTGGTCTGGGCAGAGAAACCGAGTGGTACAAAGAGCAGAGGGAAGGAGGAGAGAGAAATGAAAAAGTGAGGGTTTTCAGGGTGGGATGTGGGAGACGTAGAATTAAAAATTTAGTTTAAAAAAAAAGAAAGAATTTAATCAGTGGTGGTGAGACAGAGAACACGTTACACTGGAGGCAATAGCTCACAGCAGACATACAAGTCAAACATGGAGTGAAAACACGCCGTCACAGACTTACATGTTTCATGTCTGTAGCCTCAAACCAGCGCAGGATCCCTGGCAGCTTATATACAGTGGTGAAGGTTGTGCGTTCAATCCACATAGACTAAAACACAGGGATGGAAAGGAGAAAAAAAAACCCCCAAAGAAGTTAGATGAGCCTCTGCCACTCGTGAATACTCATAAGATGATACCACATCTCGTATTAAATTCTTTCCAGACACTTAAAGCTGTTGAAGAAATAATTAAAAGTCAAGTTCAGATGTTTGCTGTAGCAGAGTGTTTAATCCTATGCTGGCATACGGTGATCTGACAGACACAGAGAGTGAATCTGAGAAGGTAAGACAAACAAGAACAATGGCAGGGTATCACATTTATACCATGGACCAAAAGGTAGTAATCAGACAGTATGAAAATACAGTTGTCGAGTTATATTGACTTATATCCAGCAGCACATTCGGACGATTGTCTCATTTTATACTGGAAGGTCCCGTTTGGGGCATTTGTAGCCTTCTCTGTGGGGTGGGTGCTATCTACTCTACTTCCTGTTCTGCGGCATTGCTCTTTTGTTCCTTAGTTAGCTGTGGGCGTCCTACGGTTTCTTCTGGGACTGTGGTGTCATTCTGCATAAGAGGCTCTTCCCAGTGATGCTGTTTTTTCTTTGTTTTGTTTACCAAAGCCTGATTTTGACATTAAATTCCAAAAGCATTTCATTCTTTTAGTATTTTGGTACTACCTAACCAAACAGTGGTCATTAAATTAAATTATTTTTTTGATTGGTTATGTAGCTATTCATACACATTTAGCATTTTTTTTAAATAGTCTCCAGTCCCAGTAGTCTCAGATTCTCACATTCAGCGTCACATTCATTGTTGTTGTGACTCTCCAAAGTTTGAAAAGGAAAAAGATAAAATGGCACATTCCACAACAGTAATAGACAAAGACACACAAATAGAGACAAACACTAACAAAAACCCAGTAATATAAGTATAAATATAAGTGTTTTGGTGCTTTCGGAAGACTTTCTTTGCTCTGCGTTGTCTTGCTCTGTTCTAGTAGTTGTGCTGTGTTGTGATATTGTCTTTTGTATTTGCACAGTTAACTGTTTTAGATAAATTAAACTGTTAATGATTCTGCATTTGCAGCTCTTTACTTTGTCTTTCCAATCCCTCCATCGTCAGCGTCTTTATCACATTTTTCTTCCCAATTTAGTTTTGCATCAGTATTTTTGTTGATCACATTTTTTATTTTGAAATGTTTATACTCTTGGTACCAACTATCACACATGTACTCCACAGGACCGGTAAACTCATTATCTGACCTTCCACTAAAATAACTTCTCATTTTCTGTCTTGCGTTTACAGTCACTTTTGTCCACAATTTAATTCCAATTCCTTCAATTAACGTTCCACTCAGAAGATACAAGTAAATCAGATCCCTACAAGAATGAAATATATCCGGGAGAGCAAATCGCATCCCTACTTCGTCCCACCAGTCCAGCCTAGGCATATTTCTTTTTCTCAATATTTCCCCTCTTTTGTTTCTTTATTATATTTTTGAATTCTAGATCCTCTTTATTTCTCATTGGCCATTTTATCTACTTCTTTTCTTTATCACAGCACACTCTGATATCTAATCTTACACTTCAGTAATACCTGAGTCTGATGTTGCATCTTAAATGCTCATCTGAAATCTTAAAACATAATTTGATATCATATAATTATACCTCAACCTGGTGTTGAATAAAATCCTATTATTTTATAGAACAGGAACTCCTCTTTTCAGACTGATAACAATGCAAGTTACAAGTAACAATGCAAGCAATAGCTTCTGTAAGACTTTCATGGTCCCTGTGGTCATAAATCTTTTCATTTAAAAAAAAATAACTCACAACAAACTCATTGTTTGGGTCCACAGGTCCTTTCCTCACAGGTCTGGAGTAGTGAAAACGCTGCACGTAGTTGGACTTGTAGAAGCTGCACATGGTGTAATGAGAGTGAGACAAAGGTTAAAGTCAAACAAAGGAAATACAATAAATAAGTTACAAAAGAAGGACATGTGACATTATCAGAACTGCCAATTCTTTTTCAGTGCCTATCATTTCACAGACATTCAGAAAATATGATGAGTTAAACATGCTGTTTAACTGACTTGATAATCTGGTCAGGAACAGGTTTGTTCTTCAGACGAGGAGGAATCTCGAGGACTGGCTGCACTGTGAAGCACTGGATATCTGGTTCAGATCACTCAGGAATAAAACATCACTACATGATGGAGAGTATCACTACATCCCTGTGTCAGAACGTACAAACTGATAGCTGAGGGATGTGTCCGACCTCCAGCGGCTAGGTTTTAATATACAGAGGTACAACAAAAGGTACAACAAAAGTAAAGGAAAATTAAATTTAGATCCAGTTTTATTGTGTTTCTGGGTAAAAGGTCCCCTGATATTTTCTTCTGGAAAAGATTGGATCTTAGTTGATCTTATCATTTCCTTTCAGATTTTTCAGACTTCTTCATCGACACTTTACTGCATGTAAATTACTGTGTACTTCTATATATATATATATAATTGTACATTACTACACTTGTGTGCTTGTGTAGACTGTAGTACATGTATAGCATTTACATTTTCTGCTTTCTATGTACATGTACATATGACTGTACATTTGTGTGTTTTTGTGTTATGCTGCCAGAAGGATACACTGAAGTGGCGAGTTCCTGATATCGTCTCCTGGCATGGTGGTGATGTTGAGGCGCACGGCGCTGGGGAACTGGCTCATCAGCTGGTTCTGAAAGTCCTCTCTGCGTTCATACTCCTTGCCACGGTGGATAAACACCTTGTTCTGAGGCCATAGGAAATGAATAGATGTAAATAATATTAATGAATGAATTAAGACCTTATGTATCCTGTGATAAACATAGGGGAATTCACTTTTTATTTTGACTTCCTTCAATAGGACAGTCCATCAAGCACTGGTAAACACTGCATATATTTCTCTAAGGCACAAAAGTGGGCCTGTGCCAGGTCTCCATTCACTGTCCTGACTTGCTCCCCTAAAAACTGAGTCACTGACTTTGTCATAGTCCTTACCACAGCAGATGAACAGATCTCATGAATACAAGAGCTATAAACAGGAACAGGAATATTTTATTTCTGCAGATTGCTGAAATCCACAGATCCACAACGTTCCCATAAGGTACTTTATGTCCCATTCTGTTAACTATCTAGATGGTGTGTTTAGAAACTTGTCCACTGTTGCAATTTTAAATAGCTTAGCTTCAGTGCTGATAATGGAAAAAAAAAAGTTTTTTTGACCCGTTTGTACAACGAAGGGAGTCTGTACTTTTGTATTCCTTTCACATAATGTAAATCTGTGTGTTTCTACTCTCTGACAAGTGAGAGTATTTTTTGCAATACTGTTCATTTTTAGCAAACAGTAACAAACACAAACCCTGAGAAATGGAGGGTAGCCCTGTCCATAGTAGCCGACTGCAAAGTAGTCCGGCTTCGGCCTCAAGATCTTCATAATGTTCTCATAGAACTTGGCTTGTTTTTCCTGCAGACAGAGAAAAAGAGAGAGACCGAGGATGTGTTCAGGGGAGAGGAGAGATGTACGCTGTGTGCAGCCATAGCAGTTTTATCAACTCGTGCCAAATGACAAAGCTACCCTCAGCAGAATGCTGGGCCTTTGAGGGTGATAGATAAAAAATAAAGTGCACGGCATCCAAGGGCAATGTCTGTCATTTATATAACCATATAAATCCAGCATTAGCTGAGAGAGCCACTGCTGCAGTCATATAAAGAGAGAGAGGGATTTTTCCATTGTTGGGAAAAGAGTAATTCTCTGTGGGGAGGGGAAACGAAGAGTTGACTGAAGGAGAGATAGAGGAGAAGGTGGTGCTAAAGAACAAGTTAGGATTTGGGTATGGAGGGAATCACTTCTGCTGTGGTGCCAAAGCAAGAGATGAAAGAAACAGAAGAGTGATTGAGAGGACAAAGTAAGAAGGGTTAGGAGGGGTTTGAAGTAGCTGATGGTTGGCAATGAGGAATCAGTCTTTTGGGGTCATATGGTAATTGTGGAATCTCAAATCTTCACAAAAAGATCAATTTAAAAGGAGGATTTGAAGTGTCAAGTAAGTATTCATATTGAGAATGGTTGTGCTGAGTCATTGGTAATGTTTGAGACCGCAGATGACTAATTTAGTGTGGAAAGTGCTTATTGGGAACAATATCTTCTGGGGTTAAGAAAATGTATTACTCTTGCACAATTTAGAACTTACAGACTGGCTGCTGGACAATTTGCCTAGATGTAGTTTTACTGTATAAAGGCCAAATACCAAACTATTTGACCAATGTACATATTTATTTAATGTACATTACTCACTTATTAAATTTAACATTTAACAAGGGTTCGGTACCCAAGAGCTGCACTGGAAGTGAGCTATGTTACTGCTGCTATCAAAAGCTTAAATATATTGCCTGAATTCTCTTCCTTTCCTTCACATACTCTCTTATACCCAAGAACATCTGTAACATCTCTAAAGAGGATTCAGGGGAGAAGGCTCAGAGGAGAAAACACAGAAAAAAAAATGTGAGATCAGAATATACGGTATGAAGGTTTGAGATTGTCATGTATTACCAGTCTCTTGCTGAGCAACTCGTAGTCAAAGATCTCGTTTTCGTACTGATCAGCTAGTTCCTTACACAGAGTGATGGCCTCTTCCCACATCTAAACACACACATACACACACACACACAAGGAAAGAAAGAAGTGTCCTTCATTACACCATCTGCTAATAAATCGGCAGCAGCTGTCGTGGTGGGAATTCATCTCGTGAAAATCTCTGTTTCCAGGTCTCTGGAGAGCGGAGGAGAAAACATCTCTATCACCGCTTCAGAGAACACAAAGCCCTCATGGAGAATACAAATGAATGTGACACCAACATACCTCTCAGAGACTATGACCGTCTCATCCTTAAAAGATATGTATGATACATGAAAGGAACATTTTCTAAAATAAAAGTCTGTGTGTTGAATTCTGATTTTATGGGCTTTTGCTTATCCCAAAGTAAAAAAAAAAATCTTTAGCCTAGTATGGCGATCTCTTTATCTAAGAACTCAGAAAGTTATTTAAACTTCTATAAATCTATAAATCTTACTATAATTGATTTTGGAGCATTGATCAACACTTTTCAGATCATCACATTCCTCTATGAAGGCGTAGTTGAAGCATGTTGTAGTCTAAAACAATGCTGACCTTGCCCTTGTCAAAGTAGTCAATGATGGTGTCGTAGAGCGTCTCTTTGAGCTGCCGCTGGGTTTGGGAGCCGTGGGACTCAAACTGGGGGCTGCACGTCTCATCTAACCACTGGAATGGAGACAGGATAAAAGACAAAGATAAAGATAGAAAGGACAGAGACAAAATATGAAATACATTATTTATATATTTTTTATTGCTTAAACTAAAGAAAAAAAAAGTTGCAGTCAGACCAATTCTGTTTTACTGTCCCATTTATCATAATGTTCAAACAACAGCAGAGAAGAACTTAAAGCTTAGAGTTTCTTTGTTGTAATAAATCAATATTAGTCCTAAGCAGAGCACACAAAAACAGGCAGCACAATGCTCATTTATTATATAAATGAGACAATAGCTAATCTTCCATTACATAAATTACACAGAAATTCATTTAGAAACCGAACAAAAAGTATACAGTGATCTCCAAAACTGACTTTAGGAACGTGGGGAAGAAGAGGATTAGAGCATGCTGTGCTTTACAGCCCGCTCTTCCCAATAATGTGAAACGGGCATGACAGGACTGACACTGGAGACAAATGGAGATTATAAAAAATATATTTAGAGTTCAACTGCTTTGATGCCATGATACTAGACAGAGAGGGGAGGAGAGACAGAGCGAGAGATGCCCCTCTTCCTCTGTCCCTCCCTGTGAGCCTCTAAGTGTCCCATAAAAGAGATGAAGAGACAAAAGAGGTCAAACACGCTCAGACACATGCGTGCGCACACACTCACACACACACACGCGCGCGCTTATTGCATCAATCACCATAGTGATGAAGCCACAGTGGTCGATGCCATGCCATAAACTAACCTCGGAGCTTCATCATTTGGAGGCCAGAGACGTAGCAACCATTTATCAGCTAATAAATAACGGTCTCACTCGCAGCAGTGATTAGGCAGACGAAGACACTGGGTCCAGCATTAAATGACAAAATATCTCTTTATATGTGTGTGTGTGCGTCCTACCTTGAGCAGGCGAGAGTGGAGCAGCAGTGTGTATGCTGCCTCGGTGTAGTTTTCACCCTCCAGGTGAAGGTCCCTCAACTTGTAAAGGTACCTGAGCACACACGTGTACACACACACACACACACACACAGAGAGTCACAGAGGTCAAGTGAATTTAATATGCAACTTATACATCATCCACTAGATGCTGCTGTTGGGCAAGACCTGCAAATGAAGCATTAATCACTAGTGTGTCACTGTCTCATTCAATGTCTCTTTCACACACACACACACACACACACACACACACACACACACACACACACACACACACCTATACATACCGTGAAATATGCACACAACATAGAAAGCTCATTTCAGAGCACACACGTATACACACAAAAGCACAATTCAACATATGTCTTTTTAATAGTCTGACAGAAGTTTTGTAGCCCAATAATGTTTTATAAGCATGACAGGAAGGAAAATGGGAACATTGGGCTGCAAGTGAACCACCTTTTACTGCCTCTGTTTTTAGTTTTGATCCTTTTCTGTATCTATCTCCCTCTGTCTGGAGAAAATGTTTTGCCACATGGCCAGAGGCTGGACTTTCTTGCTAAGGCATTGATGACAAAGCAAGAAAGCAGTGGCTTCTAGATTCTCTTAAATGAACAATCCCCTGGATGCTTGGGTTGTATGGATACACTCGTTCAGTCTGTCCGGCTAAATGTTGACTGGTCTTTTTTCTTTCTTTTTTTTTTGTTTGTTTTACCTCATGTCATCTCCTCTTATCGCTTTCCTCTCACTTTTAACCAACTCAGTCACAGTCCCGTCATGTTATGGCTGGAGACTCTGCCTGTTCTATTGGTTAGGACAATCCAGTTGCTGTTGACCAAGTGAATACACAGAAACAAACATTTGATCCTGCTCTTGTTTTCCCAAGTCAATCTGCATCTTCATCTACTTACTGAACTTGTTTGTTTGACTAACCCTTCACTGTTGTCTATTTGTCTCTTTCAAATAGAGTTTCATTACGTACTGTACAGTTAATGTTGTTGGATGGAAGCACAAAGGGAATTCTGAATTAGTGTGCCATGAAAATAATGTTTTCTCAGTCAATATTCATAATAATAATAAATATAATTAAGTGTTTAGCTTCAACAAACGCAGGCAACATTCAAGATGAGGTAATATTCAGCAGTCATGTTAGCATTAACTGTTAGTCAGTTTCAATATGCATGTAAGCAATTAAGCTGCACATTTAATGTTCCATAATTCACACACTGGGACAAAACATAATTAGTTTTGGGTTTTGTAATCCATGCATGGCGTGTAGTAATATAGCTAGATCTTTATATAAGTGTAAGATAACATTCTGGCTTATTATATAACACATACGTAGTGCTTAAATGTGTATTTGAATTAAACTATGTTTGTTTGCTAACATTAACTAGTAAGCCGGCCAAATATTTTCATATTCTCCACAGGATAGATGGAGGCAGCTGATCAACCACAGAGCTGAGCTCACATTCACACATACAGATAACTAATTATGTCTATAAGCTAGAAATGCAACATGGGACCTGACGGGATCTGTATTCCCCCTCTCTCTCTCTCTCTCTCCCTCGCTGTCTCTCCTGCCATCATCCTGTCTTCCTCTGTCTCTCCACCTCTCCCTCCCTCGTGCCCATCATATCTCTCTTTCTCTCTGCTCTCCCTCTAGTCAGACCAAGAGCTGATCCTGTGGATTTTGACATTAATTCAGTGGGACTCATATAATCCCTTGTCAGATTATGGAGCCTCACACACACACACACACACATTCAGACACACACATGCCTGCACATACAACACAGACATGCACCACTCCAGTGTACATTATGCCAAATTCAGCACGTAAATACCTGATATACATCCCTTCACGATTGATGTCCTTGTAAAAGTTCTGCAAAATCAAAAGGAGAAGTCGGGTTAGTGTCAGTCTTCGTGTGCGTGTGTGTGTGTGTGTGTGTGTGTGTGTGTGTGTGTGTGTCTGTGTGTGACAGAGAGAGATTTTCAAAATCATTCTGAAGCACTGCACTGATAGTAAGTTTGTAATTTTGTATTTGTGTTCATCTAAATGGCCGTATGTCTGTGTTATACTGTATACTGTGTGTGCAATTGGTGCAAATGTGTGGGAGTGTGTGCATGCGCACTTGTTAGTTAAGCAGCACAAACTCCCAGTTTAATGAAGTTTAATGACATCTACAGAGAACAGAGGAGTGGAACGAACTGATCCCATCACCAGCATGAGCCAGCAGACACAATAACACACACACACACACACGCACACGCACACACAAGCTCAAATTCTTTGAGATTCACTATGAAGCCAAAGCATACTGTACATGTATATTTATATCTACTTGATTTCTTTTTGCAAAGGTCAGATACATCATTGTTTGCATCGATGCATTTTAACTTAAATAAGCCAATTTCCTGCTGGCAGCTGCCCATCTACATGAAGCAAATACCTATGTGATTGTGTGTGTACTTCCTTAGTGAAGACGTGCAGAAGTGCAGACGGGATTTTTTAGCTGGCCATACAAATGAAAGAGAATAGCTAATGGGCAGCTGCCACAGGCTTCAAGCTAAACACCTCTGCCATGTGCCAACAGCCTCCCCTCCTCAGGGGGAAAATAACACATTGTAAGACACAAACAGACTTTAGCATTTAGCATTAACTGATCCTCCTGAACATTAGTGTCTATGAAGAAAATTCTAGGGAAGATTTCAAATAAAAACTACAGATATAAAAGGAGGAAGAGGAAGGAGAGTTTAGAGGAGGAATTATATGATTTAATCTGCTGTGGAGACGATCGTATGGTGGGTAGACGGGATCCGTTACTAAACCTGAGAATACCGTGGGGGAGAATCTGATTAGGAGATCACATAAGAGAAAGGATGTGGAACAGACAGGAGCTGATGCAACCCTCTGCAAACAGTCAGAGACCAGACACCGAGATGAATCTTTTCCTTTAGATCAATCGGCACACAAATTAAATGTGGTAATGGAATACAAAGACCTTGGCATGAAAGACAAGGTATAAAATCAGTGTTTCATAATGAAGTCTTCAATCAGTGCGGCTCTTTGGCATCGATGAGATTATCGATGGCTGTATGGCACAAACTCACTCACTAGTCTCTTCTTACATTAGTCTTTCAATTAATAATGAGTTTATTGATGTGTGTATGTGTGTGTTTGTGTGTGCGCGTCTGAGATCAGCATCTCTTTGCTGTGGGATTCAATACGACAGCTACAAAGTACAGTGCATGAATCACAAGGTGAATGTCAATAAATGTAAATCCATGGTGACACGTGCCAGATTCACAACATATGGGAGATTTTGAAATATTCACAGAGCATGAATGAAACATGAAGAAAACAAAAAATGATGAAATTCTTCACAGCAATATAGTCAAATTCTAGGACCCAACTTTCTACTTAGTCCTGTACCCATGTTGGTTGCTGCCCTTTAAGAAAGCCCACTTGAACACCTTTCGTTGTGGAGAAGGAATTTGTAAAGCTGATCATGCCCGCAGGAATTTGAAGGACAGGGCTAGGACAACTCAGCCAGCTAAGCTTCAAAGAAGGCGGGACTTACCAGAAGATTGACGGTGCAGCTCATGCGGTTGTTGCGGCTGTCATCGCTCATCACGGTGCGGTAGTCAAGGAGACGAATGAGGAGTCCCTTCACCAAGGCGACAAAGTGCTGCACCTGTGGCCTCAGCGTGGGTTTCTCGGCAGCACAGTCCAGCAGGCTGGCAGACAGGCATCCACAAGTTAATCATCAGAGGATTTTGCCTTTATATTTAGTGCTGCAAGTCTTGAGAATCTATTGCTGAGAGACCAGTGACTCGTGTCAAAAGATATCTTTTTGAGGGTTAGCAGGTAATCCACTCTAAGAAGTAATTTTTGGGGACAAAAGCAAAGCCATGCCATGGTCAAGATATTTTAATTTTAACCATTTCTGCATCATGTTATCTCATATGCCTGTACTCACTAATCACTTTATGGTAATTCTTATGTACTTGTTTATATACTTGTCAGGCATCTTTGGCTGCTGTAATTGTGGTATATTCTAATACTCAGGCCTACATGGTCTCCAGTAGCTGCATGTATCGCTCGTCTCCTCCTCCACCCTCCACCTCATGGTCCAGCTTCAGAATGATCTCATTCTCAAACTGCAGAAGAAAAGAGAGAGAGGGGGAGATAGAAAGCAAAGGGGGAGACCAAAGGGAGATTGAGAGCAAATGAGAGGAGAAAAGAAGAAGAAATCAATTATGCAAGCATTATTAAGGTGTCTCTTCTACTTTTACCTGCAGTGTTACAGGAAACCGATTGAGGAGCACAATGTGTGTGTGCGCCAGTATTTTGGTGGAAATGTGAATTTTGCTTGTAAGTCTACAGATATTTTGTGAGAATATTTCTGCACACATAGTTATACATACAGAAATGTTCACTGTATATATTCAATGAGTATACATCAGTAATGTTCACTCATTTCTGTATGTATGTGTGTGTTTTAACCTTGTGGAAGTTTCCAGAGTGTGCATTTTCACAAGTCATCATGTCAAAGAAGATGGGAATGGTGGCCCTTCTCAACTCCTCCTCCGGGATCAGAGTCATTTCCAGGATGGGACCCACCATGCCAGGGATGAAACAGATCTTGTGACTCCCTAAAAGATACACCCGCAAAATCAAAAGGACTGGTAAAATCATATCTGACCAATCTCCCCACCACTTCCAACTTTTGCCCTCAGGAAGACTCCACAGGTCTCTGTCCATCAAAACACCCCAATTCAAGAAAAATGTTTCCTCTGCAATAAGGACTTTGAACTCTGCTTCTTATCTTGAGAATATACACCTGTATTTCTATACATGCAGCTTTCTCAGACTACCATGAGATACTGTGAATTTATGTTATGCTATACAAATTCCACTGATGCTTGGTTGTGTTGTTAAATTAAGTGAAAGTGAAGAGACACCCGCACCTACATATACACACACACACACACAGGTCTTGATATGAGGGTAAACACACATGTTTGCATACCCAGAAGCAGCAAGGCAACCACACTTATATAAAATAGATTTTCTTACCTAGTTTGTACCACATATCACGTATAGCAAAGCCAATGAGTCTTCTCATATCTCCATATCTGAAATATAGAGAGCGTAAGAGAGAGAGGAAAATACAAAGAAGCAGAGACAAAAAGAGAAATCAACCTCTTAGTTTAGAAAAAAATGTCTTGATCAATACTGTTAGTTTCACCTTCAGAAACTGAACAGCCCAGTGGGAAAGATAATGCTGCACTAATCTGCCCCCAAAACGAACTAAATTGAATGTGTACATGATCTACAGGCAGCATGCAGCTTTAATAGGCAGTGGGAGTATAAACTGTAAATGCAGACTAGATCACAAATCAGTGTTTCATTAGAGCAGGGAGAGGTAAATAAGGAAAATTATATGGCCCCTCTCTCACTTGGCCAGAATCTTGTTCCTCTTGGTTGGCGAGAAATGCTGAAGCTGCAGAGACTCCTGGGTAATAAACGCCACCGCCAAGTGGAAGTAGTTATTCCACAACTAGACGGGGAGTAAAAGTGAGGAAGAGGGGGCATGTGTGTGAGAGAGAGACAATAGAGATCCATGTTAAAAGCAGTACAGGCAAAATACACGAGACACTGTCAATATGAGACAAAGCCTGTAAATACACACAAACACACTCACCTGTACTTCAAAGTCGTCGTTATTGAGGAACTTTTGGTTCATAGTGTCTGCATAGGTATTGATGGCTCTCAGGAACACTCTAATGGACAGAAACACACACATTTATTGCACACACACAAACAAAAAAGCTAATAGAGTAGAATTGTATCAAGTGAAATGGAAATCAATTATAAAAAATTATTTTCACATGCAGCAGTTTGAGATTTCAGAATCTGTCAGTGATCACAGATGCAACTTATTGGTTGTTTATCAAAGACTTTCAGCTTTGACAGCTGCTCTAGCTCATAGCTTTAAACTGCTATTTCCGACAAGACTGTAATATAGATTCAACACTTGTGTCACTGTGATAGATCATGATGGCAAATTAAAACAGTGTGCAGGTGTATCAGTGAGTTGTGACTTTGTGCATCTCTAAAGTTAAGTAGAAAATCTGCTCCCAGTCTTTCTGTCCCAACACCATCTATCTATCATCGTTATTCAGAGCCAGCTGTCGTTCCCTCTCCCTCCCCCTCGTTTTCTTTCTCTCTCTCTACCCGCACATCTCTTCCCTAACCCCAGTCTGCAAACTCCTTATCGGCCTGTCTTTTCCTCTACTTCACTCTCACTTTTACCTATTTGCTTTACCCTTTCTCTTTCTCTGACACAGCTGTAGCCTCCCAATGATCTAGCTTTAATCACAAAAAATACAGCAATGGCTTTCACTCCATCAGCTCACACACAGAGACACACTTGTCACATCAGCCTTTTTCATCATCGCAGCCCTGATCCCAGCTTTACTATCTCTAACTTATCCCTGTGTGGGCTTGTGTGGATGCACAAGCCACTGTGGACGTAAACAGTCCTTTAAAAATCACATAAACCAAGCCTGAATGTCCCAATAGCAGGTCGTACTGGGGCAGTTGTGGCCTATTAGAGTTAGAGAAGCAGACCTGGGACAAGTAGGTGGATGGTTCAAATCTCAGGTCTGTGTACGTGTATGTGTTTGCTTGTAGTATGGTACCTGTTCTGCACCATGATCATAGCCATCCAGTCAGAGGGATACACATGTTTCCCAATAAGGTCCTTGAAAAGTAGGAAGGACTCCATCAGGAAGTCCTGCAGGGAAATAGGCAAGAGAAGAAGAATGTGTGTGTGTGTGTGTGTGTGTGTGTGTGTGTGTGTGTGTGTGTGTGTGTGTGTGTGTGTGTGTGTGTGTGTGTGTGTGTGTGTGTGTGTGTATATATAACAATATCTTCATTGAGTACAGTTTGAGAGTTTGAGATTTTTGTATCTTACAATCAGTGCGTATTTAACAGACATTTGCAGCTGTGTGTGAGTACTTACCACTAGATCAGAGGTTCCAGTGAAGGTTTCTATGTATTTGGCATAGTGACGATCATCCATCTGACTGAGGATAGCTGTCATGCAGGCTACCACCCTGGACTACAAAGGTAAAGTGAGAGTGTGTGTGTGAGAGAGAGAGAAAGGGAGAGAGAGAAAGCGACGCACCATTACTTTTTGGGCACTGTGCAGCTGCTGTTAAACTGAGTGCTATATATCTAAAGCCAAAGACATTTAAATCTCTTAAGGTAATTTGTTGCTGCACGATGTCTAAGGCTGCCTTAAGAGAATTTCAAAGAAATGCTCTGACCAGTTCTGTTACTTGCTAATTTGAGCCACAATCTATAAAGTCCCAACAGCATCAACATCATCACATACAGGACCTGGAACAAAAGGGCAGCGCTCTGAGGAAGAAACATTGAAACAGTGTTATATTTAAAAATGCCGTCTGCATCAACAAGTCATTATCCCGATGCTATTTAAATTAGCATAATCATTATAAACAAACATAACCATTGCCAAGAAGACTGGCAGCCTCTGCAGTTTCTACATTGTATTCCAGAGTTAACAATGTGGCCCTCTGCCACGAGGTAAGATTTCATGAAAATATTCTGAATTGCTATATAAAACTTTCCTCTAACAGCAAATGGTGAAAGGTGTAAACAGCTTAAGGAAAAATCACTTCCCGTTCATTTAATGTGAATGCAAGATGTGATCAGTTTCATTGTCCACACAAAGGGGCAGACAGTTTACACGGTGTGATGTTAGGTTATGTACATTATATAAAAAAAATCATCACATGTAAAATCATGTCAAAACACAACATACAAAGCTCCTGATTCCACAAAAAGCTGCAGGTAGCAGCTATGAACAGCTACTCTACTTTTATTTTGGTGATAAATTTACATACTGCAGGTTTGTTAGTGTTGGAGTTTTTAATGAGGTATTGACTCGTCAGTATGTGCACTTAACTTTGAATATGGCCCAAGGTGAGTACACAAAAACACACGGAGAGACTAGTAATAGGGAGAATTAGAGATGGAAGATGAAAATGAAGGAGAGTCAAGAGACTGAAGAGGAGGGAGAAGGAGCAAGCATAGCTACGACTGTGAAAGTAAGACAGACATGAAAGGATGTGCAAAAAGTTTCAAGTTTTAAGTGTGTGTGAAAACTTGTTATGCAGAGAAAAACTCCTGGAGCTGGATTAAAGCACAAAATTCATGGAAAATTTAGCACAAAACTTTCCACAACCAGAGGCTGAGAGGGGGGAAGACACTGAGAAGGACAGCGGGCAATGAAGGAGAAGAAAACTGAAGAAAACTAAACTGCACTGACCAGAAGAGAATAGAAATAACCAATGGCATATTAGTTCGCATATATCACAGACATACGATACTATCCCTTAGAGTCATGTCAAATTCCGGTCATCTACCGTCAGCCCCTTCCACTTCCCTCTTCTCCGTGTTCTCCACCTGTCTGTCTCCTTTCTTAATCATTTCTCTCTCTGCCCTTTATATTTTTTGTCCAGCCAATAAAACGACCTATTTAGAAGCGAAAATGAAACATGGTAAAGCTTAAATTTAACATTTCTCTGCAAAATAGAGAAAATGAAAACAAGAAAATTGAAAATGACAAATGACCTGCAAAACATAAAGTGGCCCCTGTTACTTTTGTTATTTTCCTCTTTCAATTTTCCCCACTTTCTCTTTTCCATCTGCCATCTTTATTTTCATTTCTTGAGCTGTCCATAAACAAGCAGGCATGACCCTCACACCAATGAAAGCCAGCTGGGTGAATCTAAAAGGGGTCGGGGCACCTCATGGACACCAGAAGGAGTCGGACACTTGAAGAGCACAGTGTTAATGTCCAGTGTGAAGCAGGGTGTCTTGGCTTATGCCCTGTCAATTTGTTTTGTTCTACTTCTACATTAATGTCTTCTGATCCTTCCCCCTGCTGTGCTTCATTACTGGAATGAAGTTTACAGACCTTTATCAGAAACATGGCAGATGTACAGGTATTTCTGCTTCATCTTAGCAGCCAGGGTTTGGGTGAAATTATCCTCTAGAGTGGGTGGCAGAAAAGGGAAACATGAGACAGAGATGAAGGATGGTGGATGGCTAATTGAAGATGAAAGACAAATGGCATCTAATGGCATCTGATCAAAATGGGCAGGGTGTGAGTGTGTGTGTGTGTGTGTTTGTGCTTGCCTGTGTTCTATTAAGAAAACATACTTATTCAGTCACACATGCAAACGAAAACATATTTTCACTGCATACAGTTTTAGAGCAAATATAAAGGCAGACACACACAAATTGACACATGAAGTGTTTTCAGTTGGACTTAATACTTTGACATTACATAGATGTCTAACTGGGGATGAGTACTGGATGTTCTTGGATGTGTGTGTGTGTTGGAGTGCATAACCACCCCCATCCTCCACCCAACTTTCTTCTTGCAGTGCAGTGACACCAGAGACCCTGTCAGCACACTCCCTTCTTTAATCTCCCCTCCCTTCATTCCCACTTCTCTTCCACCACCCCCCAAAAGTTCCCTTCACATGTTTCACCCTTAAAAGTGCTGGGAGATCAATTCGGAGCGACACTAAAGTAGTGAGTAAGTACTGCAGCTAACAGTTACTAAAATGAGGGAGCAAAATTTAGTCATTTTTGTCTCAGTCACTAAAATTAACTTAAAACTGACAGTAAATGGACAGAAAACCACACACCCACCCGACGAGGCAGGCACTAACAGACGGGAGCAAGTAGCAAAATGAACTCTAACTCCGAATCTTTCTTTCTACTTCTCATTCCCCCTCTCACCCTCTCTCTCCTCCGTCTTTGCCTCTTTACTGTGTAATGGCTGATCAGTAATAGGATTTAGAACACACTCACCAAAACTACTCTACAGTTCAGTGCTTTCTGGTTTCATGTTCACTTTGTGTGTGCCTATATGTGTGTGTGTGTGTGTGTGTGTGTGTGTGTGTGTGTGTGTGTGTGTGTGTGTGTGTGTGTGTGTGTGTGTTTGTGTGTTGAAGTGTAGGTCACGTGTCGTATTGCCCTACTTCAGTGTAATTGGTCTTCTCTGAGGACTTATGCTCTCAATCTCCTAACACCATCTAAAACACACACAAACACAAATGCTCAAAGGGACACATACCTGACCATCGACTGTCTGCGTCCTCACACATGAATGTGTTTCATCAACACATTGCATGACATGGGAGGCCTATGAGCCCTGCGTATATTAATAAAACTACTGACAACTACAGTGTGTGTGTGACAGGCAGAGAGAGAGAGCTCAGGGCTTGTTGAGGCGATGGCCTTATGCAACAGTGAAGAGATTACTGACAAAACAGGACACAGATGCTGGCGAGGTCTGGGATTTCTCGCCCTTCTACTCCTACTCCTCCCCTTCCTCTCTACTTCACTTTCCCTCCATTTATCTATCCATTCTCTCACTCAGGCCACTCTTGTTAATAATGCATTAACAGCTGTAATTTCAGAGCTGCATCAAAATGACAGTTACCTGAAAATGCACCTGCATGACATGTAATTAATCTAAACTAAGCCTGGCTAGGAACCCCTAGAAATTACAATGTTCATAACACTCCACAGCACAAATGTGTCAAACTAAATAAACAACATACAGGTGATTAATATACTATTTGTACAAAAACTAAAATCAAGAACACCTCGAGCTGCAAACTTGCAATCTATGATTTCTTGCATTGTAATCAGATGAAATACATAAATGTAATAAAAATCTGAAAACACGTGAAACTGTAAAAGTAGAATTTCAGCCAGGAAACAGATGTAGCAAGTACCCAGCCCAGCTAGCAAGAGATCAGTGGCACACCACAGGCAGGAACCGGTCTTTAGCGCTCCGTGGTCTGTCCGTTGTCAGTATGCCGATGAAGATGCAAACGGTAGGATTTAATAGAGATTTATTAAACTTAAATTAAAAGGCTTGTGGATTTTGCCTTAGCTGACAACAGCACAGAACAGTCAGTGTGGTTTTGGTGATTTGCAGGTAAAAGGAGGTCTAGCTGTCTATTAAAACTGGACTAAATTTCATTGAAAACAGGCTCTACAGGATCTCATGGACATATTTCTTGGCATAAGCAGTCAAAAGCAAAATCATTTCATACATGCGACGCCCCTCCCACTGTCTTGGAGGCTGTCCTGGCCAACCTCAGCAGGCAATTGGCTGACATGGAGGTTCGTCAGCAGATCTAGTTCACCTGGGCCTTCCAGGCTATAAAAACTGACCCATGTGTTCACTCTGTCTCTCCCTTCCTACAGCTGACATTTACCGTGCATCACCTTCTTTTGTACCTTCAACAACTCTGCAGCACACATGCCTCACATACTGTACATTCATTGCTGATTTCCACACCCCACTGTTCATCTGTGTTAACTTTAGTTTGAATAAACTCTTTGTTTTAAGTAAATCTCTTGCATGAACTCCCTCCTTGTCACATTCCCTGAGCCAGTTTGTGACAAACATCACAGTGTTATTGCATTTAAATGCTCCATTACAGCAGGGCCACTGCAGCTGCGGCTTGTTTACTTCTGCCCTCAACCTGGATTCATCGACAGGTATGCGGGGAGCATTCTTAGTGATTGTAGCACACTGGTTCCAGGAACAAAACCTTCACATAACTGTCACTGCACAGCCATGAACACATGATAATACATGATAAAACCACTGTAATGTTTATCTGTGACCTGCTACAACATACTGTCACAATATCACAAATAGAGAAGAGTCATAAAGTCAGCTAACGAATGCAACAATATCTATCTGAGGTTTGCTAACTTTTGCCACCATAAGCTACTGGTCAAGGTAAGGCTGTAACAGCAAATGCACTGAATGTACTGAATAGTGCATTTCATTACTTATTAAATTTAACTTTTTATTTGTCAGAGAAAGATCGTGCTGTTTCTTCTTTCAAAAGTTACATAGACTTGCTTTATGTCACCAAGTTTGAATTCTCTGTTTAAAGTTCATTATCCCCAAGAGATGCCCAGTGGGATAAACAGTGAAACACGATTGATGCAATTAAATATAATTAACATATAATTCATTTTAAATTAAGACAGAGCATTAGAGCATTAACTTTGACAGCCCTAATTTAAATACTTAAAGTGTTGGGGTTTAATCTGTTAAAGGAGCGCAAAGAAATGTTTCTGGCATGTTAGTCACAGCTTTCACTCAATAGTGTGGAACAGTGGAGCAAGCAATCCACCAGGTACATATAGATGATTCTACTTGTATGCTCTCACCCGTTGAACTGCCAAATTTAAGGGGAGAAGTAGATAAACAGACAGGAAGTAATTCACGCAGCAAAAAGAACCAAATGTTCTCAAAAAAAAAAAAAAAACACCAAAAGTTTCAATGTAAAGCTCAGGGTAATAACCATCCATTCATATCATTCCATATCAGGACCATTGGTGCCTTTCACAGCACTTCATTTAGGTCCATATCCTGCCTGTGCTTTCACTTTTTCTTCTCCTCTTCCCTCCTGTCGCTCCTTTTGTGGTGTCCCCCCAGGTGGGAAGTCATTACGCTGCTCTCAACTGTGATTTTTCATCATTTTTCAAAACAGAGCATCAAAAAAACACAGTCACATTGGAAGCCTGCAGCATTTCTCACTGTACCTGCGGAGACACATGCTCATCTCTGAGCCCCCTCTATTACACACAAACACACACTGACACACATTTTCCCGGGGGGGCTGAGGTGGAAAGTAAAGGGGGGATGCAAGAGAGAGATGTATTGTGCGGAGGAGTAATTAGAGTTGTTGTGTGTGTCAGGGTGATGTGGCTGTGTGTTTGTCTGAGGCAGAGGAAGAGAGAGGGTTAACATGGGTGTCTATGTGTGCGCATGGGTGTTTGCATGTCAGAAAACAGATCAATGTGTCCCCAGACTCCCATTTCCCAGTCAAGTACAAAGAGACACAATCAGCTGATACAAATAAGGCAGAGAAAGCAAAGGGAGGGAGAGAGGTCAAGGGGAAAGGAATAAGGAATAATGAATAATGGAGTAGAGAAGAGAAGAGAGGAGAAAAGAAAAGAAGAGAAGAGAAGAGAAACTGACAATGACAAGCTTCTCTTTTCATCCTCCACTCCAAAATCTAATTATTGAGATGAGACCTCAGAGTTTCAGCACAACTAGCTCACGCTTTGACAACCTTGTATGTTTTTGTGCACACGTGTATTATTTCTGAAGGCCCAATGTGCTGCACTGCACCCTGTCTGCTTATGTAATGTGCACAAACAAATTCACACGGCCACACACACACGGCCACACACACACACACACCCCTTTGCCCGTTTCACCAGAGGTCAACTGAAACACAACGCAAGGTGAGTCAACCACTTTGCAGCGGCGCATACATCACCAGTTATTTTCAGATGGGGGAGGGGTCAGAAGGGACATTCACATGGACGCTGCATCAAGGGACCACTCAGGGAACACACACACACACACACACACACACACACACACACACACACACTCACCTACACAAACTCACAGGTAATAATTCATTGTCCATACACACACAAACACGTCACTGACAGTCATAACTCAAAATGCAGTCACATACGCCCTTGCACACACAAAAAAACACAACAGTTTTAATATATTTGTGAGACTTCTTCTTCATTAGTGTACATTTATTTCATAGCTGTTAACACTAACTTCAACCTTGCCTTAATTAATTAAAAAAACTAAACCCACACCGATTTCTAACTTAAAACTCAAATCTTAAACTTGCCTGTAAAAGAAGCAAATACCAGCAAAATATTCTCGTCTTTCGTGATGCATGACGAATGGGGAAATTAATTTGCAAAAACACAATTCCTGCCGTGCACAAAGCACAAGACAAAGCACTCGTAATTAAGCATAATTACAACCTGATGTCATAGGGCGTTTAATCTCACTTTCTATTCAATTAATCTCGTTTTTTTGTCTCGTTTGCCTCAAGAAAGAAAGCAGCATCATCCTCAGCTGGTATGAATAGGAGCAGAGGCAGAAAGAGAATGAGATATAAGGAGGGTGGGAGGTGGGACAGTCAAACGCAGAGGTGAGTGTGAGAGATGAAGATAAAAGAAGAGGAGAGAATGGCGTGAGGAGGCTAAAGTGGGGCAAAGATAAGGGAGGACAGCGACAAAACAGCTTAAAGAGGAGAGTGAGGTGAAGCTACCAGGGAGAGAGAGCGACAGAACAAGAGAGAGAGAGAGAGAGGCAATAGTAGACTGTGCTCACACAGAAAAGCAAAGGTATAAATAAAGTGACTGATAGAAGCAAGAGTGTGCGTTTCTGTGTGTGCGAGCATGTGTGTGTTTGTTTGTGTCTTGGCTCGACTCCCGGGAGCAGACACTTCTGTGCTGCCAAAGTTTCACTGGGTCTACCACCATGCCAGGGTCAATGCAGGCACGCACACACACACACACACACACACACACACAAAGAAAACCAGGGCATGGCACAGGATTAGCCACCAATAAAGAGAAATGGGGAAATAGACAGAGAGAGTGAAAGAGAGAGATGGTGGAGGAAATAATAACAGAGTGACTGTGTTTGAGAAATAGGTGAGAGCTAAAGAGAAAGAGTGAGAGTGAGAACTGAGTACATATATAGTGGGTATAAAATTAGATGGATTAGAGAAAGGCAGAAAGAGGGGGAGAGAGGGATACAGAGAGAGAGAGAGAGAGAGAGAGAGAGAGAGAGGAGGGAGGATCACTGGGCTCCGCGAGCATGCGAGGATCAGCAGCAACAGAATGAGACGGAGAGAGATAGAGAGCGGTAAAGAGTCGGCGGAGAGCGCAACTGAGGACTAAAGGACTATCAGAGATGAGAAAGAGACACGGAGAACAAGGGAGAGGAGAAGCATGCGGACCAAGGAGGAGGATAAGAAAAGGTAAGTGACTGAGCAAAGCAATGAAAGACATTTGTTCGAAAAGATTAGTCAGTGTGTGTACAGTAAGTGTGTGTATGTCAGTGATAGCATAAAAGCCTGGTAAAGATGCTCTATTATGACCCTCTGAGGAATCTCTCCAGTCTCGTAGCCCACGGCTAGTACTTTATTTTCAAAGCAGCTCATTCAAGATTTAAGACACTGGCCAGAATTTGAAAGGAGGTAATGGTGACTGTGTGGACGCCCTGTGAACCAACCGGACTAATGGACAAAATCCTTAGGTTTAACTTCTGTACCACAAGAACAAATTTAAAAAACCCACTGTATCTGCCTTTGGTTGGACGTCTTGTGTCCTACAGACTCAGTAGCTTTGACAAAAGTGTGTACATCACCACAGCAGCAAAACGATGAGTGGATATATGTCTGCCTGTCTGTGTGTGTGTGTGTGTGTGTGTGTGGCAGGTGAGTAATCCTATCCATCTGTCACAGTAGGATTTGATGCATATAATTACGTCTGTGTGCGTTTGTGTGTATGTGTACATGTATAGTGCTTATTTTGTGTGTTTTACCATGCAACATTAATTACAACTTTTGCTTTTAACATGGATTCCTAATGCCTCTGTCACTTTATGTAGGTGTGTGTGCGTGCGTGTGTGTATGTGTGTGCATGTGTCTCCGTTGCCCGATTGCTATTAAAAGCCTCTGAACCAATCGTCAGAACAGCTAGAGTAGCTTTAATATGGGATTATATTGCAATAACCCATCTCTTATATACTAATGCTGCCCCTGTGCATCTGTGTACGTGTTTGTATGTCCTTGTGTGTGTGTGTCTGTGTGTGTGTGTGTGTGTGTGTGTGTGTGTGTGTGTGTGTGTGTGTGTGTGTGTGTGTGTGTGTGTGTGTGTGTGAACAACCAAATGTGTGCAGAGATCTACAACTGAGACATTGTGGATATATGTGACCTGTGCACTTAACATTTCCATAACCTCATAAGTCAGTTGAGAACATAATTTAAAATGACATTTTGTGCATATGCGTGTGTGTGTGTGTGTGTGTGTGTGTTCAAACAGTTTTTCGTTGGCACAGACAAACTCGCATCAACAAGTCAATAACTGAGTAAGGAGATAATCTTAGCCGCTATTTACTTTGTTATTTAGTTGCATAGTTACAGATAGATCATTGTTTGAGTCACATTAGAAATGTTGAAGAGCAAGTTCAAAATTCTGTTAGGTTTTCTTGAAAAGCATAACAAACATTGATAAATATCAGAGCTATAGGGATGGAAGCATATTTGTTGAATAAATGATAACAAATGCTTGAGTGTATAGGGAGCTTGTTGTGGGTATGTGGTTATTAGTGATGCATCAGAATATTGCTAAGTTCATTTCTCTGTTTTCATCCTTGGATGAAAGAATGATGCACAGCCAACATATGCTGGCAGGAATTTGATTCAGTACTAATCTAAAAAGAGTCCTTCAGTTCTCTCACGAATGTGCTTTATTAATTTAGATTTTTTAAATACTTTTCTTTTTCAGTATTTAGGAGCATTGTATATTTGTCAAGAGAGAGAAACAAACTAAAACCTGAATTATTTTATTATTTAAAATTTTGTGTAAAATCTGCTTAAAGGTTGTTTACATGTCTAGTAATTAATGCATGCATGCACAGATAACAGTGCGTGTACATATTGGAAACAACTGCAGCACAGAAAGAGCTAATTTGTGTAGAATGCAAATTACATACTAGGAAAACCTAATCAATAGGTTATGACATTTTACTGCATTGACTTTAATTACATTCCTTTTCGCCATAGAATGACAGATGATGGAGAGAAAGACAGATAAAGGTTAAGGGAGACTGACAGTGAGACAAAAGAAATGTGTGTGTGTCCTTCCATATGCATCCTTGTGTATGTGTGTGTGTGTGTGTGTGTGTGTGTGTGTGTGTGTGTGTGTGTGTGTGTGTGTGTGTGTGTGTGTGTGTGTGTGTGTGTGTCACTGACACTTTAGCCGCTCTGCTAACCAGACAGACTGTGAACAAGTGATGAGAAGGAGATGAGATGGGGTGAAAGAGAAAAGGACTAGAAAGTCAGAAGGGCAGGAAGATGGATGAGGGAGAGGGAGAGAGGGCAGCGGGGGCAACAGTATGGAGAGATGAGAAGAGGAGAGATAGATTGGGGGTTAATGATGGAGAGATTGGATGGGACATGTGGACAGGATGAGTGATATGGCAGGGAGGAGAAAGATGAGATGACAGAAGAAGATAGAGAGAAGAGGGAGTAATCGGAGGATGAGATGAAAAGGAGGGGTAAAAAGATGAAGTGACAGGAAGAAGAGGCTAAAAGAGAGAAGGGGAGAGGATGCAGTTTGAGCGAAAATGCAAAACCCAGACTATATAACACTCTATTAGCCACGCTGATAAGACGTGTGCGTGTGGTCATGCATCTGCAGCTCCTCCTCTAACTTAGACACTTTGTTTTCCCCTGTTGGTTTACAGGATCTAGTTTTCCACTTTATCGTGTTTATCTCTGATTATCAAATGTTGTTGATGGCAAATATCTCATAAATATTCAGTTTTACATTGGTTTCTCTGCTCTGCTGCTCAACCAATACACATTCCTCTAGCCAACAACAAAGCCAATGAATTAAGCTGGCAGAGGGATTTGTCAAAAACACAGTTTTTGTCCATATTTCACCCCTTTTCTTGTTACAGGTACCTAACTGGTTGTAAATAAGCTTTCGCCATAAAACCAAACAGGTTTCACTTTTTATTTCTCTGAGGGTCTTCTGACTGGAACAGGACATCGCTTTGAATTATGTCCTATTTATCCCTTCATAAACAAGTAAAAGGGGCTAAAAAGGAATCTAACTTTTATGAAAATTAATTTTTTTACGCTGGAGATGCAGAGAAGGAGCCTCAGACAGGTTTAAACACGTCCTCAATCAATTAATGAATATGTGTGGAAGTGCAAATGGACATGAAAGTGAATTTATATTCTGAAATTTCAGCTAAAATTGTCAATGATCATTAAATGGAATCCCTTAAAAGATAAACTCACAGTATAATATCTACTGACAATGTTCAAGTAGGCAAAGTGCAACAGAAAAGACTCAAACCCTTTCAGATTACTTCAAATTAATCTCATTGTTATCATTATTTGAGGGATCCTCTGAGAAAAGGCTGACAAGTCCAGGCTAGTCTACCTCACAGGTCTAATGAAGAAGTAAGTAATCTCTGACCAAATTCATTTTCAGCTTCTGTCTAATTTACACATCGCTGCTGCCAAACATGCATACACACACTTAGACATGGCAAAGTACATATACTCAGAGGAGTTTGTCCAGGGGCCAAGGGGCTCTTGAGGGTCTCTAGCTTAACCCCGGAACGTTACTCCTCATTATCTACCTCACTGTGAGCTCAAGGAAATTAACACGTGATGGCAAAAATCCTGATTCTCATTCCTGTTCAGAGCAAAGTTAAATCATCGTAGGCATAACAAAGATGGTGAGCCAGATTGGAACATAAATGTATCATGAACACACAGTACACAATGTTCTGTAGAGCGATGGTTCCCAAAGCTGAGCCTTCATGGTATATTGGAGGTTGGGTGACTCAGGGTGCCATGACAAAAAAAATCCTTGGGGTGCCATGGTCTAAAAAGGTTTGGAAACTATTATTCTGATTCTCATACAATTGATGGTATGTGAGTGTGTGTAGAAAACCTACGTTAAGTTCCGATGTTGCAGGTTTTTCGGACAGCCACAGTTTCCACAGTTTTCACTAGCTGCCTTGAAGAGACACTTGAGTCCCTTACTATCAGTGAAGCACACACAATCTGCCCCAAACAATGCTTCAATGGGAACCACACTTGGATTATGCTGGGTTGGCTGAGATGCTTGGCTTTTGTGATATGAACATTAGCCTTTGTGGCTTCTGGCTCTTCAGTTAAAATGCTGATTAAAGTGCACTGTCCCTAAAAAGTACAGTTGCACCCAATTAAAATACAGAACAAAACAGTCTGCAGAAAGCTGAGCAGGTTTCCTGTTGTTTTGATGATCATTACTGGATTCTTCCTTCTGTCTGAGGTGCAGGGATAAATGTTAATACTATGACACAAAAGATGAAACCAGTGACCAATTATGGAAAAACAGATAAACAGTGCATGTGACTGTATATCTGCACTGCAGCATGCAAATATTGGACATCTGCAGACATACAATATTAATTCACAAGCAGAAATGAAACTAATACCAGTATTTGCTACTGCTACAAATACTGACACAAAACTAGGCCCTTTTCTCCGTCTCTTCATTGTTCACACACACAGGTATCTTAATTTCACATTAGAGGTCAAACACAAGCTGCCTTTAATTTCTTAAGAGCTGAGGAAGGATTCTCAGTAAGTTTCTTTTATCGTGTTCGTTCAGGTGAAGCCGTGAAGTCGTACCTGTAATGAGCTGATCAGTCCAACTGACCTGTCTGATAGCTCGTCTGCTGATCATATCAGCCGTCGTTTTCAACCATCAATCACATTAAAACAAGTCAGAGAGGAGGTCTTAATAATCTAACAGCTCACGCTCTTACTTAGCATCACTCCAACTTGTTCCTACAATGATTCATCAACAAATGCCTGTGCATTTTGTGTATTTTTATTGTGTAACATTGCAAGAGCTCTCACTTATTCAGACTGATTTGGAGAGTGCCATCAAGAGCAGAGCATTGTCCTGCCAAGTACAACTGTTGTAATAAATAGTCCTAAATTCTTTGACATAAGCGTCCCTGATGGAATTAAGTGTTAGATTGAAATATACAGTTTTAAAGGCTTGTATAATCAGAGAAATAGTGGTAATAAAAGATAAAATTCACCAGTGTATAAAAATCAAATGCAAAAATAGTAAAGTTTTCTTTTGTTGCTTTGAGTCCAGACAGTAGAGGAAAGAAACTGACTACACTACCCAAAATGCAGTGTGTGCCCTGTCTCAAAGGGCCAATAAAGTGCTGTGTTTGTTTTGTTGTGGCGGTGAGTGGGCGAGAGCAGCAGTGTGATTACAGAGCAGTAAAGCGAGTCTCAGTCTCCCTAAAACACACACACGCAGGGCCACGTCAATCGGCATTTGAAAAATGAGGCTCACCTTGAAACGACAGGGGACTCGATTCGCTGGAGCATTCAGTGCTCTGTTACCACTGCAAAGGCATGGGTGCGCACTCGTTCACACACACATCTACACACACACACACACACAGACATACACAAGGCCTCGCTGAGACCGCCTGCGTTGTAGACAATTCTTGAACAGCCCAAACCCCCCAACTGGTAAATTAAACTCATTGCATGTATAAACAGATTTCATAAAAAGCTGCACCCTGTCAAGAAACTCCCTGTAGTGTTTAAAGGCGGTGTGTGTGTTTGTGTGTGTGGTGACAGATGCTCAACACACTTGCAGTGCACATTGATTACTGGCAAGCAGTGTGTGTGGCTTCCCAGATGTCCTTCTTCCTCTCTTTTAATGTCTGTCTCTTCACGCATCTCTCTCTTCCATGCTTCTCTCTTTATTCTTTAACACACTCAATCAGTTACTTTTGGAGATTTCAACTTAGAAAAATGGGCCTTTACATCTCATCCACACACTGACACACACACACACACGCATCACTTTCATCTTGTCCGTGATCCTTCCCCTTTATCTTTTCTCTCCCCCTTATCCCTCCACCACCTTTCTGCACCTCCCTGTGCTGCCGTCTCCCCTGTTCTCCTCTTTCGTTGCCTCCCCTTCATCCCCCTGCCAACAGAATTGCCTCCCCTTCTCCTCCCTGTTCATTTTGCACAGCCAGAGGTGTGATGTGGGCGAGAGACTAAGATTAAATATAGAGACAGAGGGAGGGGAGAGAGAAACACACAGCAAATCAAAGACAGCATGACAGAGATGGAAAAGGGGGTGGTAAGTGGGAAAGTGCGACAACAAACACAGGTAATGATGAAAGATGAGAGCGACGAGGGGAGAGTGGTATCCAATAAGAGGCAGAGAGAGAGAGAGAGAGAGGTAGGAAGATGGAGAGAGACAGGCGTGTGAATCAGAGAAACTGATTTCTGAGGAGATGGTGTCACTTTCTCCCCGACAGCCTGCAGGTCAGAGGTGAAGAGTGAGACTTGAGACGTAGGCACACACGTAAACACACACTCTCACACACACACATAGATAGGTGGCGACAGCAAGGACAGAGTGAGAGAAAGAGAGAAAGTTTGTTGCAGCAGGTGCTCTGGTGTCTGCTGTGGCTGCTGGTGGAAAGACAAATGCTTGGAAATGAGTTGCAGTGAAATTACCTTCAACTGACTTAGTCTGAATCCCAAGGCAAACCGCTTGACAACACATACACAAACTCAAACAGACACACACTCGTACATATGCACGCCATCTGCTGTCCTTACTCTCTCTGTTGCACATGCAAACACTGGCGCTCTCTCTCTTTCTCTGTTTCTCTCAGGAAAAAAAAATCATCATCATCTGCAATTTCTTTTTGCAAACAACACATCTCAGTCCGTTTCTCATCCACCCGGTGGCTGCGGCCTGCTTTGCAAATAGATTTCACACACTCTCACACACAAACAGAAGACAGCATACTCACACAATAAAAAGAAGGGGAAAAAAACACACACACAAACCTGGAAGGATGTGTGAACTCTGGGTCAAGACCTGTGTGGTCCTCTCGGGGACAATGACTACCATAGTTACCATGGTAACCAATCAGAAACAGTCTGGGCTGTCAATTATGTGTGACCCCTTGCTAGCTGCCAGGCAATGTAGCAGTCCTTGAGCCAAACAGACTGTTACAATATTCATATAAATAACAGCAATATGTCACTGAAGCAGAAATGCTTTAATCTATAGTGCCTTAAGACCTTACATTTCAAAGCTCCGCTGTCTGTCAGTGAAGCTCGAGAGCTTCAAGTGTCTGCCAGCAACTTTGTCATGAGCACTAACTGCACAGTACTGTGGGACACTGACTGTTGTCTCAGCAAACATGTAGAAAAGTGTCATAAAATAAGGATACAGACTGAAAACAGTCTAAATTTAAACTGTTCCCAATTCTATACTGCGGCCCATGGGCAGTCCCACCAGCATAATAAACTGTAGTCACTCAGTTTTAATATTTAATGATCGTAAATGAAACCTGAAATTTCAACGGGTCTGACAATATTAATAACACTTGCTGTCAGGGAGAAGAGAATAAAGGGGCTAAAATGCCATTTTTTAATTCTGCTCATGCTGTCAAAACAGCATGTGACATCAGGCTTCAAAATGAGACGATATAGGTCACGCAGAGCATCAGTATGAGTTAATGTGTGCATGACTCTGATCCTGAATACATATGTGCACTATTAGTGCAGCAGTCAGGCTCATCACAGTCAGCATGAGTTAGTACCTGTCCACTAATAAGAACATATTTTAACTGCTACAGGGCCACTGCTGACAGGCAGATTTCTAAAACTTCTGGAAACCTTGTGAGCATGAATCTGACATTTGCCTTTGCTTTTGAGACAAGCTTCCTAATGAACTTCTTTTGTCTGTAATTTCATGGGTTCATAAACAAATAGGTGAAAAAGCCCACATTTAATTTATTACGAAAAATATTGCACTGTTCCAACCTTGACCCTATACAGCAAGGATCTGTGCTGTGATGTTGCACCAGCTGGCATGAAATAAGCTCTTTCTCTATCTGTGTGTGTGTGAGTACATGCCAGCTGGTTTAACATCACACACTGACTGCAATGAAAAGACAACACGGTTGTGAAGATAGGAGAAAAAACAAAAATGAAATATTGACGGACACATAAAGAAGAATTCACTCTGCTGACCGACGGCTTGGGTTAGCCTAATTTCATGCACAAATTATCTTTTGTGACCAGTTATTCTGTCATTTGCTTAAGACATCTGTTAGAGAGCACCAATATTCAGGAATCAACAGCATACTGGGCTCCAGACAATTTTCCATGCTCTTAAATACAGTATAAATTGTATATGTATATTTAAACAACCTCAATTTACTCTCTTATCTATGTATTTTTTTCTTTGATGTATCCTGTCAATATGTACCGCTGCAATGGTCTAATGTACTCCTAAGGAAAAATCTGATATAATATTATCTTGCCCAATTTTTATCAGCTAATCATAGCGTCACAGTGCAAATTTAAATATTCTGAGTCAAATCTCAAGTGATTTGAAGTGACCAAGCATATTTATGCAAAACCAGATGAGGCTTTCCATAATCTAGCATTAAAATTCTAAATGATTTTGCGGCAGAAACAATTAAAGAAAAAGTCAAAGATATATTAACACTGACTTTATGCAACATGCCTGTCTACCCCACTGAAAAACAGGGAAGATGGGCAGAAACAATGTTGGAGAACTTAACATTACGCTGAACTCATTACACAGATTCCCAAACTGTTTCCATGAAAGATGTCAAGGCATGATGCATCATCAGTTTACATACTACTGTGGGAGGCAAACACAGCATCATTTGAAATGAAATCACGTAATAAAAGACTGCAACGACATCTGTAGTCCTAAATTTATAAGATTTATTGACACAGCTCCTGGGGTGTGTGTGCAACTTTATAGAGACATACGCTATTACCCTTAAGATACCTCTGGTCTTTTTTGTTCCTTCAAGAGAAATGGCTTGATGAGATTGAGAGTTTTGCCTTTGTAACTCCCACCCACCTGCTGGTCTAATAAGAGGTTGATAGAGTTCTATTGATCTGGTCGGTGTGTGCATTCAGTCGAGGTCAAAGCTTTTATGTGGTGCTTTACGTGCCTAATGTCTGTGTCTTCTTGCCAATCCAACCAGTTATTCCCTGCCTCCCTCCTTTCTTCTGTCGTTTCTCTCATTCATTGCCCCTCTCTTTTTCTCTCTCTCCAGAACAAACCCGCAACGCCCAGAGAATCCATCCAACTCATCATCTACGAGCCACTGGTTAGAGACTGAGAAAAGCCTTGACAGTGATGTCTAATCAGAAGTAGCTAAAGTAGTAAGGAGGCCATTAATGGGAGGACATTGAGAGTTCAGAGCCTTATTGGAAATTGAATTCCTGTCTCCACATACAGTACAAACTCTCTCACACTGCCTCACAAACACACAGATTAATTTGGGTAAACAAAAGCTGGAAACATTCCCGCTTTCTACTGGATATAATCCTGCTGACGTTGGCTGATGTCACCGCTTGCCTCCAACCCGTTCAGCTCCTCAGGGGGCTGAGCCAACCTGCAGAGGAGTATGGGCAGGAGGGTGGCTGACCCAACCAATCCAGTGCCTGCGCTGGGGGTTCCCCTGGCAGGGGGGCGATGGGGCCCGCTGTGCAGTGTCGGGGTGCAAACATCTCCCGGACTGCGGACTCTCCCCTCCATCAAACGACACAGCAGCCAACCAACCAACACGCATCGGCCACACACCATGGCAACAGACAAAACAACGACAGTGGAGACAGGGGGGGTTATCAGAAGGGACAGCAACGGTCTGCCAGTGTCCAAGGAGACATCTCAGAACGAGATTAACAGCCTGACACAGGACGACATGGGTTCACAGGGGTCAGGCAGCGGAGTTTACTGCCAGATCAGAACTATAAGGACAAACTCCAAGGACACTAAAGGTAACAGGACAGCTCGGTATACAAATGGCAGTGTGGTAGCCTCTGATGTGGTGGGAGGGGTTTGCACTGAGACCACAGACAGTAAGGAGCCGGCCCGAGAGAGGAGGAGGGTGCAGTCTCTACGAGGGGAGGGCCACCGCTCCGTACTAAAGACGGGGAGTGTTTGCACGACTGTGCACGCCACCCCACCACGGCCCTGTCGAGTGATGACGACTTCCCCACCCCGCCTTTGTGGGACATGTGGGAGGAGACGATCACAGATTACACCGTGCACAGGTGCATGTCGCAGGAGGGCTGTCAATCAAATAACAGCCAGCCAGACTTTACCTAATCCGCCACGGACACCATCTGCGGCTCCCAACCAGTCAAGAAAAGACTCTGCTCTGGACTCTCAGTCTTACACCAAAAACACAGACACAGCAAACACCAGCACACACACATCAGTAAAGAATACTCAAATACCACAGCTGTCACACACTATACCAAAAACACACAGCTCACACTCCAACCACACATCACACTGTCAGAACAAAACAAAAGATTCAAAGCAGCAGACGAGGCCATGTTCTGTAGATTTTACTTATTACAAGGACTCAACCACACAAACAACAGACACACAGATGCACAACAACACAGACAGGACCACAGCTACCACACATACACAACGAGCAAACACACCATCTGCAGAAGCAACAGAACCACATTCAGCTGACAAACACAAGTATGACTTGGCTAAAATCCAGCGCGCTGATGAACAATCACACCAACACACATCAGTCCGTATCACTTCTAAACCCCCAGCTTCTTCCCTTCACAATGACTCAAAATCCACCAACACCCCACCTCTCCCACCAAAAAACTCTCCTAAACCCACTTGTTCCAAACCGACCACACCTGTAGCACAAACCAAAAACACCCAGGAGACCACAAATACTCCCAAACAAACATCCTCAGAACGGATCAAACTCAAGGACTACGCAAAACAGAAGAGCAAATCATTTGACGACCACACTCTGCCTTGTAAGACTCATATGAAAGCACAATGTAATGGGGCTCCAGGAGGATTGTTGGGTGGACACGCAGGGAACGCACCATGTGGTCTGGAGAGGCAGTTGCAGAGTGTGGAGGAGAACCTCCAGTCCAATCAGGAGAAGATCAAGGTGCTTCTCAACGTCATTCAAGACCTGGAGAAGAGCAAGGCCCTCAGCGAAGGGTGAGAGAAGGGAGTTAGGGAGGGAAAAAATTGGGAGAGAGAGTGGGGGTGGAAGAATATAAGAAGAGGAGGAAAAGAGGAAATGGAGGATGAAGTGTAAAATGAGTCAAAAAAGATGCTTAGACACCAAGACAGAGAGCGAAAAGAGGGAGAGATGACGATAAGGATGAAAATAGAGATAAGGGATGAAGAAAAAAGATGAAGGAGAGGTAGAGATATTAATTGCAATAGCAAGTGCTTAAGTAAGGGTGTGAGAGAGTGAGCTAGAGTGATAAGAGAGGGAGAAGAGAGGGTATCAAGGGAGTGCACAAGATTAAGAAGAGAGTATATTTGAGTTTTTACAGCAATATATACCGACAGGCTTTCAAGCCCGTGTAATAGATTTTAAATGTCAGGCCTGTGGAGAATTGCTGTGGTGTGTGTGTGTGTGTGTGTGTATGATCCAGTCCTGTAGGGATATATGATATCTGCCAGCCTGTAGTCAATGCTCGCAGATCCTACCTCTGTCCTTTTATCTTATATACCTTACAAGGTATGTTCTCCCCACAGTAACAGTATCCCTAAGAGACCCGACCAAAGCAAACTAATCAGTGCTTCTTTCTCTCTCCTGCTCCTTCTTATATTCTTTAACCCTCCTCTCCAGCTCCACATCCTTTGTTTCTCTCCTCTTCATGCATCCCAGTTGGCTTTCCGTACTCACTTCATTTCAATCAATGCCCTCCCCTTTTTCAGAGGCTCTTTAACCCGCTTCAAGCTATTCATCCCTTTCTGCACCCCTGCCCTCGCACCTCTCTTTCCTTCATTCTTAATTAATACCCTTTCTCTCTCCTTATCTTCCTTTCTTCCTCCACATATGAATCATATCTGCAAATCTGCCCTCGCACCACTTTTTGATCTTCCCCTTCTCTCTGCCCTGACAACCTGTCCATCACTCTCACCTGCTGTCATGTGTTAGCTGTCACTCTGTTTTGTTTCCCCCTCCCTCTATCACTCCCCATCCTTTACCTCCTCATCCACCTTCACCTTTACTGTCAGTAATTCTTCTCCTGTAGTTATCATGTGCCCCCCCCCATGCTAACTTTCAACCCCTTTCTCCCACTCTTTCCTAATCTCCCTTGCCCATTGGTTCTTCTTCTCCTTCCAAAACATCCTAAAACCAATTCCTTACCCCTTTGCAATCTCAAAAACAATATTTCTAAATCCACCCAAACTTCCTATTTAAATATTTTTACTCCCTCCATCCCTTCTTCTTTCTGTTCGGGGTTAACAGATGTCTCTAGCTCCAGACTAATCCCTATCAGATTACCTTTGAGAAATGCAATTAATGTTTAAGCTGCACAATAAGGCTCCTAAACTCAGTGTACACGCTGTCCTGCCCTGTGAGTGCGACTGTATAAGATTATTTATTCATATCCTTCAGTGTGTGTGTGTGTGTGTGTGTGTGTGTGTGTGTGTGCTTGTTGAGGATGCTGATGACTCATGCTAAGTGTTTAAGTAATATGGTCAAAAGGGGTAAAAAGGCCCACAGAAGAGAAAGGGAGAGACAGAAAGAGAGAGCAATTGAGATAAAGAGAGAAAAAGACATAAAGAGAAAAAAGTAAGAGAACCAGCAAGTAAGAGGGACTACATGTATCTGATGCTGTGCCAGAAATGAAAGTACTCTAAGTGGGCCGCTGTGATAAAAATGTCGGCTGAGCTAAAAGGTTGTCGCTGTGCTCAGCTCCTTGTTTTCTTTGCTCTCCTGAAGCAAATACTTGCCTTCTCTCGCTGTTGTTGCCTTTGATAAAGACTGGTAGGGGAGAAAAATGATGCCAGTCAAACAGTCTCTCTCCATGTAATTAAAATGTCTATTTTATCAATATAAATCAGCTTCTCCCTCATCTACACAGTTCAGTAAAGGGCCAGCCAAAATATCTTGGCAAATTGAAGCATTTTAATTACATGGCAGTCAGCCTGAGCTTGTCGGATGTTTTTATCTGACTTTATTTTCCAACAGCTCTGTAGTCTTGTTCAACCTTGATAACATGGTTTGCATGTGTAATCATATTTTCTTGTAATGCACACCCATTTTTAATGCAGCTATTTTCTAGATTGAAAAACAATAAGATCATTTTGAACTCTGTGCTTATAATAGTGGTGTCATGTAACGTTTGGGTCCCAACTAGACCTACCTAGACAGTCACAGTAAACAATGCTTACTGTTTTTCTTTTCACACACCTGTAATGCAAAACAAGCAGGATATAACCAACCAGGACTGTTCAGGTGATGTCCTGAATGCTCCTGTTGGGGTACATCACATGCACTAAACACCACAAGCTATTTTGTGCCCTTTGACAGCCCCCAGAGAACACACCTGATGTTCCTGCACTGAGTATGTGTAGGTGGAGAGAGCAATAACAGTTGTGACACCAGCAGTTAAGAGAGCGACACTTTTTCCAGTCAAGAAAAGCTAGGCTTGTTGTTAGTGCAAAATTGCTATTTCTACCATTTCTTCCTCTGCTGCTGCATAATATTACGTATAGAAAGATACGAAAACCTGATATTTATCAATATCAATTCATCAGGAGCAACAGTTTTTCAAAGATGTCAAGGTGGACATTATTCTTTAAGCAGACTAAAACAAATAACATGTTTAATTACAATATGACTGAAATAACCACACAATAAAGGTATGTTACATCAGATGTGTAGGTGCCATGTAAGTGCACAGGCGTGTTCAATTATACTCCTTTTGCGAGCGTGTGTGAATGTTTTACATCTGTTGTTTCTGCAGCCGCAGCTCATACAGAACTGGTCAGGACATTAACAACTGCCCCACCTGCCAAAAGACAGCCTGCATCATCTACAGGTAACCTGATCAAGATAATGAGCTTACTGCATTACATAACCCACCACTGACAACTCATTCTTTCCTGGAGCGTAATAAACAGCCATGAAATTTCTCCTAGAAAACTGTATGCCTCTTTTGTAGCCTTGAAAATGTTCCATTTCCCATTGTTGTTGTTTTTTCTCTCAGCTTTTCCAGGATTTATCACTTATTCAGCACATCTTTCTTTTTTGTTTTATTTTTCATTAGCCTTTCTTCCTGGTATCCTGCTGTCTCTGCCCTTTTCTCCCACTCTGATAATTGTACTTCTCATACAATATATCCCTATTATATGAAAAATGCGGGACTATGCGTGATACCCCTCATCAATATTGAAATGAATACATGCTGTATTCCAGAGATTAAAAGAGGATTCTCTCTCCAGGAAAGTTATTTACATACAAAAGACTGTTCAGTGCAAACAAGCAAATTAATTCAGCACTTAAATGATGGGTCTTTTCTGTTCCAGTCGTCCCTTGTGTGTGTGACCTAAATAAGTAATTGCATTCTTAGATCCTCTGCAACTTACAGAGCTGCACTCTCACAATCTGATAACACATACCGAAGTTTAATCCTCCCATCACCTCTGCCCCATCCTCCTCTTATTGTCGTCTTTTCATTATGTAAATCATTCCATCCTTTCATCACATGCCTGCTCAATCTCTCTCTCTTTCATTTCTAACTTTCAATCAAGCTGGTTTCTTCTGTACATCCTTGCCTCATTCCATCTGTCAATTGCCAAAGCTATAATCACCTGCGCCCCTCTCCCTCCCCACCTTCAAGACTCTGCTCTTTCTCTGCACTGCTAGCACAAGCTGGAAATGTAGGTTTTCACACATACAGTAGCTTCATGGAGAAATATTTTACTTGCTGTAACTGGTATAATTTGGCATCAGAACCTCTTTTTAGTCCAGAACTTTTTGTGCGCATGTATCAGACCAAAGCTAGGCTTGGAGCTACTTCTGCTTGTTTACAATCCTATATAATTCTCCCTTGCAGGCCACAAGGGATAAAGACACATTTTACAGGGCCTTTATCTCTCCAGTTCTCCCTAATTCTCGAAAACACTCGCCTCCCAGCAGCCCCACATCTGCATACCTCCTGTATTTTTACTTTCTATTCCTCTGCTGTTTCATCTCTCCATCTCTTCACACACTTCTCCAACTCCCTCTTCCTCATCATCCCATTCTCTCCTCCTCTTGATCATAATTAACACAGCAGGATCCTTAGCCCAGCAAGTTGTAATGAATACCAAGGGGAAAGGCCTGCCACATGGTAACATACGCATCCACCCATATATCCATACGGTTATAAATGAACGCACACACACATTCCCCCACTTTACACAGAATCATAGGCAAGCACATACACACAAAGATGAAGACAAGGAAGCGCAAACAGAACACATTTGTTCACACACACTCTGGTCAGTGGAACATGGCCTTACAACTAGCCAGAGCTGAAATGATTAGATCGATTGATGATTAACTGATTAGCCAATCAACAGAATTAATTTTGATAATCATTTAAGTCATTTTCAAGCAAAAATACCAGAAATTCCCTGGTTCCAGTCTATCAAATGTGAGGATTTACTGCTTTTCCTTGTTTTATACCTTTGAAAATGGATATCTTTAGATTTTAGACTGTTTGTCAGACAAAACAAGGCATTTTAATTGCGTCAACTTCAGCTTTGGAAAGCAGTAATGTGCATTTTTCACAATTTTCTGACATTATACAGACTACAATAAATCAATTAATCGAGAAAATTATTGGCAGATTAATCCATAATGAAAATTTTTAGTTGCAGCCGTACAACATGAATTACACAACCATTCACTTAAGCGGGAAAACACAATTGCTCACAAAAAGCATTATTCTGGTATTTTTTTAATTAATCTGCTCTTCCAAAAGTATTTCCTCACATGAATTTGATGGAACTGAATTTTAAAAAATCAACAAAACACAAGCTTCCAAAAAATAAATCAAACTATCGAAAGCTCTGAATATATAGATTAGCAGTCTAGGAAATTGGACAAGAGAAAATTAATGTTTACAGGACATAAAGTACTATTACCTACTCTGCAATCTAAGGGTGAACATGCAGTACAAAAAAACCTGTCATTGCATACTAACACAAAAGAAAACCTCACAACAGTAATTAAGACATTACAATACTTTTCAGGGCCTTGAATTTAGATATCTTCAGACATTTTGGGGGATTTTTTTTTTTTTTTATGGGCCTGAGGCTACCCTCAAGAGTACGTTGCTACTTCTCACATCATTATCATCCCTCTTCTTTCTCTCTTCTCAGTTTCAGAGATTTTCTTTCCTGCTCCACTTTCCCTTTGTTTTTCTTGCACACATGCAAATATAATCATGCATACACGCATGCTAATTAATCCAACAAAAAGGGGAATCAGCTTTTATTAGTTACGTCTGTGCACACATTTTATATGCATACTTGCATTCACACACTCACACATACCAAGAAACAAAGAAATGAATATATTTCACGCTATGTGACGGATGTTAATGACTTTGACTGATATTAACAATCTGCTTGCTAATCATTTTTCCTCTCATATATGCAGCATAAGTTTCTTGCAAAAAATTACACACATTATGTATGCAGAAAAACAAATTTTCAGCAGGCAATTCTGACAAACACACACAAAAGTCAGAAGTACAAGAGCTCCATTTGTTTGACTGGATAGTAACAGCCTTATCAAACCATCAGAGTGGATTCTGGGTAAAGAAGACGGGAGAGGAAAAGAGAGACACACAGAGGATGAATTATGCGTGGGACTGATACATCCATCCTAATGATTTGTGGTGAAAAAAGGGGTTTTGATGTGGGCTGGCTGCCTCAAGATGTTTTGCCATTGTCAGTCCTAATTAATCTGTATGATGAGAGACAAGCAGAAGAGGAACTTTTGACAGCCCCCTCTGTTTTTCTCCCAAACAAACACACACAGACATATACAGGCACGTATACACACACCTAAAGGTATAGGCTCATTGTCTTCTACTCGTACATACCCTCAAACCTTAAGAGACATAAATTATTGAATTATATAACACATCCATACATGCCAAACCTAAACCTTAACCCTGTCCACTACATGACTAACCTTCACCCTCACTTCAACCCAAAAGTGAAGGTTTGAAAATTTTTACAGCTTCTCACAAGGATAGAAGTGACAAAAGGATGCAGACCGAATTAAGAGCAGCAGCTTTTCCCGGTGTGCCATAATCCCATGAACAATAGTGAGAGAGAGGTAGATATGGATTGAGAGAGGTAATTAGAGGGGGTTTGTTTGTTTGTTTTGGGGTTTTTTGACAGAGGTGAAACCTAGTGAAGTGTGTGGGAAAAAGACTATAAACTGAGTGAATGTGGGACAGGTGCACCACTTTTTCTTATATATATATATATATATATATATATATATATATATATATATATATATATATATGTTGTGTGGGTGTGTGTGTGTGTGAACAATGTCTGGCTGTGTGTATGTGTAGTCATAGTACATCTCCTTTATCATTTATTCATGGCAACCATCTCCCTTCCTCTGTGCCCACCAGAGCTTTTACTTTCTCCTCTATTCACACTCGTTCCCTCACTCCCTCCATCCCTGTGCTCTTTCTCGGGGAGCCGAGACCTTTCTGCACGCCTCTCTCCTCCTCTCTGGTGGCACTCATCCTCTCCTCCTTTACCTCCCTCTGCCTTTTTGTTTTCCTCCTTTATTCTGCAGTGACCTCTCTGCCCTGTTTTATTAAAGCTTGCCTTCCGTTCATTTATCCATCCCTCCATCTCCCAGAAGAGAGGCTGTTTCTTTCCCATCTCCATCCATAAGTCCCTGTTTGCTCCCTTTTCCCCTCACTCAGCCGTGGGCTTGTTGAGGAAGATGCACGCGTTGGGTGTCAGGGGAGCACACTACAGTATGTGAGTGTGTGTGTGTGTTGGGATGTTGGGATACTGGAGAAGGGGAGGGTGGGTTTGTTGTCTCTGCTCTCCTTGCCTCATCATGTGGCTCATTAACTCCAGATGCCAGGCCCTATACAGCTCCACCCCTATAATCCAACTCAACACACACACACACACACACATACTTTGTCACACACAAAAACACACTTACACACTTTGAGAGAAACTCAAAGTGTACTACACTATGACCCGCAGCAGTGGGGCATGGAAAAAGAAAGCCAAGAGGGTCTGCTTTGAACACATCAGAAAAGCAAAAAAAGTCCTCCTTTGCTCCTTCCTTTAGCTCCTCCGTTTTGCAAATACCCCTCTACTTTCCTTTCCTCTTCTCCCCTTTCCTGCTCTCTTTTTAATTCTGCTCCCACTCCTCTCATCTCACCAGCCTGTGATCTATTGTTGCATGAAGCACAGAAGAATACTATGGACGTGAAATGAGTGCTGAGTTGAGGCCTGTGTGAAAGTGTGCGTGTGTGTGCGTGCTGAGGGTGCAAATATGAGTTCAGAACATAACATGATTTTACATCTCCATATAAAACTGCATTATGTGTAAATACAACCTCTCTTTAAGGTGTGGTTCAGCATTTTGTGACTACATTTTCACTAAAACCCCTCGCCCACCTTTCTCTCAATCCTTCTCTTTGACATCCATCCTCTGCTCATCCTCTCCTCATCCGAAGATGATCCTCTGCTCATCCTCTGCTCATCCAAGGATCATCCTCTGCTCATCCGAAGATGATCCGAGGGTCATCCGAAGATGATCCGAGGGTCATCCTCTGCTCATCCAAGGATCATCCAAGGATCATCTTCTGCTCATCCGAGGATGATCCACTGCTCATCTGAGGATGATCTTCTGCTCATCCTCTGCTCATCCTCTGATGATCCTCTGCTCATCCTCTGCTCATCATCTGCTCATCAGAGGATGATCCTCTGCTCATCCGAGGATCATCCTCTGCTCATTCGAGGATCATCCTCTGCTCATTCGAGGATCATGCTCTGCTCATCCGAGGATCATGCTCTGCTCATCCTCTGCTCCTCTGAGGATCCTCCTCTGCTCATCCTCCCTCACCCTCTCTCTCTGTGTGTATGTAAAAAATTAGCTATATAAATAAATGTTACTTGATTTGACACTACCCCAACCTCTAAATCATGCTGCCTCCTTCCCCTTCAACTGCTCTCTCTTTCGCTCCTCTCCAGTGTCGAGCATGATTTCCGACAGCAGGAGGGACGCTTACAGGGGGTTATGGAGGCCCTGGAGGGAGAGTATGATGTGCCTGTACCCACTCTGACCAAGCCCATGCCAGCACCTTCCTCCACCAGCCGCCCCAGCACTAAGGCCCGTGTCAAGAAACTCCGAAAGAAGTGTTTCTGGTGGCTGTAGGCTTTGGATAAACCACAACAACCTCTCTGGCCATTCGGCATATGGGCGATGATTATGTTTCAGGAGGCCCCAGTTTGGTCCTGTGGGTGTGTAGTGTTTTTAAGTGTCATTAAACTCAGTGGGGGCATTTTCCAAGCTGCATTTCTGTAAATGGCACTTTTTCCAGCGCAATCCATCCTCAGCTCTGAAAATATACACCAGGGGACCAGGTAGAGAAAGAGGAAACATACTAATGATGGAAAAGGGCACCAAAGGAGCTGCTGAACTTTCTCCTCAGATCTGCTTAAGAGGGTGATCTAGAACGAGATCACCACGTCCTTCTCTCTGTGGACTTCAGCGGCTAATTTGTGATTAACTTTTGACTCAAAGTGAGGATAGTGTTTTCCTATCTCTAACAGAGTGATGAGGCATTGACACTTTGGATGGCAGACGAGCGTACTGTTTGTCACTTGGCTGGGTAGCTGTCAGATGTATGAACGGATGGATGGATTCACGCCTACAGCTGGGAATGAATCTTCACAACAACTTTTGCTTTATTTTCAGCAATAAGCAGGGGAATCGGAACGATTTTGAAAGTCCAAGGAATTTACCAATTAATCGGAATACTGTGTCTTTGGACGGCTTGACAGCCAAACTTTGAATGTAGCAACAACTGGAGAGCTAAGAGGACACGAGTGGAGAACAAGCTGATGAGCTCTCTGGAAACAAAGAGACAGCTCGCTGAATGAATTTGGAGAACACGGTGGAAATTGTATTAAGAATACATTAAGAGGCAATGTGATAGGCAGCTGATCACAGACTGACAGGCCGTGTTAGATGATTAAAAATTCTGTCAGCGTTGTCTGACAGAGTGATTGATTCTCTCCTTTATAACCATCCAAAATGGAAGTGTTGTGATGTAAGCTCAATCTTGTTTCAAGGATTTTCACACACACATGCATACAAATACATGCACAAAGAGGCATACACTTACAGGCACTAACAGACACACATGCAGTATACCACTGAAACACTAGAAAGTACTCCACACACACACACACACACACACACACACACACACACACACACACGTATGAACCGATGCAAACTAGGGGTAGACCAGTTATCACTTCACAGTTAGTAATTGGCCTGTTTTCATGTTTCAAAGATGTATCAATATTCGCAATGTCTGAGCTAATAAGGCACCTAGAATTACAGTGAAACTAACTGTGTATGTCTGGAGATTTTCTTAATTTCACATTGCACTAACTGTGTAGAAGAATGCTCTGTTGTCATGTAACATGAGGAGAGCCCAAAACCAACAGGTTCATGTGATTTATCACCCACCAACTGTGACTGTCTGCAGTGTCACAGTGAGTACATACAATAAGTTACCAAATCAAAACATGTTCAGTCTTTTTGAAAATGTATTCCCCAGTAACAAACATCACATTTCCATATCTACAAACGCGTTTTGGAGCATTCAGGCCACACTGCCGCGGCTAGCTGGCTCATTAAGCTACAATAAAGCAACAAAAACCAATGCTAAAAACAAATGTACGAAGAAATCAGCATACTTTATCAAAGTATGTCAAAGTGAAGTTTTAAACAATAAACAATGTCTTTGTAAAATCACAACACAATTAGTAGAAGAATATGGTATTTTCTATCAAACAAACAAATTCTGTATGAGTCGATCCCTGTTGCAAACACACACCCACACTATTATTTTGCACACACATCAACACACACCTTTTGCACACTGCTTAGTTCACAGCAGTTTAGAGCGTAACCACTATTCTCACAAGGGCCTACGTCAGCTGCTTCTGGGTGACAAGTTGCCACCAATTAGAATCCTGGATGACACCACGTTTACTAATTAACCATAACAGTGTGTGAGCTCCCACAATGCCCCTCTCTCTTCCTGATCTTCCTCTTGTATGTGCAATAAAAGTGTGTCTTTTAAACAAAATGTGCTGTTGTTGACATACTTTGTGTTTCAGAATGAAATTGCATAGCAGACAAGAGCAGATGGAGGGTTGGCTTTTTTTTTTGTGAGAAAAAGACTTGAGATGGTTGACTCATCTGTTTACAGAAAGTCAAGCATATACAGAATGGAGGATATTCAAAGTTGTATGTACTTACGATTAGGGCGTGCTCTCGACCCATTGTGATGACTGTCCGGTTGATGATCCCCAGCAGAGACACCACGATGTCCTGGATATGTTGAAATGTTTCCCCCTGAGAAAAACAGAGAGAGAGAGAGCAGAGTAAAAGAAAGAGAATGACAGAGAAGAGAGAGAGGGAAAATAGGCAAAGAAACGCAAGACTGTTAGATTTCCTCAGGTGTAAACACACACAAAAACACACACAGATGAAGAACAGCTCCTCCTCAGGTTTTTTGTTTGTGCAGCCGTTCTCCCCTCTCATGAACTCTCCTCTCTGTGAAGACAACCAAGTTTGCACACTGTGGTGGTGGGGCGTGGTTGGAGCGTGGCTGCAGAGAGGGAGAAGTGGGGGAGTGGCTCAGGAGCTCGGGGCGGGTCGCCCGGGGAGGCACAGGTGCAGCGCATCAGGGGTTGATGAGTGTTCTTATTAGCAGTAGCAGCCCTGAGGACGGGGGTCGGTTGGACCGGATGGACGACACGACACGACACGCCGGACAGAGGACCACAGCCGTGGGAGTGCGCGGGTGCAGCGAGAGAGAGCCCGGGGGGCGGACAAGCGTTATTAAAGAAACCTACGGGTTATACACGAGAACAGTGTGTGTGTGTGTCTCTGTTGGCGGGCCCAGGGGAGGGTAGCAGTGGGTACGCTACATTGGCGCCCAACGTGGGGCCTAAGCCAACAGAGAAATGTCAGAGCCTGCGGCCGTACAGCCTGTAGCGGCCCTGGCCCAAATGCTCGGGGAGCTGGCCGTCATGCACCAGGAGCAGACGGCGGTAAATCGCCGGCAGCTGGAGGCACTCCAGTCCCAGTCTGAGCGGCACACCCAGGTCCTGGAACGGTTGGTGGCGAACATTGGGGGGCCCACCACCACCGCGCCGCTCTCCGGCATCTCACTGCCGCGAATGACAGCCACGGACGACCCACGCTCCTTCCTGGAAGCGTTCGAGGTAACGGCGAAGGCATGCGACTGGCCGGCGGCGGAGTGGGCTGTACGTCTGCTCCCGCTACTATCAGGAGAAGCCCAAACAGCGGCGCTCAGCCTGCCGGCGTCCTTGAGGGGGAGTTACGCCGACGTTCAGCGCGCCGTCCTGGACCGGATGGGCTGTGAGGTGGTTGGAACCAGGAGACTCAACCGGGGAGCGGCGAATGCTCGACCGGGTGGTGGTGGAGCAATTTGTGGGTGAAATGCCACCGACCAAAGGACCTGGAGACTGCCGTCACCCTGGCGGAAGACCATCTGGCCGTACACCCGCGGAGTCAGCCAGCAGAGGCCCGGGCTGTGACAGCGTCCCGGCCTGTCCCGGCGCCGAGGAGGAGATTCGGCGGGGCCGCCGCAGCGGCCACACCACACTCGGTCCTTCCTCCACCTCCCCCTCCTCGTCCGTTGACTGGGGAGGCTGTCGACGCCCGCCCTGACTCCACCCCACCGAGAGCCCCTCAGACGGCAGGGCAGGAGTGCTGGAGGTGCGGGCGGCCCGGACACTTCCGCAGAGAGTGTCCACTGATGGAGATCGGCCAAGTGGTCCGGGTCGCCGGCCCTCCGGTCCCCTCCCCCGGTCCAGGGGGGACATACAGCGTTCCGGTAAGGATCCAGGGGGGTGTACCCCGGGCTATGGTGGATTCGGGCTGTCAACAGTCCCTAATTCACCAGAACCTGGTTCGACCAGGGGCATTACTAGAGGCATCATGGGTGAAGATTAGGTGCGTGCATGGGGATATTCACGACTACCCAGTGGTGCCAGTGCAAATTAAATATGGTGGTAAAATGCATAGGATACAGGCCACGGTTAGCTCCCGTCTGACGCACCCTATGGTATTAGGCACAGATTGGCCGGGGTTTGATAGGTTAATAGGGCTCCGTTGGAGGCTCCGCAGGTCCCTGTGTTTAACTCCATGGAGGATTTTCCACTTGAGCAGTCTCGTGATGATACTCTACGCTCAGCCTTCGACCAAGTGATAAAAATTGATGGTCAATTGGTGCGCCCTGACGCAGTGCAGACGTACCCGCACTTTGTTTTGATTAGGGAAAGACTATACCGAGTGAGTCGTGACACTCAAACCGGTGAAATAAACACCCAGTTGTTGGTGCCGAAAAGCCGCCGGGAAATGGTTTTCCAGACGGCTCATTACAACCCGATGGCTGGGCACCTGGGGAGTGACAAAACACTGAACCGGATAATGGCCCGTTTCTATTGGCCAGGCATTTGGGGTGATGTCCGCCGGTGGTGCGCGGCTTGCCCTGAATGCCAGCTGGTAAACCAGCCGGCCACCCCCAGGGCCCCGTTGCGGCCCTTACCGCTGATGGAGGCCCCGTTCGAAAGAATCGGGATGGACCTCATCGGGCCATTCTCCCGTAGCGCACAGGGATATCGTTTTGTGCTAGTCGTGGTAGATTATGCAACCCGATATCCCGAGGCGGTGCCCTTGCGCTCCATTTCAGCGAAGAAAGTAGCGCAGGCACTGTTTCAATTAGTCTCCCGAGTTGGAATCCCGAAAGAGATTCTGACTGATCAGGGCACGTCATTTATGTCACGCACACTGAGGGAATTGTACAAATTACTGGGCATCAAATCGGTCCGCACGAGTGTCTATCACCCGCAGACAGACGGGCTCGTGGAGCGGATGAATAAAACCCTGAAGTCCATGATTCGTAAGTTCATTCACGATGATAGTCGCAATTGGGATAAATGGCTTGATGCTCTGTTGTTTGCAGTGCGGGAGGTTCCCCAGGCCTCCACGGGATTTTCTCCCTTTGAACTGTTGTTCGGCAGAAAACCACGCGGGGCACTGGACCTAGTTAAGGAAAGCTGGGAGGAGGGTCCCAGCCCCAGCAAAAATGAGATTCAGTACGTCCTGGACCTGCGAGCAAAACTCCACACGCTCGGGCAGCTGTCACGTGAGAATTTGCTGCAGGCCCAGGAGCGTCAGCAGCGCCTGTACAACAGAGGAACCAGGCTGAGGCAATTCTCACCGGGAGACAAGGTACTTGTATTACTCCCATCTTCCAGCTCTAAATTACTCGCCAAGTGGCAAGGGCCCTTTGTGGTCACACGACGAGTGGGTGATGTCGACTATGAGGTGGCACGCACTGACAGGGGGGGGGCGCTCAAATTTACCACCTGAACCTCCTTAAGTTGTGGAAGGAGGTGGTGCCTGTGGCTCTGGTGACGACGGTGCAGGAGACGGATGAGCTGGGGCCTGAGGTGCCAACCTCGGTCGCCTCAGCTCCACTCCCCTGTGACCGTCTCCTTACTCCGTCCCAGAGGGCAGACATAATCAGGCTCCAGCAGCAGTTTGCGGACGTATTCTCCCCCTTGCCAGGGCGTACATCCCTCATAGAGCACCACATTGAATCTCACCCGGGCGTGACGGTGCGTTCACGGCCCTATCGGTTGCCTGAACACAAGCACAAAGTGGTTCAGCGGGAGTTAAAGGCCATGCTGGAAATGGGAGTAATCGAGGAGTCACACAGTGCCTGGAGTAGCCCCATCGTTCTTGTTGTTAAGAAGGATGGGTCTATTCGGTTCTGTGTGGACTATCGTAAAGTTAATGACGTGTCACAGTTTGATGCCTATCCTATGCCCAGGGTCGACGAGCTCCTGGACCGTCTTGGTACTGCGCGCTTTTTCACCACACTGGACTTGACCAAGGGCTACTGGCAGATTCCCCTGTCTCAGGAGTCCAGGGAAAAGACGGCCTTCTCCACTCCGTACGGGTTGTACCAATTTGTCACACTCCCGTTCGGGTTGTTCGGGGCTCCAGCCACGTTTCAGCGGCTCATGGACCGGGTGCTGCGGCCACATGCCGCATATGCTGCCGCCTATCTGGATGACGTGATCATCTATAGTGACAGCTGGGCGGAGCATGTGCGGCGGGTGGCTGCGGTGCTCGGTTCATTAAGGCAGGCGGGGCTCACGGCCAACCCGAAGAGTGTGCGGTTGGACGGAGGGAGGTGCGGTATCTGGGGCATCTCTTGGGGGGAGGGCAGGTGCGGCCGCAGTTAGACAAGACCGCAGCGGTTGCAGCCTGCCCAAGGCCCAAGTTCAAAAAAGAGGTGAGACAGTTCTTGGGGTTGGCCGGGTACTACCGCCGGTTTGTGCCGGGGTTTGCAGATCTGGCCAGCCCCCTCACTGATCTCACCCGAAAAGGTGCCCCAGATCCGGTCAGTGGACGGAGCAGTGCCAAATGGCGTTTGATGGGTTAAAACAGGCTCTCTGTGGGGAGCCTCTGCTCCACACACCTAACTTCTCTCTCCCTTTCATACTGCAGACCGACGCGTCGGACAGGGGGGTGGGGGCCGTGTTGTGCCAGCAGGTGCGGGGGGTCGACCGCCCAGTGGTGTACATCAGCCGGAAGCTGTCAGAGAGGGAGTCCCGGTACAGCACCATTGAAAAGGAGTGCTTGGCTATCCGGTGGGCGGTCGGGGCCCTGCGGTACTACTTGCTGGGACGGGCCTTCACCCTCTGTTCGGACCACGCTCCGCTCCAATGGCTCCACCGCATGAAAGATGCCAACGCGCGGATCAACCGGTGGTATCTGGCTTTACAGCCCTTTAAGTTCAGGGTGGTCCATAGGCCGGGGGTGCAGATGGCTGTAGCCGACTTCCTCTCTCGTCCTATGGGGGGGGAGTAGGTTCGGCCGGATGGCTCCCCGGCCTCAGTCGGGCGGTGGGGGTATGTGGTGGTGGGGCGTGGTTGGAGCGTGGCTGCAGAGAGGGAGAAGTGGGGGAGTGGCTCAGGAGCTCGGGGCGGGTCGCCCGGGGAGGCACAGGTGCAGCGCATCAGGGGTTGATGAGTGTTCTTATTAGCAGTAGCAGCCCTGAGGACGGGGGTCGGTTGGACCGGATGGACGACACGACACGACACGCCGGACAGAGGACCACAGCCGTGGGAGTGCGCGGGTGCAGCGAGAGAGAGCCCGGGGGGCGGACAAGCGTTATTAAAGAAACCTACGGGTTATACACGAGAACAGTGTGTGTGTGTGTCTCTGTTGGCGGGCCCAGGGGAGGGTAGCAGTGGGTACGCTACACACACACAGTCCAAAGCTTCACTCTGGCTCTGAATGGATGGATGGCAGATTAAATGAAAACAAGAAAGAGAATAAAGTTTTGTGAACCTGAAATTCAAAGTCTGTTCACTTTTCAGAAAACGAGCCTCACCGGAACATTCAGTTAATCAACTTCAGCGTGGACATTTGAACCGCAAAGGCTTTTGACGCGTGGATGTGGATTTTTCTGTGTAGACCTGCTTTCCTATTCCTATCTTTCCCTTCCCTTTGAAGCCACTTTTATGTCATTTTCTTTTCCTCCATCTGCCCAGAGGGAAACAAAGGGGACAGGATGTATCAGTCTGTCTAACGCTGCGCTCAGACCTGTCCCAAGTCAAATGACTATTTTGCTAGTAAAAATATCATAATTATATGTCATCTGCATGGCCAAGTGTTGATAGACATTAAGACAGGCACATTAGCTATGGTTGGACCCGCTGTCTATATTCTGCTAAAGCCTTCACACAGGAAGTGATGCATTCTGCCATTTTGATTGTTTCACTCATTGGAAGCAAAAGGAAAATACAAACTGTGGATATACAACTTTTGCAGTGGTCGAGCCTTATAAACGTAAAATACAACTACCATATCTCTTTACTAATTAAGATAAAAACGGTTTCTTGAACACTAGGCGATATATCACGGTATGTGTAATTGTACAACATAATAGTATTTTCTGATAATTCAACTGAAAACTAGATGGGAGTTATAGTCTAAATCAAATAACTCACTATCAGTATATGGGAACAGAATGTGGGGATCACTACTGGTGCTTTAGGAAACACTTTCAAAATATTTTTTTAACCTGAATATAATGACCCAACAAGAATGATTTGCTCTTCATTTTGTTGAGCTACAACACTCAAATGCTGTAAGCTCAGAAAATGTCATCACTTAACTGTAACAGTCTTTAAGACCTTTAATGATATATCTGTATATTACAATAACTTCATTACAGATGATACCAAATCTTTTATCACAATAACAATATTATTTAGAGTTACTGCCCTGCTGTGCTTGAACCTTTTTAATAACCTTGATCTGTATTAGTTTAACATTAAACATGCAGAAACCTGTCAATACATGATGTGAAGACTACAAGTTAAGAGAAATGAGGTCTGACTAATGACACAGGGCAAATCCCCTCTCTCAAAAGTAAGCATGCATATGTAAAATATGTACCTTTACAGAGGCATTGCTCCATCTGAAAAGGACAAAGTAAACACACACACACACACACACAATGCTACAGTGAGGCCCGTCAATGGAAGCTGACTCAGACTTGCCTGGGGTTAGAAACTCACTAGTGAAGCATCTGCTACATCCAAACACACCTTAGCATTAATGCTGCAGGGTGCATCTGTGTGTGTGTGTGTGTGTGTGTGTGTGTGTGTGTGTGTGTGTGTGTGTGTGTGTGTGTGTGTGTGTGTGTGTGTGTGTGTGTGTTTGTGCGTGCTGGCCTGATGGCAGATGATTTGAAGGGCCTGATGAGAATCAGGTAGGCATGATTAAACCACATTAAATCCACTGACTCATAGCCACAGGACACAGAAAAGACAAACAACTGTGTATGTGTGTGTGTGTGTGTGTGTGTGTGTGTGTGTGTGTTTTTATCACATGGTGGGGACCGCAGCCTGACAGCACAGTCACAGCGTGGGGTCCAAAATTTTTGTGGGGACCAAAAACCTGGACCCCACAAAAAAAACCCTAGATTCAGTGAACAGAGGGCCAAAACAATGCCCTGTGACGTTTTCAGGGTTAACCCCACAATGACCATATACCAACTGTTTGTGTGTAGGTGTGCTTAGGGGAGGTAACTCAGTACCGGCCTCTAGTGGCAGAGGGGTGCTATAGCCTCAACACACACTTTTAAATATCAGAACACACACTGGGCTAAAATGCGCATGTGCAAGCAGTCAACTACCGTGGAGGCTAACTCTTTGATTAGCTGCTAACACTAAGCTAAATTTAAGGTAATTAAACAAATTAACTGCAAAGACAAATTACTATCAGCACCAAAAAATGATGAAACATGGGTTTATTGTGAATGCAGTAACTATATCCGTAATATTCACACACAAAATAAATTCATAAATACATTTTTAAGACCCCAAACTTTTGATTAGTTGAGTAATAACACACTATTGAACCCACTTTTTCCGTCTGTATGTGTACATCGGAGATGCTAACGCTAAGCTAATAATTTAGCCATGCTTATGGTAACTACAAGGATTAGCTGCTAAGCTAGGCTAAGACATGACAAGCTAGTGATTAATCATCCTAACTTCACAGAAAAAAAAACATCATCACATATAAAATAATCAAAACGTAAATGCATTAAGGGGTATCTGGTTAACCTATATTAATACATAAAAATGATAATACCAGTTTGTATTAAACGGAGAGACTGGGTTACCTTGATAGAGCTACGGTGACATGCCAGGCGGGCGGAGGTGACAATCCTATGTATGACAGCATGACCGCTCTCACAGGCTGTGCTCACTGCACCAAACAAGCGCGCCCTCACTCAACACTCGTGGGAGAAGAAGCACTTGACTTCGGGATGAAAAGGTAAGTTATGCTTACGTACAATAAAAAATATATTTCAGTGCACTTAATGCAGCATGCGGTCCAAATGAAAAAGAAAGGAAACGGGTTTTGCTGAAGTGCTTAGTTTACTCTCGAGGGATAATCGCGTCATGCTAGCGAGGTTGCTAACTAAGCTAATTGGCTAACATTAATCAGGTAGCTGCAGCAGGCACCTGCCTGGTTAAACACAGTGGTTAGTCTGGTTAGTTTTAGAGTTACTTGAATCAGTAAAACACAAAAACAACAGTGTGATGTATGTGATTAATTATCTGAACCTTTGTTTCAAGTTTGGTAAGGATCTGCATGAAGTTAATTAAGTCTGACTGACATTTAAATAACCACATTGCAAAAGCCAGTGCTAGTCCACTTATTATTGCTCAAATGTACTAAACTGCAACCAGCAGCAGCATGTTACCCTGCAGAGATTTATGGTTTATGTGGTTATCTGGTTACCATAAAACTGCACTGTATTTGGGTATAGGGTTATCAATGGCTGCGATGAGACGCAGGAAACCTCCTAAAACGGATGCAATAGAACATGCTGCCAAGGCCCTGGACAAGACAGCAGAGTTGGAAGTGAAATTCATCAACTCTTTTAAAGGTATGGTGTTTGTGTTTTCATTATACTTTGGTATTGATATTTTGTAGTTCTATCCTAGCTTACCTCTTACTAGTACTCAGGAGTTTACAAAATTTAAAAAAAAAAAGGAAAATTGCTTAAAATAAGAGTGCATTTTGTTCTAAAACATTATTATTGTTGGTTAATTTTGGGGGTTTTTCAATAAATGAAGCCAGTATGTGCATGCGTTACTGTGATGTGCAACTTTTAAAGGATTTTTAAAAGGGCAACTCTGTTTTTTTTAAACCTGGGCCCTATTTTTACAAATTTTACTTACCATTAGTTTTGGAATTGGTCCAGTAGATTGCCTCTGCCAGTTTCCGTGAACAGGCTGCAATGTCTGCAACGTAATCCTTGCAGGCAATTACGCCCATGAAAATTACGTCCAGTAAAAGTGCTTGTTTTTGCCAGTGACAGGCTCACACTGCTGTTCTAAGACTCTGACAACATTATGGAAAGGATCCCTGCAGAGGCAGACGGTTTGTTAGAGTAAGACCCTTTTGTCTTCCTGCAACAATTCAACCTCTCGCAAGATTTCAGAGCGAGACTTTTCCTTGAGCGAGACTTTCTGTTACTGGTCAAAGAAAAAGGATCTTACTCTTTAACAAACGGTCTGTCTATGTAGGGATCCTTTCCATAATGTTGTCAGTCTTAGAATAACAGTCTGAGCCTGTCATTGACAACAACACTTTTAAAGCACGTACTTTTCACGGGCGCAGTTGCCTGCAAGGATTGCATTGCAGCCATTGCAGCCCGTTCGTCGATGCCAGTGGAGGCGATTGACTGGATTCCAAAACTAATGGTAAGTATCATTTTGACCCCAAAATTTGAAAAAATAAAAATAGGTCCCAGATTTAAAAATACCGGAGTTTCCCATTAATTATATTCTGTTATGTGGTTATTGATGTTATGAAATGAATAGCTCCTACTTATGTAGCCTCTAGGAATATTAAAAAATATAACTGTAAAGCTTTCACCACTAATGGTATCTGTATGTGTGCACTAGGCCGCGGGGTGTTTGCCAAGGACCATTTTGGAAAAGGAGACTTTGTGGTGGAGTACAGAGGAGAATTAATAAATTTTGAAGAATCTCAAAGGAGAAGGAGGATATATCATGGGAGATCTGCTGTCTTCGTGTTTGATTTCTTCTGGCAAGAAAGAACATGGTGGTAAGGCTTAGATTGAATTTTACATTTCTGAACAATGTAGTTTTTTGATATCTCAAACAAATATATGGTATTAATTCATCAGTCACTGAGTTACCAAATAATGTGTTGTACAGATTCATGTGAATAAAGGCTTGAAGTCAGGTTATTTATCTATAAAAATCTGTCTACTTAAGGTAATTTCACTATTGCGAGCTGTTTCTTATATAATCTAATCTGAGGAGCAAAGGTAAATTGATGATAAGTACAATCAGTAATTTAATTTTATGAACCTTAATCATTGATTTATTATGTTTTTGAAGTATTGATGCAGCTCGAGAAGATGACAGTCTAGGAAGACTAGTCAATGATGACCACAAGCATCCGAACTGCAAGATGAAAAAGGTCATATCAGAGGGCAGGCCGCACCTCTGTCTCTTTGCTCTGAGAGACATTAATGCTGGAGAAGAAATAACGTACGACTATGGAGGAACTGACTGGCCTTGGAGGAAACAGGTTTGTCAAGATTGAGTTGCTGAATGTCAGTGTGAAAGTGTTGTTCGGTTGAAGAAAGATTGTGCATATTGGCTAAGTCAGAATGATGCAGAATTGTTTTTCTTTCCTCAGAATTAAACCAATACTGGTGTTTTTGCCTATAATTATTTTTACTTTTGGCTAGTTCAGAATAGCCTTGCAGTCATAAACATGTTTATCATTTTAGATTTTCTAATCTTCACTGAATTAGTGTTGACAGACGTTTTGTATACACTTCCATGCATACTGTACATACCTTAAATTTTCAAATAGTGTGCAGGGGCTTTATTTACGTCGACTACAGAAGGTACCAGGCCTTTATATACAGTATATATATTAGATGCAGGCCTTTACTTCTTATTCCCTCTGTTTATTTTTGTACAAAGCTTTGTTGTTTTCTGATCTGCACCCGTTTGCTCTGTTAAATGTTTACCGCATTGGGTTGTGGAAAATTCAGTGACTTGCACAGTTGTCATATGGTACTTTAAATGTATCTGTTACCATCCTGTGGCATTTGTATGTTACTTCAAAATACAGTTTGGCTGGGACATTAGCACACATGCGTCCACAGTGACTTAAATAGGACAATAACACTTCAGATGAGTAATTCAAATTGTTGAGAATAGCATGATTATATTATTGAATTTATTAAAGCGATGGATATGTACATCATGTCTAGTTTTGCATGCACATTATATAACGGGCACCAGGAGTGCATTAGATCTAATACATATATGCAAGTTTACATTAGACTTGCCCTGAAGTGACATAAGATCACCACAATTTCCATCTTTTTTACCTTTTTAAAACTACTTTTGGTTAATAATGTCAGTGCTGACAAACTACGAAATAATGATGCTGAACTCATTCTTCAGGTTGGAGAACAATCAACCCCCACTGAGTCATCTGAGTCATCTGAGGCTGACATCTCCATTACCACAGAGCAGGCTCCTCAGAGATCTTCATTCTCCCAGATACAGGTACTATTTCTTGTCTGGATTTCTCTTCTTGTCTTTCATTTGTTAATTCTTTAGTTTGTAAGCCCTTCCCATTTGATTA